>CM028377.1:141096458-141344832 GCA_013146195.2 Codonopsis lanceolata
AAAATGACAACCCTTGCAATGAAGTACAAGTCTCCGGGTATGAATGCAATATGAATTATTTGCTTGGGATCTTCCTTGGACATCTTTCAAGTAGCTTTTCATCAACTTCACATATGAATGCTTAATTTCTAGTTGTAGATTTGGAGTGTATGAGAAGAAGAGACCGAGTCTTTGAAAGGAGAAAAGAACTCAAATCAAGAAGTAAGTTCTTGACTAAGCACTGCTTTCTGCCTTTAGAATTTTCGTTCTCTCTCTCTCTCTCTCTCACTATTTTGGTGTTCTTCAAGTTATGCTTGAAAGCATGAACACTCGTGTCCGTCCACACTTGCACCACTACGAGAAGAGGGATGTTTCTTTTATAGATGAGAAAACAATAGTTCCGTTGAGACTTTCGATAGACTTCTAGTCGTTGGAGTGTTCGGTCTTCATGCATCAAGAAGCATTATATGAATTGTTGATTAAAGTCTTCTTGAAGATCTTTTGATTTTATTTGAAGGTCGGACTCATTGATGTGACAAGCGTTCATGCACGAGTTGTAACAAGTGTACTCAATGGGTCTTTGTAGAGATGTGTCTTGAAGATTGAGACCAAACACAGAAGAGGAAATGTCTAATGGATATTGAATGAAGGCATATACATCGATGTGAATCTCTTAGATATCAAGAAGATCGCTAAAATCTTCTACAAATCTTCGTAAACTTGAATGCCGAGAGATTAGGCTGGTTTCTCCTCTTTGAACATCACATCAGTAGTAGATATTTGAGGAACATAGCAAATATTAAAATATCTGCTTCTAAGATATATGCTGAAGTGATATTTACTTGAGTTGACACTTGATAAGCTAATCCAATGTTTCAATGCAATTGGTGGGATATGGATGTGATATATGTAAAAAAATTGACCTAGCCTAAGGCCTATGTAATATTCCAGCGAGTTGCCACACTAACCGATACACAAATCATTGTTTTAATTAGAATATACAAACATATATAACATATATTTGCACAAACATATTCCTAACAAAATAATTATTCAAATCCAAGTTGCTCAAAGATCTACACAAAACATCCAATCTTACTAAAGAATCAAAATTATTAGAGAACTTCATCTTTGCCGCTATTAAGAGGTTGCAATTTACAAAAGCATTAACTTTTCATGTTCTTTGTGTCAAGTGTCCTAGTTGGGGTGCCAACTAGTAGAAGGAAGATTTTTCTTTCAATAATCTTTTGTTGAAATATAGTGGATTATTGTCTCACGATAATCAGACTATGGGGAAGCGGACGTAAGGTATGAGCTCCAAATCATTTTAAATACTTGTATCAATTTCTTTATCCCTTTATCTTTACTCTTACTACTTATTACTTGGTTGTTTAACTGTGAATGTTTATTGGAATGTTTTACTAATAGCTAACCTGAAAGATTCATACCTCAACATATATCACTTAGCTTTTTCTAAGCACTAATATTAATTGAAAAATCGATTCGATACTGATGTTACTAATGAGAATTACTAAATTAAGGTTTCTTACCATAGAATATAACGGCTTTATAATTACTACTTCGATACAATTTGAAATGACAAGTACCACAAAGTTTAGATAAAAAAAATAAAATAGCTAACTTCCAATACCAATTTAAAAATTACACTATATAATATTAACATACTTCAATATGATCATGGAGTTTGATAAACACTATAAATAAGATAACTGTTTACAAAGGTGCAAAGAATAGTTAAGATTGTCAAAACATTTATAATTGTTAACATGAGTTGTGCACAATGGAAATGTATTGAAAAATTGCTCTCAAGACAAGTCATGATCTTATCTTGTGTGCGTGATGTACTGCAATGATTGATTGCAACAAATAAAATAGTTTGGTAATTTATTGATTCAAAAGAAATATAATATTGTACGTTAAGTTCACAAACAAACAAACAACATTCAAATAACAAGAATTACTAATAAAAAGTTTATAGATAAATAAACTTGACACAAGAATTTGAATATGGTTTGGATCTCTTATCCTACATCCACCCCTCACAGCCATCTTGGCTATTGTGAGATAATAATCCAATATATTTTAACAAACACACTACGCTTTAGAACTTTACATAGTTCACAAAAGGGGTTTTGTTTCCTAAATAAAGGACTCCACAAATAGCCTAATTAGAGCTGCGATTTTGGTTTGATGTAGATTTACTTGGAGTTTAACCGTTATGAAGTACACTTATGTTGAACTTACTTGAATTGGCAGATTTGTTGATGGAGTGATCTTTGATCTTGGTGTGATGGTTTCTGCGTGCTAAAACTTGAAATAGATAATATCTCAAGTTACTCTCTAATTGAACAATAATAGCTATTTTGCTGGTAGTGCTCTTAACACCAATTGTGTTTCGCTATCTTATCTTTGTATCCTACCCTTATTTGATCACTCTTGATTCTATATGTGAGCTATCTCTCTAGACCATATTTCATTGATATGTGGAGAGCCGACCATTCCCTTTTTATAGGCATTGGTTTGGAACGTTTCTATTATAATCTAATCGTTGCACAACGGCTAGATGAGCAATAAACATTTGTCGAGTACAGTCCATGTGGGTACTCAACTATAGGCTTTAGGGTTTTGGATCATTTCGTTAGGGTTTTTTGTTAGTAGAAATATGTCAAATACATGGCTTATTCCCGAGTCTTGTTCACTGCGGAGTCATAATTGTTTTTCATCATTGTTTTATCGTAGCCGTTTTGTTTCTTCGTGTGAGCACCATCATAGTTGTTTGTTGTTTCATGGCAATAACTCTTGTACATTCAAGCCCATTAATCAGTTCAACATTGCTAGGTTTACCACCAGAGTTACCACTATGATGACAACTATGCTTTGAAATGGCACATGTACCTCACATGTATTTTGCCTTCAAGGCAAAGTTGTCACCAGGGTGGTAACACTGGTGGTAACTCTAACATTATTGTAATCAGTTTATTGAGAAATTATGATAATCTAGTTTTGCAACATCAAATCTAATTAACCTAAGGTCCTAATATAGCCTTTCTCATATCAAATTCCTAGTTGAGTAGCTGGGACATACATAAAATGAGATCATAACTTTGTTTAAGTTGACACTTTAAAATCACTTTGCAAATACAAATTTCACTGTGCAAGCCTTTTTACTGAAACTAAATTTATTACAACCAAACGACTATTGTATACACCTGGATCTCGTATCCCTTTTTTTATCAGGTCCAATAAATATCACTTAACACAAAAAAGGGACCAAAAATGATTCTCAACATATTTCAGGGTCTTAACTTATCAAGGTGATAGAAGAGGGGCCTAAGTGGATTTAAAATATATAAGAGGGGCCTAATTGGAAAATGGGAACAAAGTCAAAAAGTAAATATTAGAGTGTGGGCACCGCTCCTATGTATGGGCGTCGCACCCAAAACTTTTGCAATAGTTCTTGTCTTTTCGAAATTGACCCCTACCGTGTTATTACAATCCTTAATGTGCCCCCTATATTCTTGATTGGTCTTTGGTTGAAGAGGAAAGATTTTTACCCCACATATATAAGCTTTTTCTCGCAAAGGGACCAAGGGAGCAGAAAGGAAGCCGACAAGAGCACCAAACAAGAGTTTGTTCTGTCGAATCCAATGTTGGTAGTGCGGGTTGGGTGTTGGAACGTCCTTGGATGTTTGAGCATCCTTGGCGAGGACGGTGGGAGGTGGACATGGGTGTGACCCATCTACAAATTTGTAGAGGTCATAGCCAATGAGGGTTGCCTCAACTTGGAGTTTCCAAGTGATGTAGTTGGTGGAGGTGAGTTTGGTGATGTTTTGGTGGGAGATGTTAATGAGGTCAAAGGTTTGGGTTAGATCTACCGGGTTTTTAATGGTGAGAGTTTGGTTGCCGTTAGCCATGGAGGAGGAAGATTTTGGGTGGCGGCGGCGGCAAGAGGAATAAGGTAAGAAGGGAGGTTTTAGGAGCAAAACTCTGATACCATGTAGAAACTGATAAAGTTTAGGAATAATGGCATAGCCTTTTCATTGATTGAATCACATATTTATATAGGGAGTTACAATTAGGGTTACACTATGAGTGTGGTACAAGAAACCTTTACAAGGAAGGAAATATAATAAGGAAAGAACTATACAAGGTAGTAACTACTAAACACTAAGTACAATAAATAAATAATAAATATATTATTCTCTAATATGCTCCCGCAAGATGGACGCCTGAGAGGAGAGACCAATCTTGTGAAGTAATTGATGGAAGCGTTGGGGAGCAAGTGGCTTGGTAAGGGCATCGACCAACTAATCAGCCGAGGAGACATGAGAGACCTGTAATAGCCCATCCTGAACTTGTTGCCGAATGAAGTGAAATCTAGGGCCACATGTTGCATGAAAGTATGGAAGACTGGGTTGGAGCACAGGTTAATGGCACCCATATTGTCATAATAAATGACAGGTTGAGTCGAGGAGGTGATACCGAGCTCGACGAGGAGAGACACAATCTAGTGAACTTCAGCAGCAATCGCAGCCACTGCCCGGTATTCAGCTTCAGTCGAGGAACGAGCAACAATGCGTTGTTTCTTGGAGCTCCAAGAGATTGGGTTGCTACCAAGATAGACAACATAGGCACTGGTGGATGTGTAGTTATCTTTGTTGCCCGCCCAGTCAGCATTAGTGAACGCATGGAGAGCTGGAGGAGACTGACGATGAAGAAGAATGTCCGCATCAATAGAACCGTGGAGATACTGGAGAACATGCTTGACCGTATTCCAGTGCTCGGTAGTCGGCCTATGCAAGAACTTAGAGAGTTTGTTGACGGCATAGGCGGTATCAGGGTGAGTAAGGGACATATACTAAAGACTCCTGAACATTGCTCGAAACTATGTAGGATCTGTGAGTTTAGGGCCCAACTGAAGTGTCAAAGGTGGTGAGGTGGCTAAGGGCATATCAATTGGATGAGCATCTATCATGCCCGTGCGAGCAAGGAGATCGGCAATATATCCTTGTTGTGAGAGCAGGAGACCATTTGGTCGCTTGATAACTTGAACACCAAGGAAATTGTGAAGATCACCGAGGCCCTTGATCGAGAAGTGTCTAGTGAGTAGAGAGATGAAGGTCTGAACAAAGATGTGTCGACCATAGAATTCTTGAATCCGGAGGTAAGAAAAAACTATCGTAGTTCGTTGTACCATACTCGGGGAGCCTGCTTGAGTCCGTAAATAGCCTTGTGAAGCCGACATACATGCTGGGGGTTATCCTTTTTTTATGAAGCCAGGTGGTTGAGCCATGAAGGCTTTCTCAGACAGAATGCCTTGGAGAAAGGAATTGTTCACATCCAGTTGCCGAAGATCCCACCCTCGGCATACGACCATCGATAGAACTAGGCGGGCAATGGTCGGTTTAACCATCGGGATGAAAGTCTCGTGATAGTTAACTCCTGGTCACTGGTGAACCCCTTGACTACGAGGCGAGCTTTGTAGCGGTCAATGGTACCATTTGCAGTAGATCCTTCATATGAAAAGAAGATGGTGAGAACTGAATAGATATTTTATTGAAGATGGAAAATTGAGATATGTATATGAGATTACATTTCATGCTGGGTACAAATAGAACATTATGCAAGACAAATGTGTGTGATGGTGTGTGAAGAGAAGAAGAACCTGTTTTGGAGATAGTTAACCCGTACCATCACCAATAACCATGTCGTCGGTGCCCGAGTAGTCAGAGTGCAGAGAGAGGTTGCCAAGGTCGCAAGTGACATGGTTGGAGGCACCAATATCAAGAAGCCAACTCGGTGTTCCTATATCTGATGTAATCGCAAGATGTGCCTGTGGTTTCCAGCCACTTGCCAAGAAGGAAGTATCATCTTGGTGCATGGTAGCGACCAGTTGGTAATTTGGGCAACGAGCAACAGTGTGACCCTGTTGTCGGCAGCCTTGAGACTTGCTGAGATAAAGTTGTTATGGCTGAGAAACTAGTGCCGTGGTCTGTAGAGAAGGTTTCTGAGGTTACGAGGATACATTCCGAGCATACGAGGAAGGTTGCCGAGCATACAGGTTGTTGTTCCTCGGAGTAGCGAGATTAGCAAAAGCGAGTGCGAGAAGGCACGTGGCTAAAGCTTAAGAGCTTCGCAGGTTGATGAGTTTTTCATGAAATTCATCAAACGATATGGGGGTGTCCCAGCCTTCAACCATATCAACAATATGGCAGTAGTCATCGTCCAAACTCGCGAGGATGATCTCGATAAGATCCTCATGGTTGAGGGGTTTGCCGAGGGAAGCGAGTTCATCAGCACGACCTTTGACAGACTGCATGTAGTTGGAGATCGACTGAGTGCCCTTGGAAGCTTCCTTGAGATAATCCTTGATCTGCTTGATATGATCGTGAGTTGGGCGAGCATAGGTGTAAGCAAGGGTTTGCCATGCATCATGGGTAGTGGCGACTTGTTGGATCAAGGGGACCAAAGGAGCAAAAAGGAAGCTGACAAGAGCACCAAACAAGAGTTTGTCCCTTCAAATCCAAGGTTGGTAGTGCGGGTTGGGTGTTGGAACGTCCTTGGATGTTTGAGCATCCTTGGCGAGGACGGTGGGAGACAGACATGGGTGTGATGCATCTATAAATTTATAAAGGTCATAGCCAATGAGGGTTGCCTCAACTTGGAGTTTTCAAGCGATGTAGTTGGTGGAGGTGAGTTTGGTGATGTTATGGTAGGAGATGTTAATGAGGTCGAAGGTTTGGGTTGGATCTACGGGGTTTTTGATGGTGAGAGTTTGGGTGGCGGCGACGGCAGGAGGAAGAAGGTAAGAAGAGAGGTTTTAGGAGCAAAGCTCTGATACCATGTAGAAACTGATAAAGTTTAGGAATAATGACATAGCCTTTTCATTGATTGAATCACCTATTTATATAGGGAGTTACAATTAGGGTTACACTAGGAGTGTGATACAAGAAACCTTTACAAGGAAGGAAACATAATAAGGAAAGAACTATACAAGGTAGTAACTACTAAACACTAAGTACAATAAATAAATCATAAATATATTATTCTCTAATAATTTTTAATCCTAGATGAGAAAACAAGAACGAATTGAACCTATTCCGTTTCTCCTCAATTGTTGACCACTTCCATGCTTACAAACCACCACAATTGTACTTCCATACACTATCATCCTATCATCCTACCATCCTACACAACAAACACTATAACAACAAGGCTTCCTCTCTAGGGAGCAAGAAAAGGGAAACAAAAGTTCAAATTGCCTAAAGTAGACCTCCATCTTCAATTGGCTAGGAATTTCATCTTGTAAAAGTAAAAAATTTAGAGTAAAGTTTTCATTTCTTAATCTTCTTAGTTGAACTTGTAGTATTCTCATTTCTCGTAACAATGTAGACATGATGCTTTGTTTTGTAGAGTAGATTATATTTTTAGTTCTTGATTGTAAAGATGTAGTATTTCTTTTGGTTCTATGATTTCCTTGTAAATAACATGATATGATGTAGTGTTTTGGTGATTAAATAAACGATATGCTATTGTTTCTTTTCATCTTTTCTCCTTTTGTAGTCATAGCTTTCATGTAATATTTTCTTAAAATGGATAATGTTTGATAAGTTGTAGTTGATCATATATAGTTTTTGTCCATCTTTAAGATGTTGTGACCCTCCATTTGATGCTTATATATTCACACATGATTTAGCAATATTTTTTGAAAGTTTGTGAGTTATCAAATGCCATACTTAGTCCTTTTTGTTCACGAGAAAGGAAAGTGACTTTGGAGGTTTAAGCTTTTAAGAAAACGCTTGATGTAACTATGTAAGTTTGGTTTCGATTTATACTTGCTATGTTATTATTTTTCCTAGAAAACATGTTTTAGGATTGTTATTTGTTTAGCATGATTCTTTTGTTTTGAGCAAAGCTCACTTGTGTGTGAGCATTTAGGGTTAATTTTAGTTAGCTTTTCTTATCAAATGATGCCTATATTAATTGTGTCCTTTCTTTTGACCTCAACTTGATGCCCTTTACTTTGTTAGTAGGGAAGTTTCGTGTTGGTGGAATGACTTGCACTAGTTTGATATTTCTTTTGTGATCCATTGGCAAAGCATCAAAACCAGAAGCTTTTTTGTGAAACCAAGCCTTAGAAATCCAAGCATGTGTAGCAATCTTTTGAAACTGAAAGGGTGAGTCGAGTGCCTAGCCCATTCCCGACTCGTAACCTAGCCCTCTAAACCTTAGAATCTGGGTTTTCCTTCGTATCATTCATAAACTTAGGTGGCGACTCTTTCTTTGTATCATTTTTAGAGTCCACTCGAGGCCAACTATATTCCACACGCTTAAGTTTTGAATCTTCTTATTTTCACGTAACGAGGGTTCGAAAGAGGACTCGACAACAATATTAAATCACTATGTAGCATATACCATATTCTGTCTTAGGCAATAATGTTAAATTATTGATGCAACATTAAAAATGCTATCAATTAATTTTTCTTAGAATTTCATAAAAATAAATTCAAACTAATTTCTTTTAATATATTTTCTTTGTCAAAGTTTGATAAATATGACAAAAAAAAGACCTTTTCGTTTTGGAGGACGTGGAGAGTAATAATTTCTACATGGGTTAATTGCATTCTAGGGGTCCAATATTGACTCTTTTTGCATTTAAGGGTTTTATTTTTGAGTAAAAATTTTATCAACCGGCGGTGTAGAATCTTTTTTACACAAATGGTCCTCGGAACATGACACATGTCAATCACAATTTTATTATATTTTGGTTGGGCATATTTCATGATCCAAAGGCCGCTTGTGTAAAAAATATTTCTACATGGCCATGGATGAAAATTTAATTCTTTAATTTTAGCAATATAGGGTCAGTGTCTAAATCCTAACTTCCATTACGATACACCTTAAGTTAAGTTAGACATTTTGCAATTAATAATTGATAATTTGTGAATTGAATTTAAATATTTGGAAAGAAGTATTATTTCTTAGTAGTGAAAAGAGTTACAAAGAGATCCTATATAAAGGATTGAGGAAAGCCAAAACAGAAAATAACAAGGAAACACAAATCCTTGTAGGAGAAGGATAGTAAACAAACTTAGCTACCTATATACTTTCACCGACTAACCCTTAGATTACATATTTGACTAACTAGTCCCTGTAGTTTGAACACAAGAGATAGCCTTGAATTTCTTCTTGAGTAATCTTTGTTTATCATCACCCCCCCCCCTCAAATTGAGAGTGGATAATAGATTCTTAACTCTCAGTTTGGATAGTAAGTAGAAAAACTGTGAAGAAGATAGTACTTTGGTGAAGATGTCTGCAGGCTGCTCTGTAGAAGAAATATGAGGAGTAGAGATAAGTCCTTGTGTCAACATGCCCTTAACCATATGATAATCTATATCAATATGTTTTGTCCTCTCATGGAAGACAGGATTAGCAGCTGATTTATTGTCACATTGAAGAGGGAATGGATGAGGAGAAGTGATCTGGAAATCAAGAAGATGAGATTCTAGCCATTTGAGTTCACAACAAGTATTTGCTCCTATACTCAGCTTTGCAGAGGATCTGCTGACTGTTGTCTGTTTCTTACACTTCCAAGAGACCAAAGTCACCTAAGAAAATGCAAAATCCAGATATTGATCTCCTAGTAACTGGGCAGGAGGCCCAATTTGAGTCACAAAATGCTTTGAGAGACATAGGAATGGAAGAGGGAAAGTGAAGACCTTGACTAGGACTTCCTTTGAAATATTTGACCAGTTTTAAAGCTGTTTGCCAGTGATCTGTAGTAGGAGTAGCCATAAAGTGACTAAGCACTTGAACTCCATAGGCTATATCAGGTCTTGTAATAGTGAGGTAAATAAGTCTTCCAACAAGTCATCTATAAGGAGCTGCATCTGGAAGAGAAGGACTGGTGCTAGATGTTAGTTTGTGATGAACTTCAATAGGAGTGATCAATAAGGGTTTGGAATTAAGGATTTTTGTATCAGTGAGTATGTCAATGGTGTATTTTCTTTGGTGAAGGTAGATTCCAGTGGAGTCCCTAGTAATTTCCAGACCAAGGAAATATTTGAGTTGCCCAAGGTCTTTGACTGGAAATTGAGTCTGTAGGTACTCCCTAACTTCTGAGAGAAGGTCTGGATTGGAGCCTGTAAGGAGGAGATCATCCACATATACTAGAATTGCCATAAACCCCTTTGAAGTCTTTAATGTGAATAGATAATTATCATTCTGTGACTGAAGAAATCCAAACTTGAGTAGAGTTGAGGAGAACTTTGTAAACCATTGTCTGGGGGCTTGTTTTAAACCATAAAGAGACTTGTGAAATTTGTAGACCACAAGTGTATTGGAGAGAGGAAGATCATGAGAAAAGCCAGGAGGTGAATCCATATAAACCTCTTCTTGTAAATCTCCATGTAAGAAGGCATTGGAGACATCCATTTGTTTAGTAGGCCATTGATTGGTAGATGAAATGGCAAAGAGGACCCTTACTGAAGTCATTTTGGCCATAGGTGCAAAGGTTTCAAAGAAATCCTCCCCCTCAATTTGTGTAATCTCTTTGGCAACCAGTCTAGCTTTGTATTTATTAATAGAGCCATCAACATTATGTTTGAGTTAAAAATCCATTTGCAGCCTACAGCATGTTTAGGAGAAGGTAGATACTAAACAGTCCATGTTTTGTTTACTGTTAGTGCTTCCAGTTCTTGTGACATGGCTTGACACTAGAGAGGATCTTTGGCAGCCTAGTGGTAGGTTTTTTGCTCAATAGTGGCAGAGATGTTGCAGATATATGATTTATAGGATGTAGATAAGTTATCAAGGCTGCAGTATTTGGATATGGGATATGGAGTTGTACAGGAGACAGATGGATAGTGAAAGGTAGGGGGTAGGTCAGTATAGTCTTTGAATTTAGCAGGAACTGTCTTCTGTCTTGAAGGTCTTGGTGGAATCTGGGAATGTAAGGATTCTGAGTTTGTGGGGGAGGTATTGATGGTAAGGTTCATGAGAACCATAAGTAGGAGGGATGTGTTCTTCACAAATAGGATTGGTGGGAGAGGGCAGAGTCAAAGAGTTGGAGGATGTTTGTGTGGATGAAGCTTGAAAGGGAAAGATGGATTCATAGAAAATCACATATCTATTATAGGAGATTTGGTGAGTGGTGATGTTGTAGACTTTGTAGGCTTTTTTGTTGTAACGGTAGCCTAGGAAGACACACTTGTGAGACCTAGGAAGAAATTTGTCTCTGTTATGGGATGCAATGGAGACATAACAAAGGCAACCAATGGTTCTTAAATAATTGTATTCAGGTGTAATTCCAAATAGAGTTTCAAAAGGGGTTTTGAATTTCATAACAAAATTTGGAAACCTGTTAATAATATAGGTGGCAGTGAGAAGACAGTCTCCCCAAAATCTTATGGGAAGGCCAACTTGGAATCTAAGAGCTTTAGCTAGTTCAAGCAAGTGTTTTGTTTCCTCTCAGCTCTCCCATTCCGTTGAGGAGTATCAATACATGCACTGTGATGCTGAATACCTTGAGATTGAAAGAGAGGGCTGAGAGTAGTATCAAAGAATTATGTTCCATTGTCTATCCTGATGTTCTTGACAGACGTGTTGAACTAAGTTTTAACCATGGTAAAGAATGTGAGAAGAACTTGCCATGTCTGGGCTTTTGATTTGAGTAAGAAATTCCAGGTTAGTCCGGAGGAATCATCCATAATGGTGAGAAATGAGTTGCATCCATCACAAGTAGTGTGTCTGTAAGGTCCCCAAATGTCACAGTGTATGAGTGAAACATGGTTGTGCTGTGAGAGGTGCTCAAAGGGAATGGTTGTCATGTTTATCTAGATATGTGGCAAATATCACATAAGAGTTTGTTTTTTGGATAGATATTGCAGTCTATAGCCTTAATATGTTGTAAAGAAGATAAAGGAACATGACCCAGCCTTGTGTGCCATATGTATAACTTGTCAACGGGTTTTGTAAGGACATAGTCATTGGTGACACTATTGTAAGAAGTAGAGGGAGTAGTGGCTATGTCTATGTCTGTGTGAAATTTGTAGAGACCTGACGAGTGTCAAATCGTCAAAATTAATTCACCTACTTTCCTAATAACGAGTATAAGGTAAGTCGGGATCGTATCCACAGGGACGTTGTACTTATTCCTTTTTAGAATTTTACTAAGTAAATAATGCATACGAATTTATATTTTTAATTAACTAAAAATAAACTAATTAACTAATTAACTGAAAATTAATGCTTTTAATTAAACCAACAGATTAATGCTTGACTTAATTCAATAAAATAAATTCCAGCCAATGAACCAAATTTCATCTCGCATTTTACTTCTGATCATAGATGCAAAAATATCTTGTTAAATTACAAATAAACCGGTTATAAGTGTCGACAAACGCCTAACACTCAATCTCGCCATGTGTTGATAATCAAGAGATGCTCGTTAATTATCGTCTAACCGAATTACAACCTCCGAGATGCTCGTAAGATTTAATAACCCGGTTGCATTAAGAAGAGAGAGACCCGATTCAAAGCCATGCATATTGAAGCAATACCATGTAACTAAGATTATTCGTTCCCGTCATACGGTCCGATTATGCTCGTGATGCCTAAAAGGTGTAATACTCGCCACTTTGTTAAAACCGAGGACAATTACGGATCAACGATGTTAACTAGCTATAGACTATTATGTTAATTAATATTCTGGCCACAAACATTAATTAGACACAACAATCTTTCAACGTGTTAAACGGAGAACGAATAAATATTCGTAACGAAACAAGAATGAGTTCTATTAGATCTCACAGAAGTAAAATGTTAAAGACTTAATTGTTCATTGACTGAAACAAATAATTTAGCTACTAAACATAATTAAAATAACTTACAAAATACCAATAATTAATTGTTCCAGCAGGTGTTGAACTTAAAGAAAGTTTACAAGTTTCTCTACCCTTTTTCTCCTAGCAATTGTGAGTGACTTCTCTCTCATAAAAATGATTGCTCAATTCCTGCGAGTCCCTCCTAAAATCTGCCCAAGATTCTAGCATAAATACCACTCATCTCTCCACTAAAGCCACTACTTGGTAGTTTTAAAACTACTAATAACTTCCTAAAACCACCCAAAACTTCCAAATCAGTTATTCCTTTAGTAAATAAATAAATTAGGAAGAAATAACTTTCCTAATCGCCCAATGATCTGCTGAAAATTCTTCAAAGAAGTGACAACGGCTTCACTGAAATTTGGACAACACATGCCCACGTGACACCACGGATTTCCATTTTCTTGCAATCCAGCACTTTTTCCTTAGTTTTCCTCTTTTGTCAGCTCCCTTCATACCTGCAATCATTAAGAAGCACAAAACAACCAAAAGTGTAATATTTACTCTATAATTACTCATAAAATCGGCTAATAATATCACACAATTGCGCTCTTATCAAAATTCCCCCACACCTAAACTATGCTTGTCCTCAAGCATCTTGAAACAAAACAGATATGCATGTCCCAATCTAGACAACTCATGAAAAAAATGACATTACTCCAATGCATGTATTTCAATGTGCATTATCATATGGAAACTCAAAATTCAATCAAAGTATCCTTCAACATTTATGTACACATGTCTCAACCATTCTCACGGTGACACTCATTCACTCAAGTGTTTAAACAAGGATGTGTATAATTAAGCACTCAACTCAACACAACAGAATGCAATTACCATAAGCTTGCAAATCGATCAAATCTCCATCACTGAATATGAGTTAAATGCACCAATCAAAAGGTCTTTTAAAGGTTGTAACGGGGCTAGGGGTTAATAAGGTATGATATAGGGATATAAGGTGAATTAAAATGTCAAGGAAATGTAGAAATAACACATTACTCACAGCTCAATTATCATTGATTAATGTCCTCATGAAGCTCAAATCCTTGATCACAACACTTTTGCACAACTGAAAATAGATATTAAGATTTTTACTTCAATTCTGCTTCTTCGAACTTTTATTCTTCTTCTTCTTTTCTTTTTTTTTTTTACAAACTCTTAGCCTGCTGCCACAACTTTTTATTCTGCTGTTTTACAGCCAATGATGAACTGCAACTCTTATTTTGCATTCACTATTTAAGCAGAACCACATTCAATGCTTAACTCAAAATCAAATATCTCACTTTCTTGAACCAAACAGGATATACTTCATCTAATGTCCAACTCACAGACTGAATTAAAACTATGATTCACATGTAATTCCTACAATTCTTGACATTAGGTTAATCAAAACGAGAGTCAAACAGGCAAAGGTTCATTAAAATTTGGTTGAAAAGAAATGGGTAAGGCTCAAAAGGGTTAACTAAGGGATAATATTAAAGGGCATCATAGAAAAAAGATAGCCAAAAGTGGGCGATTCCTAAATGCCTTAATCATATTGGTGCATGAACTCATTGATGTGACCTCGAAATGTATACAAAAATGCAAGTTCTAGAATTAACATCCGCGTGCGAGAAACACTCAAAGAATAACCGAGAGCAAAAGTGAATGAAATGCTTCAAAATTGGCCCAAAAACTCACTTAGAAAGGCTAAGAGTCGACACATGCATACATAACAGTTGAAGAAATATATTTTTTTTTTGAAAACATGTGAGTCAATCTAAAGTAGAAAAAATTTCAATATGCCCATCATGTATCAAAAATTTCTTGTTTCACAATGAGAATGCACATAAAAATACAAACATTCCAGCAACATCATTAATCATATCAGAAAAAATAACCCAAAGACATGCAACCAAATTCCCCCCACACCAAGACAATACATTGTCCCCAATGTAGCACATAATAAATGGAAGAACAAAAAAGGATGCGGGAAGAAAATTTCTCTGTTATGTTGATGTGGCAAGGGTGGCTGCAAACTGAATGACTAGAAATAGGCCATCATCGAGTCATTTTGGAATTCTTCTTGAAATACTACATGGGCATGTGCTAAGCTCCACAAGCCCTGCCACTAGCAACTCATCCAGAACATTTTTTTTAGATCACACACCTGCTGCTGCTAATAAAACTAAAAAGAGAATGAAAAACAACAAAGAAATTAATTTAAACTAGTAAAAACATGAAGTTAAAGCAGTAAAGAAAAACTTTGAGTTTCCTCCCAATTAGCGCCGCTATTTAACGTCTGTAGCTAGACCCAACGCCTACTCTTCCTACAACTCGGTCAAATTATTACCAATGATAATTGGCAATGGAGGAAGAATTTTTTCACTTGAAGATGGTAATGAAAAAGAAGCAAAATCAAACCTGGGTGTTACCTCCAGTGTGGAATATAATGCCATAGTATTTCCTTGTACCTCCTCACTGCCTTGGAAAGGTACATTTGTCAAACATTTTACGGGCACTAATTCTAGCTTCTCATCATTTTCCTTCTTTTGTAGTGAAAATTTTCCTAGAAAAGCAAAATCATGTTGTTGCACACTTTCTTCATTGTTGCTACTATCAACTGAATTTTTCTCCTGTGCAATTTCTTCATTTTCTCGAGGATTATTTTCAACTTGAAAAGGTAATCTTCCTTGGTTTACCTCCATCTTGCTCATGGACACGGCTAGCTACGAAATTTGATTTTCAAGAGATTTTATTCTAGCTTTGGTTTCCTGTCTGTCTTGTTGAATCGTGTCAGCCAAACTTTTGATTAAACTCTCAAGCGGAATTCCTGAACTAGTAAAGGGCTGTGATGGTGGAGATGGTTGGAATGATGGCCGAATTTGTTGCTGCCCTTGAAACCCTCCTACAACATTTACATATTCATTCAAATCCTCTTGTAACATTGGACACATATTAGTTGGATGACCAACATTCATGCAGATTCCACACGCCTTGACTTGCTGAACTTGCCCTGAGACAAATTTCTCCAAAACAGAAGTTAAAGTGTCTAATCTACGATCAATAGAAAAAACATTTACCTCATTAATCTTGCTCGGATCATACTGCCTTGTCCCAAACTGTTGAGCATTTTCAGCCATAACATTACAATAAAATTCTTAAAAGGAAATAAATAGCAAAACGGTTCCCCGGCAATGGCGCCAAAATTTGACGAGTGTCAAATCGTCAAAATTAATTCACCTACTTTCCTAATAACGTGTATAAGGTAAGTCGGGATCGTATCCACAGGGAACGTTGTACTTATTCCTTTTTAGAATTTTACTAAGTAAATAATGCATACGAATTTATATTTTTAATTAACTAAAAATAAACTAATTAACTGAAAATTAATGCTTTTAATTAAACCAACAGATTAATGCTTGACTTAATTCAATAAAATAAATTCCAGCCAATGAACCAAATTTCATCTCGCATTTTACTTCTGATCATAGATGCAAAAATATCTTGTTAAATTACAAATAAACCGGTTATAAGTGTCGACAAACGCCTAACACTCAATCTCGCCTTACTGTGTTGATAATCAAGAGACGCTCGTTAATTATCGTCTAACCGAATTACAACCTCCGAGACGCTCGTAAGATTTAATAACCCGGTTGCATTAAGAAGAGAGAGACCCGATTCAAAGCCATGCATATTGAAGCAATAACATGTAACTAAGATTATTCGTTCCCGTAATACGGTCCGATTATGCTTGTGATGCCTAAAAGGTGTATTACTCACCACTTTGTTAAAACCGAGGACAATTACGGATCAACAGTGTTAACTAGCTATAGACTATTATGTTAATTAATATTCTGGCCACAAACATTAATTAGACACAACAATCTTTCAACGTGTTAAACGGAGAACGAATAAATATTCGTAACGAAACAAGAATGAGTTCTATTAGATCTCACAGAAGTAAAATGTTAAAGACTTAATTGTTCATTGACTGAAACAAATAATTTAGCTACTAAACATAATTAAAATAACTTACAAAATACCAATAATTAATTGTTCCAGCAGGTGTTGAACTTAAAGAAAGTTTACAAGTTTCTCTACCCTTTTTCTCCTAGCAATTGTGAGTGACTTCTCTCTCATAAAAATGATTGCTCAATTCCTGCGAGTCCCTCCTAAAATCTGCCCAAGATTCTAGCATAAATACCACTCATCTCTCCACTAAAGCCACTACTTGGTAGTTTTAAAACTACCAATAACTTCCTAAAACCACCCAAAACTTCTAAATCAGTTATTCCTTTAGTAAATAAATAAATTAGGAAGAAATAACAGCTTTCCTAACTGCCCAACAGATCTGCTGGAAAATTCTTCAGCAAGTGACAACAGCTTCAGCTCCGAAATTTGGACAACACATGCCCACGTGACACCACTGATTTCCATTTTCTTGCAATCCAGCACTTTTTCCTTAGTTTTCCTCTTTTGTCATCTCCCTTCATACCTGCAATCATTAAGAAGCACAAAACAACCAAAAGTGTAATATTTACTCTATAATTACTCATAAAATCGGCTAATAATATCACACAATTGCGCTCCTATCAAGACCACCAGTGAGCTTACCAATTTCTTTGACTTCTGATTTATGAGGATTCTGAAGACAACAAGAAGTTGAAGAGAATACCAGAGAGCATCCTGTGTCAGAAGTGATTTTGCTGCCAGAGATAAGGTTGAATTGGAAATCTGGAACACCGTAGACATTGTAGAGGACTATTTATGTGGATAAGATAATTGTTCCTTTGTGTGTGATCATGGAGGTCTTGCCATTGGGTAGGTAAATGACAGAGTTGACAGGAACAAGATTGATGAAAAGATCAAATGAGATAGTAATGTGATCACTGGCTTCTGTGCCTATAATCCATTCTTTGCAGGGAGGTTTGCGACTGGCTAAGGCTATGGGATCAATAGTGTAGTTCATTCTTGCTAGATAAACTTTATGATTATAAAAAATGGCAATAGAACTTGTGTCTTGATTGCTTTGAAGGAGATTTTTGAGTTGTTGGCATTGTTCAGGAGTGAAGTAACTAGAGTCATTGTTGTTGCCAGTGCTAGGCTTCTGAATTCTTAGAGAGGTGGTAGCAGACATACCTGTTTTAGGTTTGACCTTATTTTTGGGCATTCTGGAAAAATCTGGTTTGACACCATACAAGGGGTGCGAGTCTGGAAAACCATGAAGATAGAAACACTTATCTTTTGGATGAGAGTCTCCATAACAAAAATCACAAAAGAATTTACCTTTTGTTGGGTTGCTTCCTGCATTCTTCCCTTTAGTATACTTATTGTAGTTATTCCTAGTTGAACCCTTGATTTTCCAATTCAAGGCAGTAGGAGTATTTTCTGAGTTGCCATATTGTCTTTGCCCTTCCTCTTGGGATAGCATAGAGACATCTTTGGTGATGGTTGGCAAAGGTGACATCCTTAAGATCTGCCCTCTTATGTCAATGTAGGAGTCAGATAGCCCATAAGAAATTAAGTGATCTTTGAGAGATGCTCATAATCTTCTTGCAGTTGAGTTACCCCATAGGTGAAACTGCAGGAACATTTAGGTAGGTGTAGGAGATTGGCTAGCTCATCCCAAAGCCCTCTAAATTTAGTAAAGTAGGCATATATGATCAGTCCTCCTTGAGTACATAGCATAATATTCTTTCTAACTTGAATGATTTTTGGGGCATCACTTTGAGAAAACCTAGTTTTGATGTCTTCCCATATTTCATAGGCAGTAGTGAAGTAGACAACACTTTTTCTGATTTGAGAACTAACAGAATTCAGAAGCCATGAGACAACCATGTTGTTGCATCTTTCCTAAGCATGAGTGTATTTGGATTGGGGTGGGGGCTTAGTGCTGGATCCATTAACCATTCCTAGTTTATTTTTAGCAGAAAGTGCCATGGTGATATCAATCTTCCATTGTGTGAAATTTGTGTCATCAAGAGCTTCAGTTACCAGGGTTATGCTTGGATGGTCATTAGGGTATAGATAAAGAGGGTGGTTAGCATGTAGTTGAAGATTTGATTCTAGCAGATCATATATGTCAACATTGGAGGTTTCTGGATCTTTGTTTTTTTTGGTTTTCAGTTGTGTCTTGCTTTGATTCAGACATAGTAAAAGAATGGGATTGAATTTCGAGGTAGTATAGAAGGATTTTACTTGTATCCAGGCAGTGAAGAACTAGAACAAAAGGAAGAATTTTCCTTGTACAGAATCACAGAGAGATTAGTTTGGATGCTCTGATACCATGATAATTTGTGAATTAAATTTAAGTATTTGGAAATAAGTATTATTTCTTAGTAGTGAAAAGAGTTAAAGAGATATCCTATATAAAGAATTGAGGAAAGCCAAAACAGAAAAGAACAAGAAAACACAAATCCTTGTACGTAGGAGAAGGATAGTTAACAAACTTAGCTACTTATATACTTTCACAGGCTAACCCTTAGATTACATATTTTACTAACTAATCCCTGTAGTTTGAACACAAGAGACTGCATTGAATTTCTTTTGAGTAATCTTTGTTTATCATCAATAATAATAATAACAATAACAATAATAGGGTTTAAAATCCAATTCAGGACCCAAGCACTTTGATTGCCGTAGAACAATGGTGTTATTATTTAACTTGCTCGCATAGTTGGAGCTAAATACTTAGTCGCACAAATTCATTCACCAATTCATTTTTATCAAAGCCATTCACGAAATCACAAATACAAATCCCAAGCATCTTCCGGAAAACATGACGATCTTGATATGAGATTGTGGGAGTCCTCCTATGATCTTTTCGATAGAGATAGTACTAGATAGAGAAAAGATGAGGTAGCAATGAGAAACAAAAAGTAGGGAGGCAGAAGTGGAGGGGGGGAGTGAGGGTCGGGAGAATAGTTGGATGAGTAACTAGATTTTTGGTAGAGGTGACAAATGGACGGATATAGGTGCGCCCATATGGACAATGGGCTCAAATGAGCGTATGAGTAAGTGTCCATTTAATAGCATGGGCTTAAATGAGCGGGCATTAAATGGGTATGGGTGCCCATTTATCAATTAACATTGAATAATCAAATAAAATAAACATTACAAAAATTATTTACAAATACTTCGATAACATATGTTATACTTTAAAAAAGAAAAAAATATGGAAGTGGTGGCGGTGGTGGAGGGTGGGGGGGAGGAGGGGGTTGTATTTTACAAATGGAACGGGTGGATGTCATCGGTCACATCTCGTGGGAGGAGAGAGAAGGCGGGGAGGGTACGTTACCTTCCATTGCATTCACAATTTTATAAATTAAAAATTTTATAACAGTAGATTTTTTTATTTTATAACATTTACCAATTTTATAAATTATAAATAAGGTAGTTACTTAATTTATGAGTTTTATTAGAATTTGAATTGTACATGGGAAGTATTAAATGCTTTTAAACCCAATCAATTTGTAATATTTAGTACTATTCTTTGTTTAATTTTTTTTTTTATGAACGGATATTTGATTGATGTGATTGGAATCTAGTTCAATTCGTTTTGGTTCATTGAAACTTTCAACTGTGCATGGGGCATTTCCGTAGCAATAACTACAATGAATTTGTCATAGCCAAGGTAGCTCACGAAGGCCAAATATCTTAACTTCATCCCACGTATTTAAAATTTTATCTTTCATTTCGATCAAATAATATTTCATTTCGATCCAGTAGTCAATGCAAAAAAAAAAATATTTTTTTTTCGTTGTTGGAGACGGTGGTTGTTGCCGGTTGCGCAAGTGATGATGGTCACCAGAGGTTACGTCGGAGGCGGTGATGTCTAGTGGAGTTTGTTGTTGGGGGTGGTGGTGATGGCTAGTGGAGTTTGTTGAACCAATAACTATGTGGGTGTCCATTTAGGCCCACATAAGCCTATGTTAATTAATTGGTAAAAATAGGTATGTCTATTTTCGTCCACTTACAAGTTTTCATGCCTCCATACCCATCAATTAGTGGGCTGTCCGGAAGGGCAAATGGGCATGAGCAAAAATTATCTCTTCTAATTTTTGGGTTCGTTTATGGAATTCGTCCGTGATTTAGATGGAACCCCCAATTCAATCTTCAATAGAAAGCAAAGAGTAGGGATATTGCGAGTAAATATCACATCTATTCTGTAAAGAATGATGGAGAATTTTTATTTTATTTTTGTCAAAGATTTATTAGATTTTGTTTTTATTTTGTCCCACATCTCATTCTCGATCTAAATGGCCAAAATAGGTTTCACGCAACTCGCATGTGTCTACAATATATTTAAAGCCGTTGTAGGCAGGGGGTGAAGTGGAACAAAATATTGGAGGACATGATTTTATTCTTTTTAACCAAATCAATTATTATTAGAAAATATAAGGAGTTCTGCCTACAGATAGGTGTACAAAACACCAAAAGTACAAGTTCGTTACCGAACCACTTATTCAAATTGAAAGCATATATATTACATAAAACATGCACCCATCCACCAGACTAGAACATGATGACTGATGAGAATCGCTGCTCAGGGATAACTGGAAAGACTCGTGATTGAACTCCTTTGCCGGTAGTCGTCTTAATGGTGCCACGGCGACGACGACGGAAACTGTAAATTTATACAAAAATGAAAACTCATTTTAGAAACAAGAAAATTTCAAAACTGACACTTATTTTGGGAAAGGACAAAAAAAGTAAAAGAAACCGATAGAATTGTATGTTTCCATCGACATCAAAGTTACATTACGTGATACATTAAAAATTTGAGTTAAATACATGAAGTTTTAATGAATTAAGCAGGAAACCCTTATAAGTTGACATAATTACAATGTCACCCCTCTGTTCTAAGGTTTGGAGGTACATTTTTGTTTAATTTGTCCCAAAAGAGACCTTTGAAATTCATTTTGGAGAAAACAATTGTTAATAAGATGACTTTAATATATTACTACTATGAGTTTGTGACGACACTTAATAGCTAGTAAGTCAAATAATCAAAGTTAAAACTTTTGGCCACTAATAACACGGATATATTGGAGTTGAGGGATAGTTAATTAGCCATTTTCTTAGTTTACACAAATGTGTAAGGGTTTGTTTGTTGTGGCTGATGGCTTATAATTTATGGCTGATAGCTTAAGCTGGTGACTGAATGACTTGTGGCTGATTGTATGATAAACTGTTTGTTACAACTGTTGAAAAGCTGCTTATGAGTTGTTATAATTATTTGTTAAAAAAAAACCTGAAAATTAGTATTCATATTTTTATGTATATTTCATAAAAGGATGAAATGATGATAATCAAATATTTATTAATGAATAGTTATCTTCATGTTTAAAAAAAAACCAAAAAAACTTAAAATTTTGATATTTTGGCTTTGACTTTTCAATGCATAAAGGTTGTTGTATCTTACTAGACTTTTGGCTTATAAACTAAAACAAATACTCTAAATATGAATTTTCAAAAGCCAAAAACTAAAAATCACTATAAATAAGTTACAACAAACGAGCACAAAATCCTTTTGTTTTTTTCTCTTTAGTTTTCTTGAAGTGCGACCGTTGGTGAGCTCTTGAGTCTTGAGGACTAAAGCCTACTGATTTACTGGGAACTAGGAAGATAAGTAGATACTATCTTCCCTTTACTAATTTATATTTAGGGGAGAGTGAAACAATTATTAATTACAGTATTTAGTTTGTTATTAAAATAACTTTCTTCAAGGCTAAATGCTTGCACGTAAATATTACTTCCTGATGACGAGTTTGATTAGATAAACTAAAATGAAAACTGAGAGTGTGAGACCAATTTTTTTTTTTAAAGGAGGAATGGGTAGAGATGTTAAAAGAGTCGATTACCATAGGACCGATCCTATTAAACCAAATCGACCCTGAGACCAACAACAGGGGGACCAAGGAATCCGGATCCTCTATTCCAAAAATGTATTTCATCTTCTATTCCATCGCCGGATTCTTGCCACGTGTCAATAAGAAATTTTCGCAAAAGGAAATATTGAGCTAGATTTCATAGATTTTTATTGTTATAGAAACACAATCAACTTAGTAATTGATTTTGTTTATTTACGATTGACACGTGGCAAGAATCCGACGGTGGAATAGGAGATGAAATACAATTTTAGAATAGAGGATTCAGACCCAAGGACCAAGTGGTCTAACCAGTAAATGATTAGTTAGATATTAAATATTACTTCTTTTATTATTGTCTTGTTGACTCTTTTGAGTTATATCTTGAAAGAACGTGACAGCACGGATTCTCGATATGGGACGATGTGATTGTCAATGTTGGTGAATGTTGCAACAATGACAACGACAATGAAAGTGTATTACAGAAAATAGCAGCGGAAGATTTGTTTTCAGATTTAAAATCAAACAGATTTAGGAAGACAGAAAATCACACAAAAACAATCTACAAGTATCAAACTTGTAGATCAAGCCTCAAGGCAACAAAATATATTAAAATCAACACTGTTTTTGAACTTAACACAAAAATCTCACAAGATATAGAATCTTGGAGATCATAAAACCACATAAACTACTAGAACAAACGTGGGAAGAAAGAACTAAAGAAGAACGACTTCCAAACAACAAATCAAACGGAAGCACAATTCAACTCGAAATACAAGGTCAGTATTCCCGAAGTTTTTGAAGAGGTGTGTTCAAGTCCGAGAATAGTCTTTGTGTATGAGGTGTTGATCTCTCTCTCAAGCTCTCGGCACACAAGAAAGCCGGATCGACTCTCTCTCGCCCACAAAGACTTCTGAACGATTTCTTCTATATGCTCTCGGCTCCCCCTGCCTCAAACCTGCCGACCTCGGCTCTCTTTATATAGGCCGCATATCCTGTACGCAAAACACCAACAAATCACACAAGCACACAGCAAACTACTCCTACTAGAAAGAGATTTAGCAATATTTAGAAAGATTATGTTTCCTATTAAGACTAAGATACATCAAATAACTAATTTATTTACATAAATCTAGTTACCAAAAATATGTTGCCTAAATCTTTTGAAAGATTTGAAAGATCAAATCTTTTAAAAGATTTGAAAGATTTTCCTATATAAAAAATCAAAACCAATCTAATCTTTTGAAAGATTTGAAAGATTTTCCTATCAAAAATCAAAACCAATTTACCAAAAGTATTCTAAACAAAATCTAACACCTAAATAAATATTGACTAAAATAAAATCCTACTTTGACCAAGAAAGGTGAAAACAAGATAAAATAGGTCATGCCTATTTCACCCAATGTTGCAACAATAGGAGCAACATTGGACAGAAACTTGGCAGATTCATAAACAGGTCCCTGAACTTTCGGAATCAGGTCCTGCTGTACATTCGAAAAATCAGTCCAATTTGGATGGTTGCAGCCATGACATTCCTAGCCGTATTCAGAAAAACCATCCAATCTCTCAAGTAATAGGTGATATTCATGATGGCATATACACAAGGAGAAGAAGTAAGGTTGAATCTCAAAAATTTGCATGCTTATCAAAATATTTTTGAGAGAAGCCTTAAATCTTTTATGGATGCTTCAAATGATCAAAGACTATGTGTTCACATTGATGTGTTAACCTTGTTTTTTGATAACGCCTATGCATTTTGCTTAGCACAAAAATCCAGTTCATTATTCTCGAACTAATCACATTAATATAAGACACCATTTTTTTAGAGACTTGGTTGATTATGTAAATTGTTTGCATTGAACATGTTGGGACCGAAAATGATCTTGCTGATATATTTGCCAAGTGTCTTGTTTTTGAGAGATTTTTCAATATTTGGAAATCTCTTGTGTTTTGTGTGTCATATGATTTTACACTTAGTTAATTATTAAAAAAACAAAAAAACAAAAAAAAAAAAATCAAAATTAGGCATGATTGCATTTTGTCTTTAGAGGGCACTCTAGATCAATTGACTCACATGTATGTGTCTCTTGTGGTTGCTTGGGAATTTCATTCAAAATATGTTGTGATTTTTTGTTATGATTCTCTCTCTCTCCCAGTTCTTGAGTATGTTTAAAGTCCACAAAGGAAAGAGCTACCTTTTGAAATTTTTTGGGATGCTGCAATTTGTCAAGGTACTATGGAACTTAGGTTCTCATGGGTTGATCTTGAGTAAATTGACTCCCTTTAATTGAAAAAGTGTGAAAGCTACCTAAAGGAAAAGAGCTACCTATGAACAAGGTTGTGGCACCTTTCTTTTGGGACTATGAATCCTCGGATTTCATGGGTTGATCAAATGCAAAAATGCTTCCCTTGGTAAATAGTGTGAAAGGTTCCAAGTGACATGTTTTTATAGCTTGAAATAAAGTAAAGCTATATTCCAAGGGAAATAAAGTACCTATGGATGTTTGTTGAGAAAATTTTATGATCTTGGGAGAGAAGTTTGATTGAAAAAAAAAAAAAAAAAGAGCAAAATTGAAAATAAAATCACAATTTTTGGCGAATGCAACTCTCAATGCAGCAACATTAGGAACTACATCCTTTGATCTAGTCTTTATCACTTGTGTGTGATTGCATTTTTTTTATTTCTTTTGACTAGCTTTTAGTCATCATGTTTTTAGGCATAAAATTTTAGGACATGCATTGTTGGCAATGATATCAGCTTGGTGAAATTTTTTTTTCTAAACTCAAACTGTGCAAATCAATTTCCAAAAATCTCCATGTTGAAAAATATTTAGTGGATGTCTAATTTTTGTGTGAAACTAAGAGGTATTGAATCTGGATATGATGTGCTCAGTTATTGCTAATGGTGTGATCAAATCTTGGTGAACACTTCTTTGTGTTTTTCAAAATCTTTGATTTTTGAGAATTCCTAAAAGATGGTTTATCTCTCTTCCTTTTCCGGCCAAATAGGGGGAGAGAGATCAAGTGTTTCTTGTGATGGTGATATTTTCTGATTTGTGCTTAGTAATGGTTTCTGATTTTACCCCTTGCACAAATTCAGGGGGAGATGAGTTTTTCTAACCAATGCAGGTTAGATGATTTGATTGGTTTTGTATAAACACTTGTCTTTTGATTTGACCAGAAAGGTTCAACAAAGGGGGAGATTGTAAGGGTAAAATAGGCATGACCTATTTTATCTTGTTTTCACATTTCTTGGTCAAAGTAGGATTTTATTTTAGTCAATATTTATTTAGGTGTTAGATTTTGTTTAGAATACTTTTGGTAAATTGGTTTTGATTTTTGATAGGAAAATCTTTCAAATCTTTCAAAAGATTAGATTGGTTTTGATTTTTTTATATAGGAAAATCTTTCAAATCTTTTAAAAGATTTGATCTTTCAAATCTTTCAAAAGATTTAGGCAACATATTTTTGGTAACTAGATTTATGTAAATAAATTAGTTATTTGATGTATCTTAGTCTTAATAGGAAACATAATCTTTCCTAAATATTGCTAAATCTCTTTCCTAGTAGGAGTAGTTTGTCGTGTGCTTGCAGGATTTGTTGGTCGCTTATGCATGTGATATGCAGCCTATATAAAGAGCCAGAGGTCGAGCAGTTTGAGACGGGCAGGGAGCTGAGAGCATATAGAAGAAATCGTTCAAGAGTGCTGTGGGCAGAAAAGAGAGAGTCGATCCAGTTTTCTTGTGTGCCGAGCTTGAGAGAGGAGATCAACACCTCATACACAAAGACTATTCTGCAGGCAGACTTGAACACACCTACTGCTGCTCAAAAACTTCAGGAATACAGCCTTGTATTTCCTGAAGTTCAGATTTGTGCTTCCGTTTGATTTGTTGTTTGGAAGTTGTTCTTCTTTAGTTCTTTCTTCCCACGTTTGTTCTATTAGTTTATGTGGGTTTTTATGATCTCCAAGATTCTATATCTTGTGAGATTTTTGTGTTAACTGTTAAGGTTCAAAAACAGTGTTGATTTTAATATATTTTGTTGTCTTGAGGCTTGATCTACAAGTTTGATACTTGTAGATTGTTTTTGTGTGATTTTATGTCTTCCTAAATCTGTTTGATTTTAAATCTGAAAACAAATCTTCCGCTGCTATTTTCTGTAATACACTTTCAGTTATCATTGTCGTTGTCATTGTTGCAACATTCACTGCAACATTGACAATCACATCGTCCCATATCGAGAATCCGTACTGTCACGTTCTTTCATATCTACTGTAATCAAATTAAAGTTTAATGTATATATATTGTTTTTTTCAAAATCATACACACGAAAATGCACTATTTTTAATTTTTAAGTACTACGAAATTCTATCCTATTGAAAGAAATGAAAGTGTTTCCGAACAAAATATCAATTAATAAAGTGCATTAACTTTATTAAATATTACTATTTACTACTCCCTCTGTCCCTAAATAATCGTCTTAGTTGACCTGGTGCATAGTTTAAGAAAAAATATTTGACTTGATTATTTATATTAATTTAATGTGTAGTTTCATTTAAAGTCCATGTGTATGTGGTTCATAATTAAAGTAGAGTGAAAAGGTAAGGGTAAAATGGTAAAAGTGATGTTCTAAAAAGGTAAGTTTCAAACTGGACAATTATTTTGGGACGGAAGAAAAAGGAAAGGATGACGATAATTTAGGGACGGAGGGAGTAATTAATAGATGGTGCTGGCATGTTGAAAATTAATATATGTTTACAAGTATATATATATATATATATATATATATATATGTATGTACGTATAACATATGGAGAGAGAAAGAGAGTACGCCAAATCCAAGTCGAAGTTGATGCTGATGGAGTATACAAGAGTAGTAGTTAAGTTGATGCTGAAGGAATATGGTATAGTTAAAGAATTCATCAAGCAGAGCTTCTACGTTTGTCTGCGAATAGGGAGGAAGCTAATTTTAGCATCAAATAAATAAAAATGGGAGCACCACCGCATACGAATATCAAACCGTATGAAACTAGTAATTAATCGTGAATAAATTAATGATATACATATATAGTATAAACTCCAAATTAAACTAGGCTAGCTAATATTTGATGATAACCTCGTTGCAGTTAGGAATGAGTCGCCGGAGTTGCCGGAGCTCTTTCTTGAATATTCGCTTTCTCTCTCCGACCCTCTCTCTCTGCCCAAAATAAGCACAAATTGATTTCTAACTGTAGGAATAAGTATATAGATGATATTCCATCTGTTTTGCGAACATAAATTTACTATTTTATTTTGGGATGCTTCCATTTTAAAAATTAAGATATAAAAGTATCATTTTATTATTAATTATATATGAATTGATCACTTGTTAATTGTTTTCGAAGGATGAGAATATATAATAATATCATTACAATTTAACATATATCTGCACTATGATCATTACCTTCGAACGCCGCATTTCCTTAATTTTACTTGCTAGTGAAGGTGGAGCTGGCAGCTGTTTCGCCATAGCAACCAAGGTTTATAGATATATATGGGGTGATAGTGAGAATTAAACGAAGCAAGCTAGGCTGGAGAACTTATTCATAAATATATTGGATATATATAGAGATGGATATCACCTTGTACATGCATGTCGTCCATCGGTGGCTTCGCTTACTCTGTGCAGGGCTTAGGCATGCGTCAGTGTACGCACGTGGCAAAGTGAGAAAGATTGAGTAATTCATTTATTACCTCAGCTTAGTCACGTGGGCAATCTTTATAAATAGACTTATGTGGGCATACTCAAAATTGTGTATCAAATCACATAAACATGACTATTGAGCTCATATTATTCTGTCTTAAATTTTTACTTACTAATCCAACATCAATTAATTTTATCCAAACTAAAAAAAAACAAACTTGATATAAAAAAAATCAGACCAAAATAAATTAAATCAATAAATTATACTTCCCCCAAAATCACTATATTTTACGTCCAAACATAAGAGTTCTTCATTTTCCCCAAAATTAACCCAAAAATCCACATACTTGGGTACACATTCAATCTACCATGTTAGTCCATCAAACATGCTTTTCTACGTACTGGTAGTGGTAATAGCGATGCCACGATTCTTAATCAAAGGGACACCAGATACCACGATTCTTGATAGAAGGAACTCGTATGTTTTGGGCGTACAGGATGATTTTGGGAAAAGTTTAATTTATTGATTATTTTGTTTTTTGGTCTTATTTGTCTTTTCGATTGATTTTGATTTTTTTAGCTGTAAAAATCAACTAAAGTTGTGTTAGTAAGTACAAGTTAATTAGGAACCTAGTAAAGCCACCTTAGCTTCCACGTCATTTGAAGTATGACTTGCTTCACATTACTTCGACAACGACAAGCAAGTCAAGCTCGATACAATCATGCTTGTTTACAAAATAAAAGTTGAAGATAATTATTAATTATCATACGTAGCAGAAAAACAGAAAAACATGGACGACACCCCCTAAATGTTATTTCGGATCAACCTCCGACAAAATCTCCAATATGCTGAAATTGCACTTGAACCCCCCACGCAATTCCTAAAACTTTGAATTTTACATTTACACATAAGTTTGGTCTTATTATTACTCAGAAACTGAATCTAAACCATATCGTATGCTCGCTTATCATCTGGTATTGTCTACCATGCATGATGAACCACAAGGTCCACAACTCCTATCCCACTTCTTCCAGTAGCTTGAAACTTCATAGATTCACTTCAAGATATTTCATCTTCTTTCCTGCAGTAACCAACATAAACAATTGCATTAATGTGAAAAATATCAATATCAATGAACAATTTCTAGTCCTACTCTGCTGTCTACATCACTTGAAAAGTGCAATGTAACGTAGTGATCGAGCACATAACAGTAAAATCTAAGGAGAATAATTATCTTAAGCCGAGATTTTGATCAATTAATTCCATAGACGCTGTTGGTGAATAAGGTGCGGGATTACCATGAACGGAAATTGTGACTGCGAGACTGCTGGTTGGAATCCTAATTGATAACCCGATGAATTCAATCCCTAAGTTTGGAACTGTCTGGAAGTTTGCAGGATAACCTGAGCTATACATCATTCCCATTCCCATCATTGGTCTGATCATCGGCACAAACGGAGAATAACATTGTGCTTGCATGCATTGCCGCATGTACATCATCTGATTCAACCAAAAGGTACCATTACAATTGATTAACTAATGAAGACTTGAATAATGCTATCACTTATCAATCACATTGAAGTGGAGACCAGGGGTCGGACCACCATTAAAAATTTGACTGGGATTAGTTGGCGATAAAATGATTTGCCTAGTATTCCTGGAGAGAGAGAGAGATTGTGTTCACCTGAAATTGTTGCTGTAGGAATTTACCATATTCAGCTGCATCTTCAAGCACTGATGCTATGTCACGCTGAAAATAGGAGGTTTTATGTTGTCAAACAAAAGAGGGAAATCACATTCATTTACCTTTCATAAGAAAGAAACGAATCACTTATAATTCAATTTCCGCAAACTGACCCATTTACTATAAACTAGACCACCTCAACTCAAGGTTTAGCCATGTGAGTGAGCTTCAAGCTACGTATTGATTTATTTTCCCTTGCTTTTAAAACTCACTTTAGCTATAATCATGCTAATTATCCCGCCTTGAAAAATGGTCTTAGATTTTGATTTCGTTTTCTGTTTTTGTGTAATGTACAAGGAAATAGACTTATTGGCATGAGAACATTACAGAAGATCCTGCAGCTACTCCATTCACAGCCTATAAGGTAGAAAGATCTGCTCTTTGGAACAAACTAAAGACCCTAAAAATATTAGGAACGAAGGGAGTACTAAACTGATCGACTTTCTAACATAAATCAATTGGTAGCAACGAATATAAGTGAACTACCTTACTACAGTTGGGAACAAGCTCCTGGAGAGCTCTAATCTTTTCCGCAAAACGATCTCTCCGCTTCTGCAGGCATTATGTACAAACATTTGAAGAGAAACTGTAAGAATTCTGAACAAATTTAAGTAGTAGACCTGTCAATACCTGAATGAACTTAAATGCAAAAGAGTCTACATTCTTTCTTCTTTCCAACATAAAAGGATTACATGAGATGAAATCCATTTCAAATGAAAAGTCCTTATTCTTCAAATATTTTTAATCCTTTCCCTCAAAAGGTATTGTACGAGAGGAAATAAACTATTTATTTGATTCTTAAAATTAAGGATATAGACTAATAACTATTTTAAATATTGTTAGAATGCTAGTTTTTCAGCAGTCACCTTCTCTGCAATGTTGTGGGCTTCACTCATGCGCTTTTTTCTTCGTGTCTTCGACCGATCATCATGATCTTGCTTTCCTTCACTATCCGCAAGATCAATCACCTACAATACAACCAAAAGGAAATGAAAACAAATTAGTTATAAAGCAAATTAACTGCTAGTGCCAGGTAGGGCTATGTATTGTTTTCAGCTGGCCACAACTCACCCCGGTGCACCAAATTTTTTGTCTATCCAATATTCTTCGTAATAGTTAGAGAAATTGAACTTAGTTTGTGCCATCTTTTTTGCTAGATTATTTGAGTTTCGACTGGGACTGAATGTTATGTTCCAGCCCATACCACATGCGCAGTTCTATTTTCTTGTTGAATATTTCTAGCCTATAGGAACAAGGACCGGAGACTACAATCTTGCATACCCTCCTTTCATAAAAATGCCTTCACCTTGATTAACCTCCTAGATTCCATTCAATTGAAGAATATTGTTGACTAACTTCTCCTTCCGGAGAGAGAGAGAGAGTGAGATGAGTTAGAAGACAAAAAGTGATATGGTGGTGTTACAAAAATGTTCCGCCAAGTCTGCCAGCATGTATGCTAAGTTGGAGTATATTCTATGAACTACGAGAACCCGATAGATAGGAAAAAAGAAAAAAAGAAAAAGAAACACCAGCCTATCGTAACGTACAGTTGTAAACTGGTCAAGAGAGGAAGATGAACTCTTGGTTTGTGTTGATCATGAATATCTTGATACACTCCTACTTATGTTGGTAAGTGTGACTTATTGAGAATGGAGTGCAGCTTGAGTGGTAAAGACGCTTCACCTACACTTAATTATAATAGGTTATGCTGTCAAGTCAACATGGGGCAAGTTGTGAACTATTTTTGTTCCTCTTTTGAAAAGGAGAAAGGTAATTGTGACCTTCTTAGACTATACAGAAGTTTTATGGTGTAAATGGAGAGAATGAAAGAGATGTTATGCATCCACACACACACTAACTAAAAGGAAATAGAAATGGAAAGAAATTAATACTACAAATTAAGATGCATTCTAGTAATTAGTTTCTTGTGCTTTGAAAAGGTAATAATAACTAGAAATTAAGGTAATGTTTCTCACCCTCTGGGACAAATCATGAGCTTTAAGATTTGTTTCCTTTTCCCATTCTATCTGCTGGTTACTCACCTGCAATCAATCAAAATCAAAAGGAAGGATTGAACAAAGTTAAAGACGGAATTTAATAAATTGGATCAAATTAATCATATATATATATATGTGTGTGCTTTAAGTTGGGGTAAATTCCTTAGGAGATATATTGCTACAAATTAAGAGTCTAAACAATCATTAAATAAAATGTCAGGTGTTCAAGATCACTAACATATCAATGTTTACGAATGGGTTAACTTAACTGGCAGATTACAAAGGGAACAAATTAACAAAAACATATCAAGTCGGGCTCATGCTCATCAGTGGAATGCAATCATACACAGTCATCAAGTTAGTTCTATTAATTTACGTGTCCATATTACCTCAGTGGTTGGTGGTGGTAGAGCTGGCTGTTCATGTTCAGAACGAAGCTCAACATTTGATAAATTGCTGAAGAGATCTTCAATCTTTTTAACCTCCGCTTGATGCATGTTCATCGAATCATGACAAGATATCACAAACAACTGACTCAGGTCTGTAATTGGAGAGAACACTTCGTTTGTCCATTCACCTGACTGCTGATGATCAAAACTAAAGTCAGCCATATATGAAAACAATAGAGAGAGAGAGAGAGAGAGAGAGAGAGAATGTAATTAATGGATGGAGAAGGACCACTTAAGGAGCTAGTACATAATATGGCTTAATGAATGAAATGAGAGATATATATAGAGATAGAGATACATGCAAGGCGGAATTGCAGCTGAGCTGCTGGTGCTGCTTCTTAATTTCGCCTTGGGCTTTTGTGGCTTCGTAGTGGCGGTGGGAGGGGAGCTTTCTCGAGACACATTGGATTTTTTCTTTTTATTTTTGTTTTTTCAGGTGGGGATTAATTTGTCAATCACATAAACTATATATATGACTACCCATAAGAGAGATTGCTTTAGAGTCTAACACTATCCTCTATCTTAATCATAATATCTTTTATACGTACTTCTCTCTCATTTAATTTTTTCTTGTATCACTAAACTTCTCTGTAGATCTTTCTTGTTTCAGTAAACTAATAAATTCTTTGTAGATATCTCTTTTTTGTATCAGTAAACTTCTTTGTATATCTTTCTTATTTCACTAAACTTCTATGTAGATATCTTTGGCAAGTAAATCAGTCAATCTCTACATATCTATCATAAATCAATCATTCCCTTGCTATCTTGTGTCTTTGTCAATCTCTACATATCTATCATAAATCAATCATTCCCTTGCTATCTTGTGTCTTTGGAGTCTGGATCCTCTATTCCAAAATTATATTCCATCTCCCATTTCACCGTCGGATTTTTGTCACGTGTCAATTGTAAATAAACAAAATCAATCACTAAATTGATTGTGTTTCCATAACAATAAAAATCCGTGAAATCTAGCTCAATATTTCATTTTGTGAAGATTTCTTATTGACACGTGGCAAGAATCCGACGGTGGAATTAGAGATGAAATACAATTTTGGAATAGAGGATTCGAAATCGTGTCTTTGTACATATCTTGTTGTAATAAACCATATTCTCATATTTTGTTAACCCAGTAAATCATTCTTTTACCTGAAGAGCTCATCATTGTTGTGTCAGTAAATCATTCTCATATTTATTAGTAAACCATTAGATTTATTAGTTTTTTTGTTAGTAAATCATTCTCTTATGCCTTCTATTATCTCTCATTGTTTGTTTATGATCACTTTCATGTCACTCTTATGTGCTCTATCATTGAAACATATTCATTTTATGCTTTTCTCACCTCAACTTATCAAGGCACCACAAACTACCTAGGCGGCTAGGCCACACCCACATTTAGGATGTAGAGTAAAAACTCCATGACCTTGAAAAAGAATCGAATAACTCAACACTTGACTACCTTGGACAAGCAATAATTCATGTGATGGGTTCTATGAGATCTTAATTTGTTATACCTACAAAAAAAACTTTTTACCTCCATTACATGTTCGTCCTAGAATCATTCCAAACTGCCACTCGATGAGATATATATGTGACGTGTGTCAATTCGTCAAAATTAATTCATCTACTTCCCTAATAACGAGTATAAGGTAAGTCGGGAACGTTGTACTTATTCCTTTTTAGAATTTTACTAAGTAAATAATGCATACGAATTTATATTTTTAATTAACTAAAAATAAACTAATTAACTAATTAACTGAAAATTAATGCTTTTAATTAAACTAACAAATTAATGCTTGACTTAATTCAATAAAATAAATTCCAGCCAATGAACCATTTTCGTCTCGCATTTTACTTCTGATCATAGATGCAAAAATATCTTGTTAAATTACAAATAAACCGGTTATAAGTGTCGACAAACGCCTAACACTCAATCTCGCCCTGTTGATAATCAAGAGACGCCGCATTATCGCCTAACCGAATTACAACCCCCGAGACGCTCGTAAGATTTAATAACCCGGTTGCATTAAGAAGAGAGAGACCCGATTCAAAGCCATGCATATTGAAGCAATAACATGTAACAATGATTATCCGTTCCCGTAATACGGTCCGATTATGCTTGTGATGCCTAAAAGGTGTATTACTCGCCACTTTGTTAAAACCGAGGACAATTACGGATCAACAGCGTTAACTAGCTATAGACTATTATGTTAATTAATATTCTGGCCACAAACATTAATTAGACACAACAATCTTCCAACGTGTTAAACGGAGAACGAACAAATATTTGTAAATAAAACAAGAATTAAATCTATTAGATCTCACAAAAGTAAAATGCTTGAGGCTTAATTGTTCATTGACTGGAAGAAATAATTTAACTACTAAACATAATTAAAACAACTTACAACAAGCAAAAGTTTAATGTTCCAGCAGGTGTTAAACTTACAAGAAGAATTCAAGTTCCCTACACTTCTCTCCTAGCCTTTGTTAGTGACTTTTCTCTACCTCAAAGCTACTGTTTTTATGCCTCCAATTTTCTGATCGAATCCCCTTTAATTGTTCAGGAAATACATACATAAATATCACTCCACTCTCCCATTAAACCACTACTCGGTAGTTTTAAAACTACCGGTAACTTCCTAAAACCGCCCACTACTTGCAAATCAATATTTTAATTTAATACATAAACTGAATTAGACAGAAATAACTGCATTGTCTAACTGTCTAACAGTCTGCCAAAACTTCAATAGCCAATCGGCTCGAAATGTGCATATCACGTGCCCATGTGACATCCCAAGTTTTCCTTTTTTGCCTGAATTCCAGCACTTTCCTCTTTTGCAGCTGCCTTTGGACCTACATCATAATCAACACAAAAACCAACCAAAAGTGTAATATTTTGCTCTAAAATAAATCATAAAACCGGCTAATTTTATCACACTTTTGGGTTCCCATCAAAATTCCCCCACACCAAACCGATGCTTGTCCTCAAGCATCTTCAATCAAGACAAGAATGCATGTTCTTTTATCTGTACAACTTATGAAGATATGAACTTTCTTGAATGCAGGTATTTCAATGTGCATGACCATAGGAAAAAATCAAAATTCAATCAAGGTAATGAAATTCTTAAAATGTGCCATCTAAATTAACTAACATGTTTCCAAAAACAAATCTTCAACCTTCACATATGCATGTCTCGACCATCCTCACGGAGACACTCATTCACTCAAGTGTTTAAATAAGGATATGGATTTAAGCACTCGACTCAACACCACGGAATGTAATTACCATAAGCTTGCAAGTTGATCAAATCTCCATCACTTAGTATGAATTTAATGCACCAATCAAAAGGTCTTTTAAAGGTTGTAACGAGGCTAGGGGTTAAACAGGTATGGTATAGGGATATAAGGTGAAATAAAATGCCAATGAAATGTAGAACTACACATTACTCACAGCTTAATTATCACTAATTAATATTCTGATGAAGTTCAAATCCTTAGTCACAGCACTTCTGCACAACTGAAAATGGGAAGTAATGTTTCTACTTCAATTCTACTTCTCTTTCCTGAATCACTTCCTTCATTTCTTCAAACTTTTATTCTCTTTTTCCTTTCTTTTTTTTTCTTTTATTCTTTTTTTTTATTCACTCTTTTTTTTTTTACAAACTCTTAGCCTGCTGCCACTACTTTCGTTCTGCTTTGGTTTTACAGCCACTAAATGAAATGAAGCTCTTATTTGGTATGCTACAAAAGCAGAACCACATTCAATGTCTACTCAACATCAAACATCTCATGTTTTTGAACTAAACATGACATACTTCATCTAACGTCCAACTCACAGGCTGTATTAAGACTATAATTCACATGCAATTTCCACAATTCTTGGCATTGGTAATGAAAAAGAAAGTTAAAAAGGCTAAGGTTCATTTAAATCTGGTTGAGTCAAAGAAATAGGTAAGGCTCAAAAGGGCTAACTAGGGGGTAATATTAAAATGGTCGGATAGAAAAAAGATAGCCAAAATTGGTATTTCCTAAATGCCTTAATCATGTTAGTGCATAAACCCATTTATGTGATCTCGAAATGTAAGCAAACATGCAAGTTCTAGAATTGGCATCCGAGTGCGAGTAAACACACAAGAAGAACTGAGAGCAAAATGAATGGAATGCTCCATAAATGGCCCAAAATCTCACTTTAAATGGCTATAAGCCAACACATACGTATCCAAAGGTTGAAGAAATTTTTTTCTGAAAACATGCAATTTAAATTAGAACAGAAACATTTCAAAAAGAATTCCATCATATATCAAAAATTCCTATTTTACCATGATAATGCACATTAAAATACCAAACATCCCAACATCAAAAATCATATCCTCATATCCAACAAGAATACCCAACAACAACAAAAAAAACATGCATCCAAGATTTCAAAATTCACCAAAATCCAAAATCCCTCCCCCACACCAAAACTGTGCATTGTCCCCAATGAACAAATAAGTACCAAAATAAAAAGGGAGAAGAACTTCCCTAATCAGGAGGACGGAGGAGGAGGCGGCGGCGGGGGTGTTCGTTGATGCGAGGGACCGGCCGCGCGGGACATCAGAACTGATGGAGTAGAGCTCGCCGCAACTGAAGAAATTGAAGAGGCCGGCGGCGCATAGGACTCCGGCGATGAATGCGAAGAGGCCACCGAAGATGAAGAAGTGGTTGAAATTGCAACCGACTCTGATGATGCGACGACCACTCTACGCGGCATAATTGCGAGCAACCAATTCGACCGTCGTCGTGGAGCATGAGGTGGAGCGACGTGGTGCTTGGGAGCCATTGAAACAGATGGACAACCACAACAATGGCAGCCGACGGCGTGGAGAAGACGAAGGATTCGCACGATGTCGGGAAAAAGATGGACTTTGGCGCTCAATTTCTTTGGAATTAAGAGAGTTAGGTCAAAAATCCCCAAAATAGAATTTGGGATTTCTATTTGAGCGGCCTAACGTCCACTATTCAGCCGCTTCTTTTCCTTCTTTGTGACCTTGACACTTAACCCCCTGTAGTTAGTCTGCACGCCTTAAAGAAAATTTTTGCTCTCAGTATCTCACCCAATTCACTCTGCACTTCCTTCTGTACAAGCTCAAAATCTGCTGTCACAAACCAAACTTAAAAGAACATTAAAACAACAGAGAAATTAATTAAAACTAAGAAAACTAGAAATTAAAATAACAAACAAAAAATAATAATAATAATAAAAAAACTTTGGGTTGCCTCCCAATTAGCGCCGCTATTTAACGTATGTAGCTAGACCCAACGCCTACTCTTCCTACAACTCGGTCAAATTATTACCAATAATAATTGGCAATGGAGGAAGAATTTTTTCACTTGAAAATGGTAATGAAAAAGAAGCAAAATCAAACATGGGTGTTACCTCCAGTGTGGAATATAATGCCATAGTATTTCCTTGTACCTCCTCAATGCCTTGGAAAAGCACATTTGTCAAACATTTTACCTGCACTAATTCCATCTTCTCATCATTTTCCTTCTTTTGTAGTGAAAATTTTCCTAGAAAAGGTTGAAGAATGACAATTTTCTGATTTTGTGCACCCAATTCTTTAGCTTCTTTCTTCGACGAATCATGTTGCACACTTTCTTCATTGTTGTTGCTATCAACAGAAATTTTCTCTTGTGCAATTTCTTCATTTTCTCGAGGATTATTTTCAACTTGAAAAAGAAATCTTTCTTGGTTTACCTCCATCTTGCTCATGGATACGGCTAGCTGCGAAATTTGATTTTCAAGAGATTTTATTCTAGCCTTGGTTTCCTGTCTATCTTGTTGAATCGTGTCAGCCAAACTTTTGATTAAACTCTCAAGCGGAGTTCCTGAACTAGTAAAGGGCTGTGATTGTGGAGATGGTTGGAATGGTGGCCGAATTTGTTGCTGCCATTGAAACCCTCCTACAGCATTTACATGCTCATTCAAATCCTCTTGTAACATTGGACACATATCAGTTGGATGGCCAACATTCACGTAGATTCCACACGCCTTGACTTGCTGAACTTGCCCTGAGACAAATTTCTCCAAAACAGAAGTTAAAGTGTCTAATCTACGATCAATAGAAAAAACATTTACCTCATTAATCTTGCTCGGATCATGCTGCCTTGTCCCAAACAGTTGAGCATTTTCAGCCATAACATTACAATAAAATTCTTAAAAGGAAGTAAATAGCAAAACCGTTCCCCGGCAACGGCGCCAAAATTTGATGTGTGTCAATTCGTCAAAATTAATTCACCTACTTCCCTAATAACGAGTATAAGGTAAGTCGGGATCGTATCCACAGGGAACGTTGTACTTATTCCTTTTTAGAATTTTACTAAGTAAATAATGCATACGAATTTATATTTTTAATTAACTAAAAATAAACTAATTAACTAATTAACTGAAAATTAATGCTTTTAATTAAACTAACAAATTAATGCTTGACTTAATTCAATAAAATAAATTCCAGCCAATGAACCATTTTCGTCTCGCATTTTACTTCTGATCATAGATGCAAAAATATCTTGTTAAATTACAAATAAACCGGTTATAAGTGTCGACAAACGCCTAACACTCAATCTCGCCTTACTGTGTTGATAATCAAGAGACGCTCGTTAATTATCGTCTAACCGAATTACAACCCCCGAGACGCTCGTAAGATTTAATAACACGGTTGCATTAAGAAGAGAGAGACCCGATTCAAAGCCATGCATATTGAAGCAATAACATGTAACAATGATTATCCGTTCCCGTAATACGGTCCGATTATGCTTGTGATGCCTAAAAGGTGTATTACTCGCCACTTTGTTAAAACCGAGGACAATTACGGATCAACATCGTTAACTAGCTATAGACTATTATGTTAATTAATATTCTGGCCACAAACATTAATTAGACACAACAATCTTCCAACGTGTTAAACGGAGAACGAACAAATATTTGTAAATAAAACAAGAATTAAATCTATTAGATCTCACAAAAGTAAAATGCTTGAGGCTTAATTGTTCATTGACTGGAAGAAATAATTTAACTACTAAACATAATTAAAACAACTTACAACAAGCAAAAGTTTAATGTTCCAGCAGGTGTTAAACTTACAAGAAGAATTCAAGTTCCCTACACTTCTCTCCTAGCCTTTGTTAGTGACTTTTCTCTACCTCAAAGCTACTGTTTTATGCCTCCAATTTTCTGATCGAATCCCCTTTAATTGTTGTTCAGAAATACATACATAAATATCACTCCACTCTCCCATTAAACCACTACTCGGTAGTTTTAAAACTACCGGTAACTTCCTAAAACCGCCCACTACTTGCAAATCAATATTTTAACTTAATACATAAACTGAATTAGACGTAAATAAGCGCATTGTCTAAGCTGTCTAACAGTCGCCCAAAACTTGATGACAGCCAAGCTCGGCCAGAAATGTGCATATCACGTGCCCATGTGACATCCCAAGTTTTCCTTTTTTTGCCTGAATTCCAGCACTTTCCTCTTTTGCAGCTGCCTTTGGACCTACATCATAATCAACACAAAAACCAACCAAAAGTGTAATATTTTGCTCTAAAATAAATCATAAAACCGGCTAATTTTATCACACCTTTGGGTTCCCATCAATATGTACGACCACAAATAATTGATGACACTAATGAAGTTTTTTTATTTTTTTATTTTCAAACAATTGATACTTTCCATGGGAGAAATATATTAGGTAAACAAAGCTACTACCTCTCTTTTTTATTCATTTTTTACTCTTTTCAAATTGATCGAGTTAGTTGTTACAGGTTGAATTCAAATTTTGCATAAAGAAGTATAAAGAAAATAATTCTTTTCATTTTTGTTTTTTCACCAAAGATTGTTCTCGATGTAGGTATGGTTATAAAATTGACGTAAGGGTGGATTGACTCATGTCCATCACTATCTTTTAATAAAAAATAATCACCATTACATATTTTCCCATGTGTTGCACGAATTATATCAATTGACTTTTTTTAGTGACTGCAATTAGAGGTGTACAAACGGTTCCAACTGCAGTTCCAAAAACCGATTAAGGGTAAACTGAACCCGTATTTAACGGTTTAAGGTTTTGGTTCCAAACCGTGATTTTTTTAAAAAAAATTCCATCTTTAAACTTTGTACAAAGGTTGTTTCTTGAATTTTTAAATGTAACCAAAATTATTTTTTAACTTTGTAACAAAATTACTGAGTAACCAAAACTATTTTTTTAAACCGATATGGTACTCGGACTAATTTTATTGATCATAATAAAAAATTACTAGGAGGAGGGGACAACCAAAGGAGCCTTACTTTTAATTTTATAAAAATAAATAAATTAATCCTTAATTTTGAAAACTAGCCGGTTGGCGGTTCCTAGTTTCAAACCGACTGTTAACTGTTTCTAAAATATCAAACCAGAACCAAGACGGTAAACCGGTGGTTCGGCCGGTTCTTTAAGGTTTAGGTTTGGGACAGTTTTTTGTCGGTTTGGTTCCAGTTTACCGAACTAGATGGGCACCTTTAATAACTAACGTGGCGTTTATCAAATATGGTCATTTGACCCAATTGATGAACATATATAGCCTTTGACCAATTGGTTTACACTGGTTTATCGATAAACCAGCATTTTCGTATGTTGAGCGGTGAAATTTTACTGGTTTATCGGTGGTTTATCGTGGTTTATCGGTGGTTTATCAATAAACCAGGCCATAAAAGAGTATTTTTTTAAGTGAGGCTATAAATGACCAAGTCATCTTTGACTTGACCATTTTTGTAAATGCCCCCACCTTTAACTGCAACATGTGAAAATTAAACTAATAATTAAAATGTAATGATAAAAAGAAAAATGAATGGACGTTGAATCAATAAAACAAAACATATCCACTATTGATATCTGTACAAACTACAAATTAGTGATAAAACATTGTTGGTTGAGAACAAAAAGTCAAAAAATTGAAAAAGTAGAAAATTAATACAGAATTGTAAATAGAAAAGAGCAAAATTAATGGAGAGCGAGAGAGAGTTAAAATCAAGTAAGAAATGGATGATGTTGTTTTAGTTCGAAAAAAATGAATATAAAGTTGGCACGTGATAACAATGATTTCTATTTTAGTAAATTAATTTATGTGTTTGTATCATAGGTATAGTATTGATATAAGATCAGTTTAATGAATGGTCGGGATAAACAAAACTCAGACAAGATAATTCAAACAAAACCTACAAATGAAGGTTTTATATATAATTGTAAAGGGGTAATTCAAACATAACTCATAACTGAAGAGTTCATTTGTAACTCGCAACTTATGAATCAATTTAGACCGTCAGTTGTGTCTAACAAAAAAAAAGTTGTGTTTAACACAATTCGATCAGGACCACCAGTTAGACCCTGATATATTTTATAATATAGACTAGTACTTTTGCGGCGCAAGTTTGAAAATTTATCAATAAACTACTAAAAATATTATTTTCTTAAAAAAATTGACTTTCAAATGGAGCCTCTTTACTCGGAACAGATGGATTAATTAATAATTTGTATACGAAATTGCGGATCGAAAAAAACGGGTAGGATAAAAATTAAATTGATTAAGTTAATTACGATAACATTTAAAAAGAAAAAAAAATATTTCAAATTACAAAACTTACGATTTTTTTTAATTTTTAAAATTTGTATACAAAAAAATAAAAAATACAAAAATACAAATACAAAACTTGAGGGGCTCATAATGTATAATATCATCATCATGGTTACTTCCCCGAGGAGGAAAAATTGTGCCGCTGCGATTAAAAGTTTAAAACCAAAAGAGACGACAACACCAAATCCCTCTCCCTCCTGCCTCGTCCTCTCCCGCAGGTCTCCCCTCTCCTCCCTCCTCCTTCGCCAGACTCACCGCCGTCGTCCTCCACTGCTTCCTCGTCATCCTCCGCATGTCCCTCTCCTCTCCGCCCTCTCCCTCGCAGTGAATCGTCCCTCTCTCCCTCCTCTCCTTCAGCCCAGCAGCGTCCTCCGCCTCATGGTAATCTATCTGCCTCCCCTCTCTATCTCCTTCGTCCTCCACCTCCATATCCCTCTCTTCTTCGTCATCCCATGAATCAGATTCACCCCCTCTGTTATCTAGAGTTTGAATCTGGCGAAGGACTCATGACCCTTCTCTTTCACAACACACACACATACGATAACTCAGTTTAAAACCTCCAATTCTCCCCGACTCAGTTTCTTTTTGGTGTTCAATTTATGTAATGCAGGTTGTGGCGTATAGTGTGTGTGTGTGTGTGTGTTTTGGAGGGGGGGGCAAAAGATGGTATTTTTAGGTGGCAACTCAGTGAATATGATGGGTGGTTATAATGGTTGTCGATCGGATGTCGATAAGGGCCCGCCCAGCCATGAGGAAGGTGTTTTATAGGCCCCAAAATTTGACTACTTCCTTTTATATTACTATTTTAAAAAAGCCCCTAAAACCAACTGTAATTCGCAGGAGGAGTAAGTAATAAGTCAACAAAGGATTCAACTTTCCAGGACCAAAGCAGCTCCTCCATTCAAACGACGACGGACGACAACGCGGCACGACGCGCGCCGGCTCGTTGCCTTGCCCTCTTTTTTTACGATTGCCTGCTCGAGTGGTGAGCAGAACAGTCGGTGAGGAGAACAATCTCTACCCATTCCTCTACCTCATCCCCGATGGTAACGTCTTCCTCTTCGCCAACAACTGTGCCATCCTTCTCAACCCCTACACCGGTCAGACCGTCCGCCAGTACCCAATCTTACTTGTCGGCTCCCGCAACTACCCTCCTTCGGGAATGTCTGCTCTTCTCCCCATGAAGCTCGACGCCCTCAACACATACCCTTTGAGTTTACTTCCCAAAGATACCCCTCCTATAAACGATAGAGAAAGGATGAAAGCATAAATGAACAGACAGTAATTGAGAGTAGGGAAAAGAAAACTTACACAGAGATAGATGGCCAGAGAGAGAAAGAGATTAGAGGAAGAGAGAGAAAGAGATAATGAGAGAAATAAGGATCGTGGAGAAATTAGGATCATGGAGATAAAAACGGTTGCTGATAAAACAGTTTCGATAAAATGTAATCCTGGCCGTTGAATGTGTTTCGTAAAAATCAATCGTGGCCGGTAAATAGCTTTTTAAAAAGATTTAATCCTGGCCGGTAGATAGCTTTGTGAAAACAGATCTTGGCCGGTAATTAGCTTTTAATAACCGACCGATCTGTTTTATATAATAGATAGTTAGATACTCCCTCCTTTTATATTATTTTGAAATTATTTAAATTAAAAGTTTATTTTCAAAATGTTATGTTTATCATCTCCACATTATTTCAACTTTACTCTCCTCATATGATATTAAGATATTAGTTATAATCAAGAATTTTTGTAATTATGACAAGCTTTAATGCTAGTTATATACTCACTTCGTTCCAGCAAAGAATCACATACTATTTTTGAATATTTCACTTTAAGAATTCACATTTAAAAATATTTTATTTATCATTCTCATCACATTTAAACTTTACTCTGAACATCTGATATTAACATATTGGTTATACTCAAGCTTTTTGTAATTATGACCAACTATAATATTAGTTATATATCTCATAATTATTACCTATTTGAAACATGAACTCTTTGGGTAGAACGGAAGAAGTACCTCTTAATAGGGGCAGGTCCAGTTTCAAAAGTTTTCAACCGCTACAGTACTCTATTTTTTTTTTAAACTTGAAAAAGACACTTTTGAGATGAAAAAACAATGATACCCTTAATGAGCATACGACGTGCTATGAATCACTTACTTAGTGTGCATCAATTTATGTATCGCGATACATCAATTTTAAATCTTTAATCCAATTTTGCATTGCGCTGCACCAAATATATGTTCCACGATTAAGCATGACAACCAAGAAATCGTTAACCCACCTGACTCGACTGAAAATTACCCAATCCAAAAATGTTAACTTGTTAGATCAGGTCAGGTTTAAGTAGGTCGGACTCATTACTCATTTCAACCCGATAGTTTTTACTCTATAAATGTATGATTTTTTTGGGAGGAAAATATGGGTTAAGACGAGTTGACCCATTTTAACCAGTTACCTTGTATAATTCGACCTTGTTCCACCAGACTCATTTCGACTCATTATGAAAGAGTTGATCAAGAAAACATATTTCATAGATTACTAAGATTTACAATATATACTACTCAAATAGAAAAGATAAACTTAAACCTATACAATGTCTATCACAAGAGAGTTTTAAAGGAAAACAATAACAGCTTAAGAGATAGAGTTAAGGGCTGGATTTATCCTTATCTCCAACATGCACCCGCAAGATGGACGGTCTTGTAGAGAGGCCAATCTTGGACAGAAGAAAATCAAGATGAGGTCGTGACATTGGCTTGGTGAGAAAGTCGGCGAGTTGATCACCTGTTGGAACATGAACAACACGAAGAGTACCATTCTGAACTTGTTCACGGATGAAATAATAATCAAGAGCCAAATGTTTCATCTTTGAGTGAAATACGGGATTGGCACTAAGATGCGTTGCACTGAGATTATCGCAGTAGATGACTGGAGGATGCACAAGATGAACACCCAATTCAGATAACAAATTGCGAATCCAAATGAGTTCAGCCGAGGTGGATGCAACAGCTCTATATTCTGCCTCGGTGGAAGATCGAGCTACTGATTTTTGTTTCTTAGAACTCCAGGAAAGGGGATTACAACCAAGGAAAACCACTTGACCCATGGTGGAAGTGTAATCGTCTTTGTTACCGGCCCAATCCGCATCAGAAAAGGCATGAAGATGAGGAGGAGAATCACGGTAAATGTTCATACCTTTGTCCAAGGTACCACACAAGTAGCGGAGAATCCGTTTTAAGGCTGCCCAATGGTCAGTGCGTGGTTGATGCATGAATTGAGAAAGCTTGTTAATAGCAAAAGCAACGTCGGGTCTTGTCAAGGTGAGATACTGTAGAGCACCAATGGCAGCTCTATATGCCGTGGGTGAGGCAAGAAGATCACCAGACTGTGAAGAAAGACCATGAGAAACAATCATGGGAGTTGGTGTAGGTTTGGCTTGCAGCATGTTCATGCGATCGAGAAGATCAATGATATATTTCTTTTGGCTTAGAAACAGCCCCGTGCTTGTGGGAGTAACTTCAACACCGAGAAAGTAAGACAACGAACCAAGATCCTTCAATGAAAATCTGTGAGCCAACTTGAGAATAAAGGAGTCAAGAGAGGAAGCAGTAGGACCAGTTATAATGATATCATCAACATACACAATTAAATAAATCGGGGTAGTGGCATGATGTAAAATAAACAGGGAAGTATCTGTTTTGGAGCGCTGGAAACCGACACTGAGAAGAAAATTGGTAAGCTCCATGTACCAAGCCCGGGGTGCTTGCTTAAGACCATATATCGCCTTCCGTAATTTACACACATGATTCGGGAGAGTGGTATTAACAAAGCCCGGAGGCTGGGACATGAAAACATCTTCATTCAACGTTCCATGAAGAAACGCATTGTTAATGTCAAGCTGCCGAAGATGCCAATTGTTGGTGACCGCAAGACTGAGAAGAGTTCGAATTGTGACAGGTTTGACAACAGGACTGAATGTCTCCAAGTAATCAAGACCAGGCCTTTGTTGAAAACCTTTGGCAACTAAGCGTGCGCGGTAACGTTCAACCGTGCCATCCGATTTATACTTGACCCGAAAAACCCATTTGCAACTAACTAGATTATGAGTGGAGTCACGTGATACTAAGTCCCAAGTACCAAGAGAATGCAAAGCTGTGATTTCATCTTCCATAGCCTTACGCCATAAAGGATCCTTAAGAGCCTGAGAAACTGAGGTAGGTTCAAAAGGTTTGGCTTGAACCGAGGTGTGATGAATGTATTTAGGATTGGGCTTAGTGATGTTGTTTTTTGATCGAGTAACGATCCCATGGGCAGGTGGAGGTGGCTGAGGTGGAACAGCTGATGGTGAGTTTGACGGGGTGAATACAGGTAGGTGGGCAGAGAGGGTAGGCTAGATGCTGCTAGGCAAGGAGGTCGAGATAGGAGAAGCAGGCGGCTGGGTTGTAGGCGGGGCAGTGGACTGGGCAGTGGGTTGGGAAGTGGGTTGTGCGATGATGCGCAGTGGTGGATAGTGGGTGCAAAGGGCGTGCGGGGGAAGAGAAGTGGGGAATGGGGGGAGTAAGGGGGGCACCATGAATCAGGATTAGGTGTAGGAGAAAAATTGGTTTGAGCAGTGAGCTTAGAATATGGAAACTCGGTTTCCACAAATCTAACATGACGAGAAGTATAGACTTTGAGGGTGATAGGATCCCAACAATGATACGCACTTTGAGTGTTGGAGTAGCCTATGAAGAGACATGGAGTAGATTTGGGATCGAGCTTGTGGGACGTGTAGGGACGAAGCCATGGATAACATAAGCAACCAAAGCTACGTAATTTAGAGTAATTAGGAGAGAATCCAAAAAGACACTGAAAGGGAGATTTATGCGACAGTGTTGGGGTGGGAAGACGGTTAATTAAATAGGCAGCAGTGGTGAATGCATAGGACCAAAACTTAGTAGGAAGATGAGCATGATCAAGAAGAGAAAGTCCCGTCTCAACAATATGACGGTGACGGCGTTCAAAGATAACCATTATGCTCGGGGTATGGGGGAGGTGAGATGAGAGACGCCGTCAATGGTGAGATAGCTTTCTAAAGCTTGAAATTCACCCCCATTGTCAGAGTAAAGGATTTTAATAGTTTTCTGAAAGTAGTTTTCAACTAAAGCCTTGAATCGAATAAACACTGCTTTTGTGTCAGATTTGTTTATGAGAGGATAGAACCAAATATATTTTGTGAAATGGTCAACAAAAATGACATAATATTTGTAGTTATCAATAGAGTAGACAGGAGAAGTCCATAAATCAGTGTATATGAGATCAAGAGGAGCATGAGATAATAAACTTGATTTACTAAATGGTAGTTTGTGACTTTTATTACATTGGCATGAATTGCAATTAAAGGGAAGAATTTTAGAAACACCAAGTTTAAAGGCTGAAACTAAGTGTTGAAAAATAGGAAAAGATGGATGTCCTAAGCGATGATGCCAATCTACGGTGATGAATGAACAGAGCATACGCAAAAAGGAGGAAGATGGTGAAAGCTCGTAAACACCGTTCCTAGTTGGGCCTTGAGTAAGAGGAGCTCCCGTGAGACGATCCTTCACAACAAAAGAATCAGAAGAAAACTCAATTAGAAGATTATTTTCAGAGCAAAGTTGAGAGATAGAAAGGAGATTACGAGACATAGTAGGTGCACAGAGAACATTAGACATTAATAAGGATTTAGAAGAAGTAGGAATAGAAAGAGAACCAGTGTGAGTAATGGGAACACCAGTGCCATCACCGACAATGATTTCTTCGGAGCCATCATACGGGTGATGGAGAGAGAGATTGGAAAGATCATGGGTTACATGATGGGTAGCACCTGTGTCAAGTAACCAAGGGGTGGGACTGGAACTAGAGGCAGCAGTGGCGAGGTGGGCTTGAGGGGGTTGAGTAGAGTTGATGGTGGGCCGTGGAGGGGGTTGAACATTGGGAAATTTGCTTTGGAAAGCATGGCAGTAGGATAGGGAATGTCCGACAACATGGCACCATTGGCATTTGCCTTGGTAGCCTTGTCCTTTGGGCTGATTTGGGCGTCTAGGATGGGTGGAGTTTGGAGAGGACTGGAAGGGTTTTGTGTTGGAATTGGGACGATAGGGGGGAGTGGGTTGAGTGGGTTGAGGGCTGGGACGATAGGGGGGAGTGGGTTGAGGGCTGGGATAGGAATTGGTGGATCGGGTAGTAGTAGTATAGGCTGAAGCAGGTAGGGAGGGTGAAGATGGTTGAGAACGAATAGTTAATTCTCGGTTCAGCAGTTTCTCATGAAGCTCATCGAAAGAGATCGGCGTGTCACGAGCGTGGATAGAATCTATCACAGCCTGATAGGAAGCATCAAGGCCTTCTAGGACACGATCAGTGAGGTCCTCATTACTCATAGGACTGCCAAGAATGGCCAATTGGTCAGAACAAACTTTGAGGGCATTCATGTACTCGGTCACGGTTTGAGGTCCTTTGGTAATGGCACGAAGGTTGGCTTTGAGGAGTTTGATATGGCCGCGGGATTGTTTAGCAAAGGTGTTAGCGAGAATATCCCAAGCTTGTTTAGAAGTGTCGGCACGAGAGACAAGCGGAACAATGGTGGATTCCAAGGTGCCAATGAGAGCTCCAAAAAGGAGCTTGTCTTGACGAACCCACGTAGTATAAGCGGGGTTGGGTTCGGAAGTGGACTCTTTGGTGATGGTTGGAGATGGCAACAAATGAGTTCCATCCAAGAACTTGAACAGACCATACCCAATAAGAGTAGCTTGAATTTGGAGTTTCCATGACATATAATTTGTTGTGTTCAGCTTGAGAGTGTGAGTGAGCGTAACGACAACGAGAGGGGTTCGAGGGTCAGCATCATTAGGAATGGTGGTTGAAGCCATGGAAGCCGGAAAAAAAAAATGTGTTGTGTAAAAAAAATCAGGTTGAGATAACAACCTGCTCTGATACCATGAAAGAGTTGATCAAGAAAACATATTTCATAGATTACTAAGATTTACAATATATACTACTCAAATAGAAAAGATAAACTTAAACCTATACAATGTCTATCACAAGAGAGTTTTAAAGGAAAACAATAACAGCTTAAGAGATAGAGTTAAGGGCTGGATTTATCCTTATCTCCAACACATTACACGTTCCAACCTGACCCAAGTCACCAAATTGTCAGACCTAACCGCGATGCACCAAATTAAATTACAATTCAATTCGTGCACCGCGATGAAACAAGTCAATCCCCCAATTGATGTATCGTGTTTCAAATATTGATGTATTACACTGCAAAACATAATGAAACATAATGAAACCAAACCTTCATGCACCTTGTTTTTAATACACAATCAACAAATTATTCAAAATTAATGTATTTTTCATGCGTCTCAAATCAAATCGATGAATCACGATTCATGAATGATGCATTGTAACTCAAACTTGATGCATCAAAATTCAAAAATGGTGTCCAACAACCAATAAATTTCTATTCCGGTATTTTTTTTCCGAACAGTTTACATGCATAGCAACACAAAATACAAAAGTAAATCTATAATGAATCACACACACAAACAAAAGTGAAGAAGAAGAATAACAACAACAACAACAACGAGAGATAAAGAAAGAAGAGAGTGAGAAGTTAAAGTAGTGAATAAACAGTTATTTGGTAACCACTGTTCTTCTTCACTACCTAACTCCCCACTCTCTTTTCTTTTCATCCATAACCACCATACTGTTTTTACGTCTTTAGGCGGACGAATTCGATGACGAGGGAGAAAAAGAACAAATTTACATAGTTTTTATGATTTAAGCATCATTGGAACAATTAAATGAAAAGAGATTTTTCCGATTGAAAAAAAGGGGGAACTTATGCGGTTGATTTTTTTTAAAGGGATCCATCCACAATTTTGTTTTCACAATAATTAAATTTTTGGATAATATAATTTTTTGGTCCCTGAACTATACCAAAACTCTGTGTTTCGTCTCTCTTTTTTTTTTTATTCGTTTGATCCCTCAATTCGATTTTTTTGGTCAATTCCCCCTTCGTACCGTTACCGTTACTGAAAAATTAACATTGGTTAACTTTTCAAAATGTCCAAACCATAGAGACTTAATGTGCCAATTGAAAAATGAGTATTTGGTCCCTAAAATCCTCTCGCTGTCTACAGCCCTTCTGCTCCGGCCATGTCCGTATCCATGTCCATCTTCGGCCACAACCCCTCCTACTCCGACCATGTCCATCTTCGTCAAAACAACAACATCTCCATCTTCATGGAGCTCGACAAGGTAATTGAAAATAAAACAAGAAAAACATAGGATTAATTTGTTTTTTAAGAGTATTTGAATCTGATAATCGATTTGACTAGCAACCAGACAATAATTTCGAGTAAGAGTGAGTTGGGGAGATATCTGAGGTCTTAAGTGAATTTACCTACATCAAGATCTGGTGGAGGGATCGGGTGGGTTCATGATGAAGGTGGTAGAGTTTACCCGACTCATGATGAGAGTGATAGAAAAATCGGGTATTTGAGCCCTAAATGAGAAAAAAGATGAATCCAATTGAATTGCAGAGGTCCAGACATTGATAAAGCCTTTGTAAAACCCTAATTCTTTACAAATTTGGAACTCTGATTTCAAACCCACTTGGTGGCCCTCGTTGTATCGAGAGCTGTACCCTGCTATAAAAGAAGAAGATGACCGGCGTTGGGACTGCAGAAGACGAGCTCTGTTATACGTGGACCGAGTTGCAGAGGTCCAGACATCGATAAAGCTTGTTGCTGGGCCGAATTGGATCTGGGAGAGAGAAGACAAAAATTGGTTGTGAAAACTCATCTGGGTCGGTTGATGACTGGTTTCCAGCGCCGGAGGAAGACGAGATGGATGAAGGGAAGAGAAAGGAAGATGAAGCTTGGAGATTAATTGGAAGGGGTCAGCGGCGGTTGAAGATGGCTGCCTTGGTGAAGCTTGTTGCTGGGCCGAGTTGGATCTGGGAGAGAGAAGACGAAAATTGATTGTGGAAACTCATCTGGGTCGGTTGATGGCTGGTTTCCAGTGCTGGAGGAAGACGGGATGGATGAAGGGAAGAGAAAGGAAGATGAAGCTTGGCCGGACATCACTGGGCGAAGACGGTGGAAAGCAGAGCGATTGGAATTCCGGCAACAGGACTGAAGATGGAGATGTCGATGATGGCGCTGAAGATGGCTGTTGGACTGATACGTGCGGCTGGGTGTGGAGGAATTGGGTGAAAAAGTTTAAATTATTTTATCCAATAATTTTGCTTTTCAAAATTATTGTTTTCAAAAGTTTCCCCTTTTGGTCATCAATTGGCACATTAAGTCCTTATAGTTTGGACAATTTGAAAAGTTAGCCAATGTTAAATTTTTAGTAACTTGATAGCATGCGAAGGAATTGACCAAAAAAATCGAATTGAGGGACCAAACGCATAAAAAAATTTGAGGGATGAAACGCAAAATTTTGGTATAGTTCAAGGACCAAAAAATTTTATTATCCTAAATTTTTTCAACATGAACTAATTAGGTAAAAGAGATGAAGTATCTCTTAATAATCAAGTTACTTTCCTAACATGCAATGAGTTTTTGATGATCTTCGTTAAACCTACAGAGAATTTTTTTCCTCCATTCATGTTCATCATCCTACAATTATCCTAGCGGAATGTTCCAAACTTCTTTGCCATGAAATATATATGTCACGATTTTCAATGGGTAAAATTATGATCAGTCTCTTTTTCTAAGTTTTTAACCGTAAAAGTTTATATTTCTTTTTTACAATTTAAAAGATCTTTTTTTGAAATATTGTTTCAAAAATGACACTGTTTTTCAACAGCTCCGATAACACACTTTGGATTCGATAATCACGATTGTGCGCAACGAAACGGGGATCGAAAGATTTTTGAAAGATATAATGGATTTATGTTGGATTGAAATATTTTTCAGTTGAGACAAAGACAGAGAAGGATTATGAAAAAGAAGACTTACGGCAAAGGAGATTGAAGAAGAACATGAAGGACGTAAACTTGGTTTTTATCTTATTGTATCACGGTGCAAAAATAAATTAGATAATATTTATGCACCGTGATTCAAAGTTTAATTTTCTAGTCTATTTTTGCACTGCGATTCATAAATTTCATTGCATTATTTTTGCATCACGGTTCAAAATTTAATTTTATATTATTTTTTGTATCGCGATTCATAAATTACATTGCATTATTTTTACACTACGGTTCAAGTTTAATTTCCTAATCTATTTTTGCACCCCAATTTATAAATTTCATTACATTAATTTTATACCGTGATTCAAAGTTTAATTTCATATTCTATTTTTGCACTGCGATTCATAAATTTCATTGTATTAATATTTGCACCGCGGTTTAAAGTTTAATTTCCTAGTCTAATTTTGAACCGCGATTCATAAATTTCATTGCATTTATTTTTGCATTGATGTTCAATAGTTTAATTGTAATGCGGTGCAAAAATAATGACATCCGTAACACATACGGTTTATTAAGGGTATCGTAGTTATTTTATCACAAAAAGTAACTTTTTTCAATTGAAAAAAAAAGTACTGTAACAATTAAAAATTTAAAAAAGTAGACTGACCTGCAATTTTTTCATTTTCAATTAGGTGACCATCATAGCTTAATTGAGGCGGAAGGATTATGTTACAAATTTCCAATTAAGTGACCATGTAACTTGCAAAAAACGTTTCTTCAATTGAGATGGAGGAAGTATGTTACAATTTCGATATAATTGACCATTATAGCTTGCAAAAAATTTACTTTTTTCAATTAGGTGACCACTGTAACTTGTCAAAAGTATGTTTTTTTAAAAATTGAGATGAAAGAAAACTCATTTTATTTCGGGCAAAAAGTTATCCGTTAAGAACAAAATGACTCGATTATCACGATAACATATCAAGTCCTCCGAGGATTGTCGTTGGACAATACGGTCACATCTATAGGCAGTGCGATCACATCACAAAGGAAGAAATCCAAAGATGTTTCTACCGACAATTAATATGGTCGCACTTACGTGGGGAACGCGACCGCACCCGATGACATTATGGTCGCATCGCGAAGCGCAATACGACCGCATCGATGCGGCAAATTTGATTTCAGGTTTTCTTATTTAGGCAGTTTAGAATTTGATATTGTATCTTTATATAATTGTAACTCTATAACGTGTTTAAAGTTGACGTAATAAAATTTCAACAGTTCGTTGACCATAATCTCTCTTTTCTCTTCTCAATGATTGATCATGCAATTACTCTATCTTCCACCGTGCACAACATCCTCGTTTAAAAGTCAATTTTTTTTAAAGAAAATAACATTTTTAGTAACTCATTAATTATAAAATTATATTTTTATTTTTTTATTTTTTAAAATAGACTTTTTAAATAAAAGATGCTAAAATGTAACAGTAGACTTTTTGTCAGAAAGACAATACAATTCACAATTAAGAGACCATTGTAACTTGAAAAAGTGGCAGGGGCGTTTTGACGTGAACTGATGTCTCTATATATCGACCAATTTATTTTCTATTAAATAGTTTGTTTGTCATCTCCCGGTAATGAGCTTACTTCGATACCAAGGAAACATTACAATGAAAGATGAAATAATAAAAGACAACAAGATCTCAGATTTCAACGAATTAAAAAATGTTAAAAACTGGGTATCTGCAAGGGTGCTGACATACATGAAATGATGCATGAAATAAAACAGAGAGCCTAATTGTTTGAAGGTGTGTAGCGACTAAATGGAGACAGGGTGGACTATTCATAATCATGGCAACTCAACAATGGCACACCGCACACCTTCAAAACAAAACTCCTAATCTATTACGTATGTCCCCGTACGAGACACGTATAGGTATAGGTATAGGTGTAGGTATTGGTATAACCTAACATATTATTCAAGTCTTGGAATTAAAGTTTAGCCAAATTTTTGCTCGAATACCAATTGGATTTTATGGTGTCATTTTACACTATGGGAGATTATGAATGCCAATGATGCATGTGTTAGAATATCCAATTAGGTGACTGTTGAAAAAGTCTCTTGAATTCGTTATCTACGAGTAATTATAAGTTACCTTGTGCGAATTCGATCCTTGAGCGAAGTAGAAGACTTTTGGCTTAAACTACGATCTTCGTATGTCATAAACAGTAATCCTTCAAGTCTCTCTCGTCGGATTGATATCACGTAACATGAATATCAACATCTAATTTACATTGCAAATTCAAGCCTCTCGATGATTAGTTTTAGTGGGAGTATTTGGTGAGATAAAATATAGGAGAAAATGATATGCTCATAGTTAAACTCTAATGTAAGCTTCATTTGTCATCAACCTTGATTTTAATATTTAATAAGCGCAACACCTGCAAATCCAAAAATACAAAATATGTATCAAATAATCACTAAAAAAAATCTAGATCGTCTAGCATTTTAAAAAGCATAATCATCAATAAAATCTTTAAAAGCAAGCTTTTCCAACATCTCTTTTTCAATGCATGAAATTTGACAGCCATTTAACATTTCTTCAGATATAGTAGAATGTAAATAAAAATTATCAACTTCAATTTAGAAACATTTATTTCTTTACTTCTTAAAAAAAAATTAGGCCTAAATAAGTTAAGATTAATGAGCTTTCTATTTTCATAATGATAAAATTAGGGACTCATATTATATTAATATTACAAAAATGAAAGTTTTGTTTTTCTTCTAAAAAGGGTCCAACTCTTTAGGGGTCCGAGACAAACAAGAGTAACGAGTCCCCCAATACAAACAAAGACACGATTTAAACCGTTTTTGAGTGTATAAATACAAATATATATTTCAAGTTATATATGTGTGTGTGTATAGATATATGAACATATATGGGCCAGGTGTTGAAATTTGTTGATTAGGTGGATAATACAATTAATTTACATCAAATGAATACAATTATTAATTGCATTATGTAACTAATAAATAAATCTCACTATTTATTTGTTATCCAAGGGATAATATAAATTTTAACAATCAATAACTAATGAAATCTCTCTCTCTCTCTCTCTCTCTCTCTATATATATATATATATATATATATATATATATATATATATATATATCATGGGGCCCTCAAATTTGGGTGTCCTCGTTGTCGTACTATTATGGAAAAATTATTCAAATAACAATCATACTATTTGTAGGCAATCGATTTGATCAATCACATTATAATATCTCAAATGTGATCAATGTATTGAGTAATTAAGTGCGATGTGGTTCTTGCCGTTAATGTCCCATAAAATTTTGTAAGAAAGTTGTTGACTAGGATTAACAGAGGGAGTGTATTAAGGGTATTTTTGTCATTCAAATACACTCGGGAAGGTGGAATTGAAAGAAAAATGTTTGGGCAAGAAAGGGGTGCTATTGAAAGATAAAAATATCATTCTGTTAATCCACATATAAGTTTCGTTACAAAATTTGATGGGAATATTGACTACAAGGACCACACCGTACCCAAATACTGCGTATATTGATCATATTTAGGATATTATAATGTAGTTGGTCAAATTGGTTAGATGTATATGTATAGATTCAAATTTGGGTGTCCTGGTTGGGCACAACATAAACTTTATGAACACACCTTGTAATTGAATTACACTTGAGTTGAAATTAATTTGGAAAATGTTCATGACCACAGATGATCAGTGTGTTCAGTATTTCTTTGGCAAAACAACTGAAAAACCATTAGAGATTCATAAAATTAAAAGAATAGAATTGCAAATGGAGTTTGTTCTTGCGACTCGCTGTAGATGATGTACCATTAACATACATCTTCAAAACTGTTGTTCTTTTGGCATAGATATTGCTCTTTGTAGTTCCAGGCGGCCTCTCAGCCTCCTCATTGCATGGAAAATATTTGGAATATATCCTAATATACATTTTCATAACTTTAACATCTACTATTATGTGCTGAAAATCAAATTAGTTTAAGCATATCATTACCAAAACCAATTACATCTTGGTCTGGGCCTAACTCCTACCATCCCCAACTGTTTCTTTTTCTATTTCTAATTTTTGTCGGAAAAATTGCAGGCTAGTCCACTTAACGCCTTAAGTACCTCTTTTTTATAAAAAAAAAAACCTCAAAAGTCTACTTTCGATAAAGTTATTTCTAAAATGTCCACCATGTGCCTCCCGCTCACTTCGTCTTTTCCAAGCAAGCCTGTGTGAACCTGGGTTGCAAGAATGCGGGTTTGTTCCTAAAATACCCGTAGGGAGAGAAATTACGGCTGGAATTTGCAGGGATGGAGAAGAAGAGAGTGGGGAGGTCGGGGGGTAAAGAACACTTGTGTGTTTCACCTTGGATTCGATTAATCCACCACCCTAACTTCCCACTCATCATCGATCTTCAGTGAATCGTTGCAACAATTTTGAATAGAAATTTGTTTATTGTTGGACACCATTTTTGAATCTTAATGCATCAATTTTGAATCACGATCCATCATTTGTGAATCGTGAATTCGTGATGCATCGATTTGGATTTGCGATGCAAGAAAGATGCATCAATGAATCATATGTTTGATTGTGTATAGGAAAAAAGAGACATAAGGTTTGGTTCATTTTGCGATGCATCCAATTGGATAACCGATGTATGAAAATCATGTATCGCAATTTCAAATTCATGGATCACCAAGGGACATGAGGTCTGGTTCATTTTGTGATGCATCCAATTGGAATTTAATGCATCCATGAAATCTGGAATTCCGATGCATCTTTTTTTTTTCATACAACCTTCGTCTCTCAGCATTTGAAGCAGGCCCATTCCTTCTCATCCTGAATTGTGATGCATCGGCTTCGGTTATGCGATGCACCACGTGCCTGATGCACTGCGAGCCTAAATTGCGATGCCCCGACGTTGGTTGTGCGATGCACCGCGTGCCAAATGCAATGTGTGCTTGAATTGCAATGCATCGGCGTTGGTTATGCGATGCACCGCGTGCCTGATACAATGCATGCTTGAATTGCAATGCACCGGCTTTGAATTTGTGATGCACCAAATGCCCGATGCGCGTGTGTTTTCCTTTCATTAATGGCATATTTGTCTATTCGCCCCAAAAGTACATTTTTCCGGTTTAAAAAAAAGGCAGTGTTGAGGTTGAAATTTATTGAAAGGGGACCGGCATGAATTTCTCCCATTTTTGTTTTGTTTTCTTTAGTAATTCTCTTCATCAAGGTTACCATTTGTTTGGAAGTGCTATATAGTAATTTGAATCTCATTTATACTACATACCTCCCATCCAAAATAAATGTTATTTTTAACGAATGTATGTATATATATATATATATATATATATATATTATAAAATTATGTGAAGTGACAAATAAATCATTACTAGATATTGAATTCGTGTCAATATGAGACTTGATCAATGTATATGCACTATTTGAAAATTTTAATAGTTTTATTGGATACTTAAAAGTTGTATTATAAAATTATGTAATGTGACAAATATATCAATATTGAATACTTTTATTTTTTGTGTTAGGATTTAGGAATAGTTGAAAGGGTGAGACTATTAACACTGCAATATATACTCCATACACCTCATTTTCTTGACAAAGGTAGTTCCTGTTTTGTAATGAGTTAAGAACAAGTAAGAGAAAGATACAAAAACGCTGATGAGAGAGCTAAAGAGAAATAAAATCAAAAACCAAAGTCACAAAATCTTGCATTAAGAATATTTTCTTCATCTATTTTTGTTAAAAGCTTAATAACGAAAGACGAGGTGATCAATGAAAGTATGAAACAACCCAGAAAATAAAGTAAATGTGTTTGAATGAAATGGAGAAAATAAGAATGTTTGAGTGAACTCATTGGTTTGTAAGTTGGTTTTAGAGACTTGAACAGAAGGTAGTGGCTCATCACTCATGATGGTCGCGACTCGCTACCTGGGTGAGTGAGAGTACTTAATTTTTTTTTTTTATAAGAGGAGAATATTTTATAACAAAAAAAAAGAATATTTGGCCACTTGTTTCTTGTTAGGCTGTCCTAGCGGGAGTCAAATAGTCAAATGCATAAATAAGAGATTATAAAAGAATAATAGTTGGCCACCTGTTACTACTTATAGGCTCTCCTTCCGACAGTCAATTCTATGATGTGCGGCTTATCCATAGATACTAGATATACGAAGACGTACATATATATATATATATATATATATATGCCTAGTCAAAAGCTTTCTGTAATGGGAAACGCATGAATTCCTTAAAACAAAAGGGGCAGCGGGAGCCGACTATTATTTAATCAGCACGCTCAGACTCAGTCAAATCCCTTTACTATTGCGCTTTTATCGCCTACCATGCACATGTGTGTCCGAAAATTAATCAGCCAAAGGATAAGAACCATGTGGAAGATTGCTCATCGCCACCATTCCAAACCATCAAACACACACACACACAACAGATGGCCAGAGAATGGAAAAGATTGGCAAGCTGGGACAGAGGCAGCGGCAGCGGCATTAATCAAGAACTGAGTACGACAGTTGTGTTTTGGGTGGCTGTTATGGTGACCCTCTGTGTTATTTCAGTTATTATCCTCTCATGCGCAGACGGTGCATCCAAAGGCAAAGCTTCTGCAACAAACAATGACACTTACGGCTCCACATGTGCAGCAGGCTGCGGTGCCGGCTGCGGTGCTTAAATTTGAGTTCTCATGGCTCTTCTGTATCATTAACATTTATATGTTCCCCAGGGAAGTTGTTATAGAAGACTAGAAATAGAGTTCACATGCTTTTTCTTCATAGTTACCTATATGCATTTGAAAACTGATTGTACTTGGCAACCCAACATAGTAAATATACTGTAGGAAGGTTAAATTCTACTCTCTCAACTTTGTGTATATATACTGTAGTAAATATACTGAAGGAAGGTTAAATTCTACTCTCTCAACTTTGTGTATATAGATTACCCCCTTTGCACCCCACTGTTTATAAACTGGACTTTTTACTCCTTAATATATTTTTAGGTTTGAAAATGTTACTTATCAACAACAAAAATTATTCATTTCCTTTTCTTTTTATCTTTTTTTTTTGTACAAGGGTTGTGGGAATCTTTTTGGTGGGGGTCTTTCACTATTAACTAGGCAGGTGCAAGAATGGAACCCAGTGGGAGACGATGGGGGAAGGATTGGTTTGTTTGTCATGGAACCCAAATATAATTAATTGATAAAAATAAGTCGTTAAAGAAGATTGTGCAGCCTTAACAACGAAGTCAATGTTTTGAACTTGGGTATATTACATTCCACTTTAATACGTCAATGCCGAAGCAATATATAATCTTGCATGCAGAAATACATAGTGATTTACTAATAAGTTTCTTCTATGTACTGCTAGTCAAAATTTCAATCTATATTACATGCCCACTTGTTACCAATTGGAGAGTCATGTTACCTCAAGACTTGCAGCTTATAATAGTCCACGGCTCTTTCTTAGTTCAGTTGAGGATATATCCATGCGAAACTTCTCTGGTGGTATTGGAATGAACATATCTTTTAACTCATCTGGAATTTCAAAATCTTCAAGAACCTGCAATTGTTTCATACAAACATACCCACTGGTAAATTTCTGAATTCACCAAATATAAAGTGAATGGAGTGCCTCAAAAGCTTCAGATATGCATCCCAAACCTTAAAAACACCATCAACATTTCGACCACCAACAAGGAAAGTACATCCTGTTCTTTTGCATCCGATTAGAATCTCCAGCATCCTATCATGATCCCCGCTATAGTATTTTGGCTGGAAATCAAGAGATAAAGCTTATAAGATCAATTGAACAAGTTGCATGGCTCCCATTATCACATAATTCATTATGACAAGGACACGAGAAGTTGAAGATAAACCAGCAAATTTGGCAGATCACAAAAATACTAATCATATCTTTCTTATCTGTTTCAAAAAAATTCTATTTTTTCCCTTTCTTTGAATCTGATTATCTATCTCAACAGGTATAGTTGATAATTTGCATGCCAGTTTGATCAAAACTGCTTTGTGTCATCAATGTGACAGCATAAAGATTTTTCAGAGGTGAATGGAGAAATTTAGAGAAAGATCTTCAAAAACATTGCAATCTCCAGAATTCTAGTTAATATGCTTCTGTGCTGGTTAACTTATCCCAGTTTCTTGTCATCTAGGCTGAAATCTTATAGGTTGATGGCCTGTTCATCTCTGTTTCTGGTCATCTAGGTGGAAGTGGAATAGATGCTCTCCACGAAGTGTCATGTGAACAGAGAGACCAGTAGTGGCGGACGCAGAGATTTAGAGGGTTAACTTGGCAGACAAGCAAGTATCCAGCGAGTAGAAGTCTGGAAGAAGTGAGTATCAGTCGGAAGATGAAGATTCATCTGATCCAAGGCAAGGTTAGACCGAAGGAATTCTCTATTAATAGCGTATTATACTCGACCAAACAAGAGTCCCGTAGTAGGCAGCCTACCTTTCTTTCATATATTTCCGGAAACTTTATACTTTTTAGGTGAACAATGAATCTCAGGAGATAGATTCGCCTGGAAAATCTCGGGTTTAGGAAGTTCTCCAGGTGGGAGCAAATTGTACAAATTTGACTCAGGTGGGGGCAAAATGTAAAATATAACAGATTTAAAAAATTATTTGTTTCTTAAAAAAAACAAGTGGGGGCAACTGCCCCCATACCCTAAGCCTTGTGTCTGCCTTTGGGGACCAGTAAAAGACCCTATCAGTTATCATGTGCAATAAGAGTAGAAAAGAGAGAAGTAGGAATGAACACATGCCCCAAGGCAGTACAAGTAGTGCTAATTGGAGATCAACTGCAAGAAAATCCCTTTAAACACATACAGCATAGACGATTAAGTGCACAACTAACGAAGAGTCAGAAACTAACTATATTGATGGTAATGTTCGACCTTAAGGGATGGGAGAGATGGCAAGGGCACTCAAGCAAAGACGTTGAAGTCCTTGGTTCCAATCCCGATACCAACAAGGGGTCACACTTACCTATCAAAAAAAAATGTTTGAGCTGCTGGAATGGACGAAAATAATTGAACGGCAGAAGGTAGCAGGTGGTTAAACGAAAGATATTCCCTGGATATAGTTGAATGGCTGAAAAGGATTCCTTAAGCCAATTCAACATGGTTAGGACGTTCAATGATTCCAAGGTTCAGTTCTTTTCACTAATTTTGATCTTAATGAATGTTGTGGAATTTCTAAAAAGGGCAGAAAAGGAGATCATACTGGGGTAAGTAAATCTCTGATGCATGATGTAAAGAGAGAATGGCAGAACAATGAGGATGAGAAGGGTTGAACAACTCCAAGCCTTTCTTTCCACTAACCTCATTTTAAATGACTGTCCCTCTTAGCCTAAATTGGTAGATATTCCCTGCTATACTAGGATAAAAAACCATGAGTGACTTCCTTTTGGGACACAAAGTACTATCAAAAACTAAACCCCATAAAATTAAGAAAATATATAAATCATCATGTCCTTCAACTCAATACACTGATAAATTGTTATTGCAATATAAAACTATCTTTGCCGATGAATGTCATAGTTAATCTTGGACATTAATCTTTTTGCATGGCCCATCTGCCTATTAGAATCCTCATTAATCTCTTTACTAAAAATATCAATAGAAATTCAGGAATTATAAATGAGAGATTTCCCCTTCGTCCTTGGTTGTAATCATGGTAATGCAATATCCATATTTCAAACTAGGTTCCTTGCAACTAAGCGTGAGATCTTTGAGCTACTATACAATTTTCATCACTATCAAGCCTACTAGGCTACCCAGGACAGGTAAATATAGTTGGGTAGATACTCTTACCACTTCTACCAAATTACAAGCCTGAATAAGGATAAGTCGGAAATCATAAGAAATGCCTCTTCAGCAGAAAATTTCTTTAGGGGATTCTCCTACTATCATCCAGAAATTCAAAGTTCTTGAAGTCAACAAAAGGTAAGTTCAGAGAAAGGAAGAGAGGTGCAAATTGTTCCCCAAAGAAAATAGCATGAAATTAAAAGTATTGATACGGTAAGGACAAACACTACAGTTTATGCCAGCAGGAAAGAAAAAGAACAATTGCATAACTAATACTCCCTCCGTTCCACCCAAAGAGTCCCCATTTGAAAAGTCTAATTATTAAGGGATATATTAATGCCATTAAAGTTAATCATAATTACAAAAATAGTTAAGCACAAACAATGTAATTACAACACAAGTGGAGGGTAAAGATGAAATGTTATAGAAATTGTAAACGTAAGTTTTGAAAGTAGACTCTTAGAATGAAACATCCCAAAATAGTATAGTGGACTCTTTGCTTGGAACGGAGGCAGTATAATACATGCATATCTTATTTGAGTGGAAAATTTTCTTACATTTATAAGCCTTGCGACTGTATCTGCACCAATTACAAAAGCACTGCCAGGAAAAAGTTCTGCTTTCTTGTAGAAGTATGGCTGATTGGAAATAATCACTGTTTTTCCTGCATATTTTACTTAAAGCTCACTTTGTGATTATAATGATATAAAAAAGTATATGGTAATAATATATGTATTACATGGATTGAGTTTTAAGCCTTTATATAATTTATATGAATAGGCAACTTTAAAATGTGAAAATCAAAGTGAGCCCAAGATATCATAAAAAATCATCTTTTCACAGAAACATAGAAAAGAATATGGTATGAATAACTTAGACCACATCTACGAAAGATAAAGGATTTCCATAGAATGCAGCTGATACCTCGAACAGGGCAATTGCAAATCAGTTACTTTGACCATTTCTCATCCACCTTCACAGGTTCACCAATAACCACTGATATAACTCAAAAGGCAAAAAAAAAAACAAAACAAAACAAAACAAAAACAATATTCCCTTCCCATCAACTGGAACAGTGCAAAACAAGTGAGTTCCTATTTTCTGATGGATATGATCAGCATGCATCATTTCTTAGTGTATTGCTTATTTTTAAAGTGAGATATGGAGTCAAAGTAACCAGTAACATTTCTCTTAATTAGCATTCTCATGCTATTAATTACTTCCGTATCATCCCCCACATGACTAAGATGTTCAAAAGACGATATGCAAAGAATTCCCTTATTGGTTACCTCACAACTATGAGCATAATTCTCCATGTCCAGTGTTATCATTATTCTGAAAACCCATCCGCGTTCATGCAGTAGCATGAGTCTAATATAAATTCAGCACAACAAACAAAATGCAATATCATCTTCAGACATGAATTTAACCAATCCTAGAACATAATGGATGAACCAAACTCACCAACTTTTTCAAATTGTTTAACGCGATCTTTGATCTGATCAACTGTCAATGGAGGCTTGTCTGCATTTACAGCTGATAACTCAAAGCATGGATACCCATCACCAAAAATACTGCACAACGACTCAGTAGCAAGACAGCGATTTTTACACATGCATCGAACCACACAAGTCAAAATAAACTGAATTCTCATACATACTATCCATCTCATAATCATTATATGTAAAAGGATCTTATTAATAAACCAATGAAAGAATAAATATTATATAAATGAAAATCTATACAATTTTGCAACGAGAGGTACAATCAGAATGTCAATATCTTGCAAATCTGATTTAAGTAATATTCAAACATGAGATAATTTCCAAAATTATCAGTTCCAACCAACATACCTGGTAGCTACTTCCAAGAGCTTAAGGTGACCATCGTGTAGGGGATTAAATGAACCAGAAAGAATTACCTTCCTTTCCACACTTGACGATTGCAACTCTGCAAAACATTTCCTTTATAGTAAAGAATGAAAAGAAGAAAAATAGAGCCGCTCAATATAAAATGTGCAGCCACTAATTAAATCATACCACTAGAAAAAGGATAAACCTTAAAGCATATCTTCCCACTGATAAGTTGGTCTAATTCGTGATCTTCATCAAACTGCTCCTCACATTCAGTAGGAACATCAGATTCAGTCAACTCTGATACAGAGGTTGTTGGAACTTTGCAAGCATTTGCAATCGCCTGTATCATGGACAATAATCTCAAAAGTTGGGTTATTGGCAGAAAAGTATAGAGTAATTTCATAACAATTAAAAGGCCAATTATTACTGATGACTAAGGTAAATGAGTATGTGAAGGCTAAGAATCAACTCTGATAACCAATAAGATGTGAAACCAGGTGAAGACTAACGGCTAACGCAAAACCCTCTGCTTGCACAGAAAAACATGCATGCATGTATTTGAGGTAATAGCAAAATAAACAATCTAGGTAGCATCTGTATAAATGAAGATTCAGTTGAATTTAAGATGTCAGCATTATCAATTTTGATTGATTCACAGTAAACTGCTAGGCCGAGGCACCGAGCATCTAACAGATGCAATTAAAAACAATAATGATCACCTTACCTTGACAATTGCAAAGTGCCTACTTATGTACAATGTAACAGCATAGCTTCTCATCAGTACTATTGGCTAGGTTTTTATAATTTCCCACCTTGGCATTAACAATAAAACTCAAACAATGTTGCTTGGAACATGTATCATTTTGGTATGCAGATAAGGTGCCAGAACAAATTATGCTTAACCGTCTAAACCATGGAATGCTAGGGAAAACATTATGGTTAGGATGTGTCTTCAGATTATAAATGTAAAAGTGCTCTTCCAGAAAAACAGTAAAGAAAAAAACAATGTTTTTAGCCATTCGTAAGATAATCATGTAAAAATGGTGAAGTTTGAGTACCTTTAATTTGATTAAACTGTTGACATTTTGCTACCATAGGAGAAACTAGGAAAAATATTCAGTTAAAACATGAAAAAGATTGTCGTGGCAAACTTTTAGATGAGTACATAACATGGTATGAAAGGAATTAACCCACTTGCATTTGTTTCCCCATTAATTTTGCTGCAGCACAAATTAGCACTCTGTTTCAATACACCCCAGTTCTTCTCTCCGCATGCAAGAAAAGGGCACACATGAGGGGAGTGTGCTAGCAGTAAAGAATATTGTTCAGACATCTCTATAATAGCTTGAAATTTAGATGAGTTGGTAACTATCCGTCTCCTGTAGTGAAATTTAGTGTTGTGAAAAACAAAGATAACATATTTTCGGATGCCCATAGCAAAACACAACTAGCCAGGGACGAAGAATGCGATTGAATTTGAAATGCTATAAATTAAAGGCCACCTCCTATAGTCAATTGGGTACATGATGTTTGTCCAACCACAATCTCTGGATACAGCGATACGCCGTAAAAGTATGACATAGATACAAGCCATCAATACGACAAATAATTGACAAGCTAAATATCATAAAACAAGCAAGACATGGACAAACCAGACAATATAATTTACCCAAAAATAAAGACGAAAAAAGATGATACAAACGACATAATATAATAGGCAACCTAACTCGTATATTCTAATTGTAGAAACTGTACACTATGAATCTTGATAAGCACAAGGAACAAATGCATGTGCAGGTAGGTATATAATATGTATAACATAGATGTATATGAACACAGTTGCAAGTGATAACTTCTCTGTCCAACCCATCCTCAATCATTGATACATTCTTTGCCAATTACTTGTAATCTGATAAGCCACTTTCTTCTAAATGTGATGTGAATCAACTTAAAGTCCTACGTTCATGCTTGGTCCTTTTAATATGTTGTGATCATAATATGTTTTGGTGAGGGCTTTTGCAACATCTGGAGCTCTTACTTGGTAGTTTGGTAGCAAAGGTACGATCCTCCGAGGTCTGTTGGGTGGAATATTGATCTCTCATTGTGAAACAACTCAATAATGGAATTATGCATGAAGAAGGACCAAGTATTGCCAGTTTGTTACACTAACAGCACTACATTTTCTTGCTAAAGAAAACACTAGCCACATGCTATACTTTACAGTACCGTTATATCTGTAGCGGTATCTTTATGACTTATAGCTCTGCATGAAACAAGGAGTCAATATTTGGAGCTTCAGCTACCAAGCTTCTACAATCTCAAAGATCTTTTCAAACTAAGCTATACTATTTTCAGTTTTTATGAATATGTTACTCTTGTGAATACATTTTTGTGTATTTAGACAATGCAGGGAAACCAGAGGTCTATAGCAGCACTTACCTTAAAACGTTCGAGAATGTGCGCAAGTCATATTGGCGCTTAATAAACACTCCCTCCATCCGAGTGAATATCTCTCCTTAGCTTTTTGTAAAAATTAAGGAAATTGACTTTTAGGTCATTTTGGTTGTACATGGACATGAGTACCCAAGTGTTTACACTAGAGAAGTGCAAGTGCACATTGGGACATAATAGATACTCCCTCCGTCCCCAAATTATTGTCATGCTTTCCTTTTTCGTCCGTCCCAAAAAAAATTGTCGTATTTGAAACTTTCCTTTTTAGGACAACACTTTTACCACTTTACCCTTACTTTTTCATCATACTTTAATTATGGACCACATACACATGGGCTTTAAAGTAAACTACACATCAAACTAATATTAATAATCCAATCAAATGTGTTTTCTTAAACCGTGCGCCAAGTCCACCAAGACGATAATTTAGGGACAGAGGGAGTATATTTTTTATAGGTAAGTGTGACCCCTTGTCGGTATGGGGATTGGAACCAAGGACCTCAAGGTCTTTACTTGAGTGCCCTTGCCATCTCTCCCACCCCTTGGGATCAGGACATAATAGATATTAAAGATGATTTCGTAATTTCATACAAGAAGGTACACACATGCAGGGCAAAAAAAAATTCAGAAAGGGCCACTCAATTAGGGACAGAGGGAGTACTGCTAACAGCGACATATCTACATGACAATTAGGGGTGGCAATTGGGTGTTACTGGTTAATTTGGATATTATCCAATAACACCCATTAAGGTTAATGGGTAGTTTTGGATATTATCCAATAACACCCATTAACCTTAATGGGTGTTATTGGATAATATCCAATATTATCCATTAATAAATGGGTATTATCCGGATAATATCCAATAAGGAATATCATTTATTATTTTGAGTATTACTTGCCTACTTATATTATGATTGACTAAGCATAACATACACACACAAACTCACTCAAACACACACACATGCCAAAAAAAACACACACATGACAAAAACACACACATACACACAATGATAAGTTAATACTTAATATTCATAAATCATACTCCCTCCGTCCCTAAATAATTGTCCTGCTTGACCCGGCGCACAGTTTAAGAAAAAGTAATTGACTTGATTATTTATATTGGTTTAATGTGTAGTTTCCATTAATGTCCATGTATATGTGGCCCATAATTAAAGTAGAGTGAAAAAGTAAAGGTAAAGTGGTAAAAATGATGTTCTAAAAAGGTAAGTTTCAAAGTGGACAATTATTTTGGGACGGACGAAAAAGGAAAGGAGGACGATAATTTAGGGACGGAGGGAGTAATATTTTCACCAACTTTTCACATTTAATAAAAAATTAACGGGCCCCACGTTCAACAATAACCAAGATATTTTCTTAATTTTGATATTTATCTTTTCTTTCCTTTTTTTACACCTCAAATAAAAAGTGATATTTGCAATGCCGATACTATTTTTATCACCTTATATATATAAAGTTGTCAAAATTTTATAATAGTCTTCATAGTTGTGAGATATAAAATATACGTGTTTATTGATTTGACACTAATAAATGATTATGTAAAAGTAAGAAAAAATAAAAAAGTCAAATACCTTATTAAAAAATTAAAAATTTATATTCATCATAATTATAAATTATAAATTATAAATAAAAAACAAATATTCTTAATCCAAAAAAAATAACAAATACGTTCATAATAATCAATAATTTTTATGATTACTTGTTTATATTTATATTAACTTTCAAATATATATCAAAAAGTGATCTAGTCTAGTGGTAATAAGCTTTGTTATAAGGCAATTTGATTCAGGTTCGAATCTCGCTAATGGTAAGCTATGCATTTAATTGTTATTATTTTTAAGTAAAGGGCTGACGGTGGCTGGTGGTGGTTGGAGGCGGTGGCCAGTGGTGCGGTGGCGGCGGGCGGTGGAGGCGGTTGGAGGCGGTGGCGCAGGTGATGGCCGGTGGTAGGCGGGCGGTGGTTGCGGCGGTGGCCGAGGTGGGAAATGACGGCAGTGGATGGAGACTGTTGACGGTGGTGACATTAGTGGATAAATCCGATGGATAACCGGTTAATTATCCATTTTGTTAATAGGTGTTAATGGATAATATCCATTAACACCCATTAACCTAATTGGGTGTTAATGGATAATAACCAATAGGTCTTTTATAATGGATATAAGAGATAACCCATTGGGTTGGATAAATTTTTGCCACCCCTAATGACAATACTGCTGGCATAGTATCTCGTTGTTCATTCAGGCAGAACTCATTTCAGAAATAGCAACCATTCCAACATATGAGATAAACTTCATAAACGGGTAAAAGTTGCCAAGACTTTTGAAGTACAATTGCAATTTTTTTGCACACCAAAGATTCCACAACAATTTATCAAAAACCTTCTTTTTCAAATGTAAAACACAAATGCCTATACAACTCAATTCAGCAAGAAGGGCAATCAGGCAATGCTCAAAGTTAATTCGCACCTAACATGACTTTTTTAAGCCTTTAACATTTGTCACATACCTTGAGCAAATACTGGCTTGAAAGGTGATCTTCTTGCTCTCGAGTTCTCAAACCCTGAATCAATTAATTGACAACAAATATAACTGAGAATATCAGTACCTCACATGTAATGACAAATTCTGCAATATTGAAAGAGAATAGGACAAATCCAGGTACCTTTGACAAAGTAACTGTAGAAGCCCAAAGCCGATCAGATGTTCTTGTTGATAAGTGAAACCTATTTATGAACCAAGAAGATGATTCTAGACTCAAATAGTCAAGATAGAATGGAAAAGATCAATCCAGTAATAAAATCATCTTCCATAATTCCGTCGATAAACTAAAGCAGCAGTAAGAACGAAATATTGTTCAGGGGTATGCTTTTAGGTTCTAAGAAAACATTAGAAATTGAGACATAAAGAAAAAAATAATTAATGCTCCTGGGGAAATCCTGTAGCGGAGGGTTGACCCTTCCACGCGTGATATACATTATTGGACTCATTCTCTAAAGGATTGAGCTTTTAGACATAACTAGGTAAGCAGTGAGTTTGCATAGTGTTTAGTTCAAGTCTTCCAATTTGATCCAATTGCTCCATTATCTTAGTATGAGTGCAGCTATGTTTTTTTGCACTCAATGAGTCTAGGTTATCTTTCCATGTGTAAGCAGGGGTGACTGGGAATGGAAGCCCAGTATACAGAGTTGAACCCGGTCCCAACGAGTAGGCAGAGCTTTTAAAACAGCTGGTTATTTAACAGAAACCTGTTAGAGGGCATGGCTACTCACCAAAAACAATTATTCCATCTTGGCATCTTACATCCCAAGAAGCAGGTTTCTATTTAATTCATTCAATTATTATGGGCTCAGGCGTCAGTGCTGAGCTAATCTGAAGTCTGTAAGGTTCTATTTTTAAATAGGCCGTTTCTTCTTTGATACTCCCTCTGTTCCAGGCAAAGAGTCCACTATACTATTTTGGGAATTCACTTTAAGAGTCCACTTTCAAAAATCATGTAATCTCCATAACATTTTATATTACCCTCCACATTGGATATTAACATATTGATTATGTTCAAGCATTATTGTACTTATGACCAACTCTAATGGTAGTTACATATCCCTTAATAATTAGATTTTTCAAACATGGACTCTTTGGGTGAAGCGGAGGGAGTACTTGGAAATTGAGCTCTTACTAGAGTAGTAAGGAACTGCCATCATGTATGAAGTGTCAATACAAAGAAATTGCATGAAACTATTCAGTAATTTTACTTAACCGGGTGTTAAATGTAACACCTCACTTCCGGTGCCATAATAGTACTATTTCCAGAATGCTACATAGCAATGGCAAGAGAAATTAATTACCAACCAAAAAACCCTATTCAATGTCAATGAGTTAACAGTTTAGAGTTTGAAACAAAAGAATGAAGCAAAATTTAGTTAAAATACCTGTGGTCCCCAAGTTTTGGACTCCCAGTAGCCAGAGAACCAGTAAATCCCACACCTAGTACAGGAGCACCTATAGAACAGCCATTCGCAGTAAACTTAGAGACTGATATATTCTTTAATTAACTTCTACAGGGTAAGCTCATAGCTTTAAGTCAGTAATTATCAGTAGTAATTCATGCCTGAAGTTGCTTTTATTTCAGGTGTTGATCACTGCAAACTTCATTACTATGGATGTACATAATCCGCAAATTATGCTGCTGTAACACCAATTATGATAGTGAGACAAACTAAGGCTACCAGCTCCAAGAACTACATCGTCCCGGAATTTATTTCTACAAACATGAGACAGCCCTCGACCATTTTCACCTTCAAATCTTGTATGCCACAGAAATGTAACACTTGCTTTTTATATAGATTCCACTTTTCCAGTGTATTAACCCAGTAATATAAGTATTAACCGAGGCTGTAAGGAATACAAGAATCCCAAGTTCTTCCATGTTAGTGGTTTGTCATGAGTAGACTTAATTACGATATAAACCCAGTACATGAAAAATCACAAACTCCACTTCGATTGAACCAATGCAGCTTATTCTCACAAATCATACACGATAATCATTTAGGCCAATTTCAATGAGCACAACCATAATTTACTAAGCAACCAACAACTAATCACTTATAATTACCAAAACTTCAAAATATTTAAACTGTGATTTTCAGGTAACTACTTGTGTAACCACTAGAGAGCTTAATGTAGAAATATGGTGCTAGATATTACCCTAAAAAACAATCAACAACATTGAAAATACACTAGAAACCCAAGAACTAAGTGGTGGAATTTAAAAGATTAAGTTTGTTTAAGGAAAAATTGTTAAAAGATGCAACATGGAATGTTAAAGGTGAGACCAACGAAATATGTAATAAAATGTGTCACTGTATTAAAAGAATATCAAAGAAGGCGTTAGGGGAATCAAAAGGTAAAAGACTTTTAGATAAAGAAACATGGTGGTGGAATGAGGAAGTCCAAAACGTGGTTCAACTTAAAAGAGTCTTATAAAACTTGGCAAAAATCTAGAAATCTAGAAGATTTGGAACGATACAAATTGGCTAATAAACAAATAAAGAAAGCCATGAGAGAAGCAAAGTCTAAAGAATCCGATAACTTTTACAGTAAGTTAAATACAAAAGATGGGAAGAAAAGTATATACAAACTTGCAAAATCAAATGAGAGGAAGACTAGGGATTTCGATGAAGTAAAGTGCAATAAGCATGAAAATACACAAGTCCTAATCAAAGATGAAGAAATTAAAGAGATAGTACAAATATATTGAAAATTTATTAAATGAGCAACACAGAGAACCTAGCAATAGAGGAACATGATACAAGCGGTAGAAGTAGAGATATTACCTTTTTTTCTTAGAATTAGTGAGAACGAAGTGAAGGTTGCTTTAAAAAGGATGAAGGTTGGGAAAGCTTTATGACCAGATGGAGTCCCTATTGAGATATGGAAGTGTTTAGGAGACATGGGAGTGTCATGGCTAACAAAGTTATTTAATAGAATCATGTTGTCATAGAAAATGTGTGAAGAATGGAGAAAAGAGTATTATAGAATCAATATACAAAGAAAAAGGTGATATTCAAAGTTGAACAAATTACAGAGGTATCAAGCAAATGAATCACACAAAGAAACTTTAAGAGAGAGAGAGAGTGGTTGAGAAAACATTGAGACGGGAAACAACAATAACAGGGAATTAGTTTCGTTTTATGCCAGGAAGGTCAACAATGGAAGGTAAAGAATATTGATGGAGAGATATAAAGAGGGAAAGAAGGAAAGAAAAAGAAAAATAAAATAAATAAAAAATTTTGATAAGTAGGAAAGAAAAATTTACACATGTTTTTTATTGCCTTGGAAAAGGCTTATGATTGAGTTCCTCGTGAGTTAATTAGGTGGGTGTTAGAAAAGAAAATGGTTAAAGTGAGGTATATTGATGTGATTAACGATATGTATAATGGAACTGCGACGTTAGTTAGGACTACATCAGTAGAGACTTGTGAGTTTTTGATTACTATAAGATTACACCAAGGATTGAGGCCGATCTTTTTGCCTTAGTGATGGATGGATTACTGAACATATACAAGAAGATATACCAAGGTGCATATTATTTGCTGTTGACATTATTTTGATTAATGAGACAATGAATGTGGTCAATGATAAGCTAGAAAATGCACAGAAACTTTAGAAGTTAAAGGTTTTAAAATAAGTAGGAGTAAAGCATAATACATGCAATGTAACTTTAGTAGTACAAGGAGTAATGGCAGGGACAAAGTTAGATTAGATGGTTAAGAAATACTACAAAAAGAACAATTCCGATATTTGAGATCAATTATCAACCAAGACGGGAGTTAAGAGCATATGTTAGCCATAATCAGGCCGGGTGATTTGGAGAAGTGTATCTGAAGTGTTACGTGATCAGCGTATACCGGTTAAGTTTAAAGAAAATTTTTATCACTACTTATGAAAGTGAATGTTAGGTAACTAACAAAAAGCATGTTAACAAGATGAGTCTAGCTGAAATGTGAATGTTATGATGGATATGTGGAATTTGAAATGAACAAATTCGTGAGACATTAAAAGTCGCCCCAATTATAGATACAATGAGAAAAAATTGCCTCAGATGGTTTAGACACATATAACATAGGCCAATTAGTGCACCCATTAGAAAGTGGAATGTATGAGCATCATTCATCAACCACACTAGAAAAAGGGGAAGATGAAGATCAAAACTAGTATGGACATCCGTATAAAGAAATATATGAATGAGTGTGGTATGTGTGTGGTATGTGTGATGACCTTGATTTGGATTGAATCAAATAGCGAATATGATTCATGTAGCCAACCCAAAGTGATCAGGAAAATGGCTGAGTTGAGTTTTTGTACTTGCGGTACAATTGCAAGCTTAGGTAGTTTTACAAATTCGACGACTTTGAATTAGTAAAGATCCAAGTAGAAACCTAGTTTTGCCTTATAAAAAAAATGTTGAAACTGGTGACTACTCTTAATTTAAAAATGAAACCCATCACAAGAAAACACAAAAAATAGCACTTCAATCACACCATTGCAACTTATTCTGACAAATCATACACCAAAATCACATGATCCATTTTCTGATTAGCACAACCTTAACTTAATAAAGCAAGCAGCAACTAAGAAGTAAGTCGCAAAGTATTTTTAACATAATTTTACTTAGTTGCAGAGAAGAAAACCATTACATTTGTAAACTACATTAAATGTACTATAAATCTCATGCGTAAACTACATTAAAAGTACTATAAATTTTGGGGGATAAAAAAATAAATCAACATCAACTTTTCATTTGAAAGTTATGCCACATTTTTTTCGTTTTTTACAGAGGGAGTAATTACCAAAAGTTAAAACTATTGCAATAGCGATTTCCAGGAAACTAACTGCGGAATCGAATTAGTCAATATTCGAGTTGGGAACCTGGTTTAGAGAGCTTTAGAGCGCGATTATACGCCAATATTGCCATATCCTCAGCGGTTTGCTGACTGGTAAATTGAGTAGGAACCTGTAAATATTATAATATTACAATACTGATCGAACGTTAAGGTATTTAAAATCATTTGACTAAGGTGAGATTAGATTGGTGATGGAAGAAACAACTGAGAGTAGAATGAAAAATGACCTTGCCAATTAATTGGATCATGGACATTCTAGAATAAGGAACAATAACTTCTAGAACAGTGTTGGAAGCTCCGGGAACTGACATTAACCACCCTAGCGCCTGGATCAGGTGTATACACACACAACTCCATTAGTGTGTGTTTAAATGTATAGACACATATGTGTAGGGGAAGAGAGAGACCTGGGAGGCACCGCCGGAGTAATAGAGGACAGCCTGAGTGGGGGTGGAGTGGATAGCTTCCACAATTGCTCGGATCCAACCGTCCATCGCTTCCCCCCGTCGATTGCGATCGCAGTCTCCTAACTCCTAAGTCCTATCTCTGTTGAGGAATATATTTGTAACGATGTCGTTTCAAGCTTTGTTTTTTATTTTCAAAGTTGTTATTTCATTGGAGCAATTTGATCAAACCAATTAATTATACATTAAATTCACTCGACTTTTTTTTTCAATTTAATCATTTTACTTTCAGAAACGTTCATCACTTATCTATCTATTTAGATGAAATTATTTAATTTCTTCAAAATTTTGAAAATACCCTTACTAATATTTATAATTTCCTCGCCCCACTTTTTTTTCTTCTCAATTTATTCGCTCTCTTTCTCACTCCCCTACCAAGAATTGGTAAAACCTGAAGTTGCAACCCACAAAATTGTGTCAATGGCGACAATTAAAATGATTAACATATGTACTTAATACAGTATCTATAAAATACTTAATACAGTACTTTTTGAAAAAAGTTTATCAATTTATCATTTGTTCAATTTCAAAATTAAATTGAAAATTATAATTAAATGAAAAAAAAGGCTGGTGGTGGAGGTGGGCGAGTGGTGATGGAGGTGGGTGGGAGTTGGTTTTTAATTAAATGAAAAAAAAAACTTTTTTTTTTTGGGCAGAGGCTAAGCGGGAGGTGATGGAGGTGGGCGGGAGTTGGTTTTTAATTAAATGAAGAAAAAAAACTTTTTTTGTTTTTTTTTTTCAGAGATGGTGGTGGAGGCTGGGCGGGCTGGGGGAGGCCCAGTCCATGTAGGAGGGGTGTGGGAGGGACTGGGTCAGGAGCAGGCGGGTGGGCTTGGGTGGGGAGGGACTGGTGCTGGGGCAAGCGTGGGTTGGGACTGGGGTGAAGGGTTGGGCTTGGCCCAGCAGAGTGGGAGGGCTAGGGGAGGGACTGGAGCTGGGGGAGCGACTGGGCTTAGCCCAGGCGATGTGGGAGGGCTGGGGGAGGAGCAGGCAGTGGGCGATCGATGTTGGTCCGGTGCGGTGTTCAATTATTTTATTTTATTTTTATTTTGTCAATGGTAATATAGTATTTTTACAACAAAAAGTGTTGTAAGTATTGCCCAATGATTAATTAAGAACTCGATTACAACCAAAAATCCTTCACTTTTATCTCACTTACTCAATCTTCATCCATTCATCTCTTCTCCCAAGAAACCCCTATCTCCACTCAGCCCCGACCCTCATCTTATATTTCTCTCTCCTAATTTTCTCCACTTTATTAGTAATCATCATCCTCGCTTTCATACCCATTAACAATCGAATTCAAGGACCATGCCCGATGATCTTTTCCTCCTCGCCACTACTTTTAGCCTATATGTTTTCCATACTTGCAGCCACAAGCGATGATGAACCAAGACTTTCCAGTAGCAGCATGGTGTCGTTGCCACCCCATGTTGGAAACGTGTCAAACGAAGAGAGAGATTTATAGGAGCACAACGTGATAGAGAGGGATTGAAGTCATGTTTGAATTTCAATCTAGAGTATTAAAGGGTATCCGCTAAATTTTCGAAAGAAAGAAAGAGGTTATTGATGATTGTGGTTTCTGGGGGAATCAAATTGTCTTCCTCCTCTTCGTCATCGTCATCATTATTGCCTACTTTTTCGTATTCAAGCCCAAATCCCCCTAAAATCGTCGTTGATGCCGTCCATTTCGCAACCATTTTTCGTCAGCAACGGCACCGTCAACTTTGTCTTCTACCAATTCGTCTGCTTCACTAACCCCAAATCAGTCTTCACTCACTACAACAACTCCTTCCCACTTGCCTACTCCGACAACCTAGTCTGATTCGTCTTCATTTTAGATGGTAGGATCGATGACGGACACACACAACACATGTCTGCCAAAATCCATGCTGCCGGCCCGAAGAACCCATAATATGTTCTATCAAAAGTTCTCTGAAGAAATCAAAGACATTCAGAGAACTTAAAATCCCAATATTACAAGCCTAAGTCGTATAAGGGCATTTCTGTATTTTTTAACATTTTCATCCAACTTAACTAACAGAAATAACTTCTAATGACCTTTTTACTCAAACATTGATTTGTACTTCTTTAGTAGACCAAATGATGATTTTCTAACCAGTGAAAATGATGTGTGTGGCCTAATTTTTTCTCTATGCTTGTTATTATAGGTCTTATATGAGTTATTTGGCACACACAAAAAAAGGAAGGGATGTTAGGAAAGTTACTTTCAAGTTCCAACAACTGCCGCCTTCCAGTGCTTCCGTCGATTGGAGAGAAAATGAAAAAATGTATTTGTAAAATAGTTTTGTCCAAGATCTCTTGGAAAACATATAGGAGGAGATAAGTAGGTGGCATTTGGAAATTCCAAGAGACATGACCATTTAGTAGAGATGTTAAATTGGGTTGGCTATAGCCCTATAGGGTTGCGACCATATACTATAGGGTCACGGGTTTAACAAGTCATTTAAACAGACCACTTAAATCGCAACCCTAGCCCTAATTCTGTAGGGTACGGTTTAACAAAGTCAGCCCTATTAACACATGATGTCTTATTTAAATAAAAAAATTCGAAATTAAGTAAAAAACATATTGACGGACAAGTGAACGTTTAACAATACGAATTAAAAACATGAAATCGAGTTTTCTTTTGAGAAAATATCTTCTTCAACATCATTATCATCTTCATCTACAATAATAAAATAACATAAAATAAATGTTGGTAAGAAGTTAATACAATCAAATATTTTAATCAAATAGTAAAATATAATACTAAGATCAACCCGTTTAGCACGGAATTTAAATAGGTTGGATTTTCCCGACCCTAACTCTTTAAACATTTTAAACTCTCATTTTAGACAAAAGCAAATCTTCCGGCCCTAGAACCCAGCAGACCAGCTCAGTTTGCCCCGTGACCCTATAGGGTCAGCTCGTTTATTAAATGGGTTGGATTTTCCCAACCATAACCCTTTCATTTTTCGGTCTTTTTAACATCTCTACCATTTAGCAAGAATATAAAAAGAATTGACTAAAGTGAACAATTGGCACGAGAATAATGGATGATAAATATTCTCATATTTGCCTGCCCATGGCTCACATTGCACTCTTTGAGTTTAAATTAATTACCTAAACACGTGATGAATTGTCAAAAAAAAAAAAAAACCTTTGCATTCAAAAGCTACACGGAATCATGTTGGAGTAGTAGTTGTTTATGTATTTTGTGCTTTTATCAAATCATTTATGCGAAACCTTTATTATCAATGGTCTAAAGGGCAAAGAAGAAGAAATTCAAAGCTCTATTTTGGTAAAGTTGCATATATTTTACCTTTCAGGAAAGTGGGAAAATTTGGGACTCAGGTCAGCCCACATTTAAATTAGCCTTCGAATAACTTGGCAAAGCCCACCCAGTAATAGACCGCTGGTTGAGGGGATGTAAGTACAGGTGAATGGGCCAAATACAGACCTTCTTGGGGTCATCAAGAATAGGCTGCTTCGGGGTTGGGATATGTAAATGAGAAAATTGTCTCTTGGTACACTTTGGTAAAGTTTCAAGGATTAATTGTGGGCGGTATCATTTTATTAAATGTTAATCGCTAAAGTGTTTTATTTTTTTTTAAACCGTAAAAGTATATTTTCTTTTTTTTATTCCTTAAATGCCATCATTCTCACTCCCCAATGAAAAGAAGCTGAAAACTGAAGTAACTTTTCGGAAACCGAACAATTGCTCTTGGAAGATGAGCGGCATGTTTGGGGAAAGAAAAACTTGAAATTGTTGATGGGGTTTGCTCTTACATGAAGCACCACTGCAGCAGGGCTCCCATGATAATTGATCTTTCGGTCAGGTCATTGTATATTGGCTAAAAAAGGTGCAAAGAGACTACTATGTTGTGAATGTGTAAAATGTTTCAGTCTTCTTTCAAATTTCCCAGTTGCTTTCTCGGTGCTGCTAAAGTAAGTTAGGCTTTGATGTTGGGTACCCCGGTCCTGGTGTTGCTTTGACACTTGATTACTGTCTTCTTTAGTCATTATTTGTCAATATTTTTTTTAGTAGTTGTTTTGGGTTTTTTTTCCTTCACAATTCACACAAAGAAAGTTGCATTACAATACACAATTCTTTTATAAAGGAATCACAATTGACAATTCCAGGTACGTTCCTTGTCTTTTCTCCTTCTTCAATGCTCATTTGATGCCCAAATTTTGAGCGATGCCCAATATTTTTTGCGATGTCCTTTGAGCGATAAAAGAGAAGGAGATACGATGCATATTTCTCGGCATTAAAGACAAACGATGCTTAAATTTTGAGAGACGCCTAATTTTTTTCTTTGCGACGCCCAAATTTTGGGCAGTGACTTTTGGATAGCGACGTCCAAAAATTTGAATGATGCACAAATTGAAGCAATGGCTTTGTGCGTGCGCATTTCATTCATTAAGGGTATTTTTATCGTTTTCTCTCAAAAAGTGCATTGTAGCGGTTTAAAAAATAATGATAGACTTTTGTGGTTATAATTCTACTGCATGGTACCAAATCGGTTATCACTGATGAGAAAATTGTCTCTTGGTACACTTTGGTAAAGTTTTGATTGCTTTAGTCAAAGATAATATTATCAAACCGCTAAAGCTAAAGTTTATTTAGATGCATCGTAATGCATCATTTGAGAAGACAATGCATTGTTTGATATCGGACGATCTACACATTTGTCATCGTGATACATTGATTTGGAACCATGATGCATAAAATAGACCTTAGCGATTTGACAATATTATCGTGAAATAAAGTGCTTGAAAATTCACCAAAGTAAACCGCTCAAATTTTACCTATTTAATCTGTTTAAGTTTGTGAATTTTTCCAGAAATAAAAAAATATACTAGTATCATTTTTAAGAATACTATTTCTTTACTATTTATCCTTATATTTAATATAGACGATTTTTTAAATTTGTATGTTGAATTAAAAGGAGTCTCTAAGTCTAATATTAGTATTAACTTTATTATTGAAAGCACAACCACAAAAAATATAGGAGTATATAAATATCTTGTTCAGTTTACTCCTCAAATGTCAAGTTAAAGGTCAAAATGAATGGTCATGACTCATGACTCATGGCTCATGGTCCAAGGTACGAAATGCGACTCACAACTCACAAGGGATTCAGATTAGCCTTTTTTTCTCTCCCGCAGTGGACATCGCCATTAATCTCGCTGAGACTAAAAAAACTACACTCCTATTTGGATGTACGATTTGACTTTATTTATTTTCTTCCGGAGCTCATTTTTCAACATAAATTAATACATTCATTTCATATAGGATACACTTTTAGAAAAATTGATTTAAAAACGTGTTTGGCGAGTTCTTACTTTAACTTTGTAGTCTTACACTTTAAGCTAACCAATGGATGTATATAACTTTAGCTATATTTGATGAGGCTAGTCACGTTTTTACCTATCGAATTTTGTCTAGGATTCTGAAATATTTATCAATGTAATTTTTTATGAATAATGTTATTCTTATAACTATGCTTTTGCCAAAAAGCAAAAACAACCTACCTGAATCATCATTTAACAAAGATATAGTTGTAAGGGTGTGGTAAGGATAGTTTTTAAGAGATCATTACTCAATTTTTATATATAGATGCCATGTGCTTTAGAAAATGAATCAAAGAGCCTCACTCCACCATGTTTCTATCAAACAGTACTCTGATACAGTTATTTCCAGTTTCCCACTTTCTCATTTCTCCCATTGTGAGTGCTCGAGATGCGCCTGCGCCCCGCGTGTCCTTGGATAGGGGTGCGTGTACGTACGGAAGCGGGACACCACGCTTTCCATTCCACCCTCCCTTGTTTAGGGAAAGACAAAATTAAAAATGCGGAAAGAGTGCTGTCTTTAAAAGCGCGTTGAATATGTCTTGGTAACTTCAGTGAATTTTTGGTCCAATATGGGAGTTTTGGGTTTTCTACATCAAGTTATCCCAATTTTTTAGGGGATATCAGGATATAGGAATACATCACCCTTTCATTCTCATTCTCCATTTTTTAAGGAGAAAACGGAAAAGTGCAAGAAAGGAGTGTTGCGATGCCCCACTATGGATTTTATGAAAATAGTCTTATGACATATTTCGGATCACTATGAGTGCTTTGGGTTTTCTATATCAAGTTATCCCTTTTTTAGGGGATACCAGGATATATGAATACATCACCCTTTCATTCTTATTCTACCTTTTTTTAGGGGAAAACGGAAAAGTGAAAGAAAGGAGTGTTGTTATGCCCCATTGGATCCAAAATGTTTTATTGAGTCGTCATCTTTATTTTAAGGAAGAAATAAAGAAAAACAAAAAAAGAAAAACCTGAGATTGCAAAAACAGGTTCGGAGGTTAAGTTACGAGTTGGGAAGGTGCTAGGCACCCAACACGCCCTTTCGGTCTCAAAAGCGGTTTTTGGCTAAAATATGATTTTTGTTATATTTATCTAGCAACCAAATAAAACATTAACTACCTACAAACACATCTATACTTACATTATTTACAGACTTGCAGCCGTCTCCTTTTAATAATTACAGATACATTTTAAAATATTTGGCCATAATAATGGCTCTTTTTAATGTTATTTTTTAAAATAATCCGGGCAGCACAACGGCTTATATTTTTACATTGGGCCGGATTTGAAAATAGTTTTTTTGTTTATAAAATAAAGGCTCTTAAAGGTTTTACCTTTAAGAGCGTTGGTGTGTCTTCGCTACATCCCGGGGAGAGGGAGTCTTCTTCTTCTGTGGTTCTTGCGGTTCGAGGCGAGGAAATAGCTGCGAAAGTTGCTTTTGGGACCCGTAAAACGGGCGGAGCAACTGTTTGTTTTTTGACACTTGCTTGCTTGCTGCTGGTGGAAATCGGGCAGAACAAAGGGCTTATTTCTGCTAATTTGGCATTTTTACTCGGGCAGAGCAACGACTCTTTCCGAGGTTTTTGGACTGGGAAAATATGGTGGATACCTAACTGGGGGGGCTAGGGATCACTTTGACCGGTTGGTTTTGTGTTTGGAGGAGGTTTGGCAGAGTTTCAGGGTTTTATAGGAGGGGGAACTCACTCTCACTCACTGATCACTCGCTGCGTAAAAATAACGCAGAGTTTCTTCGGGCTTCAAGCCTTTGTGAATTGTGTCCCCAAAAGTGAGGCCGATCACCTGTATTTATAGTTGGATTTGTGCTTCATCGGCTTGTACCGTGCATTTGAAATCTTGCACAATGCGTTAACGCAGGAGTACACTATAGCACTTTGGGCGCGGCCATAAGGGTATATGGGAGCCGCGCCAAGGGACCATGTTGGCGGCGCCAAGGGACCATGTTGGTGGCACCAGAGCACTATTCCAACTTTCATTTTTGCACTTTTAGCCCTTGCATTTTACTGTTTTATGCATCCTGCTTTGACTGTTGCATTTTTAAATCCTGTAACTTGACATTTGTTAAGTTTTAACATGTCTTGATATCACATGTCAGAGTTACACATCAGGGGTACGAAATTGGGGTGTCTACACCTACTTTTTTGTGTTTGATTAACAAAACTACTATAAATAGTCTTAATGGTAAATTAAAATAAGAGGATATTCCTAATGAAGTAAATTGCTACAAGTCTCTCCCTAATTTATCTATCTCTCTCTCTAATTCTAGTTATTAACATTGGTATCAAAGTCGGTTTCTAGTTCGATGGACACCCATGGAAAGTCAAATACAGAGTTTCGTAAAAATGTTTATGAAACATTGGCTCGACATGAATCTACTTTCATCTGAATCAATGCAACCTTGGAAACAGTGCTAACTGAGTTGCAAGCCTTGTGAACCTCACCTCCATTATCATCTCTCAACCCCTTCTCTCAGACCGACACCGCAGCCACCATCATGATTTCCCACAAAGCCCCAGTAGGCCACCACACCAACCTCAAATTACTTAAATTCAATGGAGCCCGAGTGGTTAGATCCCTTCCAATTGTCTCTCCTTGATGTTTATTTCTTCTATCGTTCTCCGGAGGTATTAATATTAAGACTACCGTCGTCGATTACTAGACTGCTAGCCGCCCCTATGGCCACATTAACTGCACCAGACACACTAATTACGTCAAAGACATGATTACCGGTGTCACCCAATTGGCCCGTGCTACTCTCTTCATCTTTTGTGCTGACGGCCCTGCGCCTGAAGATGACTCCAGTATTTATCCTTGCGGACAAAGATAGTTAAAGGGGAAAGGAATGATATGGTTACTTAATTCCACTTTCCCACTTTCCTCATTTCCCCACTTTCTTGTGTTCTAGTTAACAAGACTACTATAAATATTTTTATTGGTGAATTAAAATAAGATGATATTTATAATGATGTAAATTGCTTCAAGTCTCTCTCTAATTTCTCTAACTCTCTCTCTCTCTCTCTCTCTCTCTCTCTCTCTCTCTCTTTTTAATTATAGTTATTAACATACTCATCATCGTCAATTCCAGTCACCATCATCGGAGGACATGCCGTGCTCTGGTTAGGATCTCTTTACCGTGATAAAGAATTGTTAGAACGAGAGTAGCTAGGATTCTCAAAAAATCAGAAAAATACAAAACAGCGGAAGACTTTAAAATAAAGCACTAAATTAAACACAAAAATTAACCAAACAATCTACAAGCCTATGCTTGTAGATCTAGCCTCATGGCCAAAAAGATTTCACTAAAAAGATATGATTTGGTTTTACAAAAAGAATGTGAAATCATACAAAAAATATTCTCACAAGATAATGAATCTTGGAGAACAAAAACCCCACATAAATAGGTTAAACAAAACGTGGGAAGAAACAAAACAACTTCCTTTAAACAAAACATGAAGGCACAAAAAATAGTTTCGAGTTCAATGTAGGCTAGATGTTGCAACATTGGAAGCTACAATCGGATCTTGAACTACGCCAGCTTGAAGCTGGCTGCAATGTTGCTCTCGGCATATGGCTTTCGATCTACTCTCTTCTTTGCTATGCTGTACCCGGCCGTTCCCTTTTGGAGCTCTATAGAATTCTGATTTTCTCGCTCAAGCTCCAAGATTATGGCTGTAGTTCTTCTCCCTCAAGCTCCCTGAATAGATTCTCTCTTATAAGCTCTGTGTTTCCTGCTCGATTCCAGCACTCATTATATAGGCAGCAAACCTACAAAGACACGGCAAATAGAGATACAATCCTACTAGGAAAGAGATTAGCTATAAAACTTGCAAGATTATGTTTCCTAACAAAACTATGATACATGGAATAACTAAATTATTTACAGAGATTTAGTTACCAAACATGTATAGCCAAAATCTCCAAAATCTTTTGAAAGATTTTCCTACCAAAACAAACTAATCTACCAAAAATAATCTAAACAAAATCTCACACAAAATTCTACTTCCTAAATAAACATTGACTAATTTAAAATTCTTCTTTGACCAAGAAAGGTGAAAACAAGATAAAATAGGTATGTCTATTTTACCCTTACAAGAATGTTGCAACTTCGAATTTTATTCATGATGTATTTATATGGAATTGCGATGCATCTATTTGGAATCGTAATGCATCAATTTGGAATCACGATGCATCGATATATTACAAAAGTATAAAATCATGCATCACGATGCATATAATCATGTATTGTGATGCCCGATTTTGTGCATAAAGTGATGCTTTGCACACGCGTATTCGGTTTATTAAGGGTTTTGTCGTCTTTTTACTTGAAAAAAATGTCTTTTAGTAGTTACAATATTTTTTTGAGGTGTTTATTAAATAATGATGGGAGGGGACTGGCTCGATTCCCACTTCTTTTTTTCGAGACAACTAACTTGCTTGTCAAGGTTGGTTAGACGTGTTGGCGGGATAGCCCAAGAAGTAATTATTATATATTTATTTTATATTATATTTTTTGTAAAATAATATTGTAAAGAGATTTAGAGGTCATTGTAATATGATTGAGAGTGCAATAGTAGCTAGGATTACAAAGAAACTATCAATGCAGCTTATGATGCAGCTGCATCCAAATGTGCATTGACCAGATAATAAAACAAGTAAATAACAAAAGTCTTTAATCTAATAAAGCAGTACTAAACACACAAATTTATCAAACAATCTACAAACTAGGCTTGTATATCCAGCTCTATGGTCAAAAAGGATTTCACTAAAATATTATAAGTTTTAGAAAACAAAACATGAAATCTAACCAAATACCAAAAATGAAAACCTCTAATAAGACATCAAGTCTGTAGAGAAAACTCACAAAAACACGAGTAAAGAAAACGTGTGATTACAAAATAAGTTTTCTAACAAACTAGAAAACAAACATCAAAAGTCATCCAAAGGTGTAACGAAAAAACTCCCAGTAAGCGCTCGGATTTTCTCTTCTAAATTTTTCTCTCTAAGCCTCTTCGTATATCTTGTCTGCACAAAGTCTTCTTATACTTGAAGTAGAGTCTTACACAAATAAGAAAACCAACAACTCCAAGGAAACATAAAATATTAGGAAATAAAAGGTTAGTTTCCTAAATTAGTTTCCTAATTAAATTCAAGGATCTTACCAAAAATTTTGTCCACATTAATTATGGACTCTTGAGAACTTTTGGAAGTATTTAATTATGATAATATTTTATCAATACTTTAGGACCAAGAAAGGGAACAACAACAAACTAAATAAAATAGGAAGACCCTACTTTATCCTTACAATCTTCCCCTTTGTTGAACCTTTCTGGTCAAATCAAATGACAAATATTTTTCAACACCAATCAACTCAACTAACCTGCATTGGTTAACATATCACATCTCCCACTGAATTTGTGCAAGTATAAAATCAAAAATCATTACTAGGCACAAATTAGAATATACCAATAATGCAACTATAGTAAAAATTATCCACCATACAAAACAGAATATCAAAACAAATTATAAATTGTTTATGAAAACCACAAAGCATATGATGAATTAAACAAAATCAGATTCATTATCTTCATCATCATCTTCAACATCTTCATCATCATCTTCATTACCCTCAGCAGCATCATCAACAACACTTGTCTCTCCCCTATTTGACTAGAATTGATGGAGGGAGCAAAGTGGATGGTAAGTCATGCTGAGCTTCCAAGGTCCGAAGATAGGAAATATGATACTTGACCTGTATAAGCTAGTTACTGATGAAGGACAGAGCCATATGAGCAGTTTCCCCAGATGATAGACAAGGAAGGGCTGATAGGTCTGATGTAGCTTTAGATGTAGTTGTAGATGCAGGAATATCTGGTTGCAGATCTTGAGGAGGAGCAGATTCTGAATATGGTGTGAAGGGATAGACAAATGGAAAATTCATAATTCTATCACCCTTCAACAGTTTTGATGATATTGGGAGGGGATCCAAGACATGGGTTAGTATTTCTTTTTCCAAGGGTTCAACACCCTGAGCTATCAATAAGCTATAAATGAGGGAGAGAAAAGGAATGGCGTTCTTATCACGTTCTGATTTTGCCAAGGTAACAACCTTTCTGAACACCAAATCACCAAAATTAAAAGACAGTATTAAGCATATCTGATACATCAATTTGGAATGCTCTTCAATCACTAAGTTAGCATTTGAAGTAAGTGCCCAGTTTGCATAGAAAATCTTATGCATAACATCATAGAAAGAGGTCAGTTTAGTTGTGTTAACCTTAGTTTTCTTTCCTGGCCAACTTCTAATGAGGCCACCACTCAATTCTTTCACACATATATTCAAATCACAGATCAAACCACTCACCGGAACATTATTAATAAGTGAAGGGGAAAGTTCTATCAGTTTGTTCCTAACAAAAACTTTCTCAAACATGGGATCACCAACTGAGGTTATTCTCTTCTCTAAGTAGCATAGAACTCCATGACCATCTCCTTAATGTAAGGGGCAGCAGAGGTGAGTATGGACAGTAGATTCCTATCAGTAAAGATTTGGACTAAGTTTTGAGCAGTTAAGTCCTCAATAGGAATCAACCTTTCCTCAACAACTTTTCTACCTAGATTATATCTTAGAGAGACATCTTGAGTAAGGAAAGTAGAGGAGAATGGATTACCTATTTCCAGATCAGTGGATGCACCACTGGATGTAGCTTCACCAGCAGCTACATTGGTCAATGGAATAGTCGTGCTTCTAAGTATTCTTGCTGGAGCAATATCACTTTATTCTGAGGCATCTTTCTCCTCAAAATATTTGTCTGAGCTATCATCAAAGTCAGATGATCTTGTGGAGGGAACAGGTCTTGGCCTTGGAGAATTCCTCAAATTGGCCATGAATTCATCCAAAGTAAGTTGTTCATTAGAAAATTCAATCTCTGGTTCTCCAACAGGAATAGAGGGAGAAGTCAAATCTTGTGCCTGACTGGGAGAGTCACTCTGGAAAACAGCCTTGGGTGATGGAATATGATAGTTCTCTTCTTCAGTAGCATCCATAGGTGATGCTGCACTAGAGCTGCTTCCAATTTAATGAGGAGGAACATGAGGAACTACAACAAACTGAGAGCCATCACCAGAGGGACTAAATTCTTTATCATCACTATCAGACTGAATTTTGATTTCCTCCTCCATCTGGCCTGTATTCACTTTAAGCTTCTTTGCCCTAGCAACATCAACATCAGATGGGTTCTCATAGCTGGTTGGGATTCCCTTAAGCCTTTTGGATTTTCTGAGCATATGGTTTCCAATTTGTGGGAAAATAGTCAAGTCCCCATGATCTTCAACATCTATCACGTTATCTGGATCTCCAGGAAGGATGCTGATAAGAGGTTCTAGAAGGGGCTCAGCTACAACAATTTCAGTGGTAATCGAAGGCTCTGCCACACGAATTACTAGCGATAAAGCTTTGGGTGAAGCCTCATTCAGAGCTACATCAGTCTGGATGGTTGCGTTTTTAGCGTTTGAGGGACTGGAATGATTTGATGCCATTGGAACATGCTAGGGTTTATAGATAAAGAGATGAAGAGAAGAAGGAGAACGAGATTTCAGCAAATTAGGGGAAATTTTTGCAAGGAGAAATTTGAGAAGGATGAGTGAACCTTGATTTCTTCAACCTGATAATAAACCATTCAAGGAGCTAAAAATCTGGAACTTAGCCGTTAGATGATAATGCTTATAGAATTTGAAGGGCCAATTATGATAAAATGGAATTTTGATTTTTGAAAGGAGGTTATTTTGACCAAATCATTCACAAGACCACAACACATGCATTTTGGGCATGAAAACAAATATAGATAAATGGAAAGTACGTAATTGGGGCAACATTGATCTCTTTTTCAAAAATAATTTAAGATCCCTCAAATAAATCCAAGATTTTTAATAAACACAATGAAGTGTAACCCAAAAATTGATCAAATCCAAACAACACTTTCAGTAGCCCATATCCAACATTCAAAGTCTCTTAATTCCCCACAAAAATTAGACATCCACTAAATATTTTCAACATGAAAATTTTTTAGCAATAAATTTGCATATTTTTATTGTTAGGACAAAAATTCAACAGACTATTTTTTTTTTACCACCAATGCATGTCCTACAATTATGCCTAAAGTATGATGTAGAAGGATCAAACAGACAGGGAAATAATGGAATCACACACATGTGAAAAATGACCAGATCAATCGGAAGTAGTTTATGATGCAGAGGTGCATTCAACAATAGTTAAATTTTGTGCAATTTTGCATCTTTTTTTTTCTCAATCATACTTCTCTCCCAATATCAAAAAAAAATTTCATAATAGATTCTATACGTACTTTATTTCCCTAGGAGTATAGCTCTATTTTATTTCAAGCTATACAAACATGCCACTAGGAAGTTTTCATACTATTACCTAGGGTAGCCATTTTGCACAAGATCAACCCATGAAATCAAAGGATTCATAGTTCCAAGGTAGCTATTTTCCTTTAGGTAGCTTTCACACTTTTCCAAAGGTATTCATTTTTCTCAAGATCAACCCATGAGAACCAAAGTTCCATAGTGTGGTTTCCTAGGAACTGCGCCCGTGCCCCGCGCGCCCTTGGATAGCGGTGCGCGTACGTGCGGATGCGGGACACCACTGCTCTCATTCCACCCTCCCTTGTTTAGGGGAAGACGAAATTAAAAGTGCGAGAGGAGTGCTGTCTAAGATAGCGCGTTGGAATACGCCTCGATAACTTTCAGTGGATTTTTGGTCCAATATGGGAGCTTTGGGTTTTCTATATCAAGTTATCCTTTTTTAGGGGATACCAGTATATAGGAATGCATCACCCTTTCATTCTCATTCTCCATTTTTTAGGGGAAAACAGAAAAGTGCAAGAAAGAAGTGTTGCGAGGCCTCACTATGGATTTTATAAAAATAGCCTTATGGCCTATTTCGGATCACTATGGGTGATTTGAGTTTCCTGTATCAAGTTATCCCTTGTTTAGGGGATACAAGGATATAGGAATACATCACCCTTTCATTCTCATTCTCCTTTTTTTAGGGGAAAACAGAAAAGTGCAAGAAAAGATGTTGCGATGCCCCACAGGATCCAAAATGTTTTATAGAGTCGCCATCTTTATTTTGAGAAAGAAATAAAGCAAAACCAAAAAAAAGAAAACCAGAGATTGTAAAAACGGGTTCGGAGGCTAAGTTACGAGTTGGGAAGGTGCTAGGCACCCAACTCGCCTTTTCGGTCTCAAAAATAGTTTTTAGCTAAAGTATGCTTTTTGTTATATTTATTTAGCAAATAAATAAAGCGTTAAAAGACAGGAAATAAAAACAAATACATCCGCGGCTACATTATTTACGGACTTGCAACCGTCTCTTTACCAATAATTACAAATATACTTAAAAATATTTGGCTATAATAATGGCTCTTTTTAGTGTTATTTCCTACCTAAATCCGGGCAGCACAACGGCTTATATTTTTACATTAAGCTGGATGGAAAGTAGCACTTTTTACAAATAAATATTTTAAAATTTACCTACTAGCGGACTAGGGTGTGCTCGCTCTGTTCTTAAGGGAGAGGGAGTCTTTTTTTTTTTTTGATGAAGTGGTGTGGGGATTCAGGCAGAATGACTGCTTCCGAAAGTTACTTTTTGCCTCGGGATCCGGACGGAGTAACTGCTTAGGATTGATTGTTTGGTTTTCTTGAGGGATGCGGAAATCGGACAGAATAACGACTTATTTCTGACTGATTTGGACTTTTAACTTGAGCAGAGCAACTGCTCTTTCCGAGATTTTTAGACCGGGGGAATAGGGTGGAAACCTAACTGGGAGGCTAAGTCTCACTTTGACCGGTTAGTTTTGAGTTTGGAGGAGATTTGGCAGGGTTTCGAGGCTTTAGAGAAAGATCACTCACTATCTCACTTCGCTCTCTATTTTTTTAACGTAACAACGACGCAGAGAATTTTGGGAAGGAAAGGTGTTTCCGGAGTGTCTGAAAGTGAACCCCAAAGGCTCTATTTATAGCCTGGGAAGAGGACACCGAGGGAATTTCTTTTTCTCTCTTCAGGCTTCAGCCAGTTGTACAGAACGTCGAGAAATTTGCACATTACGCGAACTGTAGCTGTCCTGTAGCAGTTTGGGATTTCCTGTAGCTTGAACTGGGCGCCACCCATACATAAACTGGGCGCCATCCCCACTTCTTCCATGGGTGGCGCCAGCTTTGGCTTTCCTTTTCCTTTTTTGGCACTTTAGTCCCTGCATTTCACTGTTTTGCGCATCCTGCTTTGTCCTTTTGCATTTTCAACCCTGTAACTTGACATTTGTTAAGTTTTAACATGTCTTGATATTTCATGTCATGTCACATACCAGGGGTACGAAATTGGGGTGTCTACACATAGTACCAAGATAAGATGCTACAACACGTGTACTTTAGGTAGCTCTTTCCTTTGTGAACTTCAAACATGCTCAAGAACTAGGAGAGAGAATAAGAGCTATAAAACATAGTTACAACTGTTATTTAATGCAATTACCAAGTAACAACACAAGGCACATACATGTGAATCAATTGATCTAGAGTGCCCCCTAAAAACAAAATGCAAGGATGAGAGCTAATAAAGTGATGTCTTATATCAATGTGTTATATCAGACAATTGATTTTCTGTCTCAACATGTTCTATACAAACAACACATTGTTCAACCAAGTCTCTAATAAAGTGATGTCTTATATCAATGTGTTTTGTTCAAGAATGTTGAACTGAATTTTTTGCAATACTGATTACACTGGTGTTATCACAATACATGGTTAATATATCACTATGTAAACCATAATCCTTGGTCATCTGATTCATCCTTAAAAGTTCTGTGTAGTTCTATTTTTTACTATACCAAGAAACCAAATTATTTCCCAAGTAAAAACACCCACCAAATGTACTTCTCATATTCATTTGTTGAAAATTAATATCTAGAAAGCAAGCAAAAGCCGTATGGGCTCAACGCGGGCCACAGGTGCAAAAGTTTCATCGAAATCTACCCCTTCAACCTGTGTGTACCTTTGAGTCACAAGTCTTGCCTTGTTCCTAATTATATTCCCCACCTCATTCGATTTATTCTTGAAAATCCATTTTGTTCCAATAACATTCACGGAGGTGGGTCTATGAATAAGAAACCATACATCATTTTTTTGAAAATTGATCAAGTTCTTCTTTCATAGCATTGATCCAAAAATCATTTTTCATGGTTTCACTGACATTTTTTTGGTTCAATTTCCACATAGCAAGAAGCATAAATTTGTTCACATTCACGAGAAAATAGGCATGATAATTTGCAATAATCAACCTTACATTTTTTCTTTGTAGACATGTCACCATGAACATTACCTATCACTTGAAATATTGGGTCGTCTTTCTGTATACGGTTGTGAATATCCTGACTTCGACCAGTCACAGTAGGATCAGTTTTAGCATGTTGAGGTTCAGTTTCAGCTTTTCCAGAAGTTCTGACCAATGCATCTTCTGATGCTGCTGCATCAGAAGCTGCATCCAAATTTGCAGAATTTTCAAAACTTCCAGCTTCTGTACTTTGTGAATCTGGAACTATGTCTGTAGGAACATGTTTTACAATGCTAGCACTATGACAAGCATGCACATTATTGTACATGTAGCAATTATCTGAAGATCTTGTACCTGTCAATAAGCATTTGTTAGCCTTATCAAAAATTTCACAAGAATTTTTATCAAAACATACCTGATGATCATCATCACAAAGTTGACTTATGCCTATGAGATTGGATCTTAAGCCCTTCAACATGGTAGACATTTTCGAGCTTAGGTAGACCATTCATATTTAAGGTGACTTTCCCAACTATCTTACCTTTTGCACCACCTTCATAAGTCACTGATCCTCCATTGATGTTCACATAACCTTCCAAGTTCTCGATATAACCAGTCATATGTCGTGAACATCCACTGTCAAAGTACCAAGATCCAGCAATGTGAGATTTTAAAGAAGTGAAGGTTATATTGCAACATTTTGAATCTGAAAGAGGAGCTCCTGGACAGATATCAAATGGTTCTTGTTTAGGAGCAGATATGAAACTTCCTTTAGGAACCCAAGCTTTTCTGAACGTTTTTGGAGGATGCAACTTCTGATGTTGCTGCATCCGGTGCTGCATTTAGTTGCGGTTCAGGTAAGCTTGTATAACTTCTTCAGCATAGTCTGCCTGTTTCTGGTAGCAGAACGACCGAATGTGTCTAGGTCTATGGCAGTAGTGACACACAAAATTTCTCTTCCTGGGTCTAGGTTTTTCAAAGAAGTTGGGGTTATGGAAGGTATGTGAGAGTTTTTTTGGTTCAAAAGAAGATGATGAGGTTCCTTCACCTTCTTTGACAAATATTTTTGGTTTAAACCGAAGTCCAGTTTTACCATTCTGTCCAACCTTCAACATATCATCAAGTTTGAGTTTTCCTGAATTCCATTTAGCCACAGTTTCATTGGCTTTGTCAAGCTCACCCTTCAAGGATTCTAACTCAACATCCTTCTTTGTGAGCAAACACTCTAACCTTGCAATGCACTCCATTTGACTTTCATTCTCCTTCTTGAGTGCTTCATTTGTTCTTCCAAGAACTTTGACTTGGGATGCTCTTTTCTCCCAATCATTGTACAATTCCTTGTAAGCTTCCATAAGTTCCGACTCTTCGATGCATTCTTATTCTGGAGCATCTTTAGTTATGAAAGAATTAAAGCAGAGAGAATCATCCCAACTTTTGTCTGATGCAACTTCTGATGCAGCTGTATTGCAAGCTACACCACGTGAAATACCTGCATGATTAATCTATAAATATTGTACTATTGTGAGAGAGATAAGATCATCTTTAGGAACAAACTTAATAAACTCGGGTGTGAAAGCAGTTTTGGTGTTTGAAAAAGGAGATCTATTTTTTTCTTTTGCTTTCAAAATATTTTTAAACTTTATTGTTAAAAGAAACATTGAGTCTTCACCAAAATCAGATTCCTCAACATTCTAATTTGAGTAATTCGTATTCATTAAGGTAGGAGGACGAACAACATTCTCATATTGGGAATTCATCATGGCTACAACCAGAATCTTCTCTTAGTGACGTCAATAGGAGACTCTGATACCAATTGAGAGTGCAATAGTAGCTAGGATTCCAAAGAAACTGTCAATGCAGCTTGTGATAAGGAATGCATCCAAAGGTGCATTGACCAGATAATAAAACAAGTAAACAACGAAAGTCTTTAATATAATAAAGTAATACTAAACACAAAAGTTTATCAAACAATCTACAAGCTAGGTTTGTAGATTCAGCCCTATGGCCAAAAAGGATTTCACTAAAAGATTATAAGTTTTACAAAACAAAACGTGAAATCTAACCAAATATAAAAAATCAAAACCTCTAACAAAACATCAAGTCTGTAAAGAAAACTCACAAAAACATGAGTAAAGCAAACGTGTGATTAAAAAATAAGTTTTCTAACAAACTAGAAAACAAACATCAAAACTAATGCAGTTGTCGATTCAGCTGCATCCAAAGGTGTGTAACGAAAAAAACTCCCAACAAGCTCTCATATTTTCTCTTCTGAATTTCTCTCTCTAAGCCTCTTCATATATCTTGTGCAAAGTTTTCACAAAGTTAAGAAAACCTACAACTCCAAGGAAACATAGAATATTAGGAAATAAAAGGTTAGTTTCCTAATTAAATTCAAGGATCTTACCAAAGATTTTGTCCACGTTAATTATAGACTCTTGAGAGTTTTTGAAAGTATTTAATTATGGTAGCATTTTATCATTACTTTAGGGCCAAGAAAGGGAATAAAAACAAATTAAATAAAATAGGAAGACCCTATTTTACCCTTACAACGATGTTTTGGTAATTCGCTTTGTAATTAATTAGTATACTTATATTTTCATCATAAGCGTTTTGAATTGCTCCCGGTCCTCACACTTACATAAAGTATTTGAAAAGCCAAAAATGTTGAATACATATTGTGCAAAATATATAGAGACAAGAGTAACATGTTGTATGTGTATAATATGTTTAAGAACCTGTTAACTAGTTATTTTTATTTCATTTATGAATCGTCGATATATTACCTAAATACTTATTTATTAGTAGTGGTTGTTAAATACTTGAAATCCATGATCTTAGATGATGTCGTTGTGTGATTATTATTTTATTATGTTGATTTCAGATTTTATATTTAAATAAATAATTATTTATTTTTTTAGTTGTGACCCGATAGTGACGAGTTTAACTTAAGGATCGGCAAGGTTATATCCTAATAGCAGCAGCTCGTTTTAAATGACATGCTTAACGCATCTCGTTAGGGCTGATCAAAAACCGCAAGAACTAACTCGATTAACACATTTACTTGTAAGTACATTGTCATTGAAGTAAAAAATACATTGTTATTTAATATTACTACGTAAAATTGTGGCTTTAAAAGTGATCTATATAGTATATACACGGTAGTATTTGCTTAGACATCTGTATTCATATGTCTATTTGAAATTCCACGGGCTTGTACACACACATATATATGTACATATGTAAATGAGTATAATTTGTGAGGAGTAATACATAACATATTAACATAGGGCATTAGCTACTCCTAGACCTAGTCCCTGGCTCTTGGTACACCCCAGCAAAATGGTGTTGCAGAAAGACGTAATCGTACCCTCATGGACATGGTACGAAGTATAATATGTCGTTCTACTATACCCGAGTCTCTATGGGTTGAGGTTCTCAAAACATCCGTGCATATACTCAATAGAGTTCCTAGTAAGTCTGTGCCTATAACGCCTTACGAATTATGGACACAAAGGAAACCAAGTTTGGGTTATTTGCATGTATGGGGTTGTTATACAGAGGCTAAAATTTTCAACCCACATATAAAGAAACTCAATTCTAAAACCATAAGTTGTTACTTTATAGGCTACCCTGAATGATCAAAGGGTTTTTATTTTTACTGTCCATCTCATACCACTAGAATTGTTGAAACAATGTATGCAAAATTTTTAGAAACTGCTGGTTATAGTAGGAGTATACCAAGAAAAATAAATATTGAGGAAATTGAAGAACATGTGTCTATTCATGTTCCTCAAAATGTTGTAGCACCATACCTTCTAATGAGGATCAAATCTTAGATCTTATTGAGAATGTTGGTGCACTTGAGATTGTACCTAATGTTGAACCCCACATTAATGAGCCTAATGAACCTCCTGCTAATGAACAACCTCCTCGAAGGTCAAAGAGGGTTAGAATACTAACCAGATCTGATGATTTTGTATACCTTGATGAGGTTGACTATGATCTTGGCATTAAAAATGATCCTTAGTTCTTCTAAGAAGCCCTTAAAAGTGACCATTCAACTCAATGGCTTGATGCCATGAATGATGAGTTAGAATCAATGAAGAAAAATGATGTCTGGGATCTCGTTGAGTTGCTTGAAGGAGCCAAAGCTGTAGGCTGTAGATTGGTCTATAAAACTAAGCTTGACTCTAAAGGCAATGTTGAACGATATAAAGCTAGACTAGTTGCTAAAGGGTTCACTCAAAGGGAAGGCATAGATTATTTTGAAACTTTTTCACCGGTGTCGAAAAAGGATTCTTTTCGTATAGTCATGGCCCTTGTAGCTCATTACGATTTAGAGTTACATCATTTGGATGTTAAAACTGCATTCATTCATGGTGACTTGTTTCCTAAAGTCTTTATGAGACAACCTCAAGGTTTTGAGGTTGAGGGCAAGGAGCACATGGTATGTGAGTTAAAGAAATCCATTTATGGTCTAAAACAAGCCTCAAGACAATGGTACTTGAAATTTCATGATGTGATTAGTAAATTCGGATTTATTGAGAATGTTGTGGATTAATGTATATACCTAAAGGTTAGTGGGAGAAAATTTATATCTTAGTCCTGTATGTTGATGATATTTTGCTTGCAAGTAGTGATAAAGACATGTTACATGAGACCAAATCTTTTCTTTCAAAGAATTTTGATATAAAAGCTCTTGGTGAAGCCTCTTACGTCTTAGGCATTGAGATTCACCGTGATAGGTCTCGGGGTATTGTAGACTTATCTCAAAAAGCTTATATTGATAAAGTACTCAAAAATTTCAACATGCACGCTTGTTCTCCCAGTGTTGCCCCTATTGTTAAGGGTGACAAATTCAGTCTCCTACAATGTCCTAGGAACCAACTTGAGCTTGATGCAATGGAGCACATTCCCTATGCTTCTGCAGTTGGGAGTATAATATATGCTCAAGTTTGTACTCACCCAGATTTAGCGTACACATCTGATATGCTTGGACGTTATCAGATAAACCCAGGAATGGGTCACTGGAAAGAAACCAAAAAAGTAATGCGCTACTTACAAGGTACCAAAAACATTATGCTTATCTACAGAAAAACAGATAGCCTTGAAGTTAGTGGCTATTCTGATTCTGATTATGTTGGATGCAATGATACCAAGAAATCCACGTCAGGTTATATATTCATGCTTGCTGGAGGACCAGTTTCATGGAAGAGTGTCAAGCAATCATTAACGGCTTCTTCCACTATGGAGGCATAGTTTGTTGCATGCTATGAGGCTACTTGTCACAGTGTTTGGTTAAAGAATATCATTACAGGACTTAGAGTGGTTGATACCATATCTAGACCACTTTTGATATATTGTGATAATCAAGTTGTTGTTTTCTTTTCCAAGAACAACAAGTCAAGCGGTGTTACAAAACACATCGATATCAAGTATCTTGTTGTGAGGGAAAGAGTCCATGATCAAGTAGTTTCTATTCAGCACATCAGTACATTCGCTATGCTAGCGGATCCCATGACGAAAGGCTTACCACCCAATCTCTTTCGAAAACATGTTGTTAGCATGGGTTTGGTAGAAAGTTTTTCCTTTTAGATAATGAGTTACTGCTATAAAGACTATTTTGTAAGTGATCACTTTATGTTTTCTTGTTTTTGGACATCATGACTAACGGTTAGTTACTTCTTGTTTAAAATGCACATTTGAGGTTTATGAAACTAACACTTAAGTTGAACCTCATGAACATGGTTATATCGTTATTTTTATGAAACCATTAGATATTTGTTCATGCTATTAAGGTATTTGAATGTCATATTTTATTAGGATATTGTGATTATAACCGAATGATGGTTGTGTGACAATAATTGACACATATACTGCTTTCGATTTGATTATGATATTTTGTAAAATATGACCTAACTTAAGAGATGATAGTTCGTTCTTATTAAACCACGCTTATGAGGTTATTCTAAGTATGACCTTGGTCAAGTGGGAGAATGTTAGACCCAACGGGGTCTAGCCCATGTTTTGTGACCTACGGGTTTAACTTAGAATAAACTAACTATTGGTTACGAACCTTAATTAATTATATTAGTCAAATAACATTATGAGCTTATATAATTTAGTCATCTAATATACTTAAAGTATATTAAAGAACAAATTACAAATTGGTACATTTTTAAAAATATGTTTTCAAATGAATCCAACTATTTTTTGAACATATCTTTTAGGTACAATTTTGGGGGGGAAAAGTACGTCACTGCCGTTTGATAGTTCCCTCCCTCCACTCTCCTCTAAATTTCAGATCTGATTTCTGTCGGCTTCGATCGTTTCAGAATTTTGGGTAGCTGATAGATCGTCTTATGAAGCTGATTTTTTTTTTTTGTGTGGATCTCGTTCGATTTACCGTCTTTAAGCGATTTATTGGGAGGTCTGTTGCAAGTTCGAGATTTTGCTTATGTTATCGCTCCATGGTTGTTGGCTGATGCTCCTAGATCTATGATTCAGGTACATGTTCGGAGACCTTTTATCTCTTAGATTTATTTTTGTTTTGTTCATTAATTGGATTTTCTAATTGGATTCAGCTCCGTTTGGTTTGCTGTTTGGCATTTTTTATATCGAGTTTGTCTACAGCATGGACGACTTTGTTAGTGATTCGTCTCGTCATGAAGATCCTTCTGTTAATGAAGAAGGCTCTACACTTGCAAAAAGAGTTCATATTCGTCTTGATCTTAAGAAGAAAAGTGTTGGATCATGTGAGAAAAAGATTGAAAGAAGAAAAAAAATTAAAAAAAGTGACATAAATTGAAAAAGTGATTCCAGCTTCAAAGATTCTTTTAGTGGAAGCAAAAGAGCTACTTAGCAGAATTTTGATTTTTAAGTAATTTTGTTCATGTTTAACAATGCATGCTTAATTTTTTTACTGATTTGCTGTTTGTTATGGCTGTTTACTCAATCTTTTACTATTTCGGTATGTTTATTGCTTAGTTCTTGACAATGCAGGTTAAGTAGTAATGGGTTTCAGTTGTTTTCTTTATGGTTCTGTCAGTGGAAAGTGTTTGTGTTTGTCTTTGAGGCTTTTTTTTTTTTTTTCTGATGACATTTCTAGCCTAAGGTTAGGTTATATTTCTATGTCTCTGCAGGCAAATAGCAAGAATCGAAACCTTTTTATTTCCCCCATCGGAAATAAATTTTCGTTTAATTATTAAAATTTCATCAAAACACATATGGGGTTGTGAATCTCCTTGCCCAGCCTTGTCTAAGCAATGATAACAATCTCCCGTTTTGGCATGATGAGAAGTGAGAACGATTTCTTTTTTGAAGGTTTTATAGTAGTTGATATGGGTGCGATATGTATTTCTTCAATAGCTTTCTTAAAGAACGAATTCCTTCCATATTCATGTTAATTGTCACTGGCAAAATTTCGTATTTAAATGGTTTAGTTGTTTAGCGCATCACTAAATTGTTGGATTTTTTTTAGCATTATTGAATATTTTTTTTGTCTAAACAGTTCTGATGAATGGATTTTGCATCAGCATTTTTGTATTTTTTTTGTTTTGAAAAAACTGTCTATATAGTTTTGATGCCTGGATTTTGCATTAGCATTTTTGGATTTTTTTTTTGTCTAAACAGTTATGATGCCTGAATTTGGCATCAGCATTATTGGATTTTTTTTGGTCTAAACAGTTTTGATGTCTGGATTTGGCATCAGCATTTTTAGATTTTTTTTGTCTTGAAAAAACTGTCTAAATAGTTCTGATGATGCCTAGATTTGGCATCATCATTTTTGGAATTTTTTTGGTCTAAACAGTTATGATGCCTGGATTTGACATTAGCATTTTTTGATTTTTTTTTGTCTTGAAAAAACTGTCTGAACAGTTCTGATGCTTGAATTTGGCATCAGCATTTTTAGAATTTTTTGGTCTAAACAACTCTGATGCCTGGATTTGGCTTCAACATTTTTAGATTTTTTTTGTCTTGAAAAAACTATCTAAGCAATTCTGATGTCTGAATTTGGCATCAACATTTTTGGAATTTTTTTGGTCTAAACAATTCTGATGCCTGGATTTGGCATCAGCATTTTTGGATTTTTTTTGTCTAAACAGTTATGATGTCTGGATTTGGCATCAGCATTTTTGGAATTTTTTTGGTCTAAACAGTTATGATGCCTGGATTTGGCATCAGCATTTTTGGTTTTTTTTTGTCTAAACAGTTATGATGTCTGGATTTGGCATCAGCATTTTTAGATTTTTTTTTGTCTTGAAAAAACTGTCTAAACAGTTCTGATGGCTGGATTTGGCATCAGCATTTTTGGATTTTTTTTGGTCTAAACAGTTCTGATGCCTGGATTTGACATCCTTATTTTTGGATTTTTTTTGTCTTAACAGTTCGGATGAGATTTGTCTTCATTAATGACATTTTGGTCATTTGACAACCAATTTGTAGTTATATGAAATGTCCAAAAAATTGATGGACCTAAATGAAAACATGTTTATGAAATTGTACCCACTTGAAATTTACCTTATATTAAATCTTAATAGGCCCAATAAATCTCTACACTTTAATGGACGGTGGGAGATTGATTAGACTTTAGGGTTTGGTTCCACATCCTATCTATTTAAAATCTTTTGGAGATTAGGGTTTCTAACATTCTTTTACCCCAACAGTTGTCTCCACAAAATAAATATGTTCCATTGCATGTGAAATAGATAAGGGGGTGAAAACCAAAACTCACTTGAATTAAAGACTCTTGTTCCGCATTACAGTTAATCAGATTCAATTACTTCGTACTAATGGCGTCAATTGGTTCCGGTATGTCTTCAATTTACGTGCATTATACTTATGTGAAAAACATGATCATGTTCTTGATTGTGTGTACAAGTCTTATATAAATAAATGTTCTAACATTGTTGAAACAAATTTTGGTAAAAATAATTTCATTATTTTAATTTTAGCTTATTTTCTTCTTAGAAATTTCTTTATTCATAAAATATAAATATAATTTAATAAAAGTAATAATTCAAAAGGAATAACTTATTTTAGTTCATATTCTATTTGTAGGGCGGAAAAAATTCAAGTTTATTCAAAAACATTCATTATACAGAGTTTTTGAATAATATAAAGTGTTCGGGGTTGTCAGGCCATAAATTGACACTTAAAATTAGTGTTCCAGTAATGCTATTGAGAAACATTTACCATACTACAAGGTTGTGCAATGAAACAAGACTAATCATCATAAATCTTGAGGATCACATTGTTGAAACAAATTTTTTGAAAGGAAACAATGTTGGAGAAAATGTTTTTATCTCAAGATTGTCATTAACTCTATCCGATGTAAGACTGTCTTTCAAGTTAAAGAGAAGACAATTTACATTGTTGGTATTATATGTAATGACAATTAACAAGTGTCAAAGTCAATAATTACACGTATGTCTCTTTTTGAAACAATCAGTATTTAGTCATGGACAGTTATATGTCGTAGTTTCTAAACTAACAAATTATTTTTGTTTGAAGATATTAATATGCGATGAAAATGAAAAACCAACTAATAAGACAACAAATATTGTGTATAAAGAATTTTTTTAAAAAATCTATAATGATTAGTGATATACTTATGTGTAATTATTAATAAACCGATCATATTTATTTTGTTTATTTACAATTTAGTTGACGTGGGCGCTGGATTGAAAAAACGAGTTGTAATTAAAAAAGGTGGTTATGTTAGTTCAACTTTTTCATACTTCAAATTAGTAGTCTCTCGGGTAGGGGTGGAAAAAATTTATCCAATCCATTGGGTTATCTATTATATCCATCATAAAAGACTTAATTAAGTAATGGGTGTTAATGGATAATAACCGGTTATTCATTGGATTTATCCACTAATGTCATCGCCGTCAACTGCCTCCACCCACCACCGCTATTTCCCACCTCTAACCACCACCACCTCCCACTGCCAGCAACCATCACCGCCCGCCGCCAGAAACCGCCACCACCACACCACCGCCACCCACCACGACCACCCACCGCCGGAAACCGCCACCACCACCACCACCGCCGGCTCTTTACTTAAAAATAATAATAAAATACATAACTTACCATTAGCAAGATTCAAACCTGAACCAAATTGTCTTACAACAAAACTTGTTTCTACCAAGCTAGACCACTTTTTGATATATATTTGAAAGTTAATATAAATATAAACAAGTAATCATAAAAATTATTGATTATTATGAACGTATTTGTTATTTGTTTTGGATTAAGAATATTTGTTTGTTATTTATAATTTATAATTTATAATTATAATGAATATAAATTTTTAATTTTTAATAAGGTATTTGACTTTTTTATTTTTTTATTACTTTTACATAATCATTTATTAGTGTCAAATCAATAAACTCGTATATTTTATATCTCACAACTATGAAGACTATTATAAAATTTTGACAATTTTATATATATTAGGTGATAAAAATAGTGTTGCATTGCAAATATCACTTTTTATTTGAGATGTAAAAAAAAGGAAAGAAAAGATAAATATCAAAATTAAGAAAATATCTTGGTTATTGTTGAACGTGAGCCCATTAATTTTTTATTAAATGTGAAAAGTTGGTGAAAATATTATGATTTATGAATATTAAGTTATTAACTTATCATTGTGTGTATGTGTGTGTTTTTTTGGTATGTGTGTGTGTTTGAGTGGATTTGTGTGTGTATGTTATGCTTAGTGAATCATAATATAAGTAGGTAAGTAATACTCAAAACAATAAATGATATTCTTTATTGGATATTATCCGGATAATACCTATTTATTAATGGATAATATTGGATATTATCCAATAACACTCATTAAAGTTAATGGGTGTTATTGAATTATATCCAAAACTACCCATTAACTATATTGGATAGAAAATGATTTTATCCAAATTAACCAGTAACACCCAATTGCCACCCCTTCTCTCAGGTCATGAAGCAGCCCTAATTTAGCAGGGTAGTTTAGTCTTTTAAGTCAGTGAGGGTGGCCTTCAAGAGGGAAGACCACATAGAATGAAGGGTTGCCCTTTGTTTATCAAAATTTGCGTAACCAAAGTAGAGAGTAGAGGAGAGTCTTCACACTTGACAGCATGCCTAGTTGCCTACACCGATGGGATATTACGGAGTACTATTATTTTACCCAAAAACCCAAAACCTCGAGAAAGTATCCATTTCTTTTTACCACTACAAGTGGGAAAGTGGGGTTCTCTCTCGCCCTAGTCTGACAACGGCTACTTTGCAAGCTCACATGTTTCATTTCTCTTTCATTATATCGTGTTCAGTTTCCCAAATTTATCACGGTATTTTGAGCCCCACAACTTCTCAGAAGTCAGAACCACGCAGCTAACACTCCCACGGGCGGATGGAGAGAGAATCCTCCAGCCTCCATCTTTACTTACACGTGGTGCGCACTCATTACTTGGTCCCCCTCTACATAACAGCATCGCAAGTCGCAACAAGGTAAAAACTAAAATAAATAAATAAAAACCGTTTAATGCGTATTTCTAGCAATAGAGATTTTATTATCTTGATCTATATTTTATTAATGGAATTAGTTATGAGAATGTGGGTTTTATTATAAAAATTAAAATTTATAAGACAGTTTCACATAAAACATACTCCGCAACTATTAGCATATGATATTCTCTTTTTTCTCCTTCATTGGTCAATAAGCATTACTCCATCCTTATCTAGATTATTGTTCTATTTAAGTTTTTGAAATCAAATTAAGTATTTTTTTAATGAAAAAAATGATGTTTGTATTCAATTTTTTCAATCATTAATCATGATATTCATAGGATCAAAATATTTTTGCGGAGCTTGTAGCCATTGAGAGAGAGACATGGACGAAGAGTAGCTGTTCATGTTACGAAACCCCCAATCTGCGATGTGATTCACTTATTGGACAGGTAGGGTAGACTGTAGAGTCTTGAATTAGGAATTCATTGTGGGGTTGAGATTTGAAAAAAAAAAAACTCCAAAGTGGTTTTGGAGTGTTGATAAAATGGTCTATTGTGAACGCTCTAAAAAGCTATTAGGTAGGAACTGGAAATAGTCCTTCCAGACTTATATATAAGCAAAAAATACTAAATTTTAGTGGACTTAAATATAAGCAAAAATCATCATATTAAACTCTATTCACGATTTTCAAAAACTTTGGTACCAAAAATACCCCTTGTTAATTCTTTTGTTTTTCAAGATGTGTGCACTTCCTTATACACAAAGAGCCACTAATTATAAAAGGAACTATAATGAATTGATGACAATGAATGAATATTGCATTAATTATCATCAGTTTTGAGTGGGAATACTTAAAGGTATTTTAATAAATATATTTTTGTTTTATATAAAATCAAAATAATTTAACTAATTTAACATATGTTCTTAATTTATGTAAAATCGGTTAGTTTTGTTTATATATAAGTCCATACATAATTGTGCAAATCTTCCGGAAATCTAATTGTTGTGCGGACTTGATGGCTAGGAATGTAGGCTACTTAGGGAAGCTTGTGGATCCCCCGAGAACCTAGTTATATTTCTACTTTGTTTATTTTTCGGGCTTCCTCCCTCCATTCTACCAAAAAAAAAAAAAAAGTTACGATCAATAATTAAATCAAATACGTCAATTTGTTATTTAAAACCAATCATTTTAACTAAAAAAAAATTAAACTGTACAATAATTTAAAAACTGGGAGGTATATAAGAATATTTGTTAGCAAAATTTAATTAGTTTTACTCATTCCTATTTTTTTGCTGGAACCTAGGACAATACTTTCACATAAAATTAAAATTGTACTTCTCTTATCCCACCCCCCCCCCCAAAAAAAAAAAAGAGAGAGATGCATTTAAGGAATTAATGTTCTAAATGTTTTACTTTTATTTCTTAAATTTTCTTCCAATCGCATTAAACATTTGCAAAAATATGAAGATTTCAAGTGGAAAGAAAGGAAGTGTAACTCTTTTGAGACAAACCAAATAGAAAATGCGATTTTTTTTTTCTTTGGATGAAGGAACTAACATTCTATTCTTTTTATGAAAAGAGTTTATTATTTTATTTAGTAATGTTTTATTTAACGAGCATGCTTTCAAAAATTAGACATATAATCTCCATAATCTATGATTTTACCTTTTGCATGGAATATTAGTAGATGAAGGTTATTTTTATTATATTTTTTGCTTATTCACTACATCATTGGTTATTACAATAAATAATAACATGTTTAGACAAATCTACCCATTAATTACTTACTCATATTAAGTTTATTAATAAAGTTATTTTTTCAAATTACGTTCTAACATTATTTTTTAGTTCAAAACATCAATGAACAACATATTTTTTCAATATGTGAAGTCTCAGGTTCGATCTCTTCCCATGTCCCCCTTAGGAGGAAAAAAAACATATTTTTTCAATATTTATTTTCACTTGTTTTGAATGCTTAATCAATTAAGTTTATGACTGAAGTTACTTGCATAATTAAAAAAATTAATATCATAAGGTTACCTTTTTTTTTACCGAACTTTGAGAATATGTGTGGTTTTTGGTTATTAAAATTAAAAACTTAAAATGAGATTTAAGGATATAAATGTAAAAAAAACATCTAATAGTAAAATCATAATGTGAAAAATAGCGTAACTATACAAATGATTTTACATTTTAATTCTGGAGTTAAATGTAACCAATATTCAAAACAATACCCACCATATTGCTATTATTGAATCTTTTAAAAATAATATTCTTTGACTTCAATTAAATTATTCATGTGATAACAAAAAATATCTAATATTTTCTAAGATGTTGCTGGACAAATTCTTTTATCGTATTATTTTAAAGATAAGCAAATATGAGACACGGGTCATAAACAAAATTGTTAAAACATATTTATTAAGAAAATTAAAAATTAAAAAGAATAACTAAGTACCTTGTTTATTGAGAATTAAAAAGTACTTTAGAAAAAGTGAAAATTAATAAAAGAATAACTATCATGTTTATTGAGAATTAAAAATTAATTTCAAATAAAACATATATTCCACTTCAAATGATAAGTATGTAAAGGGTAACTATGTCTAAACATGTAATTATTTAATGCAATAATTAACGATGTAGTGGATAAATAAAAAAACTTAGTGAAAATAATATTTTCCTATAAATATCGTGTATAGGCTTGACCATTTTTATAATTATAATAAACTTCAAATATATTAATATATTCCTTAATAATTTAACTTTTTAAATGTGAACTATTTAATCAAAACGTATATAATAACTAAACTATTTTGATTTAATAGTATCTTGTTTCAATAAAATGATATACGTTAATGTAAACCTAATATCTACGAAAAGAGCCTACTCTTTTAGCTTGGTTGTGTTATTATATTTCTTTTATTTTTTTTACATAAATTAAAGTTTCTTTGGGTCATTTTAATAACACATATACATTAATGTACTTAAGGTCCGTGTACATATAAAGATTCACACTATAACACAACAAGTATCATAGGTGAAATTTGTAGATCTATACAAAAATAGACACTCTTAGAAGTAGAAAAAAAGTTTAAAACGGACACTCTTTTAGTAGCGAGTAGAGTAAATTTTTGACAATATCAAATCTTATTGGCTAACATATGTTTCAAAAATATATTCTTAGAGCCTAATATAATACTCCATATCATAGGTTTTATTTCGTTAATTACACACATACAAATTGCAATACCACTAGGTTGGTTTTTACCATTTATTTTATGGATGATTTTTTTTATATGACAAAAAATTAGGTAAGACGATTTTAAATATATTTTTTGTAAGACGGACTTTCCTTATCTGACTCATCATGTATTGGTGGGTTAAGTTGTGAGAGAGTACAATTTTCTCTCAGTGGTGGATCCAGAGATAAACTTTAGCGGTGTCACAAATTAGTACTATTACATAATTTTTTTGGAAATTAATATTGTCCCTTACGCGTTTTCATACGTTGAAAACGTTGAATTACATTGTCATCTGTAACACTCATTAACAAGTCATTTTCAATAAAACATACAAGAGAATCATTTAAAAATTGATCGAACATTTGATTTTGTAAATCCGTCTTGACAATATTCATTGCAGAGAAGCATCTTTCCACGCTTGCTGTAGCTACTGGCAAAATCAACGCTAACTTCAAAAGTCGATACAACAGCGGGTACGACAAGTATTTGTTTGTTTGTACTAGCAATACAGATAACTCACCAAGCCCCTTCAATTGACTGAATCTGTAGTCTAATCGCACATTAATAATATATGTCTCTAGTTGATTCTAAAAAGTCATACATTCATATATAGAAAAGTCATGAGGATAAAACTGAGTCATTCTTGTCAATGATGCAACACTAAAATTAGCAAAACCTTTAATTGGACTCAAACTAGCAACACAAAGAAGCAACTCAGAATTGGCCTCATTGAACAGATCATTAAGCTCCAAAAGCTGCTGGTCCATAATGACATAAAAACATTCCACACGATAATGAAATTCATTAGAAATGTTTGTTTTACGCCGAGGATTGCAAGGATTAACATAGTCATCATTCATGTTTAAGCAATCAATCTCATGCTCATTGCAAAATGCACTGATTTTACCTAGAAGAGATTCCCATCCATTATCTCTTTCAGTTTGCAACCGCATCCTAGTTACTTTAACAAGTGTCATAGCATTCAAAATATCTTCATCTTTCCTTTGCAAAGCTAATGACAAATCATTTGTGAACCCCAATATAAGCAACATCAATTGCAAATTAAAGACAAAATCAAATGATCGCAAATATCTCAATAGACCAGATGCTTGAGCTCTTTTTGTTGTGTCAGGAACATCACATGAAACAATTTCAAGAACTTCACGAATAGAAGAAAACAAATTAACTAAGTTCAACAACGACTTATGATGAGATCCCCAACGTGTATCGGCAGCCCTCTGAAGACTTAACTCTTGATTTAATCATGTTCCTGTCTCAATTACACCACTCTTGATTCCTTCTGCCACTTTTTTGCTTGTTTCTGTCGAATCATATCTTTACGCTTACAAGAACCTCCAACAACATTCATTAAAGTGGAAATCATGCTAAAAAAAGTCTACAATAGCAACATGTTTTCTAGCCACAACAACAAGAGCTAATTGAAGTTGATGGGCAAAACAATGAACATAATATGCAGACAGATTTTCATTCATAATCAAAGTCGTCAACCCACTGAATTCACTCTTCATATTACTTGCCCCATCATAGCCTTAACCCCGAATTTTCATCAAACTCAAACTCAAATCAACAAACAAATTATCAATAGCAGATTTTAAAGACAAAGCAGAAGTCTTCATCACATGGACTACACAAATAAACTTCTCTTTCACATTCCCACATGAGTCGACAAATCGCAAAACCACACCCATTTGTTCTTTATCAGATACATCACTAGATTCATCCACCATCAATGAAAAAAATCATCTTTAAACTCTTTAATTATCTTTTTGACTATTTCTGCAGCAAAACAATTAACAATATCCTTTTGAATGCTTGGAGCAACCATTTGGCAATTTAGTTTTGGAGCTTTTTTAGGAACAAGATTATGCATTTTCTCATCACGAATAGTCATATGCTTCATCATTTCAAGAAAATTCCCTCTATTCGAAGAACCTTCACTCTCATCATGACCACGAAAAGCCAACCCTTGGTGCAATAAAAATCTACAAGTTGCAATCGAATCACATAATCAAAGTCGATATTCATTTCTTTCAATGTCTAATTGTCTATGAAGACAAACTGCAATAGATTGCTCTTATCTCGTTAGATCCTCGCACTTCTTTAATGACAAATTATGGGAACTATTAACTGCACCAACATGCAAATCCAACCTATCCTTTTTATTCCAAGCAGAAAAACCTTCATTTACAAATGCCCCACCACCACCTTGATTGGTGACTTGATTACTAAACAAATAACAACACAAGCAATATGCTTTATCTTCTTTTATGCTATACTCTAACCAATTAGCATACTGATCAAACCAATCCGGATTAAAACGGCGCAATTTAGTTCCTATCTTTTTCTGAGGGAAATTATGGCCACGGGGTTGACAAGGCCCCTTTAACAGATAAGCTCTTCTAACTTGATCAACTTGGTTTGGGTGAAATTCATGTATCTTTTTCCATTCTGCAGGATCTGAAGGAAGACTATTCACATCAACAAAATATTTTATAGTTGAAGTTATGGAAATAGACTCTTGAGTACTAGCAGATGCACCACTAGAAGCACCCAGTTCAACCCCCCCTCCTAATAAACTAGTTCCAATTTCTGCCAATTTACGTTTAAAAAATCTCTCCATATTCGCTCAAAAGCAAAACGTCAAACCCTATTAAAAAGACCAAAAGCCTTAAATTAATAATCATTTATCATATTAATATGTTTCAAAAATTAAATTCATCATAAACTTTAATTCCCAACAATGCGACTCAGCGACTCTATCGCAACAAACAAACAAATTCCAGCAAATTCATCAGACTTTAACCTCAAATAGTCAAATTCAAAAATCAAAAGCCCTAATTTTGGATAAATAGAAACAATTCTAACAAATTTATCAATTAAACTATCAAATTAGTTAATCAACTACACAAAATGAAAAAAAAAATTAATGGTTCCAGCAAATTCATCATAACATAGACTTAAGACTTAATGATTTTGTGATTTTTGTCAAAAGTCAAAAACCCCACAATCACAATTTCCAGCAATAAGACTTTAATGATTTTGTGATTTTTGTCAAAAGTCAAAAACCCAACAACCACAAATGACAAATCCGGAAATCCTAATCCCAATTCCTACAGACCACTGGCCACATGATTCCATGAACAGAAGAACCCAAAATATTTGGTATTCCGTATTCCTAAATCCTAATTTCGGAATTTCCTATGCTATGCAGAAAGCAGAATTGAAGTGATTAAGTGAAGATTGAAGAATTGGAGAAACATAGAAAGGAAATTACCTAGTCTGCTCTGCGCCTGCCCGTCACCGACGAGTCGCAGTGCAGTCGCCGTCGGTGAGTACTCCTCAGTCTCTTCTTTGACTCTTCCAGCCAGTCAGTCCATGCCCTGAATCCTGATGTCCACCTTCACTTTCAGTTTCAGTTCAGGCTTTCCGACTTCAAGAATCAAGGCTCAAGCTCTGGTCTGCTGTGCGCCTGTGCTTCGTTCCCGGCTTCCTGCTTTCGTCTGTGTCGCTCAGACTCGCATCGCAGTCTCCCTTCCAAGTTTTCTTTTCGCCATTTGATTTTTTGGTTTGCGGGAGGTGTGCAAAGTAACCCTAGATTTGGGGGGGGGGGGGGAAATAGTGAGCGGTGTCACTATGTAAACGGCGTCGTTTTACATAGTAAAAATTAAAAAAAAAAGAAGTTGAGAGGTGCACCTGCCCCCCAAGTGATAAACATACATCCGCCCCTGTTTTCTCTTATGGATAAAGATCCGTAAAACTGTTTTACACAAGACTAAGTCATTGCGTATTTTGTAGTGTATATGCTTGTATAATTATATACTGAGGTCTCGCCTGTTTGGTGATCAACTTAATAGTATTAAACTTTTAACTACTATATTTTTACTTAAAGAGTCCTTATTTGAAAAATCTAATTATTAAGAGATATATTAATATCATTAAAGTTAATTATAATTATAAAAATTAGTTAAATACAAACAATATACTTATAATACAAGTGAAGAGTAAAGATGAACTGTTATAAAAATTATAAACATAACTTTTAAAAATAAATTTTAAAAATAATAATATAGTGACTTTACCTAAGACCGGATTATTAACCAAAGACTATTTAAGCCAAAAGTAGTGTTATCTTTACAGTCAAACAAGGATCGATTTGGGAATCTTGTCTCCAACCAACTTGTATATAATTTTGATAAAGTAAAAGTAAAAGAAGGCCATTATTAATTAACTAACTAAAAAGAGTATAATTGTACCAAAATCAATAACAGGACAACGGAGACAATCCAGACTGTAAATTGTACTGTAGTACATTGCTTCTATGAACACTTTTTGTACAGTATAGCGCTAGCTTAAGGGGTGTCATTAATATTATTACTGAAATTCTTATATTTGTTTTTATTGTTTTTATTGATTTTATTGATTTTTTGTTGTTGATTAATTAACTCGTTTGACAAGTTTGTCCACCTCTCAACTAAATTTATTTCTATGAAAGAATATATCTCACGCTCGACATATATATTAGAGAATACTCCATCCGTCTCTAAATTAGCGTCTTTCTTTTATTTTTTGTTCGTCCTAAAATAATTATCCAGTTTGAAACTTACCTTTTTAGAATATCATTTTTACCACTTTACCCTTACTTTTTCACTATACTTTAATTATGGGTCACATACACATGGACTTTAAAAGAAACTACACATCAAACCAATATAAATAATCAAGTTAATTATTTTTTCTTAAACTATACGTCGGATCAAACTAGGACAATTATTTAGGGATGGAGGGAGTAATATTTATTATTTAATTTATTTGTAATTAATGTATAATGGTAATTTTTTATTATAATTCTTTTCTTTTGTAATCTTTATTCAACTGTAACCATAATTGTAATCCTGCTTGTAAACCTTTTAAATAGGTGAATCAATCAATGAAAAACTTATCTCGTTTTTAATATCAATTGTGAAGTTCTACATGATATCAGAGTATTACTCCTAAACCCTTCTCACTACCGTCGTCACTAACCAACCAACCCTTGGTTCCAAGACTACGACAACCATGCCCTCACCATTCAAAACCCCGTTGATCACACCCAAACTTTCCAACTCATTAACATCTCCCAACACAACATCATCAAACTCACCTCCACCAACTACATCTCTTGAAAACTCCAAGCTGAGCCAACTCTCATCGGCTATGACCTCCACAAGTTTATAGATGGCTCACACCCGTGTCCACCTCCCACCATCCTCTCGAAGGATGCTCAAACATCCAAGGATGTTCCAACACCCAACCCTCAATATCAACCTTGGATCCAGCAAGACAAACTTCTATTTGGGACCTTTGTCGGTTTCCTCTCCGCACCATTTGTCCCTCTGATCCAGCAGGCCGCCACCACTCGGGCAACATGTGAAATCCTAGCCCATACCTATGCCCGCCCGACTCGCAGCCATATCAAGTAAATCAAGGATCGCCTCAAGCGAGCCTCCAAAGGTACTCAGACGATCTCTGAATTCATGTAGTCGGTCAAAGGTCGCTGCGATGAGCTCGATGCTCTTGGCAAACCATTCGACCACGAGGATCTCATTGAGATCATCCTCGGGGGTTTGGATGATGACTACCGCCACATTGTTGATGTGGTCGAAGGTCGGGACACTCCTATCTCATTTGATGAGCTTCATCAAAAACTCATCAACCGCGAGCTGTTGCTCAAGCAGTCTCAGCCCGTGCATCCTTCTCGCATCCTGCTTCAGTCAACCCTGCTGCCCCGATGACCAACAGCTTGTCTTCTCGGCAACCATCCTCGCAACCTCAACAACCCTCTTAGTCCTCAACACCAGCTCCTCGACTGCAACGACCATATATTGGAAAGTGTCAAGGATGTCGCCAACAGGGACACATGGTTGCTCATTTCCCCAACTACCAATTGGTCGCCACCATGCCCCAGCCCGCTACTCAGTATTCAACAAATGGCCCCAAGTGGCAACCGTGGGCACATCTAGCGACCACAACAAACATAGGGACACCGAGCTGGCTTCTCACTAGCGACCTCAGCAACCTCTCTCTTCACTCAACTTACATGGGCTCAAACGACATGGTTATTGGTGATGGTACAAGATTACATATCTCCAAAACTGGTTCTTCTTCCCTTAACACACCATCACACACCTTTATATTACAAAATATTTTGTTTGTTCCTAGCACGAAACGTAACCTTATCTCCATATCTCAATTTTGCATCTCCAATAACACATCCATTGAATTCTTACCATCTTCTTTTCATGTGAAAGATCTACTGACAGAGACATAAGGAGCATATTGCTGACCAGGCGGTCTAAGGATGGTGTGTATGAATGGCCAACCATAGTCCCCTCTCCTCACCCCTCTGCTTGTGTAAACTCCAAAGTATCTCACCAAGACTGGCATCATCGACTTGGTCATTCGTCTGAACCCATCCAACGTCAAATTCTATCTAGCCTAGGTTTAACAATAGACACTGCTCGCAATAAACATCTTCATTGTCATGATTGCTTATCTAATAAAAGTCATAAACTCTATTTTCATCAAAATACTATTGTGTCTACTTCCCCGCTTCAAACCATTTACACTGATGTTCGGACCTCTCATCTTCACTCTTTTGATGGCTTCAAATACTATGTGATTTTTGTTGATCATTACACATACTATATTTGGCTTTACCCGCTCAGATGAAAGTCTGAAGTCGCCACCATCTTTCCCCGTTTTAAAGCCCTGGTCGAAAACCATTTCAAAACGACCATTGTCACTCTTTACTCGAACAATGATAGCGAGTACACTGGTCTTTCCCAGGACACTGGCTTGGCCGCCTACCTGTCTGCTAATGACATCTCTCATCTCACCTCGTCCCCCCCACTCTGGACCACAATGGATTCTCGGAACGTCGTCACCGTTACATTGTTGAGACTAGTCTCTCACTCCTCTCCAAAGCATCCCTTCCGTTGCCCTTCTGGTCGTTTGCGTTTCAGACAACAACATATCTCACAAATCGGCTACCAACACCAACTCTGAAACAACTCTCACCCTATCAGAAACTATTTAGGTCTCCACCTCACTTCTCTAAACTTTGTGCTTTTGGTTGCCTTTGCTACTCTTGGCTCCGCCTATACTTCACCAACAAACTCGTTGCTCGCCCCACTCCATGTGTCTTTTTCGGTTACTCGCTTACTCAGAGTGCCTATTTCTGTTATGATCTGAGCACAACCAAATTGTTCATCTCGCGTCATGTTCGGTTTGTTGAGTCTACATTTACCATGGTCGAAATTGAAATTCACCTAGATCGTCTTGATGACTCCACTCGAGCCACTTTGTTACCTCCACATGAACTGCTCCCGACTTCATACACACCGTTCGCTGCCCGCTCTAGTGACTCCACGCCAGTTGCTCCTAGCACTAATCAGACTGTGGTTGATCTCAGCTTTCCCATACACCAACCTCACCTAGTTAGTACTATGCTCGCTACCAGCCTTATGCATACTGCTTAACCCTCCTCGGCACCTAGCACACTACCTGAGGACAGCTCTATTCCCACAGCCAGCTCATCCTTGGCACCTTGTAACCTGGCCTAGGACAATCCAGTGCCCACTGAACCTGTGGACATTACAATGACCGTTGCCTTTGATCATGTGCTCGCTGCTACTGGTACCTCATTCATTGTTACTCGATCCAAGAATAACATTTACAAGCTACTCAACAAACTAAGTCTCTCGATTCAACTAGCAGCGAACAGCGAACCAACATGTGTCACTCAAGCTCTCAAAGATGCCTTGACTCAGAATGACACTTGGGATCTTGTTCCCTCAGTAGGTGCTCACAATGCTGTTGACTGTAAATGGATCTTTCGTATCAAACGGCATGATGATGGCACCATTGAATGATATAAAGCTCTCCTTGTCACCAAGGGGTTGACTATCATGAGACTTTCAGTCTGGTGATTAAACCCCCCACTATGCGCCTTGTTCTCTCTCTGGCCGCATGCCAAGGATGGGCTCTTCGACAATTGGATGTGAATAATGCCTTTCTCTACTACACTCTGTCCAATGAGGTCTTCATGGCTCAACCTCCGGGATTTATCGACAAAGACAGTCCTCAGCATATATGTCAGTTTCACAAGGCTATCTATGGTCTCAAACAGGCTTCCCGAGCAAGGTACAATGAGCTAAGACAGTTTCTGCTCGCCTCCGGGTTAAAAAACTTTGTGGCCGACACATCACTGTTTATACATAATGAAGGGGGCACTACCATATATCTCATCGTCTACGTGGATGACATCATCATCACCAGGAACCAGCTCGCTGCCGGTCAGACCTTCATCTCCCTACTCGCGTCTCACTCAAGGACCTTGGAGACCTTCACTATTTCCTTGGGGTTGAAGCTGTTTAGTGACCAAGTGGTTTCCTGCTCTCCTAGTGAGGTTACATTGTCGATCTAATCGCGCGTATGAGCATAAAAGATGCTCGCCTTGTGAGTACTCCCCTCACTACCTCGCCTACTCTGACTCTTCAGTCGAGCACTACTCTTATCGAACGTATAGAGTTTCGGGCTGTGGTTGGGAGTTTTTAGTATCTGTCCCTCGCTCACCCAGATGTCGCCTATGCCATCAACAAACTCTCTCAGTTCATGCATAGATCGACCACCGAGTACTGGAATGCATATCCAAGCGTACCTACGTTATATATGCAGGTCTATTGATAGGATTCTACTTCACCACTAGTCTCCCCTCGCTCTTCATGCGTTCACCGATACTGACTGGGTGGGTAACGAAGATGATTACACTTCAACTAGTGCCTACATTATTTATCTCGAAAGCAACCCAATCTCTTAGAGCTCTAAGAAACAACACACTATTGCTCGCTCCTCGACTGAAGCTGAATACCGAGGTGTGGTCGCCATTGCTGCCGAGGTCCGCTGGACAGTCTCTCTCCTCGGTGAGCTGCACATCACCTCCTCCACTCAACCTGTCATCTATTGTGACAATGTGGGTGCCACCAGCCTGTGCTCGAACCCGGTCTTCCATACTCGCATGAAGCATGAGGTACTGGATTTTCACTTCATTCGGCAACAAGTTCAAGATAGGCTCTTACGAGTCTCACATGTCTCTTCAGCTAATCAGTTGGCCAATGCGCTTACCAAGCCTGTTGCTCGCCAATACTTCCAGTAATTATTTCACAAGATCAGTCTCTCCTCACAAGCGTCCATCTTGCGGGGGTATATTAGAGAATAATGTTTATTATTTAGTTTATTTGTAATTAATGTATAGTGGTAGTTTTCTATTATAATTCTTTCCTTATATATTTTTTATTCAATTGTAACCCTAATTATAACCCTACTTATAGACCCTTTAAATAAGTGAGTCAACCAATAAAAGGCTTATGCCGTTATTCAAATCAATTGTGAATTTCTACACTATGAACGTTGAATTAGAACAAACTCAGTCACCATGACCAAATCGTACAATTAATTGTTCTATTTGTAGATTACAAGCATTACACTTTACTTGATTTTAATCTCAGATTTTGTTTGTTTAGGATTATACTAAGATCCCGACTCTCGAACTCTAGCCAGAAAGAGCTCGACCCTGCTTGGTAGGCATTCATTTTAGTCATTGGTCGAAACACCCCCACACTTTTGAAGATCACAACTTATACCCTCTATATTTATTAATAGAAGCTTTGAAACAAAAAAATTGGACTTCGGAGATTAAAATAGCTACTACTAATTTTTCACACTCTCGTAATTTACAGTAATAATAATAAAATCGTGGTTTAGGCGTTTAACTTCCACAAAATAAAATATTAAAAATTGTTAGCTTCAATTTTTCATAAATGTCATTTAATTGTTATAATTATAAATATATAAAAATATAGTTTTATGCTTCTCAAATAAAAGTGTACTTTCATTATGATTTTCAAAAAATGAAGTGTAATTTCACTAAAAAAATCCATAGTTTAACTATTTAGCTTAATTCTTTAGGATTAATATTAATTTTATTATTTTATGTTTCTAATATAATATTAGACCCTCCTTTGAAACAAAATTATTTATAATATACTTCCTCCGTACCACCGATAAAGGCTTTGTTTGAAAAATCTAATTATTAGTGGATATATAACTAACATTATATTTCATTATAATTACAAAAAATAATTGAGTATAACCAAAATGTTAATATCAAATGTAGAGAACAAAATTGAAATGTTATGGAGATAATAAATATAATATTTTAAAAGTCAACTCTTAAATATGAGAATTATATTTCCAATGATTCATCTATTGATTGTTGAAGCAAATATTTATACAGCCTATACAAAATGTAACTGTTATCCTAGAGGATTACAATCATATTTGAGGGAAAGAATTATGGAGTATGTTAAGGAAATACATTTATAGTAATATAATATATAGCATAAGATTAGGAGAGAATTAGTCAAGGGATTTGATTTTGTGTATCTCTAGCATGCCCCCGCAAGATGGACGATTGTGTAGTGAGACCGGTCTTGGACATGAGATCATTGAAGCAGGTGCGGGCAAGTGGCTTAGTGAGAGCATCAGCTAGTTGATCGTTGCCGGAAATATATGATACACGGAGGGTTTGATTTTGAACATTTTCACGCACAAAATGATAGTCAAGGGCTAAATGTTTCATTCTTGAGCGGAACTTAGGATTGGCGGCAACATATGTAGCTCCCATATTGTCACAGTAGATGACTGGTTTGTTTGTGGGTAGATGTCCGAGCTCACGAAGTAAGTTTTGAACCCATAAAACCTCAGCAGTGGTCGCGACAACAACTCGGTACTTGGTTTCAGTTGAAGAACGAGCAAGAGTGCATTGTTTGCGAGAACTCCAAGATATAGGGTTTTGACCCAAGTAGACAATGTAACCAGTTGTTGAAATGTAGTCATCTTTATCCCCTGCCCAGTCAGCATCCGAAAAAGCATGGAGAGCATGAGGTGAGTCTCGGCGGAATAGTAGACATTGTGTGGTGGTCCTTGCAAGGTAGCGTAGTAGTCTTTTTAGAGCAGCCCAATGATCCTCAGTTGGTTTGTGCATGTATTGAAATAACATGTTTACTACAAAGGAAATGTCAAATCTGGTTAAAGAGAGATATTGTAGGCTTCCCACAAGTGCTCGATATTCGGTTGGGTTGGCTAGAAGAGTCCTAGTTTGTTTAGATAGGGGAGGGGTCGTCGCCATAGGGGTGGGTACAGGTTTGGCATTGGTCATATGAGCACGTAGTAAAAGGTCTTGGATGTATTTGTGTTGGCTAAGAAAGAGGCCATGAGGGTAAGGTAGCACTTCAACTCCAAGAAAATAGGATAGGGGCCAAGATCTTTGAGAGAGAAACGAGAGCAGAATGTAAAGATGAATGTGTTTAGGAGAGTGGGATTGGAGCCAGTGATGATGATATCATCAACATATACAAGAAGATAGATTAGATCATGTTTATGACGTAGTGTGAATAGAGATGAGTCGGAGATGGAATTTTTGAACCCAAAAGTTAAAATATAGGATTTAAGTTCATCATACCAAGCTCGTGGAGCTTGTTTAAGGCCATAGAGTACTTGACAAAGATTGCAGACATGAGTAGGATGAGATTGACTAACAAAGCATGAGGTTGTACCATAAAAACATCCTCCATGAGAGAACCTTGAAGAAAAACATTATTAATGCCAACTTGACGAAGAGACCACCCAGAGTTTATGGCTAAAGAGAGAATAGTACGGACGGTAGATGGTTTAACTACAGGACTGAAGGTTTCAGTGTAGTCGAGGCCTGGACGCTGATGGAATCCTTTGGATACTAGAAGAGCCTTATGGCGATCGATAGAGCCATCTGGTTTATATTTGGTCCGAAAGATCCACTTACAACCAATGAGATTGTGTGATGAAGAGGATGGAACAAGATCCCATGTTTGATTTTTGAGTAAGGCATTGTATTCAGTTTGCATGGCTTCATGCCAAATCGGGCTTTTGAGAGCTTGAGTGATGGTGGTAGGTTCTGTAGAAGAAGATTGGAGTGAAGCATGAAGGTTCAGTTTAGTGATGGGTTTTCAAATATTATTTTGGAGGCAAGTGGTAGGGCGTGGTGGAGGTGGATGGGGAGGTGGAGTAGGGGAGGGTGTTGAGAGTATAGTAGGTTGGGAGGTAGTCAGGGATTCGGTTGTAGTAGAGGAGGGGACAAAATAAGATGAAACAACTTGATGGGTTGGAGATTAAGTGGCTATTGTGTTTGGGCAGCGGAAAGAATAGGTAGATTAAAGACACACCATTTGTCTGTTTCAACGGATGTATGTGGTGTTGCAGACATAGAAGTGGAGGAAAAGGGGAATTTATGTTCAACAAATTTAACATGTCGAGAGACATAGATTTTGTTTGAGTTGGGATCAAGATAGTAGTAGGCACTTTGAGTGGCAGAATAGCCAACAAATGTACAGGGAGAAGAGCGGGGATCGAGTTCATTTGAGGTATAGGGTCGTAGCCATGGATAATAGAGACATCCAAAGCTTCGAAGTTTGAGATAGTTGGGTGTGTGACCATGGAGTTTGGAGTAAGGAGAGTGTAAGTGAAGTGTAGGAGTAGACATGCGATTAATTAAGTAACAAGCAGTAGCAAAGGCAAGAGGCCAGTATTTTCGTGGCATAGAGGAATGGGTAAGGAGAGAAAGACCGGTTTCGACTATATGATGGTGGCGACGCTCTGAATAGCCATTGTGCTCTGGCGTATGAGGAAGAGAGGTGAGATGTGTGATGCCATGAGACACAAGTGTTGGATCTAAACCAATATATTCACCACCGTTATCACTGAAGATTGTAATGATTGGGGGTTTAAAAACAATCAACCAAGAGTTTGAATTTATTAAAGATGGTAGTAGTATCATTTTTTGTATTTGAGAGAATAAAACCACACATACTTAGAATACTGATCAACAAAAATAAGATAATATTTGTAGCCATCATAAGAAAGAGTGGGAGAAGTCCAAACATCACTGTAAAGAATATCAAGTGGACCATGAGATTGAATGGTATTTTGATAAAACGGTAGTTTGTGGCTCGTATTGCAATCACATGAATTACAGTAAAAAGAGGGTGACGTTGGAATATTTAAATGAAAAGCATTACTAATATGACGCAAAGTCAAATAAGATGGATGGCCTAATCTATGATGCCAATTGGTAGTAGTGGTCAAGTTAACAGAATGAACAGCAGGACGAGTAGGATGCCATTCATAGATTCCAGATTTAGTTGGGTCTTGAAAAGAAGTGCCCCCGTGCGAAGATCCTTCACAAGATAAGAGTTAGGTAAGAACGTGATAGAAGCATTATTATCATGACAGAATGTAGAAATAGAGATAATATTGCGAGAAACAGAAGGCACATGAAGAATATTATTAAGATTAAATTTAGTCGTAGAAGTGAGAAGGGAAGTTGAACCAGTGTTTGAAATTGTTAGGCTCGAGCCATCGCCAATAATAAGTTCCTCAGTACCATCATAGGGAGAGTGTAGAGCAAGATTTTCAAGGTCATGAGTAACATGATGAATTGCACCACTGTCGAGTAGCCAATTATTGGGGTTGGAGTCGGTAGTAGTGGCAGCATAGGCACGAGGAAAAGGTGGAGAATAAGGTTTTTTTGGGTACCTAGACTAAGAGGATTTGGAAGTTGGAATAGGTGGTATGGCTTGTGGGAATTGACTATTGAATAATGGACACTGGGAGACAAAGTGACCGTGATTCCGGCACTAGTGACATTTGCCTTTGAATGGATTTAAGGGACGGTAAGTGGGTGTGAGGGTGGATTGATTTGGGGTGGGAAGAAGGCCATCAGATGATGAAGATTGGCGGTTGTGGTGATTGCGAGTGTTGGGTTTAGCCATGTAGTTAATTGTAGCAGGAAAGGATGGAACTGAACTTGATTTGTATTTGAGGGAGAGTTCACGATTGATGAGCTTTTCATGGAGCTCATCAAACGTGATAGGTGTTTCACGGTTTTAGACAGCAGAGATGACAGGATCATAAGCTGGGTCATTTAATTATTTGAGGATTTTATCGACAATATCCTCGGGTTCAAGAGGACGGCCAAGAGAAGCTAGTTGGTTAGTGCACTGCTTGATGTCTTATATAGAGTCAAACACTGTGCAAGTACCCTTGGTGATGTTGCAAAGATGATCCTTAATTTGTTTGAGATGGCCTTTTGAAAGGTTGGCATATGTCTTAGCAAGAGTTTGCCAAGCCGAAAAGGTTGTGGGACATTGGGAAATGAGTGGTACGAGAGGAGGAGATAGAGTGCCGGTAAGTGCTCCAAGGATGAGTTTGTCTTGCTGAAACCAAGTGAGATAGGGGCCAGGTTAGGAGTTGTTGTGGTTGCCTGGGTTTGAGTGGTGGTGGTGAGGGTTGTGGATGGAGCTATAGCAATGCCGTCGATAAATTTGTAAAGATCATAGCCTAGGAGGGTGGTTTCAAGTTGAGTCTTCCACGATATGTAACCATAGGGGTGAGTTTGAGTATATGAGTTAGGGAGATGAGGATAAATGGTTTGGTGGGTTCAACATTGTTAGGAATAATGGCTTGATTTGTAGCCATTTGAGAAGAGAGAAGACTCGAAGAAAGATAAAGAGGGGAAGGACACAGCTGAAAAAAAATTCACTGATCTGATACCATATGAGAATTATATTTCAAATGATTCATCTATTGATTCTTGAAGCAAATATTTATACAACCTATACAAAATGTAACTGTTATCCTAGAGGATTCCAATCGAGTCCAGATCTCCTGTACCACTTGTGTGTACCACTGGTATACCAAAGTGGTACACCAATGATACACACAAGTGATACAGAAGATCTGAACTCATTACAATCATATTTGAGGGAAAGAATTATGGAGTTTGTTAAGGAAATATATTTATAGTTATAGTAATATAATATAGCATAAGATTAGGAGAGAATTAGTGAAGGGATTTGATTTTGTGTATCTCTATCATTAAAGCCAAACATCTCCTAATAGCATGATAGACTATTTGCCCACAGCGGAGAAATTATATAATTATAAATTATATACTAACTTTAGAAAAACTTTTGAAAATAGAAATTAAAAAAAAAAAAAACAATGTACTCATATATAGCGCATGCATCACATCACGTGCAATGGACAACTAAATTTGATAAACTGCAAATTTACTTAGACAATTACCCATAATTCCATTAACTTTTTTTCTTTTTTAAAAGATTGCTCAATCTTTTGCTTAGTTTAAACCATAATAGGATGTTGGTGTGATCATTAACAGTCAAAAGTCTATGGAAATTTAGCGTCCAACAATCTTAATTAATTATCGTAAAGTGTTCAAAACTCAAAAGCAAATTTAATTAATAGAGTATGATAATATCGTACTATAATAAATTAATAATATTAAAATAAAGTTTCATAATGATCATTTCTTGGCTCTCCTTAACGGTTCACGAGAATGGAGACAATCCCGACTGGACATTATTATTCACGGCTTTAATCTAATTGGCCGATTACAATATGAATACTCCGTACGTTATTTAATAGACAAAACTAGCATTAAGCACAATAATGAAAATAATTGTCAGAAGCTTTAGTTAAGTAAACCCATCATGTACAATTTTTAGAATGTCGGTTGAACAAATTCTACTCTATGTTGTTTCTTTTGAATCGAGATCTCCGGTGCCACAATCTGTTTATTATTTGTGTGTCACTTTATCTCAATTATTGGTTAAGATTTGAGGGCTTGTTTGGTAGTCGGACAAGGATAAGCTGTATTATTAATCTCAGTACTATTAGTGCCCTCGCTATTAATCTTCATATGTATATTGGGGATAGTTTTGAGATTACAAATGTTAATCCCAATTTTTTTAAGTGAGGGCGCTAATAATACCACCCTCCCCTTTGGTATTAATAGTGAGGAGATAATGACTTTATCCGGATAACTCGTGCTATTAGTCTCAACCATCTATTGCGTACTAAATATCAGACAACTCGGTTTATTAATCCTATCTAGCATTAATCATGGCTACCAAACGCCACCTGAGTTCCTTTCTTTCTACCCTCAAGTTTTGGGCAGTAGAACTGTTGTAATTTTTAGTTTAACAAGTTCTTTATCTATTTTATGTTAATTAGCTTTTGGAGGGTGTTTGGCAATAACAAGAATAACAAAAACAATCTTCTAATTCTCGATCTAAGCGTTGTATGTGCCTAGAAATTAAGCAAATTGGCACTTTAGGAGTCATTATATTTTTTAAAAAAGATAAAATTTTGACCCAAAATAACGTCGTTTTGGGCATATTTAAAAAATAAAATAAAAATTAATCTAGATTTATTAAATTATGTACTATAAATTTGTAATTTGTAATGAACCTATGATGTATTATTGAGCTATTTATTAGAGAATAATATATTTAATTATTCTTATATTTATTTGTAAGTATTATTTAGTGATAACTACCTTGTATATATTCATTTCCTTGTATAGTTTTTTTCTTATTATGATTTCTTCCTTGTAAAAGTTTCCTTTACTCCTACTTCTAATGTAACCCTAATTGTAACTTCATATATAAATAGGTAATTCAATAAATAGAAAGACTATATTATTATTCATAATACTTGTGAATTTATACATGGTATCAGAGCTTTGATCCTAACCTTCATTGTCGCCATCGCCGCCCTTGTTCAAACCCTGCTTCCATGGCTACCGGCACCCATGCCCTCACCATTCAAAACCCCGATGACCAACTCAAATCTTCCAACGCATCACTATCTTCCACCATAGCATCACTAAACATGACTCCACCAACTATATAGCTCGGAAACTCCAAGTTGAGGTCGCCCTCATTGGCTATCCCCGAAAGATTCTCCCGCGCCCCATGCTCCCTTTTTTAGGGGAACGTGACATGCGGAAGGGCATCACTCTTTCCATTTCATCCTCCCTTATTTAGAGGAAGACGAAATTAAAAGTGCAGAAAGAATGTTGTCAAAAGCGCATTGAATACGCCTCGGTCACCTTAGTGAACTTTAGTCCATTATGAGAGCTTTGGATTTACCGTATCTCACCCTCCCTTGTTTATGGGAAAATAAGACATAGAAAATGCATCACCCTTTTCATTCTCATCGTCCCTTGTTTATGAGAAAACGGAAAAGTGCAAAAAAAGGATGTTGCGAGGGTGCGTGGGAACACGTCCTGCCTCACTGTGGACTTTTCGAAAATGGCCTTAGGTCATTATGAGTGTCTGGGGTTTCTCCGTATCTCACACTCCCTTGTTTAAGGAAGACAAGGACACAGAAAATGCATCATCCTTTTCATTCTCATCGTCCCTTGTTTATGGGAAGACGGAAAAGTGCAAAAAAAGGATGTTGCGAGCCTCACCATGACCTTAAGTTTATTTTGGATCGCTATGAGTGTTTTGGGTTTCCCCGTATCTCATCCTCCCTTATTTAGGGAAAAACAAGATGGAGGAAATGCATACCCTTTTCATTCACATCGTCCCTTATTTAGGGGAAAACGGAAAAGTGCAAGAAAAAGATATTACGGGCCTCACCGTGATCCAAAATGTTTTAACAGAGTCGTCATCTTTATTTTAAGGAGAAATAAAGAAAAACCAAAAATAAACCAGAGCTTGTAAAAAAGGTTCGAAAGCTAAGTTACGAGGTGGAAAGGTGTTAGGCACCCAACTCGTCCTTTCGGTCTCAAAACAGTTTTTGGCTAAAATATGTTTTTTGTTATATTTATCTAGCAAATGAAATAAAGTATTAAAAAGAAAACAAATATATCTGTATTTACATTATTTACAGACTTGCAGCCGCCTCCTTCCAGTAATTACTAATTACAAATACATTTAAAAATATTTGGTCATAATAATGGCTCTTTTTAATGCTATTTTCTACATAAATTCGGGCAGCACAACAACTTATATTTTTTACATTGAGCCGGATGAAAATAGCATTTTTTATATAAAGCCCCTTAAAGGTTTACCTTTAAGAGCGTGAGGTGCGCTCGCTCTGTCCTTCCGGGAAAGGGAGTCTTTTTGCTGTTGTTGCGGTTCGAGCAGAATAACTGCTTCCAAAAGTTGCTTCTGGGTACCGTAACACGGGCGGGGCAACTGCTTGCGTTTTTGTTGTTGTTTGCTTACTGCTGGCGGAAATCGGGCAGAGCAACTGCTTGCTTTTAGCGGATTCGGGCGGAGCAACTGTTTTTTTTTGGGATTTTTGGACCGGGGGAATAGGGTGGAATCCTAGCTGGGGGGTTAAGGCTCACTTTGACTAGTTGGTTTTATGTTTGGGGGAGATTTGGCAGAGCTTCGAGGCTTTATAGGAGGAAGGAACTCTCTCTATCTCACGATCGCTCTCTACGGCATAAAATAAACGCACAGCGTATAAGTGAGAAAATTTCTCGGCCCCTAAAACTGAAGTCGGACACCTCTATTTACAGCTGAGATGAGGGACACTGCTGTCTTTAAAATTTCTTCTTTGTGTTTCATCAGCTTGTACTGCGCACTTGAGAGCTTGTACTAATTCTCAAATCGTAATCATTGTTTGGGCTCTAGGCCCCGAACCCTTGAGCACTGGGCGCTGTGCCTAGTTCTCATGGTGGTGGCGCCTGGAGCCTTTTTTAGCCTCCTTTTTGACACTCTGGCCCCTACATTTCACTGTTTTACGCACCCTGCTTTGTCATTTGCATTTTTAAAACCCTGTGACTTGACATTTGTTAAGTTTTAATAGGTCTTGATATCGCATGTCATGTTACACACCAGGAGGTACGAAATTGGGGTGTCTACAGAGCCCCTCAACGATGGAGTTTACTGGTAACCCACAGCTTACCGAGTAAACGAACATCGTTGATAAGAAATAGACTCCCTAATTTCGTGGAAATTATAATGGGGAGTAATGCAACAAGTAGCAGTTACAATGCAACAGTTTATAATACATACAAAATCTCACATATCCTAGACATATTTAGTCGGTTATAGCATGTTATCGTAGTTTTTAAGCAAATATGCAAAGTGCTCTGATGGTTGGACCTACCGAAGTAGGCTGCCTACGTATCCCTTAATAAAAGTAATCAGACCAAACGTAGTTTGGCCTGGTGCAAACAAACAATGCTAGGTGGAATGCCAAGATCAAAACATTGCATCCTCAAAGGTGGAGACCTTTCACTGAACACAATGGTGGGATAGATCGCATCCTCAAAGGTGGAGACCCTTTGCCTAAATGCGATGGTGGAACACATCATGGGTTGATCATTCGTCTCGGGGTTATGCCATGTGAGGATATGATCCTATGCTACTCCTATAAACCAGGAAAGCATTGCATCCTTAAAGGTGGAGACCCTTCGTTGAATGTGATGATGGAACACATCATAGGTTGATCATTCGTCTCGGGGTTACGCCCCGCGAGGAGATGATCCTATGCTACTCCTATAAAGCAGGAAAGCATTGCATCCTCAAAGGTGGAGACCCTTCGTCGAATGCGATGGTGGAACACATCATGGGTTGATCATTCGTCTCGGGGTTACGCCCTGCGAAGAGATGATCCTATGCTACTCCTACAAAGCAGGAAAGCATCGCATTCTCAAAGGTGGAGACCCTTCATTGAATACGATGGTGGAACACATCATTTATGCAAAAAGGTAAAATAATTTACTTTTTCTTACCATTGATTTACTTTTGTTGATTCTTCTGATTATGCTGCATTTATTGATTCTGCTGCTTCTGCGGCTACTTCGGCGGCTTATGTTGTTGGATTTTCTCCTTTTGCTGGAGATTTTCTTTTGTGGCCGCAATTCTTGCATTTTTGCTTGCTTTTGCATCTTTCTCCTTTGCATTTTTCTTTTCCTGCTGCGCTTCTTGCATTTTTTTTCCTTTACATTTTTTCCGTTCTTGCTGTGTTTTGCATTTTTTTTCTTTTCTTGCTGCTCTTTGCATTTTCTTTTCTTTTCTTTCTTTTGCATTTCTTTTCTTTTCTTTCTTTTGCATTTCTTTTTCCTGTTGTGCTCTTTTTTTTTCTTGCATTTTTCTTTTTCCTTTCGCATTGCACATTTTTTTTTCTTTCTGAGAATCTTACCTTTGCTGCTGCTTTTTCTTTTACTGTTGTAGTTCTTCTTGCTTTTTTGATCATTTTGCAGATGACTTGCTAGAGATTTTGGATGGATGACCGTCAATTTTTGTTAGCAAAGCTAACTTTGCTAACTTTCCGTTAAGCTTTAGGGGTCATTTTGCAACTTGGGAAACTTGAGGACTTAAGTGTTGAACTTTTGAACTGCAGAGGGGGGAAGGTGAAAATTCTCTTTCCTTCCCTCATAAATGACGGGAAGTGAAAGCAGAAGCAGTTCAGCTTCTTCTTCTCCGTTCTTTTCTTGCGGCCATTGTTACTGCCGACAAGCCCATTTCTCTGTTTCTTCTCATTTTCTCAATTTTCTTCCGCCAATTCGCGTGTTTTGCTTGATAGATGGCATCCTCATCAAGATTTCAGAAGGGAAAGGCACCAATGTACCCGGATTCGGGCGAAGAAAGGAAAGAACTTCCTCCATTGATCCGAAATCACGCCAAATATTACTATTCAAAGGATGATTGGAGCAACCTCCTTCGCGATCGGAACACCCATGTGTCTAATCTTCTGAATCCCACTGTGACTTTCTTTTTCTCAAACCCATTTGGATGAATTATCAGATCTGCTAGATTTCTCTGCTGTTTTGGGCTTTTGGAGCATACCGGTTCTTGCTTATGATGCTTATGCATGCAAGTTATGTGCTACAATGATGCAATTTGGCAATTATTCAATATGTGCAAAAATGCAACATGTATTTATTCTTAAAATGCAAAACGCACATTTTTTATATGCAGGGATGCCAAAATGCTTTTTTTATGCAAGAGTGCAACTTTCTTTTTTTTTTTATATATATATAATGCAAAATGCAAAATTCTCATGATGATTATTTACAAAATGCGATATATGTTTTTTTTCTTCTTTTTTTTTAAAAAAAATGACATGCACAGGAAATTAAATAAAAGATAAGAATTTTACCTCACCCCCCTTTTTCGATGTTGATATGTCGCAGCTTCTTTTTTTTTTCCAGATGCGCAGGCCTCTGACTCGGATTCGGGCATCGCAAAAATAAATAGCATGAATTTCATATTTTGCTATAAATAAAGAGTGGCCCTAAATGCCACATCAAAAACACTAAATACCACATTCATTAAATAGTTTATTTACTAATTACTCCTTTTATAAAAAAGGCTTACAATTAACCCTAAACTCTAATTACTAATTAATCCTTATCCTTTTATATAAAGGAGTTTCAATTAATCCTCCTATAAATATATGTCAAATCCTCATTCACAATTAAAAGAATCACAAAAAAAATATCAAAATATTTGAAAAATAATCGCCAAACAAATCCCAATTTTTTAAAAAAAATCGCCAAACAAATCACAATTTATGAAAAAGAAACACCGAACACAAAAGTTAAAAAAATAAAAAAAAAATTGAAAAATCACTTGGAATGTGAAAAATAATCGCCAATTTTTTTAAAAAAAATTTAAAAAAAAATCACCAGATTTTTCTATAATTAAAAAAATCGGCAGTTTGTTATGCAAAAAAAGTAAAAAAAAAAATCGCTACTTTTTAAAAAAAAATACAAAAAAGTCGCCACTTTTTTTTATAAAGAATTGACAAAAAAAAATAGTCATATTTTTTAAAAAAAAATTTGAAAAAAGACGCCAGGTTTTTTTTTTTTTTGAAAAAGTCGCTACTTTTTTAAAAAATTTGACAAAACGAAAGAGATCGGAAAAAAGTCGCCGCTTAGGTTCATATGTGCCAGTGTTTCCTGTAGCTTGGTCATAGTATGGGTATGAAAACTTTGACTTTTGTTAAATGTAGTTTAAAAAGAGGGAGATCGGACAGACCAAGAAAATAGAGATTCTTATGGACAATTTGGTAAATAAAGTTATTTTTACATTTAGTGTTTTTTCTTTTAAAATAGAAGAATGATATTTTGGTAACTTAGTATATTAAGTGATGTTGTATTTAGGGTTTTTTGGTGTAATATTTATGGGTTCTGTTTTCGGATGCATACAAAATGTAACATAGATATTTTGTACAACAATTTTTACTTTTACGAATGCATATGCTGCATAGACATGATAAATGCAATTTAAATATTTTCTTTCAAAATTTGCAACATTTTATTTTCGCGAATGCTATAATGCAATTATTTGGAAAATGAATGCAAATGATGAATAACTAATACATACATATATCATTTTTATAGGGATGCAAATGTGACATAGAAAATTTATTAGATGTTTGCTAACATGTTGCATGGGCATTATTCAATATGTGCAAAAATGCAACATGTATTTATTCTTAAAATGCAAAACGCACATTTTTTATATGCAGGGATGCCAAAAAAAAATTTATGCAAGAGTGCAACTTTCTTTCTTTTTTTATATATAATGCAAAATGCAAAATTCTCATGATGATTATTTACAAAATGCGATATATGTTTTTTTTCTTCTTTTTTTTTTAAAAAAAATGACATGCACAGGAAATTAAATAAAAGATAAGAATTTTACCTTCCCCTTTTTCTGATGTTGATATGCTGCAGTTTTCTCTCTCTTTTTTTTTCCAGATGCGCAGGCCTCTGACTCGGATTCGGGCAAGCTGTGCCAATGTTTCGGACATATATAACTTAATGCCCGAGGCGGCACGAGTTTTAGTAGTCTAGGCTCCTGGCCATTTCTGGCTTTCCGTCCTTTCCGCAGTTTTTTGCCCATTTTCGATGTTTTGAGGGACTATTGGTCGGACACCACCCATACCTTCCATTTTAGTTGGGGGGAGGCGACCTTGACCCCATGCGATTTTGCTGCTATTACGGGCATCCCTACCAGTATCGGCAGGACTTTGGAGCCAGGCTATACCCTCCGTCACCACCACAACGTGGTGGAAGATCTCCTGCGCTTCGTGCCCGAATATAAATATGCTGATGAGATATTTATTGGCAGTGTACGGAAATGGCTTTTAGTGAATGTCGTGCAGGTTGCAGAAGATGATAGCGAGGGCGTAGCTCGCGTCGCCAGGGCATTCTTATTCTTTTTCCTTGGGTCGTCGCTTTTTGCCAATTCGTCCACTTCTTTAAGGGTTTCCCTCCTGGGATGTTTGAATGATTTGGACCATGTCATTGATTATGACTGGGGGCAGGCAGGCCTGGCCGAGCTGTATGCTTCTATGGATAGAGCTAGCAGCAATGATTCGCCGACTCTCAATGGTTTTGCTCCGACTTGGGAGGTATCCTTTCTTTTTCCTGCTTTTGTCTTTTTCAGCATTTTTTTTATCATTTATATATTTTTTTTTTTTCTTTTTTTTCCAAGTCTGGACTTACTCGGTCTTCCATTTCACGTCGGGTCCATTGCATCGTCGCGTTTACGAGCCACCTTATTTGGCTGAGTTTGTTAATGCTAACAGAGTTAAGCCGGATTGAGATGGCGGCTGCTTGGATACAGTGAGGTTGCGGGAGAGAATAGCTAGCTCGAGCGCAGGCACGGTGCATTTTCTTCCCTAGAGGGGCCTGGTGGGGCATTATATGATTACTCTGGGGATGAGCAGATGCCGGAGACTGATGGTATATATCATGGTTGATTCGTTATATATGGGTGAACGGGTCAACCGCCAGCATTCTACGCTCCCGACATTCCCAGTGATGCCTCTTATGCCTCCACCTTGGGTGGTTGCTCTAGATTTTTTGCCGAACAGGTATCAGTACCTGTCGAGATTTCTTATGCCTTAGAGTGATTTCCCAGTCATGGCATATGAGGATTTTCTGAGGACTGTGCTCCATCCTGCCCCTCATGTCCCTGTGGTAGCCAGGCGTGCTTCCAATGCCTCTGACAGACCGAGGCCCTCTTTTCCAGCCCTTGACACGTAGCTAGAGTTTTATGCGCCTGCTGATGCTTTTTCCACCTTACGATATCATCGTGACGGAAGGATTATGGAGGAAGTTCTTCCCGATGCAGACATCCCCGAGGAGTATCATGTCCCGAAGCAGTCTCACACGGTAAACTGTTTCTTGCCCTCTTTTTTTCTTTTTTTTTTCTTTTGCATCATTTTTTTTTTCATTCATCATTCATTTTTTTGGAGCCTGATATATTTTCTCTTTTTCCGTCTCAACGTCTTTTTTTTTAGGTTAATGTGTCGACGTACAAGAGGCTGCTACAGGGCTTCTTTAGCATCAACAAGCTTTATCAGCGGCTGCCGGATTGAGTCGTGCTCAGGCGAGAGGATGAGGATATAGGATTGAAGGATCCGGCCCTCGAGTTATGGGTGGCAATCTTGAAAGGAGCAGATCTTCCCACGCTCATTAGCTTCATTTGTCTGTATTTATTAGCTTTTCAATTTTTTTTTCTTGTATCGGATTCTGTACATATATATTTTTTATACTTCCGAATGAATTCACGAACTCTAGTCTTCAAATATAAAACTACTTTAAAATGTCTATCTAACTATTTGAGAAGATAATATAGAAGTAAAATTCTATCTCCCTAAGGATGGGAAAAAGGAGATATATATAGGAAAGATAAGCCTTCCATCTCCCCTTGTCTCACCCACCAAAATAAATTGGAGTAATGAGAAATAAAGGAGAGATAAATGAGAGGCTAAAAGTTCTCCATTCCCCCTTAAGATGGCATTTAGTCTAAATGCATAAAAATGGTCCAAACTGGAAAATATTGGAAGTGAATCTTGAGCTGCCCTGATTGAAGGTTGCGAAATATTTCGCACCTATGGTGCGATTGTTGCTGGAAATCTTCAATTTAATTCTTGACATTAGTTTCCACCCACGAAAAGTAACCGCTGCCCACGAAAAATGCTGGAATTCAACTCCGCTTTTTTTGCCTTTACTTCATCATTAAAGCTTGTCTTTCATTCACTAATAAAGCTTGACTTTAATGCACAAAATTGTAAAACTGCCCAATTAAGACAAATAAAGGTAAATGAGCCAAAACAATTAAATTAGCAATGATAAATGTAATATTGACTAGGAAAATAAGCCCAAAGTATCCAAAAATATAGACAATATGCACATTTATCACAATGCAATATGATTTTATGCGATGCAAAAATTTTAAATGCAGACTCAATATCTCATGCATAACGGAAAGCTAGATCATTATCTAGGGGTAACGGCACACTGCAACTTATGAATGGGAATTTAGAAAGATACACCTTTGGATTTAAAGTGAGCTTTTCTGGTATTCTACAGGGAGGAAGAGGCAGTCGCCTCTTCATGTGCTTGATATTCCATATTGCAGACAAGGCTATTTGCGTAGCCTCTGCATTTTCTTCCATTTCCCATGTTTTAAACAGAGTTGGCGTTGGATCGGTCGGAGCCAAACCCAGGATACCAGGCAGTATCGGGGAACAGTGGTGGAAATCCTGGTGCCACCCATAGGAGAAGTGGGCGCCGTGCCAGGAAGGGGTATGGGTGGTGCCCATGCCTTTTCATGTGCAGTCCCTGTTCATGCACTATGCTCAGAAATCGTCCGCTTCTTCGATTTTCGGTCATCATGCTTTAAACATTAAACTATACAATAGATTACTTTTTACCATCACCTTGAATATTCTATAGTTTAATCAAACCACTAACTAAAGCATTATCAATATTTTATACAAGTTGTTCCCTTTTGCCCATCATCCACCATTCAAATTATCTTAAAACTGGGAAAAGGAAACACGATTCCTTGTCTTGGAATTCAAATCCTTGCATGTTTTCAAACGGCTTTATTCAAACGGTTGAAGCACTCATTCAATACTCATGAATTTCTCTCTTTGTTTGCTCCAGCCTTAAACATTTACTAGAGAGCCTTTTATTTCCAATCTCTTTCTAACACTTAAGCAGCCTCTATCTACTTAAGTGTTAGTTAGTTATATTTTTCAGTCATTTACTTAATTGTTTTATAGATTGTCTTTCTGTTCATTTCTTATATTAGTGATCTGCCAAAAACCTTTACTACTTAAAAATGTATCAACAAGCTAACACAGTGCAATTTGTTCATTAGCAGGTAGATAGTATTTCTATCTGTCGAACAACTTACCTTTTCCGCTGCAACTTTTAAAGGTTTTCAAAATAACCCCTAATATTTTTAAAAGACTATTCACCCCCTCATATTTAGCCTTATTTCGTTACCAACTGGACTTATAATTGGTATCAGAGCCTAACTTTTTGAAAAATCTAATTTTCCAAGTTTAACAATTTGAAAGATCGATCATGACAACTTCAAAAGCTTTTCAATCAAACAATGTTACTCAAGTAGCTATTTTTTATGAAGATCATTTTGATATATGGAAAGAATGAATTACAAGATATATGAATAATATAGATAAAAGACTGATAGAATGTATAGAAATGGTCCTATGCAACCCATGAAAGTTAACACTAAATTTGGTAAATCTCTCTACTGTAGATGATGATACCATAAATCCTCTTGATGGTGCCATTGAAGAATATGTCCTTAAACCTCGGTCTCAATGGACTGAGGAAACAAAGCAATGGATGGGTTGGATGCCAAGGCTGTACACATTCTCTCAAGTGTTGTTCCAGAGGAAAACTACAAGTAGATATATGACTGCAATATAGCAAAAGAAATATGGGATGCTCTTGTTGAGTATGTTGAAAGAGATCAAAAAACCAAAGATAACAAGTTCTATGATTGCATACAATAGTTTGATGCATTCAAAAAAAAATCCAAAAGAATCTCTCAAGAATGTCTATGACAGATTTCTTGAGGTAAGTAATAAATGTTCATCTCTTAATAAAGTTTATAGTATGAAAGATTTAAATATGTGATTTCTTAGTAGCTTGGAAAGCAGATGGCATGCAAGGTAACTGTCATAAAGGAAGCAAGAGACTTGAACAAAACTCATATACATAGTCTTGTTGCCAGTTTCAAAATTTACGAGAAAGGAAATACTCAAAACTCAATAAATTGAGAAAAAATTCAAAGGCATTTCTTAGCATGTTCAAGAAGAAACACCATAAGCATATTCATCCATGTCAGATGATGACTTTGATGAGGATGAGTTTCCTGCATTTACAAAACAATTTAGAAAGTTTAAATATTTCAAAAACCTTTCTCTAATTTTCAAAAACCTTCCTCAAGATTCCAAATACCCTATTCTTCAAACTTTCAAAAACCTTACTTCAAATCTAATGAAGTTAAGCATGAGAAAGAAAAACTCTTATGCTTTAACTGTAGAAAACCTGGACACATTGCTTCAAACTGTCCATCTACTAGAAATGGGTATTACAAAAGAGCTCCCAGATCTTTTGAAAAACGAAAAGGGTTAGTTGTTGAAGATCAAAATCTAGCAACTTGGATTGAGACAGATTTAGAAGATGAATCTGTTGATTTTGTGCAAGAAGTAAATCTTTGTCTTGTTGTAGAATCAGTTGTTTATGATTCATTAAATGATAATTCAAGTCCAATCCAATCAAATGAGTCTGATGATGAGTTTCCAAGCTCACCTATTAAAAGTCATAAGCTGTCAAATGGCATCCAACCTTATTAGTTTATGGTTAAGAAAATAGGAAATAGCTTTTATAGACAAAGCATCAATAGTCAACCAAACATAAAAGTTAAGTAAACTTCTCCAAGGATTGTTGACACTAAGAAGACCAACTTGTCAAAAGAGCAGGAGGAGAAGTCTACAGACAAAAAGGTTGATGATCTCTTATAACAAATGCAAAAAAAATGTATTCCAAGTTTGAGACATTTTAAAGAATTCGCATATCTTTGTCTAGTGACTTTAAAAGAGTTTATGATGAAAACAGTGAGCTTTAAAAAATCAATGAGCTTTATAATTAAAGTTCAGCAAAATGAATTGTTGCAACTTAAAAGCTTAAATTAACAATATGAGACTAAAGATAAAGTCTCAGTAGCTCAAATAGCTGACCTAGTAGAAAGGAATCGACGATTGACCAATGTTGTTGATACATATTCAAAGTCAAAAGCTGCTATTGAAACTATCAAAAGTCAACAAAAAGATCATGAAGACCAACATGGTCTTGAATTTTCAAAAGTTGATGAAAACAGTGAAATAAGACAGTTAAATGGTGAACCAAAATTTCTGCTTAAAAAGAATAAATGATCTACTTACAATGTAGTTCCTTTTAAATATCCTAAGAATCAGCCTAAAAAGTCCTTTAATAAAAGTGAGAAGCTGAACCATGATAAGTGTCAGCCTTTTGCACAAAATCCTCATAAACTGTCACCTAATAAAACTACTGACAATTATAAGTTTGTTGACAGAAGATGAGGAATAAGAAGGAAAGTTGTTTACAAGTTTAAACCAATTAAATTTGTGGTTGCTAAGACTTCCAAGGTAACACAAGCTTAGTCAAAAGGTTTTCCTCAAATGACTGACTAACCTAGTTATCACAAATGCAAAGTTTCTTCTTCTTTGGTCATCAGTCTCATGAATGCTTATTCAGATTTAATCCTACTAACAAAGCCAAAATGCCTAAACTAAGGCAGGTTTGGCTACCAAAGAATGCTAACCCATTTATGAGGGAAATCTGATGAAGAAATTTTGAATGTTATTTGACTAGATATTAAAATATCTAGTTCAAATAATATATGATCTGGATCCCACGTGTTTGGCTAACTTCATGTTTGAGCAAAGCAGACTTGGAAGTCTGCTAGATAGTGAAGCTTTCAAAGACTGTTGTTAAATCCTGCTGGTCCACGCCTTGTAGAAACTAACACGCAAATTATTCTATTACAACCTTGATTCTAAAGACACTTGTCACACTAACCGGTACGCAGACCTTTTAGCCACTGTGCAATAGAATTAAAAGATGACTCAACCAAATCTAGAACCTATGAGGGTCAACAATATCACACCTTCGTCCCAACCAAAACCAAGAAATTAAAGGATTAGTAGCAAACTCATTCCAAATTTTTTGTTTTTGAAACAAACCTAGTTGAAGAATTATGATTTTTTTAAAGAGATAATACATGTCATTCCACACTTATGTATGCATGTTTCGTTTATATCTTCTTCATATTCCCCACACTTTCTCCTCTTTCCTCTCTTTTCACAAACTTTTCGTTTTTTTCTTTTTTCTCAACTCCCCATTTCTACACAACCACTAAATAATCAATGGCAAATTCGATTTCTTCATCTTTCAGCGCTCCGATCATGCAGTCCCTCGAGTTCTATGCATCATGTCGTCGTCGCCGATGATGACTCATTTTTTCATAATTATTTTTGTTTACAGAATGAGAGATTGAGATTGGGCTTGTTACAACAGAAAAAGCAACAACTTCAATCAATTTTGAAAAAGTACGAATTGAAAGCACATACTATGCTAAGGTAAAAAGATGAAAAGGCAGGGCAGTAAACAAAAGACATAAGCTTGAGGATTTTTATAGAAGAATTAAAGTCAAGAGCCAAACATAGCAAATGAATTGACGGAATTGAGACGATTGGGGAAGAAGAATTGAGGAAATTGGGGAAGAAATTGGGAGGGAAATAAGATGTACACGTATCTAGAATTGGGGAAAGGAAATTGTCGGTTGCTAACTTGAGATAGCAAGTTGGATGTTGGATCTTAACGACCAAGTAATGGAAAGTATCAAATTTGATAATAATGAGAAACGCATGTGATGAACTTTGATAACCAAGGTAATATGGGTACCAAATATGAAATTTGATCTTACTTGGGGTATCAAAAGTAAAATTATCCCGATAATCACCTACTATAGATCTCTAGCCATGTGGAACTTCATCAACATTACTAAGTGTATAAAAGTATTTTTGATCAATTTTTAACTTCAAAATGAAATGACGTCACTAAAGGGACTAACCATGTGCCCAAACTTGAGATTAAGGGCCAAATTAGGAAGTGTTAAACATGTTGAACAAAATCAATAAATGGTGTTAAGTTCAAGGACCAAATTGTATATTAAACCTAGAATAAATCGAGGGTTAATCTCAACAATGGTGTCATGAGTTTGAGTCATTCTCATAATTAGTCCCTTAACAATTTTTTTTTCAAAATTGGGTCCTAAGAGTTTCAAAATTTCACAATTACTATTCTGTTGATGCATGCAGTTAGAGAAATACTATTAAGTTGCCCATGTGCCTCCTACAAGCATTTAATAAAGGCTAAAATTAAATTTTCTTAAACCTAATTTATATCACAATTTACAATTGAGTCTCTATAGTTTGAAAAAAGACACAAGTCATTCTTTCTCAATAATGAAATCAACCCCCTAAAAAATCGATGCACACGAATGCCCTACTCAACACAAAATGAACATTGTTACACCTCACAATCAACTGGTCGACAACAAATAGTATAACACCCAATTAATCCATTCAAATCCTGCTAAAAACGATTCTGAGATTTGTCGTGATTTGAAAAATCAATTTATCCACATAATTCGAGAGAATAAGAATAATCTCACTTGAAATAGCTAGAGGGGATTCCAAATTTCAAGCCTTAGGCTCGAATTGGCAGTGGTTGCGTGAAAGAGAGCAGGAGATGGTGCTAGAGATGTTAATTGGGTGGACCCTAGCCCTATAGGGTTGTGACCCTATAAGGCAGCCCTATTGGCCATGAATTTAAATGACCTACTTTTTATCGACCCTAACCATTTTTGGTTTCGATTTAACACGGTCAATCCTACGGTCTTCAGCCTTTTAACATATCTAGTTAGATATGTTAATTGGGTTGACCCTAGCCCTATTAGCCTTGAATTTAATAGGATTACATTTTCTCGACATCTCTAGCTGGTGCTGCAAGTGACCATTGGAGCAGAGGACATTGACTGGAGGTTGAGAGAGATTTGTAGGCGGCAGCAATGGCTGAGCTTGAGATAAGCCTTAAAGGAGAAACATGTTGAGTCAAATCTGGAGGGAGGCAAATCAGAATTGAGGATGTGAAGAAGGGGACCAAAACGGTTTGGTGTTAATCAGTGAAGAAAGACAGAGAGGATTGGGCGAAGGAGATGGTGAAGTTTGGCGAGCCACAGCTTGGACGAAAAGACACGGTTGGCGACGGTGAGTTTGCAAAAGAGATTTGGAGTGGAGAGATGGATCCTCTTTCCAAAACATTTGGGGAAGAAGGCTTGTTTTTTTTTTCAAACACTAGGGACTCGATTGCAAATTGTGATATAAGTTAGGTTTGAGAAAATTTTATTTTAGCCCTTATCAATTGCATGTGGGAGGCACATGTACAACTTAACGGTATTTCTTTAACGACATTCATCAAAAGGACTGAGACTGTGAAAATTTGAAACTCTTGGGACCCAATTTTGACAAAAAGTTACTAAGGGACTAATTTTGAAAATAACTCAAAGTTGAGGGACCAATTGTGCGATTAACCTAGAAACCTATAACATGAAAAACCACGATATATTGCCAATAAACCGCGACAAAACTGAACGAATTTCAGTGACCTAATTGGATTCTCCCAAGTCTACACCAGCTTCTTTTTCGTTTTCTACGGTATTTCTTTTTTCCCAACCAATAATCTATTTTCTCAATGTCTTGTAAAGCTGCAGCCAACTCAACTTTACCTTTCTTCAACACTTTCCTCCTCTCCACACTCCATTTCACTCACAAGTTCTCACACACGAACACTCACTCACTTCGTCTCTTTCTGTCTACAACTCCATTACTGCTCTTCAACCTCTCTTCTCAATCAAGGTAAGACCTGTGAAACCCATCTCTCAGTTCCTCCTACGGTCACATTTTTTGGTGCATATCTCTTTCTTTTTTTTTCGGAAAATGTTAGCTTTAGTTTTGTTAATTTCTCTTCTTTCCATCTCTTATACCCTAGTGAGTTCTTTGAATGATGAAGGTTATGCACTTTTATCATTCAAACAGTCCATAACACTAGACCCAGAAGAGTCCCTCAACAATTGGAATTATTCCGATGACACCCCTTGTTCATGGAATGGCATTACATGCAAAGAATTTAAAGTAGTTTCCGTTAGTATCCCCAAAAAGAAACTCTCTGGGTTTCTTGCACCGGCTCTCGGATCTCTCCCGGAGCTCCGGCATGTTAATTTGAGGAGCAATAAGTTGTTTGGGAGCTTGCCTTTTGGGCTGTTTAGGGCCCAGGGGCTCCAAAGTTTGGTTCTTTATGGGAATTCCTTATCTGGGTCTGTGCCTAATGAAGTTGGCAAGCTCAGTTACCTTCAATCCCTAGATTTGTCGCAAAATTTCTTCAATGGGTCTTTGCCGACGTCGTTGATTCAGTGTAAGAGGTTGAGAACTCTTGATCTCAGCCAAAACAATTTTACTGGGTCTCTCCCTGAGGGATTGGGTACCAATTTGGTTTCTCTCGAAGAACTCAATCTTTCCTTTAATGAATTTGATGGCTCGTTACCTAAGGACTTGGGGAATTTGTCTAATTTGCAAGGGACGGTAGATTTGTCTCATAATTTGTTCAATGGTTCGATTCCGGCTAGTCTTGGTAATCTTCCTGAGAAAGTTTATATTGATCTCACTTATAATAAGTTAAGTGGACCGATACCTCAAAATGGTGCTTTAATTAACAGAGGACCGACTGCCTTTATTGGAAATGCTGGCCTGTGTGGCCCTCCGTTGAAAAACCCGTGTTCTGATAGTGCTAGTTCACCTTCTTCATTTCCTTACTTGCCAAACAACTATCCACAGCAGGATGCCACCGGTAGTAGAAAGGGTGGGAATGGGAAAGGACTAAGTAAAAGCGCTGTAATTGCGATTATTGTGAGTGATGTTATCGGGATTTGTCTCATCGGTCTGCTATTCTCATACTGTTATTCAAGGATTTGTCCTTGTGGAAAAAGAAAGGGGGAAAGCGGTTACGGGTTTGACAAGGGAGGGGGGAAGACAAGGAAGGAGTGTTTCTGTTTCAGGAAGGATGAATCGGAGACCTTGTCTGAAAACGTGGAGCAGTATGATCTGGTGCCATTGGATACAGAACTGGCGTTTGACCTCGATGAGCTTTTGAAGGCATCGGCATTTGTTCTTGGGAAGAGTGGGATTGGGATTGTTTACAAAGTGGTGCTTGAAGATGGGCTTACCTTGGCTGTGAGGAGATTGGGTGAAGGCGGTTCGCAAAGGTTTAAGGAATTTCAGACAGAAGTAGAAGCAATTGGAAAGCTAAGACATCCAAACATTGTGACACTTAAAGCATATTACTGGTCTGTGGATGAGAAGCTTCTCATATATGACTTCGCACCCAATGGCAATCTTGGCACTGCAATTCATGGTAAGTTCATGCTTAAATATTTATCTGTACAAGAGTTGTGCTATTGAGCTATTAATCCTACTAACTATGTGGGTCTCATTTTCAGGCAAGTCGGGAATGCCATCTTTTACACCCCTTTCATGGCCGGTTCGATTGACAATAATGAAAGGAACTGCCAAGGGCTTGGTTTATTTACATGAATATAGCCCCAAGAAATATGTGCATGGAGACCTAAAGCCATCCAATATATTGCTTGGTTCCAACATGGAAGCCAAGATATCTGATTTTGGGCTTGGACGCCTTGCAAATATAGCCGGTGGGTCCCCGACCTTGCAATCAAGTCGAATGGGGTCTGAGAAACCACAACAGAGGCTACAGGGGAGTGCACCATCAGAGGTTGCAATGGTAAATGTGGCTACAAATCCAGCGTCCTATTATCAAGCCCCAGAAGCCTTGAAAGTAGTGAAGCCATCTCAAAAATGGGATGTTTATTCATTTGGTGTTATCCTACTAGAGATGATCACGGGAAGATCAGCGGTAGTGCAAGTGGGTATCTCAGAAATGGATCTTGTTAATTGGATTCAACTATGCATTGAAGAGAAGAAGCCACTTTCTGATGTTTTAGACCCATATTTAGCTCAAGATGCAGACAAGGAAGAAGAAATCATTGGGGTTTTAAAGATTGCAATGGCGTGTACTCAGAGCAGTCCAGAGAAAAGACCTTCAATGAGGCACGTCTTGGAGGTTTTGGATAGATTGGTCATCTCTTCAACCGAGTGAGATTTGAACATTTTAAAATTGTCTTAATCCTGTTTCCGAGCTTGAAGGTGTATTTGAAAAGGCAAGAGGTCCCCGGGAACACCGGTTCGGTTGTTAAATCATTGGTGAAGGTAGTGTAAGAGCACGGTGTCGGTGGGAGAGGTTTGTGACATTTTTTGTTTCATGAGTTGACTTTTTACTGTATATTTGGAAGGGGATGTTTCATGTTTGTATCTTCTTGCTCCTATTGTTTTCCCTAAGCTCTGTTAATTAAAATAAATTAGTATGGTTTGGTGTTTAATATGAATTACTCCATTTGAAAGTGGAATAGCATAAAGTTGCTTTTAGTTTTACTAATTTGGATATTGATATAAAGGAGACAATAAATGACCCCTTTAGATTGCTGATTAGTCTATTTAGCCTTTTTTATATGCCTTCACTAGGTATGTCCCCTTAGTCTAGACTCTAGAGCACCATCCCCTAAGTTGATCAGATAAAATATGTAGTCACTTCAATAAAGTCACATAAGCAGTGGTTGTGTTCGGCTGCAGAGCCTCTCTATCTTTCTCCTACTTTTGCTATATTACAAAAAAAAAATTTAAAAACTAAAAAAATCATGTTCTACCCAAATACTCCATCCATAAAATAAAATAAAAATCAATTAGTTGTTAAAACCATCCTAAAAGGATTCTTCAATTTTAATCTTTTCTTTATCAAATTTACCTTTCTATTTGACCCTTGATTTTGTTGCTACCTCAACTGTTGTGTTCTACTCCCACATAGGCAGCTACTCCAGGTTCATGAACCAAATTATTTTAAAGAAGGGCAAATCTTTAAATTGGTGCAATTTACTCCAAAAATAGTTCTACTTCAAAGTTTACTCTAAAAGGAATATTCCAAGTATATTCTTCATTATTTCATTTAATTTGTATTCCAAGTATATGTTTTATTTTATTTAATTTACATTAATGTATTTTAGCAAAACAAATATATTATTGATTTAATATTAAATGAAATTAAATATTATGCATTAAAAATAATAATTAAATGCATGAATTTAATTGAGACTAAAATACAAACATATTAAAATTAATAATTAAATGCAAGACATTAATAAAGACTAAAATACAAACATTGGACCATCCGGAAATAATCTATCAGATTATTAATTGATAGTTATTGCATAATTTGTAGTATTAATATTATTAATATGTATGTTGTGTGATTTAATTTAATGTAATGTAATTTTCATTTATTTATTAATGTCTAATATATATAAACTTTATCATAAATAATTTTAATATTATATATAACTAATAACTAACAATAAAAATAAAATAATTGAATTAATTTTTTGTATTATTTAAACCAAAACATCTCAAAATGGTATTTAAACTAAACAACTAAACTAACAATAATAATGAAAATATAAAACACAAAATAATTACTTAAACCAAAAAAAAAAAAGGAGAGGTAAGATGAAGTCATGAACAAAAATTGACGCCCATTTTAGAACACAGAAGGTAATACTTATAATAGAACTTCTGATAGTGATAACATAGTATCGCCAACAGTTTAACACGCCAATAACTTGGACACGATTAAAGATAAAGTTACTGATGTACACCCTCTGTCCCAAAAACATAAGTCATATGGAGTATTTGACGGATCAAACTTTTTAAGAATTTAGCTTTAAATACTTGTACCTTCAAAAAATTACACAATAACTTTATTAACTTTAGAAAGGAGACTCATTTTTAGGTACAAGCATGTAAAGCTACTTGAAGTTGGAAGACATGAAAATGAGATGAATCTTCACGAGTTGACCTTGGTCTCTCTTTCTTCTTCTCATTAACTGAGCCGAGGGCATCAAAATTCAAAAACGCCACTAAATTACAGATCAAAGGGTCCCATTCCCATAGCGTTGATTTGTTAAACCACCAGCGTGTTTTACTTGACTTTTCAATTCAACGTACGTATATATCAAGTCTTTAATCATCCGCCATTCATGCCTAAACATATACTGCTAAGTGCTAACTAACCACACGAAGCTCTTCTTCCTTTTTAAGGATACACGATGAAAAACCAACGACATAAAGACTAAGCACAAAACAACATTATATTAATTAGAATTTGACATTAGATCACATTTCATACGAATGTAAGAGACAGTTGTAAAATCAGGTTGAGCCTACAGCCTACTCTTGGATCTGGACCGCGAGAGTAGAGGGGAGGGGGCCTTTTCCTCTTTTCTCTTTTTCCTTTTCAAGGTTTTCGACACACATGTTCCAACATAGTCGTGTCAAAAAAAAAGTTGGAAAGAGAGCTAAGCATATGCCGATGATGAGGGAAAGATGATTTCATTCCTGCGCACGATCCTAAGCCGCTTCACGCTATCTACAAACTCCCTGTAGCATTACCTTTATAAGCACTCGTGTCAAAAAAAAAAAAGGAGAAAAAGAGAAATTCAAAGATGGAATCCCTTACTTCCATGAGACATCACCAGCAGTCCTCCACTGCTCATCTCTATCCTTGTAGAACAGGCAATATTCCGACCCAGCCTGGAACAGTCTTAAACCTGATACAGATTGTCGTCCTAAAAACGACAACAATTTTCATCATAACTATATCAGCATAGATACATAAAACCAGAACTAATCAAATGTAAGATTTTAAAAGGATGGCGCTAACCAAACATGTCTTCTAGTTGGAATGCGAGGCTTGTGTAATTTGAATGATCTACCATACAAACTTTTCGGCCAACAACTACTCCGTCCATGTTGACCTTCACATATGCCCACCGTTCTTTGCTTTGGACTCCCTCTGTTTCATCGACAGCAGCCTCCTCAGCTATCTTGCTTGGATATACAAAACTCGATTTTTTCAGCTGCGGGTGCAGTTGATTCCAGTCCAACAGCTCTCCGTAGGCATCTGTGCTAACACATATTTCAGTTTTGATCGACACATTGCAGTAACCATTAACCAGAACATTTTTAAAAAGAGACAATATCACATTTGTTGTATGAACAATTTATCAAACTCAATTTTATATAGCAAGAACCGATCTCTTCTTTCTCTTAAACGGCCAACGAAATTTCACAAAAACACACCTAGCATGAAGAACAGAACTCGCTATCAATTTTATGTGTCCATAACAATCACCTCTTTCAAACTAATAGGCAAACCAAAATTCTTGACATGTTTGTGTTAATCTAATAGTTGCGTAGAGAATAAGTTTAGATTATCTATTTAACCAACAGTTTCTTTTCCCATCCCCACAACTACCACAACACACATTCATGTCCTACATAAACAGCATGTATAAGAATAAGTACAATAAACCCTACTCTCGCGAGGCAAAAATTGGCCATGAGGGCTAGCTTGATTTACTTTCAAATTAGAGGGTGGGAGATCATGTTTCACTAGCATAGAGTGTTTGGATTTTAGGGAGAGGAGACTCGTGTACCCATCACGGCTTCTTATTTAAAAAAGGAAAAGAAAAAGAAACATAGGCCAGAAAAAAAATCCCTAACTAAACATAAAGGAATACCATGTCCGGAGGGATGATAAGATTCTGGCTGCAGAACTCGCAAACTAAGACCCAAGTCGATAATACCACCATCATCCTTGCCTTGATAATAAACTGAAGGGAGATTTGCACGGTTTAGAAGGTAGCCTGATGTGTTTGAATCCATGGAAGTAATAACACAAGCAACTAAAACTATTCTGGAGTAATGAACATATATGGAAGAGTGATATATATTTAGGCATGAACGATCAATATAGGGACCACTCTATAATATATTGAGTATATGAATACCCGTATTCTTATAAAGGACTAACATCATCCTCTTAGACGTTTTTTTATAAAAATTTTACTTATCAAAAAAATAAAGGACTGACATCATATGGGAGAAACAAAATGGACCTACAATGAGATATGCAACCAGAGAAAGCGGGGGGAACATGGTGAGGACAGTAAAGCCTTTAACCCATGATCAATCATTCAGTAGTGGTTATTGATATGCTCCGCCACCGTTACCAAGCAACAAAACAAGAAGAACAAAGGATGGGCAGAATTGATACCAATGAAAAGTAAGTTTGGATTTTGCTTCCAACACTGGATACATAGATCCTTCTATTCAGGTTCAATTCTGACAGTAAATCAGAAGATATCAAACAAGTCACTATGATGAGGGTTGAATACTGCCTGCACTAACATTTACGTTGCTGTAATTCTACGCAATGCCTTTGTTTCACCGGAAGAGAGTCCCTCTTTTGTTTTTAGGATGTTCCACTTGAAATTTTCCCATTTGAAAACTAATGGGTATTATTATTTTGTGATATATTCTAAACTTAAAAACTGGGATTCTTCAACAATCCTTGATTCAATTCTAAAGCTGCTAGAAGTGATGACTGGAGCTCTATATATGAGCTGATCCCACACATGCCCAAAATAACCTAGGCAACCATGACCTCTTCAAGGGGATAAATGATTTTGCTCTAAGAATGATATGAAGGCATGAACCTATTATTCTTCAGCAGAAGTGTAAAAGATTGTTTCTTTTTACAGTTCTACTTTGGAAAGCTAATTGAGGATGGTGTCAACTTCTGGAAAACACAGTCTTTTCAAACCCCACACATCCCATGAGATGTTGGAGTGGGAACAAAGACGGAAAATGTAAAATTTACAAATATTCCTTCCCCAGTCCCCCCATGACATGATTTGCATAGAGATCCTGTCTTATGATTCCATTATAGAGCAGCTGACAAGACCCAAGCCATGCTCTCTTGCTTAATAAGAGCCGTTCAGCTCAAGCCATCATAGGCTACTCCTGACACTCTAGTACACCCGGTCCTTTCTCAGGATTTTATGATTTTACACTAGAGCCCTTAATTTCTTTCAGTCTGCTTCCTGCATTGGATATGTCCAGAAGTTTACAGACTACGACAAGATCCTCGATCCCTGGGCAACGCACAAAGATGATTTATTTAACTCAAAATTATTAAGTCTTAAGGTTATTGCAGATACACAGAATTATAAAGTGGAATGGGCTTTGTATCAACCATAGGATAGTTAACTGGATGAAATTATTCTACAAATATGCAACTAATAAATGGAGTGCAGGAAGCCCATTCCACAAGAGATAAGCTTAGATTTGCAGGAAAAAACTACCTCAAAGAAAATGTTACTAAATTCCTTGCCAAATTAATGTGAAATGGTATTACCCGACCAGATCCTTAAATGCTTTGTCCCTCTTCTTCTACCCGTCCGACTTCATTTTTAAAAATACAAATAGAAGACCACGTATGAGTGAGTACCTAGATTTACAATAGCAGTACAAGGGGACAATGCTATTTGCCCTAATTGTGACAGTTTTCGATATTGGTACCCAAGGAAAAATTAAGCTCTAAAACAATATTTGATTGCACAATTAATTCAGGGTTAGCTTATACTGCATTTTCTTTCATTTCACAATTTTGTACGCGGCATATAGAAAGTACTATATACAGATAAACTGAAGATGATTTTCTGTGTTATCAATTTCATAATGAAACTACGAAATCATTTGATTGATAATACTTTTACAACTCTACATATGTAAGTTAAGGGAAGTAACACACGCACTTCACTTTTCAGCAGTGGCATTTCAGCATTCGAGTTTGACTAGATTGAAGTTCTGTGGACCTGTGGATTATTGCATTTCTTACATATTTTCAATAATTTGAAAGATGTATCTTTCTGTCTCCTTCATAAGTGAAACGATAGGTCTCAAGCATAGCTCTATCTTTAAGATAGTCTACTTGCTATTATCTCTTTTGGTTGGTTCGCTAGGAGAAAAGAAGAGAATAAAAAATAGGTGGTGTTTGGAAGGCCACAGATGCAGAAGTTGCTACAAGGCAGAGAAACAAGGGATCAGAGACCATACCTGCTGCTTTCCTCCCAGTTTTGCCATGTGATCTCCCCATTCAATGCCCCCCCCACTCTTTAATCTAACTTCATTTCTCAATCATCCTTTTGGAGTTTGCAGAGGTGTTCTGATCTTCGATCATGTCCACCCTCTTCGGCTACATCTCCTGCCACATTTGCAAACTATTTCAGTGGCAATCAAATCTCACACGCATTGCTCCAGCTCACTCTCTCTCACTCACACACACACACACATTCGCTCGCACACTCAGTCTCACACCTTCCTTCCCTCGCTTGCTTGCAAGCTGCACACGCACAATCAATCACACACACACACACGCACTCTCTCTCTCTCAGTCACGAATACACGCACAAACTCGTACTTTCGCACACTAACACTCCCACAATCACTCGCTCACAAACCGACACACGGAGGACAGGTAAAAACAGGTGGCGGAGGAGAGACGTGGTTCTTTGAAAAATACTTCTTTTTTTGTACTTGAACCAAAACCAAACAAGAAATAACAAGGAAAAAGACAGAAAACTGTATTATGAAACGGACAGTCTTGTTGTATCTAGCCTCAAATTCAAGAAACCCCAAAACAAGAAGAAGATACAAAAATTCAATGAAATCGATAATTCAAATTTTCCCCACATCAAGAACCCTTCAAAGATAACAAGTTCTAAAATCTCACCAACCAATTTCTTCAAAACCATGCCATCTTTAACAGCTAAACATGGCAATGAGAAACCCAGGAGCAAACCCATCTCTGGTTCGGATCCTAAACCCAATACCCATTTTCTCTCTCATCAATCCTCTACCGCATCATCTTCTCAGTTTTGCTCCACAAATGTGTCTAAAAATCATCTGACCAAAATGCCCAAGAAAAAGACGGTATTTACCTGGATGGCACTCAGAGGGCTGGGGTGTCGGGGGATTTCCTCTCCGGCCACATTGCCAGCGGCCATTCGGCCGGCTCCGGATTGGGAGGCTGAGAAATTGAGGAAAAAGAAGAGGAAGAAGAAGAAGAAGAAACATAGTAAGAGGTCATCGTATAATCCTGATAAAAGTCCTGCTAATTTCGTGGTTGATGTTCCTGAGGTTTGCTGTACTCCTCCGAAATTTGGGTTTGCTTATGACGTTGCTCCAATTGGAAGTGAAAGATCAAACCATAGAGAGGTATTTGTGGGTTGGCTTTTATGTTCTAGTTGAGTGTTTAGTTGATAATTTAAAATAAGCTTGAATATAGTTTAATCATCACTCGTTTATTTATCAATTCGATTGTTTTTGTGACCCATGCTGAAATTGTTGTTTCTAGTATTGACTAGAGGTCGATGAAAACCGATCAAACCTTTCTCTAATGATTTTTAACCCCTCATTGTGTACAAATTTAGCTCAAAGAGAAACACTTAAGATAGCCCAATTCACTTCGCAGTTGTGTACAAATATAGCTCGTTTAGCTCGACGAGCAATCACTTAAGATAGCCTATTTCACTTCGCAGTTGTGTACAAATTTAGCTCGTTTTGCTGCTCTAACCAAATACATGGAATTTGGATTGCTTGAAATGTGTAAATGTTACAGATTGCATGGGGCATTAGACTTCCCTTCATTTCATTTCACTTGCTTCCGTTTGGTCTGACTAAACAAACTTCTTGCAGTTACAGAGTAAAACCTCATTTTTTATGCATGCAAATATCGTTCCATCTTTTCGTCTCTCGGGCATGCAATTAGTCCAAAACAATTATGGTATATACATAAAGCACTCTGGTTTTGAATTTTTGTTATTTTCAGCGTTTCCGTGCAGCCAGGCAAACTGCAAACATTGGACGTGCCTCTACTTTGGATTTGTCATCACTTTTTAGTACTACAAGTTTCTCAGGGACCAATGAGTCTAATTCTAGGCAATATCATCGTCTCAGGCAACTCCCAGAGGTTTGATCCACTCTTGAATGGATGCAGATCATGATGCTCCATAATACTTCATTGTATACTGCTGCTTTTATAACTCAAGCCTGAATGGATGCAGATCATGATGCTCCATAATACTTCATTGTTAGAAAGGAGTTTAGATCGAAGTGATCGATTCGGTGACTGGAGGTTCAACCTAGATCCATTGTTATACGAGGTATGTATCAATAATAATCTAAGTTTAGTTTTGATCAGTTATGCTTCCGCCAACCAGCAAACAAGGTAATATCTCCTGCCTTCATTTCTTGTCAGGAACTACTCGACCTGAGTGATAGAATTGGCTATGTTGGTGCTGGGTTGCAAGAAGATGAGATACTTGGGTGCCTAAAAAAAACTAATAAACATTCAAGGCATACATCCCTTTCATCTATCAAGTCTAGAAACGAGGACTGGAAGTGTAGCATATGTCAAGTGAGTCATTTCATTTCCTGGTTTGTCTATTGTTGCATGGACACGAAATTGGTTGAAATGGGACTTGATTCTCGTCAAAAGAATTACCAAAGTCGATACCAAGCGGTGTAATAAAACGAGTGTGCATGTATTAAAGCACAAAATGTCATCTCTTATAAATGAATGAAACTACAAATGCACAACATCAGCTGGTGCAAAGTACTATTGTGAGAGAGGACTAACGTTGTACATATGTCTGTCACTGATATAGGAGGAATGCAAAGGAAATGAGGACTTGGGGAGACTGACTTGTGGACATTACCATCACATAGATTGCATAAAGCAGTGGCTTCTGCAGAAGAATGAATGCCCTCTCTGCAAAACTGCAGCCGTAGCTGCCAAGTGAGGCTGTATAGAGAGCAGTAGAAAGGCTGCATGATGACTGTTGTATCCTCTTCTCTCCTAGGCTTTTGATTCAAGTTCTTACCTGTTGAACTCAATAAAACATATGCTTGCCGTAATAGAAAATGCAGATCTTGTTATGCTCAATTTGATAGTTTTCAACAGGTCATTCGTAATTTACGTGACCTTTTTACAGTTAGTTGCCTTCGAATTTCAATCTCGGGGAAAATTCTGCCATGAGTTAAATAACATCATAATCATGAGACCGCCTTTGTTTTTCTAATCAAACGATTAATCTTTTTTGACGAAGAGTGAGCATTGATTTTGTTTCTTCCATGGCGTAGCTGCTAGGAACACCAGTGAAATGAAAAGGCATAATCAAAGGTGGAAGATAAGACATATAGCACACTACTGTTTTTCCCATCCTGCTGGAATTGTAAAAGGGTTGTCCAGAAAGTGACACTCGATTTGCTCAGTAGGATGATGTATTTTATTGAAAGATACAGTAATGATTTTACTTGTTTGTGACTGATCTGCTCTAACCCTGTAAAGATACAATACTTCTTTTACAATAGCTACAATTTACACAAACTAAATACCAGCACAGCTCGAACAGGAAAAAAGAAAAAGTTGAAAGAAAAGAACATCCGGAACAAAGCTGTGCATACAAATTTCCGTCCATGTACTCATTTACCTCTGCTGTGTTTGAAACGAGAGGATCCATTTCCTGTCTCGATCTCCTTCGTAGCTTTCACATCTTTACAAAGGAGCAGTAACAAAATTGGATCTAATGCCATGAAGCCTAGGCTGCGAGAGACTGGTACACTGAAGATGTGGCCTCCGGGAGACCTATTATGCTGACTACATAGCTATAACTTGCATCAGAGCTCAAGCCAACTATAATCATGTAAAGTCATGACGACTTAGAAATTGGGTTATATAAGGATAGATCTCATTCACGGCCTGCATTACGATCAAAAGGAAAAGAATGAAGCCAAAACCATTTGGTAGTGAATATCGTATCAACATCAGGACAAAAAAAACAAAAAAACAAAAGAAAAATACAAGTCAAAATTGCATCTACCATTCGTCCTCCAACCAAATCATAATGAGCATAATGCAGACCTTCCGGTTCTCCAAATAGTTTGTAGGTGACTAGGCTCTCAGGAATGAGTTTCACGGTTTCTGTACATCAACCACAAGAAGCATAATGGAATTAAATATCAAACTTTTATACCATCAATTCCAAATTCAAACATACCATGTACAGCTTCAGGTGGACAAATGGCATCTCGGTCTCCTGCAAGAGCCATGACAGGAACATTAAACTTATGGAGATGATCTTTGTAGAAAAATGTCCCACTCCTATCACTGAGCCCACGTTCATTAAAAGCTGTTCTCAGCTGCAATAAGACTTTCGCAGGTATTGTACCTGCCGGTTGTGATCAAACTGTGTTTGTAAGTCAGCTGACAAGTCAAATCGCGAAATTATTTCCAACAAAAGAATATAAGCCATCTCCTGAAGAAAAAAGCATGTTTGCACTTACAGAAGTTGTTCAGGACAAGCTTTTTCAACAAGTCAGGATGCATCATGTCCTGTGCCGATATCATATGATTTAGCCACGAAAGCACATAAGGAGGGCTAGATGTAAGAGGATATGCCGCTGTCAGTAATGCCCCTAAAGGAACAACAGGCACATTGAGAGCCTGTGCAGGTTCAGCCTGCATAACAAGTGGACAACTATTAATTTCCATTAAAAGAAGGCGATCCACCTTATATTTTCAGAGGATTTAATTAAAATTTGAATAGAAGTGTCTATCCAATGAGACTCCCTTAACCCGAAAAGGAGGGGGGGGGGCAGATCTGATGTGCACAATAAGATCCCATCCTCTTACAAAGGGTAGGAGCAGTTTGAGTGATGACTTTGACGATGCATAGTCCACTGATGATGCCAAAGTAACAATCGCTGCCAATCCTGATTCTCTTCCTTCCGAACCTTCCGAAAATGAAACAATACACAGGATTAGGGATATATCCAAAATAAAATCTAATTGTCAAGGAATGAAATATGAGTTCAACAAAACACAAATACAATCAAAGTCAAATTAGCACCCTCTTTAGGCAACCTAACTAGCTAACTTTCAATTCAAATAGAATGTCAATCTTGTGAAAGAAACAATAGATTAAAAATTGGTACAGTAAATAAAGAGACAGAAAATGAAAAGTCTAGCCTAGAGACATACCATGTGGGTGGTTATCATAGCAACTGATGCATTTCATTAACAGAAAATGTTTAATGCATCTAAACCATGAATCTGGTTATTTTCGAGTGTAATTTTACAATTAAAAGAAAATATATTTCCATTTTTGCAGCATTGAAAGTACTTTTTTTTATAGGTATAAGTACATTGTTATCACATCAACAGGGTGCACATTGTTTTACTGAATCAATAATCAAACGAGTGCAGACTTACAGCATCGGGAAAGCTTGGCATACAATAAGATACCACCCATCGAGTGCCCAATCGCAAGCAATTTTCCATCCTTTGGTTGGGTTTGGGCCTTTATGTACTCCATCTGCAGTTCAAGAAAGTGGGCACAATAAGTAACCAAGGCATGGGCAAAGCTACATAAGCTGCATTTCCCCTTCCCCCCCGCCCTCCATTATTGAATTATTTTTAAAAAAATAAAACATTTCCCATTCTAAAATTTGTGCCCCCTATTGCAGCAAAATTTAGACATGAACACCTAACTTTCGCCCATATCAAGGTGAACAATAGGCACGACTACTTTAGTTATTACAGAAGATGTTTAAATCAAATATAGAAAACCAAATGGAATATATTCTTTAGACTTGTGGCCTCCAGTATGGAGAAATGTCACCTCACCGCAGCAGGAACATCCTCTTCAAGGTAATGATCGAAGTCCCAATCATACTTGACCATCAAGTCCAGCTGCTTCTGAAAATCTTCTATTGTCGTGGTTAAACGTTCTTGGAGATCAAATAATGGAGGTGACACAGAACGTTGACCTTCTTCAATAACATTTACAAGCCTTTGGCTCAGCTCCCTAATTTGGCTGGCAACAGCAGAGTTTTGTCTTGCTTCTAACAAACTCAAAAGCTTTCCCCTTATCTCATTGAATGGCTCAGCTACGAAAGAGTTCTCAAATAGGCTGGATATCTGATCAAATAATTTAGCAGAGATGATTTTCGATTGGCCTTCGCTGAGAAAGCCAGAGAGTCTTTCTGACAGGCGTATAAAAGTTTCTGTTAACGTTGTCACCAATTTCGAAGTGTCCCAGACCGTTGCAATTTCAGTCAGGTATTCATGAGTAACAGAGACCTCAGGTTCTGCTGATGCCCTGTTGCCAATAGTTGACTGCTGTGCGTCAGGGGAAACCCCATCTGTTGCACTGTGGACCACTGCTTGCATTTTCTCTGAAATTTCATGGGCAGACTGTTCAATTTGTTTGGGGTGTGATCCATGAATGCTCAGGCCAGCACCTCGAACCTCAAGAATCCATGTATCAAATCCTTGTCCACTCATATAGCGTGCAAATGAGGACTGCAAGCATACATTATCAGAAAAGAAGCACTTGGGTCAGATTCCTTCTGCCTACACCTTTGAACTATTTAAGATTAAAATGACAGCAATCCATAACAAAAGCTTCGCAAAAAGAATAGTGCTAGATCTCAATGCAATCTGATGCCTGTCTACTTTTAACCTTCGCAGGCTTAGAAGAATACCTAACGCCCCAGCCAGCTTACGAATCTTTCTGTTCTTTATCTTGCATAGCTGCAAATTATGGTTATTGGTTGGGCTATTATGTTTAAACTTTAAAAGCTAATTCATTGCTAACCACTTTGGTCAATGGCTTTGAAATCTCGGTGCTGCAGCCAATGCCTGACTAACCATTAATGAACATAGGCTTAAATAGCAATTTGGTCATCCTACTTTCATGTTTTTTCATTAAGATCACTCTACTTATTTTTTTCTCAACTTAATCATTCCACTTTGACATAATTAGCACGTTCATCAATCCATCCATATTTTTAGATGAAAAGTTTAAATCTTTTAGGAAAATCCAAAAATACCCTTACTTCATTTGAGAGTTTTGGGGGTCTTCTTCTCCGCTCAAATCAAACCCAGAAGACTTTTTCTTCCCCAATCTCTCTTTCTCTCTTCATCTCCACTATTTCACACCATCACTACCAATCTCTCTCTCTCTTAAAGTGTTAGTCTCCTTCTCTCTCACCCGATGTCAATTTTGGTACCCGCGAACTCAAAGTAGAAACCCATTTCTAACCTCAATCTTCAATTGCTGCCAATGGCGATGATGGTGAAGTGCATGCGACCCAACAAATGAAGTAACCCAGATGTCAAAACCCTATCTGAAACGAAAACCAAGATGGAGTAAATTACTTGCATTGTATAATTGGGTCAAGATCTGGGTTTTTCCTTTTCTTTTCTTTGTTTTTAGATCCAATGTTCATGGAAAAGTGCTCTGATTTGGATTCGTAGTAAGAGGAAAGGAAGAACTCCTTAGGGCTTGAAAATCAACAATGGCGTGTTGGTGGCCTTCGATTGTGCTTTGTAATTTGCAATGTTCATGATGTGAATCCAAAGTACTTGCAGCAGAGACGTGGCTTCTGGCTAATGTATTATCAGTTGTTGTGTTCTTCATCTTTCTCTACTCTATTAAGTAACAGGAATCAGAACAATGGGGCTTGATCCATTGAAGTAAACTGTTAACCGAAGTACAGTTCGCCTTATGGTTCCTCCTTGCCGAAGGAACTGCTTTGGAGAATTGAAAATTAGCATTTTGGGGCTTCTTGCATACGCGAATAGTGTGTGAACAGTGATTTTACCAATTTTATCCTGGAAAAAATCCATTTTTTTCCTTTCTTCTTTAACATGTTTTTTTATGGCTGTATCTACGAATAAAAAAAGAAAACTTGTCACAAAGATTGTTCTGGTGGTGTCTGAAGATTACGGGTGAGAAATTGAATGGGCATAACTATTTGGAGAGAGAGAGAGATTGATTTTAGCAATATAAATTAAATATTGATAATTTGATCTTTTAGTTTGACCCCTTAACTATTAACATTTTAAACTGAAAACCCTTAACATTAGTAAGGGTATTTTGATTATTTCAAATATTTCCGTCCATCTAACTAACGGAAATAATCCTCAGTAACCTTATTGACTTGATTTGCCAAGTATAGTCACTAAATTGATTTTTTTTTAAAAGTACAGTGATCTTAATGAAAAAAGTTGAAAAATATGGTGGCCAAATTGCTATTTAAGCCATGAACATAAAATTGCCACCGCACAGTTTCATCACACACTAACAGGAAATGGAATGTTAACTTAAAAGTAATATTGAGAAAGCACGACGACGATACACACGTATAAATAAATCAGGATAGTCAAATGCAAATGAAAGGAGAAAGAAAAAGAAATGAAGACAAAACAATTGTCCCAGAATCTTGAATAGTTGAATGTACAAAATACAAAAGAGCCTAGAATCTTGCTAATTTGAGGATGTCTACTATGTACACGACATGTTCTCTTTCTTTCTTTCTTTGGTTGCAGGCCTAAGCAAAATTACTGTATTATCAAGATCAGAACAACCTCGTGTGTCAATCTAGTGTTAGTAAAAGAGAAACACGTAGTTGGTGAGTGAAAAATGCACTTCAAGGAAGGCACTCAATACAATCATTAGCAAAGAACTTTATGGAAACTACATTCGACCCTTAGCGTGTGCATCCCCTACAATTTAAAATTCGGAAAAAAGATAAAGATTAGTCATTGGTGTAAGTCACCTCCAAATGGTGACTAAATGTTTCTTCATGGTGTAAACAACCAAGAAACAGATCAAATTGCAGCTTCTTAACTGTAGTGCTTCACTTGACTACTACTCCCTCCGTCCCAGAAAAATGTTCATAGTTGACAAAACACAAGGATTAAGATCTGTAATTAATGATGGGTAGTAAAATATGTTGTGAGGCGTGGTGGCGTATCCGTATCCGTATCCGTGCAACATAATAAGAACACGAGATTGGAGGCGTGTACATGCATCTTTCATATTACACTCAAAACATTTGGAAGTCTTAGAATGCATGACAATTTATGTCGAATTTATGGGGCGCAACAATCTCTTTAAGTCCAGGTGTGACTTAGTACCATGCTCTATTTTGTCACTGATAATAATATGATGCCGTAGACCAGTAGAATCAATCTTTGGGTTAAGGAGAATTAGTCAAGTCCCAACAAACACCAATTTCTATTAGCCCAATAGTAATGCCAACAATCTGAAGTGTGGTGTCGAAGCAAGATCTAAAATTCAACACTCTGAGGATAGCCACAGGAAGGAAGATTATTGGTCTTTATGGAGCCAGAAACTATCCTCAGCTAACAGTCCCTAGACCTATCAAACTCTTGACACCCGAAGGTGCAGTTCTTATCTCCAAATTTCACGGAGCTCTAACAAGTGGTTGATAAGAGCTTTTGTACTATTTTAAGTGGAGTTAGTAGAGCCTTTGCATATTGCAGCTTATTTACCAAGGTCAGAGCGCTATTGATTCTAAACAATTTCCTATAACCAATGGCTGTAAGGGAGGGTGTAACTAATTACATTGAACTACATATGCAGAGTTATGGGCCTATGGCATCCCAAATGGATGATTATGTACTCCATCCAACAATCCCCCAACCATACACGTATGCACCTCATTGTCAGATTGCAACAACCCTTAGAATCATCACTTACCTTCTCAGGCAAGAGTTAATAGGTAAGCTGTATGAGCAATGAGTTTAAGTCATGGCAACCAACTATATGTAGAGTTTGGACGTCAGAACAAGTAGATCTGAACTTCCGGAAATATTTTTGCACTAGAGACCATCATCCTTTATAGTAGAGAGCAATTTATCAGTGCTTCTCACTGAGACAATTCAGAATACTAGTAATCCACGTATACTTTTTTTACAAGAAAACAAGATTAGATTAAAAAGGCAAAAAATACAAAAGGACGGATGAGAAGTCCATTGAACAAAAACAAAAATACAAAAGCCATAAGCTAAATAAAAAGAAAACTAGGAATTTAAAGCAGTCCAATCCCTGGATCTCTCAGATGAGCACTTCTAGGAAGACACCCCTAGCGGATGTCCAAAGAGACATTGTAAAATAAAACTCAATCCCAGAGAATAAGCCAACAACTGATTCCTTAAGATACTGGAACTCTTCTATGTCAAAAATGCACGAATGGACACCATACGCCTCACACGGCCACGAAACACTAGCATCACTCCTACCAAAACCTCTTACATGCATTTGGAGCAATGCAGAAATATAGTGGTCCACATATGTAGAAAATCGCCAAGGGTCAAAAGTACGAGGAAGCTAAGATTGATAAACAGGATATACCTCAAGGTAACCTTTTTTGTTATCTAAGTGACTAGATCAACTATTAATCGAGGGGAAGAACAGACATGCATTAGTTGTGATGGTTATCAAAATGGGACACATGGAGAAGTTCACCAGGAGGTTTGGAGAGGATGCTAGTCTATTCTCAAGTGTTCATAGGATGGGAGCAGGCAAGAGTCTCGGTTTAGGAAAAATGTTGAAAAGATGAATTCGATCAAACACACTAGTACAACGGTACAAGTAGACCAATTTGGAGATTAAAAATGGCTGCTGATATATTGAACTTCATCATTCCACATGGCCAGGGCCGTCAGGCAATGAATACACTTGAGTTCAACAAATTACCTTATTAAAACCAATTAAGATAATTATGAAATCTAAATTTGTCATACACAATATTAATTACATATGCCAGTGAATAACTTTATCTATTTATCTTAAACCAGAATTAATTGCAGGTAGAAGAAGCCACAAATAACCGACCTCGGGAGAGAGATCATATCCAATGGCATTAGTCCCTACGCCAGACAAAAGCAACAGGGGATGATTCCTCGGCTGACCCTGTAATTGAACATTTCAAATTCAAGAAATTAACAATTCATTTTATTTCGGCTAAGATATTCAACAATACAATACAACTAACAAAAAAAATCATTTTAAGAAAAAGTTCATAAAGTTTATTACTTCACAGCCGGCAACCATTTATAATTCTCATCATGATTCTGAAATAAGAAATTCTAATACATCAACTATTATACACTATACAGTGTATAATATTTACATTCAAAAGAAAAAAACTTAATTGGGTCTTCACAAAATCATTATTCATTAACGTATAAAAAAAAGCAAGGGAAACCTGAGGAGAAGGGTGGTAGCGCCAAAGAGCAAGTCTCCAATCGGAATTGTTGACGGAGACGTAATGAAGCTCGTCGGCGGTACAAATTGAAGGCTTCTTCTCAACCTTGTCAACGAAAGTATGGCCTTGGATTTCTTCGTTAGTGGAGAAAGCTCTCACAGTAACCGCCAGACGCGGAGGAGTCAACCTTAGTGAGGAGGGGAAGGCGACGGCGCGTGAGAGGTATAGGCGGTGGGGAATTCGGTTGAGGTAGGGAAGAGTGGAAGCCATTTGGAGAGACGATCGGGCGTCGGGGAGGATGATGATTGCCATTGGTTTGCCGTTTGCGACAATAATATTGTAGGAAATTGGTTTCGTGTCAGTTACTTAGGCATCGGGTGCTGTCGCGGTGGCTTACTTGTTGGTTGTTGTTGTTGGGCATAACATTGGTTGGGTTACTTGACCAAAGCATTCTCATTTCTCATTCACATTGGTTGGGTCAACCTTGGCACCCCTGTTACTGCAAATGCAGTTTTTCAATAAAAGTCATGCTACAGTAATTCTTTTTCTTTTGTAAAGTATTTATTCCTTGTAATGAAATAACTACAAACTTATGACAAAAGTGTATTAAAGAAATAAAGAAAGCCTTTGTATTCAGAGCTCAAGAAATCGTCAAATAATTTCAAGATGATCGGTATTTACAACCGTCGGTATTTATAACCGAACCATCGGTAACAATAATTACGAGCAGTAACATATCCTTTTTTTTTCCACCATGCAATAGTTCACATTAAATGCTCCATTTGACTTTTTATATTTTTTCGTAACACTCCTCTTTGAACATAGCATTGTAAGTTGAATAAGTATATCTCGTTAAAAACCTTTAAGTCAGAAAACTCGATAGAGAAAAAAATCTGATATAAAAAAAAAGAATACATAACTTAAATTTGAATCATGTGCATGGGTTTTCTCTTTAAAAACTTTTTCATGAAAAACTCAGTAGGACAAAACTGTGATAAATGAAAAAAGAATACAGTCATTTATGCTCCCCTCGAGCTAACAAGGGTCAAGAGAAATCATATGTAAATCTCGTAGATTTCGCATCTCAATATTGTGAACATGCTTTCTGAAGGTTGTAGTTGGAAATGTCTTTGTGAATAAATCTGCAGCATTATCACTTGATCGAACATATTGGATTCTGACATCTTTCTTATTTTCAAGTTCTTAAGTATAGTATGTGTAGTTGCGCTATCCGCAAGGCATAAATCACCTTCTTGTATCTTGGATTGAAGCATAATTATGATTTATTTTAATATAAGAGAAAGAAAACAAATAAGATGAATAAATATTATAAGACTTTTAACACAAAAATACATATATAGATAATATCGTCAATCAGCTAGTACAAATAGAAAAATAAGTTACTTCTTCCACGATCTCTTCCTTGAACTGGACCCCGCACAGATACAATTATACATAATAGTCATGTTGTACCAAACATTACATATTTCCTTCCATCTAGGATCATAGCTTCATTCTTATGTTCACCTACCAACTATATAGTTTTATATATATACTAAAAGTCATGAATAACATTTTTGACAAAATATTACACATAGTAAAACATAAGCAAATATTTATTATTCGCACAAACGAAAAATATTCATGAAGAGTTATTTTCTTGGTAGCTGAGTCCATCAGTCATATCAACATCCACATTAGCAACATCATCAAGGTCAAAGATAAGATCTTCAGAATCACTTATCATGAAATTTGTCTCAATGTTTTTCTGTTTTCATGATTTCTAATAAAGCTTAACTAGATGTCTCGATGTATGGCACGTACGCAACCAATGGTCTTTCATGCCACATTGATAACAAATGTTGTAATTATTCTTTTTATGTATACCATTGTGGTTCTTTCCACGTTTTTCCTCCTTATCGATCTTGGGTCTGAAGCCTCTGAAACCTCTTCTCATTCCTACACCACTTCCTCGACCACGACCACGACCTCAACCATGATTATAGCCTCAGCTACATCCTGAAATGGATCCATGTTTACGCCCATGGTCATGATCAGTCGACATTGCATTTACTTATGGGTATGGGGCAAAGCCAATGAGATGAGTTTCATTATTTTTCATTAGCAGCTCGTTATTTTGTTCAGTCAAAAGAAGACGTGAAATCAGTTCAGAATATCTTGTGAATCTTTTTTCATGATATTGTTGTTGAAGGATCACATTTGTGGCATGAAATATGGTGAATGTCTTGTCTAGCATATCATACTCAGTGATATTTTCACCACATAATTTCAACTTACAACTAATGCGAAAACATGACTGAATTATACTCGCTAACAGATTTAAAATCCTGGAAGCGGAGTGTAAGCCAATCATAACGAGCTTTTGGGAGAATCACTGTTTTCCGATGATCATATCGTTTCTTCAGTGATTTACAAAGATCTGCAGGATCTTTGATAGTGAGATATTCTGATTTTAGATCCTCGTGGAGATGATGGCGAAGGAAGATCGTAGACTTTGCTTTGTCTTGGGTTGATGTTTCATTTGATTCATCTATTGCATCACCGAAACCTTTAGCATCTAGGTGGATCTCAGCGTCTAGTAATAGTTTTTTCCAGTGATGTCTAGCGTTTTAAATTCAAGTTTGACAAGATTTGACATTTTGATAGACTAAAAAGAAAAAACATATATATTAATAAAATTATAATACGAAAATTTATTTAAAATATAATAATTATTACACGATGGAGTAAATGTCAAAAGCTATTGCTATTGCTAACAGAAAATACATAATACAGAGATATCAAACAAAAATATGAAAATCGTTTGGAGAGAAATTGACGTTGAAAACCAGTATGGTGCACGCAATAACTAGTATGATAATAAATATCAACATTGAGTTAAACATATTGTAGAAGTGGATATGGTATTAAGTGTTTCTAAGGAGGTAGTAAAAATGTGAGTGAAGAATTGAGATGTTGGTGTGTTAATGGAGTAAAAATGATCATTTAAAACCGTTAACTAGCCGTTAATAGTCATTGGAGGAGAGAGAAAATATGTAAAAAATTATGATTTGATAGAATTGCATTTATATTATATGTAAACATAAATCTTATTAAGGGTAATACGTTGATTACAAATAAAATAACTTTGCGTATTATTATTACCTGTCCACACAAGATTACTATTATTTGTCATGCATATTTATTCACGCCACGTTACTCGGCAAGTCTTTCGGGTGGATGTTTAAAAATCAGTAATAAGATTATCCATATAACGAACATATATTTTATACATAAAATAATAAAATATTATATTGTCATGGCACCATATATTATAGACGGTGGTTCAACCAACATTTTCTTAATAATGGTGATATACGATATATATTAAAGTAAACAAGTAACATAAAATAAAACATATTGACGAAAATTCTTACTGATAGAAATGTTAGGATTAGAGCGTTCGTGCTGATAACGTGTTATGAAATAACCACAAACTTATGACAAAAGTGTATTAAAGAGATAAAAAGAAAGTCTTTGTATTCAGAGCTCAAAAGATCGTCAAATAACTTCACGATGGTCGGTGTTTATAACCGAACCATCGGTCACAATAATTGCGAGCAGTAACATATCCTCTCTTTTTTTCCACAATGCAATAGTTCACATTAAATGCTCCATTTGGCTTTTTCCGTTTCTTCATAACACTCTTTACTTTTTAGTATATTTTTTTCACTAAAATAAAATAAAAATAATGGACTATTTTAATAAACCATTAATGCTCATGTCTATTATTATAGGTCCACACGGACATGATATGATTCAAAAATAAATATTTATTTAAATATGATTTTTTAAAGAAATAAACACTCATTTACGAATGACGAGGGAGTATATATATATATATATATATGTGTGTGTGTGTGTGTGTGTGTGTGATTTTAGGTGTTCACCAAAATTAAATGCATGCACCGGCAACACACAAATCTATATTTGTTTTAATTTAAAAAGATGATTATACCTTTTCACTCCTTTGGAATCAGATTAATTGAATATTAAGAGTCTGATGCATAGGAATTTGAAGCGGGAGCTAAAGGATTTATTGGCAAATGAAACAAATGCCAATTATCTTAGACTATATATCATCATCTCCATTTCTCCTTCTCTTCCAAAATGGTTTCAAAGAAGTGCGTCTACATACTAGCCCAATTGGACCAAGTATATCAGCATCACACCATATTAGGGTGAGTAGCCTCGAAAAGCTATAGCACATTATTAAGAGATTTAAGTAAAAAGATGTTATTCAAAAGCTTACATTCTTAGTTAAGAGCAAAGTTGATCACCACAAAAAGGTTGGCCAACATTATTTCACACCTAATTGCATATCTAATAGCATCAAACTCAATATATAATCTACATAATTCGTCCAAGCACATAGGTGTAAACTTTTGAGTTTATTATATCAAATTTTGGGGTTAGAGGAAATGAACAGGCGTTGAAGAGATTGAGGTGATAATTGATTAGAGTTTGAAGTATGGAGAAGGCAAGATTAATTATGTTAGCCTGTAAGGGGCGAAATAATTTATGCATGTGAAGGGTAGATATTAGATTTTTAATTTGGGCCCAATTGGACTGAGTTTATTTAGGAAAAAATTACGGGCAAGTCTCATTTTTAAAGTTTTTAATTGTTTACACTTTAATACTAGTTATTTTTTTATCTCGTGCCTCGCATGGGTACAATGCGAGATATATATATATATATATATATATATATATATATATATATATATATATTGTAATAATAATATAACTTTTTGACATTATAATTAGATTGTTAATACCTTCCATGATTATTATTTTTTTATCTATTGTTACTAATATTAAACAGTTTTTTTACCTAAATACTTTTAAAATTAATATAAGTTTCTAACTAACGTGAGATACATATTTTGTATTAGTAATAATAGTAAAAATCTTTGATCTAAAGACTTTTAAAATTAACATCTAACTTGATGATAATATTAGAAGTCTTTTTGTTAAAAACTTGTAAAATCATAATTCATTTTTAAACAATGTGAGATACTTATTTTCTATTTTTATTGGTAATGAAAGTTTAAATCTTTTATCTAAACACTTTTAAAACCAACATCACATTCTAAACAATGTGAGATACATATTTTCTAATGGTAATAACATAAAATGTCTTTATCTAATAACTTGTATAATCGATATTCATTTCTAAATAATGTGAGATATATTTATTTGTAACCAATGTGAGATCCATCATCTAAAAAGTTATTAAACCAATATAACTTTTTTAACCAATGTGAAATACTTATCTTCTATTGTTAATAATGGTAGATTTTTAAAATCAGCATCACTCTCTAAACAATGTGTGATACATCTCTTGTATTGATAATAATATAAAAATTCTTTTATCTAAAGACTTTTATAACCAATATATGTTTCTAAATAATCTGGATTTCTTTGTAACCAATATGAGATACATTATTTAAAAAAAATTAAACCAATATCATTTTCTTAACCAGTGTGAAATATATATTTTTCTATTAGTATTAAACTTTTTTATAAAAATATTTTTAATATCTACATCACTCTCTAACCAATGCGGAATACATCTTATCATTTGGTAATAGTAGTAGAAGTTTTTTATCTAAAAAAAATTAAAACAAACATCAATTTATAACAAATGTATGATATATATATATATATATATATATATATATATATATATATATATATATATATATATAAAATAGTAAACGTCTTTTATATATATTTTATATTGGTAATAATGGTAGAAGTCTTTTATCAAAAGACTTTGAAAATTAACATCACTATCTAACCAATGTATGATACATCTCTTCTATTGGTAATTAATAATAATGTTTTTAAAACAATATCAATTTCTAACCAATGTGAGATACATCTCTTATAAAAGTGAAAGTTTTAGTCTAAAGACTTTAAAATATAACATTTTCTTTTTAAACAATGTGCTATACATCTCTTTTATTGGTAATAATATAAAATAATTTAAAATCAACATCATTTTCTAACCAATGTAAGATATACATCTTCTATTGATAATAATGATTAAAGTCTTTTATCAAATAACTTTGAAAACCAACATCATTTTTCAACCAATATATGATACATCTTTTTTATTGGTACTTAATAATAGTATGTTTAAAACCAACATCAATTTCTAACAAATGTGGAATACATCTTTTCTATTGTTGAAAAATTCGTGTTTTAAGTGAAAATAACTGCGCAACTTGAGACACAAAATTTTTTACGTGTCATTTGTTTGTTGGCAAATGTGTTCTATTCTATGAGAGCATCGAAATGATATATTTATTTGTCCAAATCAAGTTTTTGATGAATAAAATATCAAGACTTAAAGTATAATACTTGTTTAAAAATTAGTATTTTTAGTGAAAAAAATTGTGCAACTTGAGGTACAAATTTCTTTATGTGTCATTTGTTTGTTGGTAAAAGTAATTATGTAAATGTGTTTTACTCGACAAGAGTATCAAAATTATATATTTATTTGTCCAAATCAAGTTTTGGATGAATAAAATATCAATGTTTAAAGTATAGTGTTAGAAGTGAGTCATTAGAAGTAATGTCTCACTTTGAAGAGTTTTATCTCACATTGGTTAGAAGTAATGTTAGTTGTAATAATTTTTAAATATAAGTCTTTTACTATTGACAATAAAATAAGTTATATATATTAATACCAATACCCATTATTATATTGATTATAATTGTGTATTATTATTAGTTAATGACTAGAAAACCAATAGTTTTTAAAGCCTCCACATGAATGCTTTACAATGAAGATTTATTAAAAGGTGGTGAGGTGGCACAACCATAGTGCTCATCACCAACTTTATATATATATATATATATACACACACACACACACACACACACACATATATATATATATATATATATATATATATATATATAGGGAGAGGGAGGGAGAGAGAGGGAGAGAGAGATTTTCATAATCGAAAAAAAGTACTTCATGTATCGCGATGCACAATTCATCAGATTGAGCATCCCATTGCATGATGTGTCTTTTTCCGTTATGAAAAAAATGTAAAGTGTAAACGGTTGAAAATTATCTACATGGGACACGGTTCATTGCAAATTAGTATTATTTGGGGGGGGGGGGTGGCATTTTTAAATTTGTTGAATGTTTGGGTTTTATATAGACCTGTAATTAATTGAATGTGACAGGATTTGGACATTTTTTAATTAGTTAGCTTATAATATTATCGATACAATAATGTATTTCAATTAAATTGTTGCCTCCAACACTATTTTTCCTCACTTAATTTTTTGTCTTTATTTTACTTGACTGTAATTTATCTAAAAAAGATGTAGGATCGTGCGTTGAACGCACGTGTGTTAAGTTAGTTGTAATTAACTCAAAAGAAAAACACACAATAAGAACAGAAAACGAATTAAAGAGATCCTTAACGAACAAAGACATTCTGAACCAAACAAAGCCCACATAATGGATAAATTTTGTTAGGGTTTGTTCCATCTGGATAATTTTTAATCGTTTTACGCCCTTATATTTTTTTCGTAATCGGAAAAATGTACGCCATGCATTGCGATGCAAACAATAAGACACTTTCATGCATTGCGATATACAATTGATGCATTGCGGTGCATATATGAAGTGCTTTTTCGGTTATGAAAAAAATATAAGGCATAAAGCAATTGAAAACTTTAAAAATGAGTCTGTCCCGCAATTTTTCAATTTGGGTGAAAATTCGGGCCAATTTTTCAATTTTCAACCGCTACAATACCCTATGTTTTTTTTAACTGGAAAATTACACTTCTGTGAGTGAAGAGATTACGATACCCTTAATGAACCTAAGACGTGATACACATCACTTACACAGTACACACCGATGCATCAATTTATACACCGCAATAAATCATATTAAATTACCTAATCAAATTTATTCATCGCACTACAACAAATCAAACAACCAATTGATGTATCGCGCAACAAATATAATGAATCAAACCTTTATGTCTCTTAATTCCTAAACACAAATAAAAAATTGATTTCAAAATTGATTCATCTTTCATGCATTCCAATTTCCAAACCCAAATTGATGCATCACGATTCACAAATGATGTACGAGATTCAAAATTGATACATCCAGATTGAAAAATGGTGTCCAACAATGAACAAATTTCTATTTGGATATTTAATCGAACAATTTACATGCATAGCAACAAAACACACAAACATAATGAAGAAGGAGAAAAAAAAGACACATGTGAAATAGAAGATCGATAGATGAAGAGGAAAGAGAGTAAGAAGTTAGGGTGATGAAACACACTAGTGTTCTTTTTAATTACCCTAACTCCCACCCTCTCTACTCTTCATCTCAATGATTTGGTGACGTTCTTTCTCTTATACGGGTATTTTAGGAACGATTTAAAAATAAATAAATTCACTCGTTGAAAAAAATTATAGGTACTAGTGCGGTTGATAATTTGGGAAAAGGGATCGACCCGCAATTTCCTCAATCAATTTTGTTAGGGTGAAATTCGGCCCAGTCCACTTTTTGAAGTTTCTAACCTCTCTAGTCTAGTTTTTTTTTCCAATTGGAAAAAACCACTTTTGAATGCGAAAAACTATAATACCCTTAATGAACAAGAGTCATGTTACGAATAAAGACGAGATGCACCGCTGTTCACATATTTATATACCATGGTCCAAAACTATCAACAACCAGAAAATTATGTGAACCGTGGCATATAAATATGTGACCGCGGTGCAACATTATGTGAACTGGGATATATAAGTGAACAAAATATCAACAACCAACATTAAAATAAGCAAACTACCCAACACGTATATCAACAACCAAAAATTAATGACAACATCCCTTATTCTTCCTTGTTTCGTTATTAAATATCTAATGTCATTTCTTCTCAAGTTTATCTACTGTTATTTCATCTCACTCCATATGATTTATTTAAAATTCCAGTTGTTGTTTATCATAAAGTTGTAAGATATATTTCTTGCAGGTGAAGAAAATCTATATATGATCAATAAGTGAGAATCACGGTTGATTTGGAAATTACTAAATTACAATAAATTTGGTTTGTAAAAATGATAAGTTTCCTAAATAAACTCTACCTTGATGGACGGTTGAGATTAAAACCCTAATAGGAATTTGGTCCTCCATTTGCATATAAAAGAGATGTAATACCCATCATATTCATCTATTACGTTAAATCAACTCATTAGGGTTTTAGGCCAAAAGGGAGAAACCATATTCTGCCTCTTCGTCTCTATTATACTGCAGATTTCAGATCAAGGGCAAATTATTAGAAGCAATATGTCTTCATCATGTATTTTAATTAAGAGTATTTTGTATGTCATTGTGATTATCATTTAGTTCAAGATCTAGGGCTTAAGTTTAATAACTTACAGTTGGTATCAGAGCCAAGGCTTCGAACTCGTGATCATCCATAAAAACGCATGCAATATTATTGTTCAATTAATAATTGAATTTTTTTTTTCAAACACGGTCAGATCGTCAATTTTTTTTAGTTATGAAAGTTGACCCTGGACTTGAATTGGTATTGTTTAAGCTTTGATTATCATGCAATTATTGCTTTATTAAAGACTTTCATTCATCAGCGCACATGCAAGCTTTTTTTATTATTTTTGGTTTATTTATTTTTACTATATAAATAATACTAATAATGCGTTTAGTAATAATAAATAATGATGGTTTCTATGTCGGATTGAGAATTTGAAATATGAAACTGGCAATGAAGTTGTTTACAATTCGATCCTATTTTGGCCTTCAAAATTTTTTTCTTCAAAATTTTATGAATTTATTTTATTTTAAGAAAAAATAATTATGTTTTTCCGCACTAACCGTTTTGATATGTATAAAGACTAATTATCACCACAGTGATAATTGATAATTAATTTGATGTTATTTAATGTTAATGTTTATTGATGAGTCTTCTACGTTGTACATATATATTAGAACGGTAATTACCCACAGGTGATTTTGATCCACATGTTTGAACAACATTAAAAGTGATGTGTTAGAGAAAAGAAAAATATCCACAGATATTTATCTTGTTCTTATACACATGATTAATTTGGAATTATGACTCATAATTAATTTAGTGGAAGTTCTACCCACAGGAGAATCTTCTTTATGAACATTTAGACAATTTCTAATTCGTGTATATCTCTATTATATTTCAGCTCTTGTTCCCGTTAATTTGCACTCGCATGCTTCATCTATATCCTCTCTCAATGGTACCAACTTCTCAGAATGGCGTGAGAACGTTGAATTCACTTTGGGTGTTCTTGATCTCGATCTTGCACTCCAAACTGAAAAACCTTCTGCATTAACCGCAGAAAGTTCCAAAGAGGATAAGGATCTCCATAAACTGTGGGAGAAAAGTAACAGATTGAGCCTTATGTTCATGCGAATGACAATTGCTACAAACATCAAGACCTCTCTTCCTGAAACGAAAGTGGCTAGGGAATTCATGGAATTCGTTGCAGAACGCTTTAAGACTGTAGATAAGTCCCTTGCAGGGAAATTAATGTCAGAACTCACTACCATGAAGTTTGATGGTGCACGGTCAATGCACAATCATATTATTGAGATGCAAAATCTTGCAGCTAAGCTTCAAAATTTAGGAATGAAAGTGGATGAGATTTTTTTTGTCCAGTTTATCCTAAATTCTCTTCCTCTACAGTATGCCCCTTTTCAAGTGAACTATAATTCCATTAAGGAAAAGTGGACAGTGAATGAACTATCTAACATGCTAGTTCAAGAGGAAGCAAGGCTAACTCAACAAGGTGTTAATGTTGCACATCTCACAATTCAAGGAGCAAATCATAAGTTTGGGAAAAAGGCTGGAAAAGGCCAGAAAAGAGCACCACTCAAAATGAATAATAACGTCCAACCCCCCCAAGTCAAGGCAAAGAAAGAAGAAGTTTGTCGTTTCTGCAAGAAATCTGGACATTTCCAGAAAGATTGTGGGAAACGTCGTAATTGGTTTGAAAGTAAAGGTAATCCTTTGGGATTCGTAAGTTTTTCAGAATGTAACTTCTCTAATGTGCCTTCAAATTCATGGTGGTTGGATACAGGTGCTAATGTTCATGTTTCTAATTCGATGCAGGGATACCTTACAACCCAAATCATAAACCCAACTGAAAACTTTTTCTTTGTGGGAAACGGCAATAAAACTCATGTCGAAGCTATTGGAACGTATCGTCTTGTTCTTGCAAAAGGACATTATTTAGATTTATTTCAAACTCTTTATGTTCCATTTATTTCCATTGACTTAGTTTCGGTTTCAAAACTTGATTTACAAGGATTTATGTTTGATTTAGCTTGGAAGTTTCAATTTATATAAAGATTCTATTAAATTTGGTTCTGGAATTCTTGTGGATGGTTTTTACAAATTTACTTTGTTTTCTCCATCCTTACCTGAAACCCAATTGACTCTGTATCATAATGAAGGAACTGTACATCATGTAATGAAAAAAAGACTCTTCACTCTTGTGGCATCAGAAGTTGGGACACATATCTCGTGAACAACTTCAAAGATTAGTAAAAGATGGGGTTTTACCGAACCTAGACTTTACTGATTATCAAGGTTGTGTGGATTGTATTAAAGGCAAAACAACAAAACACACAAAGAAAGGAGCCATAAGAAGTTCTCAGCTTCTTGAAATAATACATCTGAGACATTTGTGGACCTTTTGATGTTCCAACGTTTGGGGGAGAAACATACTTCATCACCTTTATAGATGATTATTCACGTTACTGTCATCTCTATCTATTGCATAACAAATCTCAATCTGTGAATTTTGTACAAACATTCATAACTGAGGTTGAGAGGCAATTAGAACGAAAAGTAAAAATCATAAGGTCCGATAGAAGTGGAGAATTTTATGGCAGGTATGACGAAACAGGACAACATCCTGGACCTTTTGCCAGACTCCTCGAACAACTTGGAATTGTAGCTCAATACACAATGCCAGATTCTCCATGGCAGAATGGTGTAACTGAAAGGCGAAATCGCACGCTTTTGGAAATGGTTAGAAGCATGATGAGTCATGCTAAGTTGCCCATTACGTTGTGGACATATGCTCTTCGTATGGTCGTATATATTTTAAATAGGGTTCCAAAAGCGGTTCAAAACTCCTTTTGAGGCGTGGAAAGGAAACCTAGTTTAAAACACACACAAGTTTGGGGACGACGGTTGAAGCGAAGGTATATAATCCTCAAGCAAACAAATTGGATTTGAAAACCATAAGTGGTTATTTCATTGGTTTTCCTGAAAAATCCAAAGGGTATATAATTTATTGTCCTAACCATAAGCTGCGAATTGTGGAAACTGGTAATGTCAAAATCATTGATGATGGCATGATTAGTGGGAGTATATTTGTGGAAGATAAGTCTGTTCACGAAGTTAGGGTAACAATCACATTACCTAATAATCAAACAGACAATGTGAATCCTTCCATCATTGAACCGTTAAACGTCGAAGGATCACATGTGGCTCCACTCATCGTTGAACCGATAAACGATGAAGAGCCACAACCACATCAGCCACAATCCCCTAATGAAATCATTGCTAATGAAGAAATTGTAGAACAATCACAGGAACCAGCATTGAGAATATCTCAACGAGAAAAACGAAGTGCTATCCATGATGATTATGTTGTTTATCTATAAGAATCTGATTTTGACATAGGGATAATGAAAAGACCCAGTTTCTTATTCACAAGCCATTACAAGTAATAATTATGATAAATTGATTGATGCCATGAAGAATAAGTTGAAATCAATGGCAGATAATCAAGTATGGGAACTAACTCATTTGCCGGAAAGATACAAAACAGTTGGGTGTAAATGGGTCTACAAGACCAAACGCGACTGTCATGGCAATATTGAACGATATAAAACTAGACTTGTAGCCAAAGGTTTTACTCAAAAAGATGGCATAGATTACAAAGAGATTTTTTCTCCTGTGTCAAAGAAAGACTCTCTCAGAATTATTATGGCCTTAGTAGCTCATTATGACTTAGAGTTACATCAAATGGATGTGAAAACAACATTTCTTAATGGTGAGCTACAAGAAGAAGTTTACATCGCGTCAACTTTGAAGGTTTTACCTTGGAACGGACAGGAAGACATGGTCTGCAAACTTAAGAAATCAATTTATGGACTTAAACAAGCCTCTCGGGAATGGTATTTAAAATTCAACGAAACCATTAATGCTTTTGGTTTTGAAGAAAATACAGTAGATCCATGCATATACCTCAAGATCAGTGGGAGTAAGTTCATATTTTTGGTTCTGTATGTTGATGACATATTATTGGCAAGTAGTGATCTTGGCTTAATGCATGAAACCAAAGTTTATCTTTCTAAAAATTTCGAGATGAAGGACATGGGTGAAGCTTCCTACGTGATTGGGATAGAAATATTCCGTGATAGATCACGTGGATTACTTAAACTCTCCCAGAAAACATACATAGAAAGAATTTTAGAAAGATTTGGAATGGCAACATGTACCGCAGCGTTGCTCAATTCGAGAAGGAGACAAATTTGGTCTCTATCAATGTCCTAAAAATGAATTGGAGCGTAAGCAAATGGAAAACATACCCTATGCTTCTTTAGTAGGAAGTTTGATGCATGCACAAGTTTGCACAAGGCCTGACATCAGCTTTGCTATTGGTATGTTGGGAAGATACCAATTAAATCCAGGAATGGATCATTGAAGAGCTGGAAAGAAAGTTTTGAGATACTTCTGTACGAAGGATTATTGTCTTACATTCAAGAAGTCGATCAATTAGAGTTGGTTGGCTATTCGATTCGATTATCTTTGGATGCAAAGACACTTTAAAGAGCACTTTTGGTTATGTTTTCTACTAGCTGGAGGAGCAATCTCATGGAAAAGTGCAAAATAGTCTATTATTGCTAATTCCATGATGGAAGCTGAATTTGTAGCTTGCTTTGAAGCTACAAATCATTGCTTATGGCTGCGAAATTTCATCTCAAGATTTAGAGACTTTAATTTTGTCTCTGGACCGTTGAAACTCTATTGTGATAATGCTGCAGCAGTATTTTTCTCTAAGCATGATAGATATGGGTGTGCAGAAATTTTCCGGAACCGAACCGGACCGGACCAATGGAACCGGTCCGAACCAGTCAAAAATGGACCGGACCAATACTTTGGATTGGTCACGGATCACCACGTTCGAAACCAAAAACCGGACCAGAACCAATGTACATATATATATATATATAATTATATATATATATATATAATAATATAAATATAAATACTAAATTAATAACCCTAAAACTAAACCCTTCGTGAAAGTGTGAAACAGAAACAGAGACCCTCACCCTCTCGCCGCTCGGCCTCTCTCGACTCATAGGCCATAGCCTATTCCTATTTCCTCCGACCTCGACTCTCTGTCCGTTCGTCCGTCCGTCCGCCATTAACGCCCTCCGCCGGTGTCCAGGTACGGCACCTCTCTCTCATTTCTTCTTTATCTCTCTCAATTCTCAAACCCTAGATCTCTGAAGTCTGAAATTGAACCTGTACTCGCTTCAGTCGCTTGGTCTTGTTTCTTAACTTAGCTTGATTTTTTGAGTAAAGACTTGCAGTAAAGTTTAATTTTAATTCAAACTAATAAATGTATGTTCTTACTTCTTATGCTTTGTGATATTTGGTAGTACTCCAGAAGTGTTCAGTTAATTAGGTCATTTGGAGCTAATCAGAGAATGAGGCAACTAAAATCCTTTGTAATCTGGGTTGTGACATGAATCACTTTTGGAACTGTAAAATATTGTAAGATATTACTGTGTTTTGTTCTTTTAAAGGACTTGTTATCGCCCTTACATGCTTGGAACTGTAAAATATTGTAAGATATTACTGTGTTTTGCACTAAATGTAGTGTAAAATTGTTACACCCACACCCATGTCGTGTCGTGTCAACATGAGCACTTTGACAAAAATGAAGGGTCCAAGTAATATAGTTGTGACTACAGTTTAACTAGCAGTACACCAGTCGCTGTCCATTCTCTGAAAGCAAGGAGAAGCAGTAATTGTTTTATGTTGCTCAAGTTAAATAAACATTGGCCACGTTCTCAAGTAAGTATCAAACCGCGAAAACAAGCGAAGAAACATGAAGAATCTTAAATTTCAAAGAAAAATCCTATTCATTCACATGTCATTCCGCCAATTCTTGAATGGAGAAGTGAACTCATTACCTTTACTTAGTATTATGTCATCTTCAAAATGTAAAGAAAAAGGTGCAGTTTGGCCTTGCTCAAATGGAAAGTTTGTTCCGAGCCTTGTTTACCTGCTCATAATAGATTTAGAAACATAAACAGATAGAATAAAATCAAATCAAATAGCAATACTGGAGAGAGATAGATGAACATAAAGGCCTATCCAAAGATGTCATTCGTTCTAAAGGTGTAGACTAGTTGACAGTTGGTGAGGAGAGGTAAGAGAAGTGAGTGTTGTTGTTTGGAGAAATCTACAGTTTTAACCAATAGAACTGCATGAGAAAAGAGAAGCAAAAGTAACGAATGGTCTATGAAAAATAGATGGAGCAGTTGATACTTCTTAGTATGGGCCACAACGTCATATTTTGATTGTTATTCACGTACTGGAATTTGGCTAGATTAATAAGCCAAAGAACAAACACTTGAGAAAATCAGAGAACCAGAACCTTTAATTATTGTTGGAAAAAAAGTAAAACTCAGTACCTATAATTGGAGGATTAGAAATGATGAAGAGGTTTATGGCTTTTAACAACACATCCAAAACCTTAAAAGGGGAAAAATTAACAAATTAGCAGCTATAAGCATGGGATTGAGGGCAATTACACAACCGCCTCAAAACTCAGCAGAAGGATTATGTTCTCCTTTGACTAGACTACCCAAGAAGAATTATCAATTCACTCTTGTTGGCATATTTCTTGACTACAAGAACTTGAAAGAGAAATGATTTGGTTTGAGAACTATATGAGAAACTTCATATGCAAATATCACTTCAAGATATGCAAGAAATCAGATAAACAGACTTGAATAAAACTTGAACTAAACAATTGATAGGGATTATTTTGAAACTATAACATTTAACGAAATTAAACTTGCTAAAAGTTAGAGAAGATAGAGGGACAGAGAAGAATAACTTACAACAGATTTTGATTTAAGAGAGTAATTAAATTAATACTAACAGTATAAACGCAGACCTATGGAGGATTGCTACAGAATGGTTGTTGACTAAAGTGTCTTTTAATTTTGTTATTTATATGTAAGGTTCTTATGTGAAGGAACTGTCGAACTTATATATATATATTTGTTTTGTTCCCCCCTTCTTTACATAGTTTTGAATTTTCTTACGCGGTAAAGGATCCGTTCGTTTTTCTTGGCATTTCAATATTCAGAATGCGTTTCCCTATTACTCTAATATTTTCGTCATCGATTCTTGTTTTTCACATATATATGTTTTTTATAAATAGATGGTAGACATGCCATGAACTGATATTATATACCCTACCTACTTCACACTTTAAATGTTTCTAATTCTTGAAAGCAATCATGGTTCTGTATTATGTGATTATGTATTATGTATTAAATAGAATATGACTATACTTATCCATGTGTTATTTAATCATGTTTTTGGTAGATGGAATCGAAAATGTTCTTTGAAAATGTTCTTTGCTGAGACATTGTGGATCCTTCTCCCAATTCCACAATCCCACCCACACATGAGCCAAATTCAATGTAATAGATTTGACTAAGGTTCCCCTCGTCCTCAAAAAGGAAGAGAGTTGCAGCTAAGATAAAGAATACATCTAGGAAAAAATCGAAATTTGGGACCATTTTGAAAAGCTTGATGAGAATGGGCTTTTGGCTAAGTGTAACTATTGTTCAAAAGAATATCACGAGATACAATCGGGGAATGGTACATCTAGTCTATGGAAACACCTCAATAATCCAAAAGGATGCCACGAATATCCTTATAAGGAACACTTCCAAGAAGATAAAAGCCAAACCACCCTTCAATTTCCGGTAAAGAAAGAGGGAGAAGGTGAGGTGTTACAACAGTGGTGGAACTAGTGGTACCCTTAGGGGTCCACTGTCTTTGCAGACCTTAGGAAGGAACTTGCTATTATGATTATTATTGATGAGATGCCTTTTCGGATTTGTTGAGAAAGAGGGTTTTAAACGTTTCACTAGAGCTTTAAATCCTAGATTTTCGATACCATCTCGCTTCACTGTTGCTAGGGATTACATGGGTCTTTATATTGAGGAAAAAGCCAAGCTAAAGAAACTCCTAAAGTCTCAACGCGTGTCTTACTACAGATACTTGGTCTTCGATTCAAAATTTGAACTACATGTGTCTTACTGCTCATTGGATTGATAGTGGTTGGAATATGAATAAAAAGATTTTGAGCTTTTGTTTGATTGCTAATCATAAGGGAGACACCATTGGAAAGACTATTGAGGCATGTTTGCTTGATTGGGGATTGATAAGATTTTCACAATAACGGCTGACAATGCAAGTTCCAATGATACTGCAATTAGATACTTGTCAAGAAAAACAAAAGGGTGGGAAGGGTGCATCATGGATAATCAACTTTTGCATGTTCGATACAATGCACACATACTAAATCTCATTGTGAAAGAGGGTTTAACCGAACAACATAAATCGATTTCAGCGGTTAGGAATGTAGTGAGGTTTGTGAGGTCTTCTCCTGCTAGGACCAAATATTTTAAAGCTAGTGTTGAAGTGAAAAGATTCCAAGCAAGAGCTTTCTTTGCCTTGACGTTGAAACAAGGTGGAATTCTACCTATTTGATGTTGGAGGCTGAAAAGTTTGAGCTAGCCTTTGAGAGATTGAAGGATGAGGGTAAGTTTGGGGATTACTTTGATGGTCGCGTTGGGCCACCTACCATGGAGCAATGGCAAACTATTAGATGTTTCATTCGGTTTTTGAAGATTTTTTACGTCTCCACCAAAAGGTTTTCTGGTACTAATTACGTGACCACCAATCTTTTCTTTGTTGAGCTTATGTCCATTAGAACTAGTTTGGTCACATGGGCTAGTAATGTGGGAAATGCGGAGGAAGAAATTTTATTGAGTGGTATGGCCAAAAATATGAAAACCAAGTATGATAAATATTGGGAAGATTTGGGTCATTTGAATTATGTGTTGTTTGTTGCAAATGTTTTGGATCCCCGCTATAAAATGAAATTTCTCATATTTTGTTTTGGTCAATGTTATGGGAAATTCACTTCTAGTTATCAAACAATGGTTGATAAGGTTGAAACTACATTGCAACGGTTGTACGACCATTACCAATCACTTGAAAGCAATCATTCCATTCGAGCTGAAATGGTTGATTTGGATCGCTCATCTACATCTACTTTTATGAGTGTTAATGTGAATGATGACCCTACTATCCTCTTGAAGTCACAATTTGCACAACATTTAGAAAATGAGCAAAGTGTTGAAAGTAGGTCCGAGATTGGCCGGTATTTAGCCAATGGTTGTGAAAGTATGACCGATTCATTTGACATTTTGAAGTGGTGGAAGCAAAATTCCTCAAAGTATCCCATTCTTTCTCAAGTTGCAAAAGATGTCTTAGCTATCCCTATCACAACTGTTGCTTCGGAGTCGACTTTTAGCACTAGTGGGCGTGTCCTTGATTCTTTTAGGAGTTCATTAAGTCCAAAGATGGTAGAGGCTCTTGTGTGCGGTCAAAATTGGTTGAGGTCGATGGGGAAAGTTGAAGACATATTCGATGTATTAGATGATATTGAGAAGATGGAGAATGTTGAAAAAGGTAATAACTTGTATCTTGATTTATTTGTATTATTTGTTGAATTTTTTACTTTATTTTCTTGTGACTAATACTTTATTATTATTTTCACTTCTTATTTTCAGAGTATATGAAAACTGCTTCCACAATTACTGTTGATGGCTGAGACTTGAGAGGTATGAAAACTGGTTTATTGTTCAGGACTAATAATCTAATATGTGGTAGAGAATTTTCAGGAATGCAGCTTTTATAGTGGTGTACTTTCGACTTTTTGCTCCAAAGTGCATGCTTATATATGCTTGTGATAGGCGATAGGTTTTAGAAAGTTCGAGCTGTTTGCAATCCACGGGTTTTTCGAAAGTTACGTTCTTGATCGGTCACATATTCAACAATAGTCATGTGAATGTTGAGCAGCTTATAAATGTTGGAACTGTCATGCTTATATATGTTGAGCAGGTTTTCTGAAAGTTCTGTTCTGATAGTCATGCTTATATATGCTTGTAACTGTTTGCAATCCACAGCTTATAAATGTTGGTTCTGCAATTTCACATGTTTATCTAAGGATGAATGGTCTTCATGTATCAATGTTGAGCAGGCATACATAAATCAGGAAATGTCCAACCAAAACCAAATAAAATCTGACATGGAGATATAAATTTGATATGTGGTGACAAAACAAAAACCAATATTTCTGTTTTGTTTTGATATATATTAAAAGTGTCTTTTAATTTTGTTTTGTTTTCTCAACCATAGAATCTTGGAAAATCTATGCTGCTCATTTGTGCATTCAACATGCACTTAGCGCTTACAATTATCACTAATTCTCTTTCATATATCTCCCAACTACCTTGCTTTAAAGCTTAAACTAACAAGTCCAGGTCAATATGGGTAGGTGCCCATATGAAATTTTGGTATGGATTTGTATAATGAATACCCTGAATTTGAATTCAATAATTTATTTTCTTAATGGATCAATATAGCTCTGTTAAGACCTCAATCCAATCTAAAAATAACATAATTGAATGCTCACTGCTCTGCAATATTGCTGTTGTTGCTGCCGTGAATGATGTTCAACAGTTGAATCCAGCAAAACAAGTTGTTGCTGCCTTGCTGGGCCTAAGTCACATTTCCTTTAACAAGTTGAATCCAATCCAAGGGTACCAAGAACTCAAGTTTGCAAACAGAACCTTCAATTGTTGCTGCCTTGTTGCCTTTTGTTTCAAATTATTAATTTCTTTGTTGGATTCAAATGATTTCTTAACTTTGATTTCATTGTTTGTTAATGTTTGATGTTTATAAGAAAAGTTTGACTTTTAATTTATTAATGTTTGATGCTAATTTATAAAAAAAAATGTTATTTGTCTAATTTTTAATGTAAACACTAAGATTGCTTGTGCTAGGTGGGCGTTTGATGAGTCCTACAACTCAAGCCCCGACTTATTATTTAGAGAAGTTCATGTGTTGAGTTATGTTTAATCTGATAAATTCTTCGATCTGTTTTGTTATTTCTTATTTTTGTTAATCTATTTTGCAGGCAAGGAATTGCTTGGTTGGGGATGGAGAATTGGAGGCTGGGGAGATTTCAATTTATACTCCTTTGGTGCTCTCAATAGATTGTTTTGTACTCTTTTGTTATTTTACATTTCTAGCATCAACACTCAAAACACTTATTAAGCTCATACTTTTTAGTTATTTTTTTTTCTCTATTTCGTTTGTAATATTTTGTTATTTTGTTTCGACTGGTTTGTTATGTTTATGAGTCTATGATTTGACATTTTTAATTGTTGAATGCAATTTTATTGAAGGTTTTTTAATCTATTTATGAAGTTTAAATCTTTTAGATTTTATTATGTATTTGTATTAAATAGGTAAAAAATATATAACCATCGTATTGGTCCGGTCCTGGTTCTCGTACGTCTTCAATTGGTTCTGGACCAGACCAATGTATTGGTTCTCAGACATATTGGGTTGGTCCTGATTCTATATTTTTTGAGAACCGGACTATTGGTATGATCCTGGTTCTCTCAATTTTTTCCAAAAAAATGGACCGAACCGGACTAAGCTCACCCCTAATGATAGATACTCTAAAGGGACAAAACACATGGACCTTAAGTATCTATCGTTGAAGCAAGCAATTTAGAAGAAACAGTTGTTCATTGAACATATAAGCACAACACTTATGGTTGCAGATGCACTTACGAAGGGGTTACCTCCTAAGACTTTTCATGAACATACTTTAAGTATGGGTCTAGAAAGAGTGACTGATTATTAATTTATCGTTTATTATGCTTATACATTGAACTTCTATTGAGCTCTTATTTATGACATTCTGAATTTTATTTATGTTTCCATATTTTGTATACTTTATGTGAATGGATAATTGATAACAAAAATAGTTCTTGAAGAAAGAACATCATTGGACCCTTATACCCTTGCTTAAAAGGCCTAGTAAACTAAGTTATTTATGTTGTATTACATGGAAGGAACCATGTTGAAAACCTGATAATGTGGAACCACTATGACTCTCATGGATAGCTTGTTTTGCGAAGGTATTATGTTAACCATCATGTTATTAATGTAGTAATCATGCGCGCTTTATGTTTTTCAAGATTAACCATTAAAAGGATTATCACTTTGACCAAGTGGGAGAATGTAAGATATATTTCTTGCATGTGAAGAAAATATATATATGGTCAATAAGTGAAAATCACGGTTGATTTGGAAATTACTAAATTACAATAAATTTAGTTTGTAAAAAGGGTAAGTTTCCTAAATAAACTCTACCTTGATGGACGGTTGAGATTAAAACCCTAATAGGAATTTGGTCCGCCCTTTGCCTATAAAAAAGATGTAATACCCATCATATTCATCTATTACGTTAAATCAACTCATTAGGGTTTTAGGCCAAAAGGGAGAAACCATATTCTGCCTCTTCTTCTCTATTATACTGCAGATTTCAAATCAAGAGCAAATTATTAGAAGCAATATGTCTTCATCCGATATTTTAATTAAGAGTATTTTGTATGTCATTGTGATTATCATTTAGTTCAAGATCTAGGGCTTAGGTTTAATAACTTACAAAAGTTTCTTCTTAAGCTTTATGATTCTCTGATGTATACAAATCTTAGATAAAAAAACATCCCCTTCTTCCTACATCTTTATGAATTTGATGATAAAGCTTGAGAAGCAACTTGATGTTAAACAACCACATGGAGCTGATCTATGAAGATTTCTCACAATGAAGATTTATCTGGGGCATGCCCAAACTTTAATCTCTCCATGCAGTCTTTTATTGATTCCATCTTGAACGATATTCATAAATTTTCATTTTGATGTTTTTTTTTGCAAAGTTCAATTAGTAATTTTGCTGTATTTTAATACAAAAATAGAAAGTAAAACATATATCTTGTATCGCGGTTCACATATGCATTTATTGCGGTTTATCAGTGTTAACCATTTATGATTTTCTATACAGAAATTGAAGTAACACATATATTTTGTATCGTGGTTCACATATTTATATATCGCGATTCATCAGTGTTAACATTCATAATTTTAAATACATAAATTGAAGTATACATGTATTTTGTATCGCGGTAAATATAATTACATACCACAGTTCACATACTTTTTTGGTTGTTGATACAAAAATTGAAGTAAACATATATTTTGTATCACAATACATATGTTATATACCACAGTACAATTTTTTTTGAAGAATATGTTTTGCACCGCGATTCAAAGGGATACACGCGTCTCATGCTCATTAAGGTTAACGCAGTCTCTTTCACGTCCAAAAGTGATTTTTCCCCTTTTTTTGAAAAAAAGTACTTAAGCGATTAAATTTTTGGGTAAAATTCTGACAGGTCCTTTTTTCAAATATTGTAACCGTAAAAGTCAACTGTTATTTTTTTTCAACCGTAAAAGACTACTTTTCGAAATATTATTCAAAAAATGCCATCGTCTCCTTCAATAGTTTCGGCAAGACATTTTGGATTAAAAAATAAGGTAAACGATTTTTTTGATTCATGAAATACAAAAATGTAATGGGGTTGAATGATTTTTCAGTTGGGACAAAGGTGGAGAAAGAGGCTTACGACAGATGAGATGGAAAAAGAAGGTGGAGGACGTGTTTTGATTTATTATCATTTTGTATCGTGGTGCACAAATGAATTAGATAATGTTTTATGTATCACAGTTCAAAATTGGATTAAGTAATTAAGACTTATGTATCGCGGTTCAAAAATTGTTTCATCACGGTGCAAAAAGTGTTTCATCGCGGTGCAAATTTGGATTAGGTAATTACGACTTATGTATCGCGGTTCAAAAATTGTTTTATCGCGATACAAAGAGTGTTTCATCGCGGTGCAAAAAATGATGCAATAAAATTGATGTATCGAGGTGCAAAATTTAACCTCCGTAGGGCGCCTTCGGTTCATTAAGAGTATCATAGTGATTTTGCCCTTAAAAGTGACTTTTTCCGATTGAAAAGAAAATGAATACTTTAACGATTATAAATTTCAAAAAGTGGATCAATCTGTAATTATTCATAAATTATTCAGAAAGTGGACCGGCCCACAAAATTTTCATTTCGTTACTATACTGTGGACTGAGAATTGAGATGGAAATGGTCCAAATGGATTATGGAAGATCAAATAATAGTTGGGCCTATGGATTACTAAATGGCCCATTCGAGCGATTTATCTTAGTCCGTCGCTGCCCACTTTTCCACCCCCTCCCGGTTCTCCTCTGTTCCCGCTCCTCTTTCCCTAAAACCTTCTATATTGTCGCCGGAAAACCATATTACCGGTCCACGCCGTTAAGTTAATAACATCTATCTCCACACACTCGGGGATAGCTATTAAAATTTGTAGTGGAAGGAAGCCATGGATGAGGAAGGGGTAGAAGTGAAGAGGGTGTTTATAGGAGCAGGGTGCAACAGAATAGTGAATAATGTGTCATGGGGTGCCTGTGATTTGGTCTCTTTTGGTTCCCAAAACGCTGTCTCCATTTTCTGCCCCAAGGTTCTTCTTTCTTTTTTACTCACCCACTTCTCTTCTTTCTTCAATTAATTCAATTTTCCCCCGTTAATAATTGTCAAGTGTTTTACATTACTACTTTTCACACACACACACACACACACACACACAGAGTGAGAGGTGCTTATTGTGCGGCTTTTGGGTGTTTTTTTGGGCAGACTGCCGAAATATTGACTACCCTTCCAGGTCACAAGGCCTCCGTTAACTGCACCCATTGGCTTCCAAGCAGCAAATTTACTTTTAAAGGTATATTCCTGTACAACTGAAACTATTTTCTTTATCCGATTCGAATTCATTTGATGCTACCTTAGCTCCATATTGAATGTCAGTTTTTGTTCATACTAGGGAATCTAAGAAATTGATGATTCGCCCCGGTGATTCCCAGCTCGTATTACTTAGATTTGAACTAAAAACTCTAAAACTACTTATTGAGAAGTCAGAAGTTGCTCGCACTTCGCGATGGAGGTTGTTCTATGAATGAACAAGTGTATAACACCCTCCACTCAAATACTCTTAGTTTGACCTTTCCTGATCAATTTGACTCCTGTTTGCTTTTAGAGAATTTTAAATTTGGCACTCCTAATAGATTTTAGGTGGTTATAATGATTTTTTTTTTTTTGGGATAAAAACTTTTAGGGAAAGAAATTACTTAGGTAAAAGTGAATAAGCCATCCACCTAACAAGAGAAGTAAGGAGCAGAACAGAAGTAGAAAGAGAAACAAAAAATATCTCCAGACTCTAACAACGGGCATGGAGGTGGTTATGGTTTTATTTTTAATAAACTAAATAAATATATGTCAAATTTGTGATTGGGTACGCTGACTTTTGCAAGTCAAATGAGGAATTCTTTGAGTGGAATGGAGTGGGTAACATTTGGTATTGCTGATAGGCACAATGAAATTTTGGAGTTTCCCGTAGGCTAATTCAAAGGGCATATTTTGCTGTACTCTCCCGACTCAAAAATACAGTTTTGGTTAAGGGATATTGTTTTGTTTTTGCAGCTAAGAAGTTGGAGAGGCATTTTCTTCTGTCTGGTGATGCAGAAGGTGCCATTATTATGTGGGAGTTATCCTTACCAGAGAAAAAGGTACTTGCAATGCCCTCATATTCAAAAATGTCCATGGCCTCGTTCAAATATGGATGGAAGAATAGCACTTTATTATGAAACATTAAAATGACTTCTTGTTTTCCATATTAGAAATGCAAGCCCCCTTTTTTTTTTGATAAGTAAAGATTGTATTAATTACGACACCAAAAAGGGAGGCGCATCCCTGTACACGGGAAGTATACTAAACATAAATTACAATTGGATTGAACTATCCTCCATATCCACAAAAAGATTCCATTCATTCGGACACCAAAAGCGAAGGAGCTGAAGCACATTCTTCTTTAGCTTATCTAACCCAACTTCCACATTATCGAAAGCTCTTTGATTCTTCTCCTTCCAAATGCTCCACCAAATCGCCAATGGAGCTGAATCCCAAACCCCGTTCCTCCTTCTCCTTTTATACAGCGGAGGAGCTCAACTACTCATCTTGGCATAACCCAAGATATGCCTGCTAAGAGGAAGAAATAACTCCATACCGCTCTCGCTACACAGCAGTGCAGCAAAAGGTGATTAGTTGTCTCCTCATCCTCTTTACACATGTAGGACCGAATGACATAAACCCTCTTTCTAGCTCTCAGATTATCCCCCCGTAAGGATAGCCTCCTTAGTAGCCTCCCACGTAAAAAAAGCCACTCTGCTGGGCACTTTAGGTTTCCAGATAGCTTTCCAAGGGAAAGGGTTTCTGTCCGTATCACATAAGGCTGAATAAAAGGAATTGACTGTGAACTTCCTCCTCTTTGATCTCACCCAAACCACCCTATCTTCGAGAGGCCCTTGTCTCTCTATGGCGTAGAGTTTCTCAAGAAAACTTGCCAATTCTCCAACCTCCCAATCTTGTAAATTTCTACTAAATGTAGGGACCCATGTATCTCTACCATCAAGGTTCACAAACATCTCGCTCACCATAGCCTCACGATTAACCACCAGATTATAAAGCCTAGGAAACTCCTGTTGGAGAGAAATTTCCCCACACCATTTATCCTTCCAAAACCTAACATTTTCCCCTTTCCCTACTTCAAAGAGAATGCCACAATGAAATTCCTCCCAGCATTTTGAAATTCCTTTCCATACACAGGATCCATAAGGGCATCTAACAACCGCAGGGAACCCTGACTGATTACCTTGTCTGAATTTACCAATCACGATTTTCCGCCACAAAGCCTCTTTCTCCATAATGTCTCCACAACCACTTACCCATCAGGGCACTATTGAACTTCCTTAAGCTTTTTATGCCCAAACCTCCACATTGAATACTTGAGCAAACAGAAGTCCAGTCCACAAGATGAAATTTTCTCTCCTTGTTGCCTCCCTCCCATAAGAAGTCCCTCTCCAGTTTTTCAATTCTCTTTGCGACTATGGCAGGAATCAAAAAGAGAGACATGAAGTAGGTAGGGAGGTTAGAAAGGGTGCTTTAAATTAGAGTCATCCTGCCACCCTTTGACAAATAAAGTCTCTTCCACCCTGCCAACCTTTTTTCGAAGCACTCTATGACTGGATTCCACGTGTCTACTTTCTTAAAAGAAGCACCAGAGAGGGAGGCCCAGTTACGTAGTTGGAAGACAACCTGCTTTACAGCCAAAGAAAGAAGAAAGGTCTCCCAAGTTGTCCACCGCACCCACAAGGATAATTTCACACTTCGAGATGTTGATTTTCATCCCCGACATCGCCTGAAATAATAGAAGAACCATCTGAAGGTAACCAAGTTGAGATCTTTCCGGCTCACTAAACACCAAAGTATCGTCTGCAAACAGGAAATGAGTCACTGGAGAGTTTGGCACAGTCTCACTACCCGCCTTGAACCCTTGTATGAAGCCTCCATTCACTGCCTTGTCAAGAAGACGACTCAGTGCCTCCATCATTGTGGTAAAAAGAAGGGGGGAGAGTGGATCCCCTTGTCGGAGACCTCTCGAACTTGGGAAGAACCCTGCTGATTCCCCATTAACCAATACTGTGAATCTCACTTATGATATGCAAAAGTACACCCATCTTACCCATTTATGCCCAAAACCCATCCTTGAAAACAGGTACAACAAGAAATCCCAATCTACGTGATGATAGGCCTTTTCAATGTCCAGTTTACACTACACACCACTGACACACCAGGAACCCACTCCTCCTTCTAGTATCAACGACCTCGTTAGCTATCTAAGATTTGTAGGTTATCAACAAAAGCATGCTGAGAATCTGAGACCACCTCATCAATAACCCTCCTTAGTCGATTCGATAGAACCTTTGCAATGAGCTTGTAAATTCCCCCAATAAGACTAATCGGTCTAAAGTCTTTTAATTCTTCCGCTCCTTTCTTCTTCGGGATAAGAGCTATAAATGAGGCATTAAGGCTTTTCTCGAAGCTATCCTCGATGAAAAATGAATGAAGCACCTCCATAATATCTACCTTGATCACTTCCCAGTAACGCTGAAAGAAGGCTAAAGAAAAGCCGTCAGGGCCTGGGGCCTTGTTCCCTTTTAAACTTCTCAGAGATGCAATCCCCTTATTCTTTGCTGGTGCATAAATGATCACATGATACCTACTCGTTTACAGTTATTTTCTTATAGCTATTCCTCAATTTTGTTCAGTGGAGATATGTGTCGCAAGTACCAAAAGCACACAAGAAAGGGGTCACATGCATTACTGGGATTATGATATCTCAAACTGAAGCAATATTTGTATCTACCTCTTCTGATGGGACAGTTTACGTATGGCAAGTGGTCCTTCCAAATGCATTTGGAGGTTAGACTTTTCAACATTCATGCTTATTACAACTTCACAATGGGACTTGATTGCTTTCTTTTGAGGCACTTCTGTTGCTGCTTGTTAGCTTTCAAGCAGATGTATTTAACAGTATGCTCTTGCTGCTTTATGTAATTAAATTGTGGACATCTATTTCTGATGAGCTAACTGCTAACTTTTTGGGTTTAAGATCGGGACCTTTTGAGTTTGTAAATGGTTAGGCTTTCCTCTCTCAGCATATGGTGGTAGATGAAATAGACTAGTGTTAATTATATACTCTGTATTACTTTACACACACACGTACAAGCACACACATACAGGCATTTGCAGACATGCTATAGTCTTGTTGAGGGATTGGAGATGGAACTTAGATTTCAAAGTCTCCAGATTTGGATCTTTGTTCTTCTATTTATATGGAGTAGGGTTGACAACAAAGGCAGAAGAAAGAGAGAAAAAAATGAAGTTGGATGGTATGTTTTGGGGAGCGATGATATTTCAGAAGTCTTCAGGCTAGAAACAGGCACGTAAAGATTTCTTCAGTAGCAGATAGAATGCATATAAAACATTAGCTCTCTTCCATATGAAGGGGAGTTGGCAAATTTGGTAGTAACACAGGATTCTCCATTAAGTAATTTCCTGCCTTGAGGCATCAGCTGTAATTTTTGCTTTCCTCTATATACTAGGGGCAGATGATGACATGATAACAATTACATACATTTATATGGAAAGAGTGAACAAGTTTGGGGAATAGGTCATTGCAGCTGTTCATACTCCATGCACCTCTTTACTTAAAAGAAACCAAGTCTATGTACTGGAAAATGTCTAAATCTCTCATTCTTCTCAAGTGTTGTGCAAAATATTTTTGCACCCGGAATGTTACAACTGCAATAATCGTTGGTTCATTGCTGTTGTAACATTCAAGACAAGCAACATCTCATAAAAGATATGCAAGTGATAGTTTAACTGATGATATGCTGCTGGTTCTGTAATGGAAGTCAACAACTAGTATCGTTTTGATTTTTTTTTTGTGAATCCAGGACCATATTTACCTCTAATCTCTCTTCCCATGTTCTCTTCTCTAAATTTTCTAAGTTGTCTCCTTTCTTATTTCTTCTCTATTTTCATCTACCCTCTCCTTTTCTCTTTTGCGATATTTTGGAACCTTCTTGAATTGATCCATCTTTCTCCGTGGTTGCACATTGTAATTGATTTGTAAGCTTGAAGATGTAAAATTGTAACTCCTGCAAAACTTTGAGCTTCAGCAATGTTACTCTGGTTATGAAGAAATTAATTATTGAATATAGCATTGTGAGTTTGTTCCTGCAGAATCAAATAACCTGGTAAATGTGGCAGAGGCTTTTCAGAAAGTTGGTGCGAATGTGTGCACTTGTTATGCCATATTGAAGTGATTGTATAGTTAGTCAAAAGTATAAGATTATATTTGTCTATTTGGATGCAGATAGTGGAATGAATAGTTTTCTTCCTCCCAAGTTTATTACTACCTACCTTCTGAACCCTCACTCAACCAGTAGTGGGCCTACGAATTCCTGTAATTGGCAATTGTGTACAGAACTAGCTACAGATCTTTAATTTCTTTTGGCATAGTTATAGTTGTCCCGTTCATAAATCTATGTATCTTTGTACCATACTCATTTCTTGTTTCCTGAAATTTTGGTGTGGTTGGTTAGTCAACAGCTTTATTCAAAATGATAAAATTCAAAGTGTTAGCCAGTTAACAACTTGCTGCTATACTTCTAGGTGACTGTACATTTTCAATTTTGGACTCTCTCCCTGTCGGTTCAAAAACCATGGTTGCGCTTTCTCTAGCAGAGTTGCCTGGAAAAACCACACACTTAGTCCTTGCAATGGGAGGGCTTGATAACAAGATTCATCTGTACTGTGGTGAGAAGACAGGAAAAGTAGGTATTACAGATCTACTGAGCATAATATTTGTTTTTGCATGTTAGATAATTCTTGGTTTATTTGATGCTTACATGTGTTTATTTATGAACACAGTTTATTCTTGCTTGTGAGCTAAAAGGGCACACTGATTGGATCAGAAGTTTGGATTTCTCATTGCCCATAATTAGTAATGGAGAAACTAATCTTCTACTTGTAAGTTCATCTCAAGATAGAGCCATACGCATATGGAAGATGGCTTTACGTGATTCTATTCCTAACAAGAAAGAAGAAATGAGCTTGGCTTCTTATATCAAAGGTCCTGTACTTGTAGCTGGCTCATCCTCATATCAGGTATCTTTGGAATCTCTTCTCATCGGGCATGAAGATTGGGTATATTCAGTAGAGTGGCAGCCCCCTTCGACTGTGGATGGCATCTCATGTTATCAACCCCAAAGCATTTTATCTGCATCAATGGACAAGACAATGATGATCTGGCAGCCAGAGAGAACAACAGGCATCTGGATGAATGTGGTCACTGTTGGGGAGTTAAGTCATTGTGCTTTAGGGTTTTATGGTGGACATTGGAGTCCAACTGGGGATTCAATTTTAGCCCATGGATATGGTGGATCTTTCCATCTATGGAAAAATGTTGGTGTTGACTTTGATAATTGGCAACCACAGACAGTTCCTTCGGGGCACTTTGCTGCAGTGACAGATATTGCATGGGCTAGATCTGGTCAATATATTCTATCAGTCAGTGATGATCAGGTACCATGTTTCCTAATCAGCAAATATCATGCATGTACACAAAATGTGTTTGGTTTTCATTTGGTGACTCATTTCTGTAATCAAAGCATCAAAGTGTGTGCTAACCTGCACCAAACTTATCCGTATATTCTGGATTTGCAGTACGTTTTGGTAAAATTTTCAGGGTCATTGATTGCTGGAGAGTTAAAAAAACTCCCCCCTTTAAGGCCTTCTCTTACTTATTGGATTGCATTGAATGCTGTCACACAAATTTGTATTTGAATTGAGCCTGCCCTACTGTTTCTCGTTAGAAAGTTAATGATAGTGAATTTGATTGGAACTTTCTTGAGGTAGATATTCTTTAAAGTGTCACTCATATAGGGTGGTTACTTTAAGGTGGACTTATTTGTCAAAGCTCAAGAACATTGAACCAAGTAACCAGCATGTATTCAATATTGCAAGTAGTTTGGCGGCCCTTTTCAGTAGTTTGGTTTATTTAACGCATTGAAAATTAACCTTTTCCTTTGTTTCTTTTCATAAGATATCTGTTGATTCTTTAAATGCAAGATTGCAAATTTTCTCAACAAATAATAAACTGTGTTTAGGGATTTAAGCCTCCTCTCTGTTGAAAAAGACCATAAGCCCAAAATTATTTTTTGAAGCTTAATTAACCTTTTCTTCTTTGTTTCTATTTTCCCCATAAGATATCATGAATATATGTACACATGCAAGCAAGAATTTGTGTTATTCAGAGTTAGTTATTTTTTGAGTATTTAACCCATGGGATGAGGGCAAGTTGACTTGCTTTCCATCCTTGCGATTGATAATATAAGGCAGCCCTTTGTTAGGGTGGGTGTGAGAAGGTGGTAAAGACCATCTTTTCACAATTATGTTTTGCTGTGGTTTATTTCTCAAGTTAGTTGGCTATTATTGTATGCTTGTATATCAATATATGTAGTCAAATTGAGCGTCATTGGTTTAGAGAGGGATATTGTGTACATAAAAAACTAAAATTGATTTTTTCTTGGAAATGATTTGCCAATGTTTTAGTAATTTTGTATCTGGGGTCAAATTGGACAGCTATTGCTTGTTTATGTTTGAAGTTTGACCTTTAATGTGTTTAATTTCAACATGTGCAGACTACTAGAATATTTTCTCCTTGGCTTAACGAGGCTTCCTTGAAAAGTGGAGACACTTGGCATGAAAGTGCTCGCCCTCAAGTCCATGGTCATGATATCAACTGCGTAACTATCGTTCAAGGGAAGGGGAACGACCGGTTTGTGAGTGGGGCTGACGAGAAAGTTGCTAGAGTTTTTGAATCCCCTCTGTCTTTTTTGAAGACGTTGAATCATGCTACTTCACAGATAACTAGTTCTTCCGAGGACCTCCAAGTTGATACTCAGATTCTGGGTGCAAATATGTCTGCTCTTGGTCTCTCACAGAAACCTATTTATGTTCAAGGTAACTATTTCATCTCTGCTCAACGGTAATGATCTTAGTCAACCTGATGCAATCTTGCATACAGTTTTATGCAACCATATCCATCATAGTTGCTATTTTAATGAAGTTGTATCCCGTCGTGGTTCTTTATTGATCATATGGAGTTGACATTACAAGTTCATTCTAATTGCTTGTGTTTTAAGAGTACGATCATTGTCAGTAGTACTTCCTCTGAGAAGACTTGAAATAGGTGATTTCTGATTTGTTCAAGAAATTTGACATTCATTAAGGTATCCAAGAATCAACAAAAAGAAGGGAAAATAATTCTAGGTCCTCGCTGCTCACCTCTATCCCCACATCAAATGAGCCATTACTGAGTGTTAGCCCTGTTTCTGAACCGAATATTGTTTAACTTTCCATCAAGCCGTGATACTGTTTCAAAACACAATATAGTTGCGACCATATTTGGTTACCGAGAGCATAGATGCAACTTTGTACTCTGTTGACTGTCGTAAGACAGCAATGTTTAGTCAATGTTTAAAATGCTGAGTTTTGGGGGTATTAAGTTTTAAGAGGTTTACATGCTATGATGCTTTAGAACCTCCATGTTCTGCTACTTTAACAAATTCTGCAGCTTCCTGATTTCTGAATGCATAACGTATGGTCAAACGAAAGCTGGGTTCCAAGTCTTTCTGTTCAATAAAATCCTTGCATAGTCTTTCTGTTCCCGTGGAGATCGATATGGAAAACTGGGGTTCCAAGTAGAGTGGCTTTTTTGGCGTGGGAGGTAGCAAACGAAGCCATCTTAACAGGTGACAATGTGAGGAAAAGAGGCCTTCTGTTCACTAATCGGTGCTATCTCTGTAAGGTGGATGAAGAGAGTGTTAACCATTTGATGCTCCACTGCCCGGGGGTGGGGACTCTATGGTCAGCGATTTTTGGCTTGTTTAACATTTCGTGGGTGCTCCCAAACTCTACCAAGGATCTTTTTTGGAATTGATCTTATTTTAGGAGGAAAAAGAGCAGGAATAGCCTTTGGGATGTTGCCCCATTAAGTGTAGCTTGGACGATTTGGAAAGAAAGAAATCAAAGGGCGTTTGATAATGAAGAGGGTTCTATGAATGCTTTGAGGAAATCGCTTCTCTCGAACATGCTTGAATCTTAATGGAGTGTAGGGGCTGATCATACCTTGAATCTTAATGATAACACTAGTGCAGATGCTGTGAATATTTTCCATATTGGCTAGTGGGTATATTTTTGTGTAGTGTATACTTTTATGTCAAGGACGCGTCACCTGTTTTGACGCTCTTCATATATATATATATATATATATACTTTACCTTTATCAAAAAAAAACATATGGTCTAACGAAAGCAATTATGACATACATTGTGACCTTGACCACTTCATATCTTCAGGATTGTAGTTGCATCTTAAGTTTCTAATATGAAACTGGTGTCATCTTTTGATGCTGGAATATATAGGCTGTCTTTTAGGTTGTTCTTCAAGATCTTCTTGTGCAAGGAGCCTCAACTCCAGTAACTCAGCCTTTATCCCAATTGAAGGAGCCCATCAAAAACTTTAAACCTCTTCTACATTAGTTTCTGTGCAAACAAATATTTGTGAAATTAAAACAAAAGTCCCATTCAAAGTTAGAGCTTTTGTTTGCTCTCTTATTCATGGAGAGCTTAATATGAATGGCCGCATGCAAAGAATGCGGCCTAAAAGCACGAGAGTCCGGATGTTTGTGTACTAAGCATGCAACTAGAGAGTCCACGTGCACCTTTTTCTTCATTGTAATATGGATTGGCGTTTGTCAGGTTGTCTTTCTGCAATTTGCATTGTCTTACAGAGCTAGAAGATCCTCAACTATACCAGGATCCGTTTGTGAGGTTGTCTTTCTGCAATTTGCATAGTCTTTCTGAGCTAAAATATCTTCAACTATATGAGGATCAATAAAATCCTTGTACAGTTGAGGATCTTCTAGCTCAGAAATGGAAGAGCACTGGCTCAGGGAAGGAAATGTTTACACTTTGGAATTGTGCCGTGTTACAATCATTTGGTTTATATGGACAGAGACAAACACCAGAACCTTCTACAGCAAGAGTCCATGTTTTGATTTGTTATGCGACTGTGTGGTTTCTTTGGTCTCTCTGAGTCGTTCGTTTTGGGTCCTTCGTTCAGGGATGTAGCAGATCTTAGCCGGCTGATTTTCTTCAAGTACTAGGAATTCCTGTTTCAATAGCTTTCTGCCAACATTCATGCTCGATTGCCTGTTTACAAGAAGAAGGGATAGATACGGAGGACAAAGTAAGGTTGCTATGAAGGATAAGGGAGAGGTGAAACCATACTTTTCTGGAGGTTTGCAAACGCGAGAACTGAGTCTCGGAGGATGAGGCTCAGATTGAGGTGCTAGATCAGCATTCAGGGAGTGGTCTTGAGAGGGCCCAGGGGGTGCAGATGGTTGAGTTGGAGTGACCTTATTACGGTGTTGGTATACCAAGAGAGGTTTAGGTGATGGTGGCCGTGCTGAAGAATTTTCAAACAATGGCAGAATAGAAAAGGAGGACGATAAAATATTTATCTTCCTGATAGATGACATTTCTAGACACCCCAATCCGATGGAGGCTAGGATCATAGCTTTGAAAGCCTTTTTGGTGGGCAGAATATCCAAGAAATGCACATCCAACCGACTGTGCTGTGAGCTCAGTGCGTTTTTATGGAGGAGATGGACATAACACACGCAGCCAAAGGTACGAAGATCAGAATAACTAGGTGGTTGACCAAATAATTGAGTGAAAGGTGAGTCATGGTTCAATGATGGAGTGGGCAAATGGTTTATAAGGTGAACAACTGTGGAGAGAGCTTCACACCAGAACCGAGATGGCACAAAGGAGTTCAACAAAAGGGTGCGAACAACATCAAGAAGATGACGGTTTTTTCTTTCAGCTACCCCATTTTGTTGAGGTGTGAAGGGCACGACCTTTGAGAGATAATGCCATTAGTTTGCAAGTATTGCTGAAATAAATTAGACGTGTACTTCCCCCCGTTGTTAGATCAAAGAATTTTTATTTTGGAAGAAAATTGGGTCTGAACATAAGCATGAAATTTTTTGAAAATAGAAAAAACTTTACCTTTCAAACACAGGAAATAGATCCATGTGAAATGACTATAGTCATCAATAATAGTGGCAAAGTACTTGTAATTAGCATGATTAGCTTGAGATATCACACGTGCCATCCCCCACACATCACTATAGATCATATCAAAGGGTTGTCTTACAGTAAGTCTATTGATGTGTGGGGGAATGGGAGCATTTTACTTTTGCCAAGTTTGCACGAAATGCAATCAGATGGAAGAGTACTAATAGACGGTGACTCTTTATTTCCAAGAAATCAGATTTCAACAGCTTACGAAGTACATGGGAATTTGGATGTCCTAGATGCTTATGCCATGTTGTGTAATTAACATGAGCAGAATTACAAGAAACAAAAGGCAAGGAAGAGTGTGTAGGTAAAGAGGAAGGGACCGAGAAAAGGCGTCCAACTTTAGGCTCCTTCACGATCATCTTCCTTTGGTGTTGATCATGCACAAGACAACCAGTTTTTGAGAATTCTATGCGACAATTATTGTCTAACTAATTGTCGAACAGAAATAAGATTACTTGAGAGATCTGGAGAAACAAAGACATCAGTTAAAGATGGAGAAAGATCACCAGTGGCAGTGATTGGTATTGGTAAAGAACTGCCATTAGCAGTATGAATCTTCAGATAAATATTTGGTAACATTAGTGAGGGAATGAACATTGTTTGTCATATGGTTGGAAGCACTAGAGTCAAAGTAGGAGAAGAGGTAGGGAAGGGTTTACTTGAGAGGCTCAATGCTGAAAGGGCGGAAACGATCATTTGCTGAACTATTTCAGGAGTCAAAGGTGGAGTAGAGGTAGAAGCATTTTGTTGCACAAATGCTGGATCCACAGAACTACTAGGATTAGAAGAACTCATTGAAGCAGTAAAGGTTGTTGCAAATCTCTTGGGGGGTCTTGTTGGACATTCTTTGATAACATGCCCATCCTTCTTCTAGTAACTACACAATTTTTTTGGGTAGTTACAAGCCAAATTGCCAACGCCTTTGCAACAAAAACATGAATCGTGCTCATGTCCCGTCCTCTTGGCCTGCCTTGTGTTGCATACGCCACTGGAATAGAGGTGGATTTGATGGATTTTTGTTGTTCCATGGTGGTTTGAGTGAGAAGACATTGTTCCTCACCAAATAAATCATTGAGGCATGCATCCAAGGAAGGTACATGATCTCGGTTCATAATGTTGGACCTGATGCCTTCAAATTTAGATCTTAATTTCATAAAAATTGATCGTGTTTGGTAGTTTCATGAATCAATTGTACCGAACAAAGACCTTCAGGTGTTAAGTTTTCATAGATTATGGTGGTGTATTCAGCCCGAAGATTCATGAAATGAGAGTAAAATGCAGTGATAGAGAGTCTGTGGTACTCAAACATCGCGATTTCTTGTTCATGCTGGAATTATTCTGACTATGAAGATAATTCCACATAGTCGATGCAGTCTTGAAGGGTCGAAGATTGACAACGATGTTGGGATCAACCGAGCCTATAATCCATGACATGACTTGAGCATCCTTGACTTCCATATGTTGCACATATACGGATACGGATACACAGACACGGGATACGGCCATACGGGGATACAAGATTTTTGGAAAATGTAGGACACTGTGGTAATATGTAAATATTCAAAATATAAGGACTAAAATGTAAATATTCAAAATATAAGTACCATGATATAAAGAACAAGTGGGGCTAACCACACCCCAATTTCCTATCTCTACACCCTAATACTTTCTCACATCTTTCTCTACACACCACCTAACTACCCATTTTACCCTTCTCTCATGCCTCAATTTCTAAATCATCTCATGGTAGCCGAACTCCAATGGGAGTGTTCATCTTATGGTGACCGAACTCCAATGGGGGTGTTCATCTCATGGTGGCCGAACGACACAAAATGGGAGTGTTCATCTTATGGTGGCCGTACGACACAAAATGAGAGTGTTCATCTCATGGAGGCCGTACGCCAGTAGGAGTGTTCATCTCATGGTGGCGGAACACCAATGGGGGTATTCATCTCATGGTGGCCGAACGCACAAAATGGGAGTGTTGATCTCATGGTGGCCAAACTCCAATGGGAGTGTTGATTTCATAATGGCCGAATTGCAATGAGGGTGTTCATCTCATTGTGGCCGAACGCCACAAAGTGTGTTCATCACACCATAGTCGAACAACCGATAAGGGTAATGCCATTTCTATAATATTTTTAGTAGAAGGGTTTATTAGGTCTTTTTACTACATTTCTGTAATATTTTTAAGTCGGGTGCAGAGATAGGAAAATGGGGTGCGGTTATCCCCACTCAAAACATCCACATAGTCGATTTAGTCGAAGGAAGAATATCAGAGTTAGTCAACTTCGCACAATTAAGAAGAAAAATCTCAAATCGCAAAAGTCGAGTCAGTCGACTTACCTTGCGTGCGACGGGAGTGTCCGACTGATGAGGTGGTCTGGATGGCGATTGGCGGCGGCTGATTTGACTGCGAAATGCTAGGGCTCGACTTCGATTTCGCAAGGTGATGTGAATCTGGATTCGGATTCGAGCCAAGATCGATTCGAAGAACTCGGACCCTCAATGATAAACAAAGAACACGAAATTAGAACAACGAACAATGAAAGTAACGAGAATAACAATAAAAACGAAAATAACGAAATAAGAGAAAGGATAGAAAGAGTCTCCATTGACCCACTAGTCACAGTTGTCTAAGAACCTTGGGGTGCGAACGAGAACAGTCGATGCGATTGCCTACGACCCACGAACACGGAACGCCACAATCCCCCGACTCACGAAGATTGATAAGTTCAAGGTTTGGTTTCTAGTCCAAGAAACCGGATAAACTCACAAACTCAATAGTGAAACAAGTGTATGAACACTCAAAAAAATGCACTTTGCATAACTGATCCAAGATCCCTTTTACAATGTTTTAGACAAGCTTTATATAGGCTATAGATACTCAAGGTAAACTGCAGAATTTATGCACTAGGGGACTCCAAGGGTTGGGTGATTAAAAGATAAGACTAAAGGTCTTCAAGGACTCCAAGGGACAGATTCTTCGGTTGCGATTTCTTGAGAATTGTTTGGATTCCAAGCCTTTTGCTGTGACCAAAAAGTCCTCTAGCTTCCCAAACATGACACTTGAGCCCCTCCATTTGTAGAGTGCCAATCCTTGGTTCTAGGATCACATCACAAGGGCTAGGTTCCATCCTTGGTTCGACTTCGCAGGGGCTAGGGTTCCTTCATCCGACTTTGGCGCTGCGAATTGTAGGCGATATTCGCGTATCCGTGCAACATAGCTTCCCACTGTGCATGTTCCGTGCCTGACGTAGAGGCAGGTTTCGCTACTGTCAAGATGACCCCATAGGTCTTTACCTTTGACATATATCTGGAACTGAAATGCCCAAGCTGAGTAGTTCTTCTCATCAAGACGAATCTACAAGAAATCATACTTCTCGGAAGACATGAGGCTGAGAAGAGAAATTAGTCGCAAGGAACCAATGTTCTGGACTACAAATGAGCCAAAAAATAATATTTGAGAAGAACTTGGTCTGTGCTTGGACAAATGAAAAAATGTGGAGTATCCAAGCTTAAGCTAGGATCGTGAACGAGTCTCTGATACCATGTTAGAGTTTTGAGAAGTGTTGACCAGAAAACTGTGCTTTCCTCCTCCCGAATTCACCTAGAAATGGTGTCTAATACAAGCTGAATTTCAGCCCCGTAAAATAGCTAAACTGTCACATATATCTTATAGTTGGGCTATCCTAATTAAGGATGGATTTTCACATTTACATTTACAAATCTACATTTTCAAATCTACCTACAGCTACACAATATTAATACTGCAGTTACAAATCTATAGGTGCTTGATCAACTCTTGCCTAAATGCATGTCCAGCTGTGATTGCTGCTTGCAAGCAGCTGATAATTACCATTGACATCTACGGCATTTGATCAACTCTTGCATGAATGCCTCTCACAAAGCTAAAAGAGGAGATAGAAGTTATTGGGAAAGACATGCATCTTTTAATCAGTTGACATACATGAGACAGCGCTCGTAATTGAGAAATATAACTTGTTTCAACCTTTACAATTATTCCTTAAAGTTGTGAACCTAGTAATGGTATCTCAAATTACAGCAACCTATATGTTTTTAACTCTGAATTTGTGCCTTAGTAACATTCCATAAATATATGCTTTGAAGATTGCATCAGTTCTTTCCAACAATTAATTAAATGATCATATTCTCTTCATTTAGCCGTATATGTACTGAATTTCTTAAAATATCACCATTCTAGATTTCTGTATTATGGTTTTGACATTATATTTATCATTGTGTGCTACTGACTTGTAGTTGTCACTCAGGCAAACACCTTGAGGTCCTTGTTTTCAATCTCCAGACCAATAAAGGGTCACACTTGCCTATAACAAAAAAAAAATTATTTGGTCAAAAAGGCTTATGGTTGCTATAGATGCGAAGGTTTTTATAAAGAGACCAATAACATGTTATGTTTTTGTGTAGCGCCGTCTGATGCACCTGACAGAAGTGGCAAAGAAGGTCTTGACACCCTTGAAACTATTCCAGATGCAGTTCCGGTTGTGTTGACCGAGCCCCCTATTGAGGATCAACTGGCATGGCATACTCTATGGCCCGAGTCCCACAAACTTTATGGTCACGGGAATGAACTGTTTTCTATATGTTGCAACCATGATGGGGGTCTCGTTGCTTCATCTTGTAAGGTATGGGGTCTTTTAATTGCTTTCTCTCTACTTGAATTGGTGTCACTTATGCAATTTGATGTATGGTCAGTGGCAAAGCCAGAATTACAACCTTAGAGGGGCTGAGTTATCTTGAAGAAAAACTGTCCTTATAAATTATACTCCCTCCTTTCCTAAATTATTATCCAACTTTCCTTTTTTCGTCCATTCCAAAAAAAATTGTCTTGTTTCTATACTTTCCTTTTCAAGAGAATATTTTTACCATTTTATCCTTACCATTCGTAGTTTAATGATGGTCCTACATGTACATGAGCTGTAATGAAAATTACATATTATACCAATATTTATACTCCCTCCGTTTTCAAATTATTGTCCTCCTTTCCTTTTTCATCTGTTTTAAAATAATTGTCCTCTTTCAAAACTTTTCCTTTTAGGAAAACACTTTTACCACTTTACCCTTACTTTTTCTACATACTTTAATTATGATCACATGTTCAAGGGCATTAAAGGAAACCACACATTTCACCAATATTTATAATATAGTCAATTGCTTTTTCTTAAATGGTGTGTCAGGTCAAAATGGACAATAATTTGAAAATGGAGGAAGTAATATAGTCAATTAGTTTTTCTTAATTTGTGTGTCTAGTCAAATAGGACAATTATTTAGGAATGAAGAGAGTAGTAAGCAACAATTTTTAAATAAAAAAAATTGTTTCAATGTGCCTTTATGGAAACTTTTCATTTACATATTGTCAAATAAAAAATTCCAAGGGACAAATGTTAGAGATACAATTTTGACATATATGCAAGTTATAAAATCATTACTCCTAGTCAAATAACATGTAAAATGTAGCTTTTGATTACAAACTAACCGAGTTACTCAGTTTAATAACGTTAGCCATTATAATACAAACTTTGAGATGTAAATACCTTATTTATTTTAGGCAAAACACATATTTGAGCCACTGTACTTTTCCAAAAATTGCAATTAGGCCGCTGAGACGTCAAAATTTTAGTGATGGCTACTGTACCAGGCTTATCTTGCATGTTAACCCATTTTTTACCGACATTACCTTCAGACGTTATCTTCGAGTTAAATACCTATTTTGCCCCCATCGTCTTCATCATCATCTTCTCCTATATTTTTGGCATTTTGATTTCCAGTTCTTGTGTTCTTTAGCAAACTTCACCATATTGATTCCCAATTTCATCCCCAAATCAGCCTCCCTCACAGAATCTCACCCCATCCAAACCCTGTCTTTCTCATCCCGCCCCACCTTCACCACCATCTCCAAATCCAGTCAAGCAGCACCAGCTCTCATTAGCCCTCTTCCAGATTTCCATTGTCGTTCCTCCCTCCCTCGCTCGTAACTTCGAGATCCATCTCCCTCACAAATAAAGCGAAGCCTATCTCCCTCTCCCTCTTTCAAAGCTTCAAATTTCTACCCCTGCCTCCTTCGTCCAACCGAGTCCTCCCCCTCCGGCCGTCAACTTCCCCGTGGACGCCCTCCAATCAATTCGTTGTCTCAACTAGCTGTCTTCTCTAGTCAATTCACTTTCTGCCTCGGCGACATTCACGCCAACTCCGTGCGCTAAGTGCTGGTAACGCTCGTTCTTACCAAATCTCCGTAAATGAATCCGGACCTAGGGCTTGAAATTCACATCATCTCACTTGTTTCAAGTAAGTTCGTTCCAATTTCCTTTCCAGTTTATTTTGAGAATTTCTTGAAAAATGTAGGATTTCGTTAAGCATTTCATAGACTAATCTGTGTATTCAAGTCTACCAATTTTGCATATGAATGAATTGTTGAGCATCTATTGAAAATTCTGAATTGGGGTTATCTGTGTAACAAGTAAAAATTCAATTCTTGATTAGTTTGCTTGTTCATCTACTTCGAAATCTCATCCTGCTTAGTTTTTTCGAATTCCCTTGAAGAGAGCGACAACCTGGGATTTTTGAATCCCTGATCTGAAATTTTAAAACAAAATCTAAGAAGGGGGAGATTGATTTGTGGTTGGGGTTTGTGCTTGTGTGTATGAGAGAGAGAGAGAGAGAGAGAGAGAAAGAAAGAGATGGTAAAGATGGACCAGATCTGTGTGCATATGTGCATACGTGTTCTTCATGGCTGGAATTTTCTTGAATCTGGGATTTTTTAATCTGGGTTTTTTCGGAGAAGATGAAGACATGGCAAAATAGGTATTTAACCTAAGTTAACGTCCATCCAAAAAATGGGTTAACATGCAAGATAAGTCTGGTATAGTGGCCATTCTGAAATATTTTGACATCTCAGTGGCCTAATTGCTATTTTTGGAAAAGTACAATGGTCCAAATATGCGTTTTGCCTTTATTTTAAAAAGATATAAGCCAAGTACATTGAACATAGTTTAATTTATATCACTAGATAAAACTAAAAGAATAATATCTAGAATCCATGGGGGCCAAGATATACTAGGAAAGGTTATAATTATATTTAAAGGGGGTAGTTGCATATAACTAGGCTTGACAATTGGGTGGGGTGGGTTGGGTTGGAATGGATAATGTGTTGAAACAGGTCGAAATTCATTAGAATCCAAATGTCAAACGGGTTGGAATGGGTTGAGTTGGAATGAGTCGGGTTGAAACGTGTAACGGGTTAAAGTGGGTCGACCCGTCCATAGTTATTAAAGGCGGAAGGCGAGGGGCGGGCGAGAGGTCCATTTTCGAGGGGAAAGGCGAGGCGAGAGGCGGGCGACCGAAAGGCGAACAAGGCGAAAAATTAAGAAAAAATAGTATATATATATATATATATATATATATATATATATATATATATATATATATATATAGATTAATTTTACATAATCCAAAGCATTTATAAATGAAAATAATATATAAAATTAAGTTAAAATTCACATAAAATAGCAAGGCAACATCCAAAAACACTTGCTCAACATCCAAAAACACTTGCTCAACATTTGAACCTACAATTTAATAGCAAAAGATGAAATTCCAAATTAAGTAAAACTTCTAATAAAGTCATGAAACAAGTAGCAACTAGCAACACATTAAACATCCTCACTCAAGACCCGAATCAAACCCATCATCATCCACTACATCACGGCCGGGGTTAATAGGCTCATGTTCTTCTTCATCCTCTTCATCTACAAGGTGTGTGCGCGACACACTTGAAGTGCCTATCTGATTCACTCCCACCCTTTGTCGTTGGCTCGAGCCAGTAGCTCTAGTAAAAAATGCTCTCTTGTCTCTAGTAGCATAGGCAGGCTCCTCAGCTCCACAAGCTCTACTAACTACCTCCCAATCAAAGTCATCAACGAGCACTTCTTCACCACCTTCACGCACTTCCCCATCTTCAGCAACCAACCACTCATTACAATCATCAATGTCTACCATGGAAATTGGGTCAATACGCTCTCGACACATATATCGTCGCCTCAATGCTCTATTATACTTCACAAACACCAAATCATTTAACTTTGCTTGAGCCAATCTATTTCTCTTCTTGCTATGAACCTGCCCATTTTCACGTAGTTTAAATAATAAGCATATGCAAATAACTTGTATTTTTAATTTAAGTATATTGTTTCAAACTACAACTTACGTGCTCAAAGAAACTCCAATTTCTCTCACATCCCGATGCACTACAAGTGAGGCTAAGAATTTTGATAGCAAAGGCTTGCAAAGCTGGAGTCTCTCCACCATACTTCTCCCACCACTCAACTAGTAAATAAAGTTTACTGTCATTAGTGAATTCACATTAAAAATGTGTAAAAAATATGTCATAAACTAGTAAACTACATGGTGATATTTTTGTTCTGTGCCTTTTAGCTATATCGAACGCAAAGAGACCACTTGCACTCTTATAAGTAGACATCTGGCTACTGATTACATCTTGCACTTCAACATCCGGTACCAATCTCTCAAGACATTTGATAAGCCCTCCCATAATCTCTTTATCCATCTCAATTTCCGCATTGTTGTAGAAAAATCCAGGGTTCAAGTAATGGCCAGCTGCATGCAAAGGTTGATGAAGCTGACATTCCCACCTCTTATCAATGATTTGAAAATACTCTATGTAATCTTCTTCATTATCATTGAAACTCTTTGCAATTGCCTCTTTTGCTCTATCCATAGCCTCGTAAATATATCCCATGGCAGGTTTACTCTCACCATCAACAATTCGAAGCACCTTAACAAGAGGACCTGCAACCTTAAGGGCTTCGGTTACTACTCTCCAAAATCTAGCATCCATAACATTCTTTTGAACTTGTCTACCTTGCGCCTCTTTTGCCCATTTACTAGTTCTCCATGTATCGGACACAAACATTGCCCTCAAGCCTTTCTTCACCAAATTGATCCTTCCAAGCGTGAGGAAAGCTGTGGCAAACGAAGTTTTGCCGGCCTAACAAGCTCATATCCAATAAACTTCCTCATCATATTCACAACACCAGGGCGACTATAGATATAGCTATTTAATTTCATAGCCTTTGCAAAAATTGACTTGAACCTTGGTATTTCAAATATATCTTCCAACATCAAGTCCATGCAATGAGCGGCACATGGTGTCCAATATAAATGTGGATATCTCGCCATCAACAACGTGCCTATGAAAAGGAGAGAAAAAATAAGAGGTGAAAAAATAACATTATTAATTATGAATTAGATTATGTGATCAAATATTTCACTATTTCTTACCAGCCAACTTCATATTTGAAGCACTGTCCGTAGTAACTTGAACCACATTTGCCGGCCCAATTCTCTCCACAAAATTACTAAGCAATTCAAATATCTTCTCCCCCGTTTTGCTATACTCGGAAGCATCAACCGACTCCACAAACATGCTTCCTTTAGGACAATTGACTAGAAAATTAATTAATGTCCTTTCTCTTTTGTCTTTCCACCCATCTGACATAATAGTACAACCATGCTTCTTCCACTCCTCTTCATGATCTTTCATTTGGTTCTTAACCACTTCCACCTCTTTCTTTAGCAAAGGAATTCTCACCTCATAAAAACTAGGAGCTTTCATTCCTGGACCATATTCTCCAATAGCATTTACCATCTCTTGAAAACTATCGTAATTCACGGCGTTGAAAGCAATGCCGGCATCATACATCCATCTTGCTATAGCTGAACATGCCAGATTCCTTAGCTTTTTCATCACCTCCTCATTTTCATCCTTTTGTTTCTTCATATTTTTTGAAGTTTTTTGCGAACCGTGACTTACAAACAAATCCATCGGTCCTTTCCTGCTTGTGCCACTTTGTTTTGCCCTCTTTGCTAATTGAACATCGTCATTTTCAATCTCATCATCTTCATCAACACCATAATTTCTCAAATTCTCTTCACATGCTCTCTCTTGCCTTACTTGTTTTTCCAGAATAGTTTGCTCCTTCTCTCTCTTTTTCGAGTTCATATAATTTAGAATCTCTTCCTTAACCTCATCTGGTACTTTATCACAAGGCCTAACGTTAGTAAAGCCTCCAACTATATGTTGTTTTGCCCTGCATATTCCTCCGGTGTATCTTTGGTTACAAAAAATGCATATTGTATTGTTTGTGTTGCTTTCAATTTCTAATTTTACGTATTTCCAGGCTGGATCATTTCTATTCGCACTTCCTTTTCCCGGTGCGTTAGACATTTCTAAGCAAAGCTGCCAAAGCCTAAAGAAAAATAAATAACAAGATAGTAAAGAACACTGTAAACAGAAACAGAAATAGAAACACTGTAAACAGATCAACAGAAACACTGCAAAGCTGCCAAAGCCTAAAGAAAAATAAAAGAGTAAGTAGTGACAGAGTAACTACTGTAGTGTTGTATTTTTTTTCATAAATACACAAGCAATTAGTTTTTATAAAAAACACAAACAGAGTGAAAGAAGCAGTAAAGAAACAGAAACAGTAAAGAAGCAGTAAAGAAACAGAAACACTGTAAAGTGTAAACAGAAACACTGCAAAGCTGCCAAAGCCTAAAGAAAAATAAAAGAGTAAGTAGTGACAGAGTAACTACTGTAGTGTTGTATTTTTTTTTTCATAAATACAAAAGCAATTAGTTTTTATAAAAATCACAAACAGAGTGAAAGAAGCATTAAAACCCAAACAAACTGATTAGCTGTAGGCTGTAGGCTGTAGGCCTGTAGGCCTGTAGCAGACTAGCAGTGTATCAAATTGTAGGCAATACAGAGTGAAAGAAGATAGAAATAGTTTTTCATTTCATAAACACACACACTAAAAACAACAACAAAGTAAACAGAAACAGAGTTTAAAAAATGAAGAAGAAGCAGAGTAGAAGCATAGTTACGAATTATCATGCAATTGTTGAAGACGAAAGTTACCTGTTAGTCTGATCTGATTGTAGAAGACGAAAGTGTTGAAGTCAATTTAACCAAAAAAATAGAAACAAGAGAAAGTAATATGTTTTTTGAAGACTCGGTAGAGTAAAGAGAGTCAAAACTGAGTATAAAAAGGGAAGAAAAGAAGAAAAGAAGGAGGAAGAAATCGAATTATTATGCAATTGTTGAAGACGAAAGTTACCACATACCTGTTAGTCTGATTGTAGAAGACGAAAGTGTTGAGGACTGGTTGTCTGATTGTTGAAGATGGCAGTGTTGAGGACCGGAGGGTGTAAGAGGCACAAACAGAGTCGACAGTTTGTTCGTGACTGCGTGATTGTAAGAGTCGACAGTTCGTTCTTCTCTGTCGTTTGTCTCTGCGAAGCACAAACAGAGTCGACAGTTCGTTCGTCAGGTTCGTGACTGTCGTTTGTCTCTGTTTAGCCGTTAGGGAAGAGGCTTTTTTAATCTCTTCGATTGAAGTTGAATAGTCGAAGTCGTACGTGGAATTCTAACAGCCGAAGTCGTGCGTGGGAATGCCGTAGGTGGGGTAAACCATAAGACGGTAAGTGGGCTTTTTTAGGTTAAAAGTTAAAACCCTAAAAAGTAAAAATGACGTCATATTTTTAGGGTTTTCTATAATGTACGCCTTTTCTCGCCTCTCGCCTCATCCAAAGGCGAAAAAGGCGATAGCCCAGCCACGCTTCTGTATCTTCGCCTCGCTTGTACATACAAGGGGCGTAACCCCCTCGCCTCGCCTCAGGCGAAGAGGCGAGCGCCTTTCGTAACTATGGACCCGTCTCAACCCAACAAACCCCCCCCCCAAAAAAATATAAATTTATAGCATAAAAAGCCATGGACCGAAATGGGTAATGGACCCGACTCGCTTCAACCCGAACCGTTAATATTATTGGGTTGAAACGGGTTACCCGCTTCAACCAAAAAAAATTAATGGGTTGGGTTGGGTGGGTTAATGGGTAATGAGTTACAATTGCCAGGCCTAAATATAACCAAAAGGCTAGGGGGACCTGGCCACCCTAGGCCCTATAGTGGCGAATGAATGGTATTGTTCTTATGTACAAACATCAATAGAGATTCCCTGGCATATGGGTGGACCAGTGCCAAGTTACCATTGTCCTTGACTTACTACAACTATTTCAAGCAAACAAGTTGACTTTTTAGCAACCGAAAGCTGGGGAAACCATTATTAAATGAAACTGATAATGTACAATGTATGGTGATGGAATATGGACTCGGCCATGTTCTTCATTGATCAAGGTTTTTGATGAATCTTCTCCAATAGATAAAGTATTTAAATGTCTGTGAATTGAGATAAAGGGTTGGACAAGTGGAAAAGGATCCATGCCCAATTTACGCTGCTCTGAATCATGAAAATATTCACATCTCAACTTTTGAATTTACATATTAGTCTTTTTATTGATTATTACTTCATTAGGATACTTTATTCATTAAAAATGACGCAAAATGTGAAAATTTGACCTTTTTGCATTAATTTTAATTTTCTTTTTAGATTGTGAGTTAAAGCTTTTGATCAAACAAAGTACTACTGTAATTTTTACAAAGGTAAAATCTTACATATCTAAATTTATTTTTACAAAAATCTTATATGGCTAGTTTCTACTTCTCATAAATTAATTTTTTGAAGTACATTTTCATTAGGATTTCATTGGCCGTAGGATGTGCTAAGATTACTTTTGTAATTTTATTGAAATTCTTTACAATGAAGAGGTGATCATTTTATTTTCCTGTTAAATCTGTTTGGACGTATACTTACTGCTAATTGCTATACATCGGATGTTTATCAGTCCAATAATTCTTGAGCATCGTCATAGACATGCATGTAACCACCACCCCCCCCCCCCAAAAAAAAAAAAAAAACCAGAAAGAAGAAAAGTGTAAAATAACAAAACAAAAGAAAAATGAATTTGTAATAAAGCTAATATCCTGCAATTTTTTTGGTAGAATATATCCTGCATTAGATACAATTTTTTTAATAGGTAAGTGTGACCCCTTGTTGGTATGGGGATTGGAATCAAAGATCTCAAGGTCTTTGTCCGAGTATTCTTACCATCTCTCCCACCCCTTGGGGTCACCTGCATCAGATACATGACGGGCATTCTTTTGCTTGGCACCGTGTATAGGATATTATACAAGAGTTATAGTTTGTGGCTATTGGATGATAAATCCTGCAGGCCCAATCAGCATCAGTGGCAGAAATATGGTTATGGCAAGTAGGTTCTTGGAAGGCAGTTGGCCGTTTGCAATCTCACAGCTTAACAGTGACGCACATGGAATTCTCTTACGATGACAAATTTTTGTTGGCTGTCTCCAGGGATCGTCACTTATCCATTTTTTCTATTAAACAAACAGGTATGTACTTGAAGGCGTCATAACTATCTCCAAGTCTAATTGTTGCATTGAAAGCATTCCAATCGACATTTCTTTTGTACCCTAGGCACAGATCAAATCAGTTACCGGCTTCTAACTAAAGAGGAGGCACACAAACGAATAGTATGGGCATGTTCCTGGAATCCATTTGGTCATGAATTTGCCACGGGTTCAAGGGATAAAACCGTCAAGATCTGGGCCGTTGAAAATGAAACTTCAGTAAAACAACTCATGACCCTACCACAGTTCAAGAGCAGCGTTACTGCCCTATCTTGGGTTGGCCTTCATAGGCAGAGCAATGATGGAATCCTTGCTGTTGGAATGGAAAACGGTCTCATTGAATTGTGGAGTGTTTCAGTTAGAAGAAGCGAAGGTACAAGTGTTCCAAGGGCAACAGCCTCGCTTGTCATCCACTTTGATCCATATATGTGTCATGTTTCATCAGTGAACCGTTTGGCATGGAGAAACTCAGAGAAGAGTGAGGATTCTAGGAGTATGCAGCTTGCTTCGTGTGGAGCTGATCATTGTGTGAGATTGTACGAGGTAACCGTTGTTTAATCTATTTGCCAACACATGTATTTCTATAGGCAGAGTATACATCCAGGTCAATTCAATGAGAAGATCAAACTAAGCAGGCACGACTAATATGATGACTTATATCATCACATATATACATTGAGTTGATGCTCTCTATGTTTTTGGCCATATAGTCATAACAGATCACTTTTATAAGCAGGCAACTAATAGGGTGACTTAATATTCATATAGTGTCAACAGTCTTTTTCTCCGTACGTAAATCTTATGTACCAAAAAACGATACTGATTTAGGGATGGACGGAGTAATTATTATTTATGCCCTTGGCTTTTTGTGTCAAGTTTTGTCCTGAATTTTCTAATTATAGATAAAACAGATATATATATATATATATAAGTTTAAACATGGCCTAGTTGGAATGGCACCAAGTAGTCAGCATCAATATCTGAAGTTTGAACACAAGCACATAATGGAACATGAACCTCAAACGACATTATTTGACCACTGCAGCACTGCTGTGTGCCACCTTACCTCCACTTTCAGGCAGCATTTATTGAATAGGTCCAACTATTGTATCTTAAACGATTTGAAAGCAAATATGGAGAAGAAGATTGGCTCTCTCACTTTTGCCCAAGCAGTTAGCAGGATAAAAATAAAAATAAAGAAAGAAGGAAAGAAAAAAGGGCACCGATACTAAGATAGTAAGATGTTGTAAATGGGCTGGCAGGGTAAGTATGAGCGGACAGATAAATGAATGCCTAATTGGTAATACCGTAATACGACCATAAAAATGAGTGGGCTATAAAAGGCGACTATTAACATAAAATTCTTAAATAAAAACAAACGAAACAAAAATTCATTTGGTGGGTGCATGTGTAAGCTCATATTTGTCAACGCAAATTAGTGGGCTAAAATGGTCTCACCAATAATAGCCACTCATCGTTCGCAATGAAATATAAATTAGATGATTTGATATTAATGCATAAAATTCTCAAATAAAAACAAACGAAACAAAAATTCATTTGGTGGGTGCATGTGTAAGCTCATATTTGTCAACGCAAATTAGTGGGCTAAAATGGTCTCACCAATAATAGCCTGAGATGTATACTCAGTGTGTGTGTGTGTGGGTAAATCAGTGGGGTCCACATCAAGGATGTGCAATGAAATAACTTACCTTTCCAATAAGTTTCGGAATTAATGGCTTAGAATTGAATAATTAGTACTCCTATGTAAGCTCTAATTTCAATTCCATGGCTTGGATTTCAGACAGCTAAACACTACATGATGACGCGAATCAGATAATCTTAACCTAGCAAAGGAATGGAATGGAATATATGGTCTAAATATATTTGCCTCAAGGATGAAAACAGGCAAGTGCTTGCACTGACGGAATTAGCAACCGTAGAAATTAATGGCCTTAGGTAGAAATTGTTGCTGCTATCCTAATTACTAATATAGTAAAATGACCCTTAAAATTATGATAACATATGAGTACTTGTTTAGTAAAGATGGCGGCCCTTGACGAGCCTCAAGGGTTGTGTTTAAAAGTTCATTTTCCCCATCTTCAGAAATTATTGGCTAGTACTCCTTCGTTCTGGGCAAATAATTTACTATTTTATTTTTGAATGTTTTATTTAAAGAGTCCACTCTAAAAAATTAAGGCATATAAATGTCATTTTATTACTAATAAGCTATTAAAAGTGTTATTTTTTTTAAAAAAAATTAACTTTCAAACGGGGACTCTTTACCCGAAATAAATAGTGTGTATATATATATATGTGTGTGAATGCGCGCGCGCGTATCTATTTATTTTACTTAATCATTGATATCAGTTATGCTGCATGCCTACTCCCTGGAAAAAGGGCAAATAACCTTCATACCTTCTCCACATTTCATATGGTTTTATTCTAAATTAAAAAAAAACAATTAAATTAATTGTGTTGTGGCTGAGTTGACTTCAATTCTATATTTGTATACATTAGGATAGATTTCTCAGTGAATTCGTTCCTGAAATCTAACCAATCCATTTTTGAGTGGCTTCATCCCTAAGTTTATACCTCAAGAAAAGGTAAGGTGTTCACGTTCTGAATTGGAAATCGGGTGGGGGCTATATGTACCCAATAATGTACTCCATACACCCCATTTGTGCATGAGTAGGTCTAACAATTAAAACCAAAAACCCGTTAGGTCGGGTTAAAGTGGGTCATGTCCATTATTCATTTTGACTCGTTATTTTTTTGCTATATAAATATAAGTTTTTCATGGAAAATGTGGGTTAAAACGGTGCGATCCGTCTCGACGCATTTAATTTTGGGTTATAACGGGACATGATTCGTTTCGACCCGTTGCCTGTTTCAACCCGACTCAACTCACACAATCGCTAGTTCTACTCGAAATGACAATGGTGTGTATGAAGTACATTATGGGGTGCATATAGCCCTACCGTTGTAAATCTCACATGCTCCGTCAGATTTGAAGGTTTTAGCTTGAAGTTTCCTTTTGTTTTTTGTTGTTTTTTTCCTTTTTCTCTTTGGCATGAAGCCTTATCCGTAACTAACCCATATTCAAATATAATAGATCTTCCTGTTCATGCCTATGTCACGGTGCTAGTATATATGATTTCATCAATTGAAACGACAATATCTAAATAGAAAGTACGATTTTAAAAAATGTTATAGTTGAATGGGTACATTGCTTCAAGTGGTAGTTGAGGGGCGCTATTCGAACTCGACTCATAATTGATGGGGGTTATTTGTAAGAAGTTATATATAAACCGTTTGATTTTGCTGGAATCAATTCACACCGCTAGATAGCCTCAGTCAATCAACTGAGCTCTATTATGAGATTACTAGTACTCTTACTTGTGCCGATGGCACGGCACCATTTTATAAATTTATCAATAAATAAAGCAGATAATGTGGAAATGAATTAATATTTACTTATAATTTGTCTAAGTTAATTATGATAACAGTTAAAAAGAAAAACAAGTAAATATTTTAAATTACAAAACTTACGATTTTTTTTAAAATTATTTGTATACGAAATTGCGGGTTGAAAAAAAAATTAAATTGATTAAGTTAATTACGATAACAATTAAAAAGAAAAAAAATTAAAATAGAAATATTCAAAACTTAGACATAAATTAAATTGGGATTCAGTTTCAAAAAAATAAATTGATTAAGTTAATTACGATAACAGTTAAAAAAAATTCAAATTACAAAACTTACGAATTTTTTTGCATAAAATTGATTAATTAATTAAAATATCGAAAAGAAAAAGGACGTGAGTTTGGTGGAGGAAGGATTAGTGGCCACCAACCGTGAATAGTGGGGAGTTGGAGAGAGAGAGAGAGGGGGTAGTTGCTCAATCGCCTTTCACACATGTAAACTCTGGGAGTGATAATGACCGTAGGATCTCAGTAAAGGAATCAATCTCCGCCCCTAAATATCTTTAGTCAATTGCATATGTGCGACTATGAGCTGTATTGTATTATATATATTAATGTAAGAGTGATGCTTTATAAATGGTGATTATTCAAAACATAATATTAATTATAGGGGGTAACTTTGTAATAGGGAGTTAAAAGTGGATAATTACTCTCACACATATGAATGTGAAGGTGAATCACAACCGTTAAATTTTTAAAGATAATAATTAATCTCAATCTCTAAATAGTTTTAGTCAATTACATATATATGAAAATAAACTCTATTTTATATTAGATTGGGTGATACATGGATGGTACACTTTTGTGGTACAAAAGATCCTGAGTAATTACCATCGACTCCTTAGTCGTTATCACTTCACGAGAAGTGACCCAGCAGCTTAACAAAAAGCGTTTTAACAAAAAAAAAAAAAGAAAAAAAAGAAAAAAAAGCGTTCTAACAAATAGTACTAAAATAATAGTTTTACTTTGTTTTTTTGGGCTCAAGTTGAATTAAATAGCATTCCCTCAGTTCCAAAACTATTGTCTTGTTTATCTTTTTCGCTCATCTCAAAATAATTACTTTCTTTGAAAATTTTGTTTTTACGACATCACTTTTATCACTTTATTCTTACTTTTTCTTCTTATTTTAATTTTGACCACATATTCATTAGCTTTAAAGGAAACTACACACCATTTCAATATTAATAATCCAGTCAAATGTATTTTCTTAAACCGTACGCCAAATCAACCCAAACAATAATTTTAGGACGGAGGGAGTACAACATTGGAAGTTTAGAAGATGGTTGTGTAAAAAAAATGTTAGTTACGTTACTTACATAAAAATTAAATAAACTCATTTCTTATTATATATATATAGTCTCTTTGGTGTATCATGTACTCCCACTGTTTTTAAATTATTGTACTTTTTGATTCGACACATTGTTTAAGAAAAAAATATTAATCGTAGGGAGACGCTATTTTCACTACAATTTTTGCTCATCTACTATATCTTTAATTATTTCATTAAATAAATATATGTTTAGACAAAACTATCCATTTTTAAGTTACTAATCAAGTTATTTTCTTAATTACTTCTAACATTATTTTTTTCGATCAAATATCAATGGCAACATAATTATTCTATTTATATTATTACCATTTTAATTCTCAACAAACAAGGTACTTATTTTTTTTCGTAATAAATATGTGAGCTGTCTGGCCCAAAAGAACCAAGCGCCGGTCACGTGTCAAGCACATCATCATCGTGGTCACGAGTGAATCACGTGCATTCATCATGGTCCGAGTTCAACTCATAAGCGAGAAGGGACAGATCTCTGGCCGCCTAGGCATACCAAGCAAGCAGCCTCCTACCCGTCGCCTGGGGGCCAAGAGTGTAGCGAGCATGAAGATGTATTAGCGAGCGTGGAGAGATATCTGACCGCTCAGACACACCAAGCAAGCAGCCTCCTGCTTGTCGTCTGAGGGCCAGGAGTGTAGCGAACAGGCAGATGATTCAGCGAGCATAGCTAGGCTGTTCAATTACACGACAACAGTCATCCAGAACGTGAGGAGTTAATGCCGTGACATCCGCCCCCACATTCCAGACGTGGCCATAAACGTGCTTGCCTTTCACGTTCGTGCATTCAATGTTTAGCTCCCAACCTTTAAGGCTGACCCTATATAAACCCTTCTCCAACAAAAGGAGAGGTACATTCATATATACTCAGGCTGAAACTCTATCAAAATACACTTGCACTTGCCGGTTTATTGATTATCACATCCCAGTGCATTTGTAGGGTAAGCCCCTGCCTAGTTCACGGTTGCTTTTGGTTATCTTTGTTAGGTTTAGACCTCATATCATGGATAGATTAAAAGTTAGATATCTGATTCTTTTAGCCTAGTGTTTCCGCATAATTTTCGATACATCAGTTGGTTCCATAGTCGGGAAACGAGTTTTTCAAGTTGTGAATCCTTTTTTCGACGACTTTTAAGTTTTTTCATGGCTACTAACGGCATTAACTTGCTGGAAGGTCACACGGCTACACCCAGTGTGGAGGTCCAAGTCGAAAACATACTGCCTTCTCATCCACAGGATGCTCGTCACCATATTAATCAGAGGCGGGGTCTGGAATCGTTGGTCAGAAGTGTCGTGGTCGCGGTTGGCCTTGCTAATGAGTTTCGTGAGGAGGCTCTACGTCAATGGGCATTATACTTGGGGGAAAATACATCAGCTGAATCAACACTTGATTGCTATGGGCAAGCCGTCGCTTCATATTGAGTTGGAACCACTTCCAGTTGTGCCCGCGCAGAGCTAGGCATTGAGCGTATTCAGACCAGGAAAGGATCCCTAGAGGCCACTCGAAGTTCGATCTGAACCCTGGGAGCAGGAGTCAGGCGACGTAGTCAGCACGAAAGGCATGCTAGTCATCGATTAGTTCCTAGTGTTCACTCGTGCCTTGTTCCTCGAGCAGGGGAGGATTCAGCCAAGTGTAGACACCCTAATTTCGTACCTCTGGTACGTAACATGACATGAGATATCAAGACCTGTTAAAAACTAACGGATGCCAAGTTACAGGGTTTAAAATGCAAAAGAAAAAACAGGATACGCAAATAGTGAAATGCAGGGGGCCAAAGTGTGAAAAAGAGGCAGGAAAAAGACCCCTGGCGCCACCCCCACTCCCTCTTGCCACGGCGCCCAACAGTGCACTATGCACTGTAGCAGTTTGCCTCCGGTACGATATCTCAAGCGTGTGGTACAAGCCGATGAAGCACAAAAGAAGAAATCTTAAGGAAGAAGGAATCCCAATCTCGGCCTATAAATAAAGAGTCCCGACTTGTGAATTGAAGAACCATTCATTCAACACCCAGTGAGAATACGCAGTTAAAAAGCCTCCGTAGTGAGTTCTAACAGAGCGTCCTGAGAGTTCCCCTCCTCTAAGCCTCGAAGCTCCGTCAAATCTCCCACAAACACAAAACCAACTGATCAAAATGAAACCTAGTTGCCCTGCTAGGATTCCACCCTTTTCCTCTCGTCCAAAAATCTAAAAAAAAAGCAGTTGCCCTGCCCGAATCCAGGCGCCAAATCCGCAAAAAACAAGGGTTTGCTCTACCCGATTTCCGCCGTTCGCAAGCAAACAATAGCACAAAAGCAAGTAGTTGCTCCACCCGGTTCCCCATGCCAGAAAGCAACTTTCGGAAGCAGTTACTCTGCCCGAATATCTGCAACAACAAAAAAGACTCCCTCTCTCAGAAGGATAGAGTGAACGCACCTAAAATCTACTAGAAGTTAGTTGGTACGGGATAAAAGCCCCCACGCGTCAAAAGGTATGCTATTTATTTAAAAGTGCTATTTAAGCCGGCCCAATGTAATAAATAGAAGCAGTTATGCTGCCCGGATTTCTATATGAAATAACACTAAAAAGAGCCATTATTATGACCAAATATTTAGAGATATATTCATAAACTCCCGAAAGGGGACTGTTGCAAGCTTGTAATAATATATATACAGATATATCTGTTTAAATGCTTTATTTTACCTTTTAAATAAATATAATGAAAGTATTCTTTAGCCAGAAAACTTGTTTTTGAAACTGAAAGGGCGAGTTGGGTGCCTAACACCTTCCTACCTCGTAACTTAGCCTCCAAACCATTTACAAAATCAGGTATATTTGGTTTTTCTTTATATCTCCTTACAATAAAGATGATGACTCTGTTACAAAATTTTGAGTTCACATTGAGGCCGGAAGTATTCCAACGTGCTCTTTGCAACGTTCTTTTTGTACTTTTAATTTCGTTTTCCCCTAAATAAAGGAAGATGGAACGAAAAGAGCGTTGCGTTTTCTGAATCTTGTTTTCCCCTAAAAAAGGGAAGATGAGATACAGAAAACCCGAGGCTCTCACAGTGGCGACTCCGCTGGGGACGTTGTTTTTATTTTAAAGAAAATAAAAACGGAAGGCTAGACTCATTTTCTAAAAAAAAGTTTTCTTTTCTTTTTGGCTAAATATGCTTATTATATTTATTTAGCATTTTAAATACTGTATTTTTATGTATCTGCATATATATTTGTGTAAATAACCATAAACTTGCAGCAACTTCGTTTCGATTATCATTGCGAATATAAAAAAAATCAAAATAAAAAAGAATAAAATAGAATTTCGGGCAAGATAATAAAAAAGGCAGGGGTTTATTTTTGCTTTATTTATTATTATTATTTTGCTTTATTTATTTATACCGCGCAAAACATGTAAATATTCTTTTATTCTGTTATATTATTTGTACATCCATATATGTTTGTATTTTTTTATATATATAAAAAAAATCTTCTTTACTTTAATATCAATATGCTTGTTTTTTTTTCTTTTTTCATTTATATTTATTTGACTTCTTGTGTGTGTATATAATTTTCAATTCTAAAAAAATCTAAAAAAAAGAAAAAAAATTGTTTTCCGAAATAAAAAAAATAAAAAAGGGGTCACTCTTTCAAAAAAAAAAAAAAAGAGAGAAATTCGTTTTCTAAAAAAAAAGAAGAGAATTCATCTCTTTTTAAAAAAGAGGTAAAAAAAACTCATTTTCTAAAAGCAAAAAAAAGTCGTTTTTTTTAAAATGTGTTCCAAAACAAAAAAGAAAGAAATGAGAAAGTATTATTCAAAAAACCAAAAAAAAAAATGGTTGTTTCAAAAACCAAAAAGTAAATAAAAGAGTTAGAAGGAATATGTGTTTTTTAAAGATAGTGTTTTCCAAAAGAAATTATTTTCAAAAGTTATTAAAAAAAGGCATGAAAAAAACTTGAAAAAGTTAAATGGGGATAAAAGACAAGAAGGAAACAATAGGGGGTCTAATTGATAAAGGGAGAAGAGATGAAAGTAGTGAAGTGTCAAAAGCCCAAAAATAGAATGTGAACAATCCTTTGGGCGCAGCGCCCAAACCCCACCCCTCTTCCTACGTGGCTCGTTCCTCATTTGTAATAGTTTTGTCCGATATTGAACTTATTTTATCAGTCGGATCGCTTATTTTTATCGTTTGGTGCACCCATTTTACATGTTATTCCACCTTTCAAAAAAAAATATCAAAAAAAAAGTTTTCTTTCCTTTAAATCATGTGTTGTATTTATACATATTGAGATTTTTGTTGTTTTCCTTTGATACCACTAACAATTTTGTAGGGGCTAAAAATAAAAGAATTGATTATTTATCCTTTACTCTTCTGAGAGGATTGTCCGGAGGTACGTAATCGTCACATCCCATTTCAAAGATCGCAAAAAAAAAAAGAGAGAGGGAGTTTTCTAATTAAAAAAAATCACGTGTAATACTTAGTTCTCTTTTCCTTTTAAAAAAATCGTTTCTTTTCGTAAATAATAATAATAATAATAATAATAATAATAATAATAATTTGAAAAAAATAATAAAAAAGATTTCATTTTCTCAAAGAAAAAAAATCTCCATTCTTTCAAATTGAAAAAAAAAAGATTAGCAAAATGAAGATTTCTCTGTCAGAGTTGAACTACGATGACCTGAGCCTCGAAATGAGGAACGTAGGCAGCCTTCGGGTTCGGTCAAATACTTTGATTTACTCTTCAAAAAAAATAAAGGATGTGTTTTCTATGTGTTTTCTTTTTATTTTCCAAAACATGTAAAGACAGGAAATCCCCTCACAATTATATTCAATTGTCATCTCCAAATTCATCTTCTCTCCTAACCTTTCATAAATGCATCACTAGTTGACTAGTGTAAGGGTAAAATAGGCATGACCTATTTTGGTTTTGTTTCACCTTTCTTGGTCATAAAGTTTTTGGTGGATTTTTGGAAACAAAATCTTTAGAGGCTATTTTGGAAACAAAATTTTCCTAAAGATTTTTTGGTTTCTTGGTCCTAAAGTTTAGGAGTCATTTTTGGAAACAAAATATTCCTAAAGATTTGTTGATTTCTTGGACCTAAATCTTAGTGTTGTTTTTGGAAACAAAATCTTGGTGAAATTCCTTCATGAATCTGTGCCTTAGAATCCTTGTTTATATGGTAATAAAATCTAGAAATATGGTAAGTAGATTCTATTCCTTTATACTAATCCTTGTCCTTGTTGGAGTTGGATTCCTTTATGTGTGTAGGAGATCTTAACATTATATAAAGAGGCTTGGACACGGCTGGAGCGGTACGCCAAAAAGAGAAAATTCAGAATACGTTCAGGGAGAAAATTCAGAAAGTTGAGAGCAGAAAAATCAGATCCTGAAGCTGTTCCAATTCCAGATTATGTGCAGAAGTTGAATGTGACTTCGGATGTTATAACATTGGCAGTAACATTGAAGTGCTGGAATCTGTTTGTGTCTTCCTGTTTCAGTTTTAGGAAGCTGTTTTATTTCTTCCCACGTTTTGTCTACTGTGTTTTATGTGGGGTTTTTGTTCTCCAAGACTTGTTGTCTTGTGAGAATATTTTTGTGAGTGATTTCACATTTGTTTTTGTGTAAAACGATTATTCTTTTAGTGAAATCTTTGTGGCCTTGAGGCTAGGTCTACAAGTACAATCTTGTAGATTGTTTTTGGTAACTTTTGCATTCAGTTCTCTGTTTGATTTTAATTCTTCCGCTGCTATACATCTTTGACCATTGTGATTCCCATTGTAGCTATATTCACAGCTACATTGGAAATTGCTTGGTTTCTCTTCAGAATCCTAGCTATTGTGTTCTTTCAACTAGTGCATCGTTCACTCTCGATTTCAAAAAAAAAAAAAAATCATTAAGTCCTACTTCGAGATGTCAAGGTTTGCCACTTCTAAAAAAAAAAAGAGAGAAAACGGAAAATGTTTTTTTTTGAAAAAAAAAAGACCGATAAGGAGCCATGGAAGAAAGGAAAGCTCGGAAAGCCAAGAAGCCAAGAAAGCAGAAAAGTCTGGAAAGTTGGGAAATCAAGAAAAGCCAGACAACTCAATGAACATACGCAACAATTCAGGACTAGGGGCTTTCAAACCCCATGGGTATCTCTTTTGCCCATATTGATGCCTATAGCCCATCCTTGCAAGAGAGTATGCTCACGAATCTATTTGGTCACCGTTATTTCAAAAGTCCAACCAATTCCTCAAATCAAGCCTTCCAAAGGTATTTATCTCTATTTGAGTCTGGTAAATGTTTGCTTCTCCTATATCAGTTTGTCGGGTTTTCTTCTTGGTCTTTGAGCACCACCTATCGCCGAAGTGTCTGTTAAATTGTAAAAAGAAAATGATGAATCAACTCATGTAAAAACATGATAAAACTACACTGGTTATAATGAGTCATTTCGAAATATGGACCCACAAACTATTAAAAATGTTAGTTCGATAAGACAACCTTCTGTCTTGGTAAAAGGTCATCTTCGACCAATTGCAACCGAGCTGGTAGTAGCACACTAGGGGCTTCCAACCATATACAAAAACATTTCCAAATACCTAAAAAAACCATATACCAAAGCCTAACCATCTTTAAGATCCAGCTTCCCAAAATTGGGGCTGCTCCACTTTTATATATATATCCACCAAGAGTGACAACATTTTTATCCCAAGAGAGAGAAGACAGATATCTCTTCAAGCACTCCCCAAATTGCTCCAAAAGGTCAAAAAAAAAAGCGCAAGGTTGAAAAAAAAGGCATATGCAAAAAAAAAAAAAAAGAAAAAAAAGGAAGAAAAAAGAGAGAAAAAGAAAAGAAGCCTCTCTTGAGCAAGTTCCTCAAAATCCCAAAAAATAACCAATCACTCTTGGACAACCCCATAACCCACAACCAAAGCCAAAAAGCCAATCTCCCAACCATACCCACAACCAGATCCAGAAACCAATTTCCTATCCAAACCCATAGCCTAGAAGGCCAGCCAATGATCGTTTTGCGATCGCCTTTCCAAAAATAACCAAATCCACAGCCCAAAATGCATTTGAACCAGAGGTCAATTAAATCCTCAACCCTAAAGCCAATCCATCCCAAATACTCTATACCCCAACCTAGTTGCTACCTATAGCTTTGTTTCAATCGGTTATAACGTGATCTGGGTTCAAGATAGAACTTCTTGCAAAAACATATAAAATCATCAAAACATAAATGTTAAGTAGGGTCCATGAAACTTGTGATACTCGGCGATAAACTCTGGATCATGACTCTTCTTTTTATCCATTAGAGTCGTCCCACTTTCTCTGAATATACTCGTTTCTGTCTCCCACAAAAGTCGCTCCCAATCGAGTCTTTCTGGGGCTGCCTCCATTTAATCTTTTTAAAAGCTTGCCCGTCCCATCTTACAAAATATGGTTCGTCAAGTCATCCTGGGGCTTCTCCCGCGAAACTCATTGGATAGATAAAGGCTCATCATCTCTAGAAACAGTTGTCATTTCCATCTCCGCCTGAAGAAACGAAGAAACATCAAAGGCTTGGATCCCTCAAGAATAAGCGGCTTATCTTCACACGCATTGAAAGACCGACTCCCTATGAGGTAAAGGCTCGCTAGGTTGAAAACCCGAAAGGGTGGTCTATGCAAAAGTTAGAGCACACAAAAAAAAAAGAAAAGAAAAAAGTGGTCCCTCCGAGGCATCGATTAGTAGGATTCACTACTCCTGATTGAATTCCTTTATTGAATGATGTACTAGTCAAAAGACTGAAAAATAACCCTAAACTTCACCCACCTCCATCTCAAATATCACCATCAACTCTTGTACTTTTTTTTTTTTCAAATCCAACCAGAAGCCATATCTCAAGCTCTTATATTACATTTCCATCACCTTGCCTTATCTTGTCTTAACATGTTTAAGAAACGAATGATACACATGCATATTCAAAAGTCATTTTTTTAAGAAAAAGAAAGTTTCATTAGCATGCTTGCATTTTTTGTTTGCATTCGTTTACTGCATCTTATCAGGTCTTCTGCCGTATCGGCCCTTGAAAAAATATAAATGTTCTACCAGCATCTCGCCATGGACCACCTCCCAAAGATTCTCATCATCATCATCAAAAGCTATACATGCCGATCATCGACAACATTTTGCCACAACGCTTCATAATCATCGCTTTTCCTATGCTGAGATAAGCACTTTTTTTTAAAAAAAAATAAAATATGTATCGCTGCTCCTATGCTGGGATAAGCACAAAAAAAAAAAAAAAAATCGCAGCTTTCCCTATTCTGAGGGAGCACAGTTTAAAATTGTATTGTTTTCCCTATTCTGGGGGAAACTCATTTTAAAAAAAATCGCATCGCTTTTCCTATTATAGGAAAAGCCCATTTTGAAAAGCAACATCGCTTTTCCTATGCTGGAGAAATCTCGTTTTAAAAAAATCGCATCGCTTTCCCTATGCTGGGGAAAGCTCGTTTTGAGAAAAAAACATCATTTTTCCTTTGCTGGGAGAAGCGCGTTTTAAAAATATCGTTTTCCCTATGTTGGGGAAAGCACGTTTTAAAAAGTGACATCGTTTTCCCTATGTTAGGGAAAACGTGTTTTAAAAAGTGGCATTGTTTTTCCTATTCTGGGGGAAACACATTTTTAAAAAGTGGCATAATTTTCCCAATGCTGGGGAAAACATGTTTTAAAAAGTGGCATCGTTTTCCCTATTATGAGGGAAACGCGTTTTTAAGAAGTTGCATTGTTTTCCCTATTCTGGGGAAGACACGTTTGAAAAAGAGGCATCGTTTTCCCTATTTTGGGGGAAACGCGTTTTAAAAGGTGGCATCGTTTTCCCTATTCTGGGGGAGACACGTTTTAAAAGTGGCATCGTTTTCCCTATGTTGGGGGAGACACATTTTAAAAAGTGGCATCATTTTCCCTATTCTGGGGGAAACACGTTTTTAAAAAAGTGGCATTGTTTTCTCTATGTTAGGGAAAACGCGTTTTGAAAAGTGGCATCGCTTTCCCTATGCTGGGGAAAGCGCGTTTTGAAAAGTTTTATCACTTTCCCTATGCTGGGGAAAACACGTTTTGAAAAGTAGCATTGTTTTCCCTATGCTGGGGAAAGCATGTTTTAAAATGGGTTCCATCGCTTTCCCTATGCTGGGGAAAGCGCGTTTTGAAAAGTGGCATCGTTTTCCCTAGCTGGGGAAAGTGCGTTTAAAAAAAGGGTTCTATCGCTTTCCCTATGTTGGGGAAAACGCATTTTGAAAAGGGTTCTATCACTTTCCCTATGCTGGGGAAAACGCGTTTTGAAAAGGTTCCATCATTATCCCTATACTGTGGAAAACGCGTTTTGAAAAAGGGTTCCATTGCTTTCCCTATGTTGGGGAAAGCACGTTTTGAAAAGGTTCTATCGTTTTCCCTATGCTGGGAAAATCGCGTTTTGAAAAGGTTCCATCGTTTTCCCTATGCTGGGGAAAGCGCGTTTTGAAAAAGGTGTTCCATCACTTTCCCTATGCTGGGGAAAGCGCGTTTTAAAAAGAGGTTCCATCGCTTTCCCTATGCTGGGGAAAGCGCATTTTGAAAAGGGTTCCATCGTTTTCCCTATTCTGGGGAAAGGGCATTGAGAAGTGACATCAGCTTTCCTTATTCTAGGGAAAGGGCATTAATAAGTTGTATCAACTTTCCCTATTATGGGGAAAGGGAATTTAGAAGTGGCACTAGTTTTGCCTATTCTGGGCGAAACGGAGCCGAGTCCCATCACTTTTGCCTATTCTGGGCAAAACGCAGCTGAGTCCCACTAGTTTTGCCTATTCTGGGCGAAACACACCATCCATCCCACCCAGTGTTGGTTGTTGTTTGTTTGATGAGGCCGAACTACGTTTGGTTGACTCCTTTTATAAGGAATACGTAGGCAACCTATTTCGGTAGGTGCGATCATCAGAGCATATAAATTTGCATATTTTCTTAAAAACTACGATAACCTGCTATAACCGATGAAATATGTCTAGGGTATGTGAGATTTGAAATGCATTATAAACTGTTGCATTTTAACTGCTACCTATTGCATTACTCCCCATTATAATTTCCACGAAATTTGGGAGTCTATTTCTTATCAACGATGTTCGTTTACTTGGTAAGCTTCGGTTTACCCGTAAACTCCATCGTTGAGGGGCTTTGTAGACACCCAAATTTCATACCTCTGGTATGTAACATGACATGAGATATAAAGACCTGTTAAAAACTAACAGATGTCAAGTTACAGGGTTTAAAATGTAAAAGAAAAAGCAAGATGCGCAAACAGTGAAATGCAGGAAGCCAAAGTATGAAAAAGAGGCAGGAAAAAGACCCCTGGCGCCACCCTCACTCCCTTTTGGCGCGGCGCCCAGAGCCTCCATGGGTGGCGCCCAACAGTACACTATGCACTGTAGCAGTTTGCATCCGGTACGATCTCTCAAGCGCGCGGTACAAGTCGATGAAGCACAAAAGAAGAAATCTTAAGGACAAAGGAATCCCAATCTCGGCCTATAAATAAAGAGTCCCGGCTTGTGAATTGAAGAACCATTCATTCAACACGCAGTGAGAATACGTAGTTAAAAAGCCTCCGTAGTGAGTTTCCGAGAGAACGTCCTGAGAGTTCCCCTCCTCTAAGCATCGAAGCTCCGTCAAATCTCCCTCAAACACAAAACCAATCGGTCAAAGTGAAACCTAGTTGCCCTGCTAGGATTCCACCCTATTCCTTGGGTCCAAAAATCCCAAAAAAAGTTGTTGTCCTACCCGAATCCAGGCACCAAATCCGCAAAAAGCAAGGAGTTGCTTTGCCCGATTTCTACCGTCTGCAAGCAAAAAGTAGCACAAAAGCAAGCAATTGCTCCGCCCGGTTCCCGGTGCCAGAAAGTAACTTTCGGAAGCAGTTACTCTGCCCGAATCTCTGCAACAACAAAAAAGACTCCCTCTCCCGGAAGGACAGAGTGAGCGCACCTAAAATCTACTAGAAGTTAGTTGGCATGGGATAAAAGCCCCCAGGCTTCAAAAGGTAGGCTATTTATTTAAAAGTGCTATTTAAGCTGGCCTAATGTAATAAATATAAGCAGTTATGCTGCCTGGATTTCAATATGGAATAACACTAAAAATAGTCATTATTATGGCCAAATATTTAGAGATATATTCATAAACTCCCGAAAGGGGACTGTTGCAAACTTGTAATAATATAGATACATATATATTTGTTTAAATGATTTATTTTACATGTTAAATAGATATAATAAAAGTATACTTTAGCTAGAAAACTTGTTTTTGAGACTGAAAGAGTGAGTTGGGTGCCTAACATCTTCCCACCTCGTAACTTAGTCTGCAAACCCTTTACAAAATCTGCTTACATTTGGTTTTTCTTTATTTCTCCTTAAAATAAAGATGACGACTCTGTTACAACATTTTGAGTTCACAGTGAGGTCGGGCGTATTCCAACGCGCTCTTTGCAACGTTCTTTTTGTACTTTTAATTTCGTTTTCCCCTAAACAAGGGAAGATGAAATGAAAAGAGTGTTGTGTTTTCTGAATCTTGTTTTCCCCTAAAAAAAGGGAGGATGAGATACAGAAAACCCGAGGTACTCACACCCAGTCTCGTCGCAGCCAGCGATCACCCTCTCCACAGAGGACCCATGCTCGTAGGCACCGTTCTCTGTCTCCATGCAGATTGCATACTCGCCGGCACCGTTGTGAGGTTCCCGGGATGTGCTCCCGCGCCCCGCGCGCCCTTGGATGCGTGCGTGCGTGGGACACCACCGCTTCTCGTTCCACCCTCCCTTGTTTGGGGAAGACGAAATCCAAAGTGCGAGAGGAGTGCTGTCTATGTTAGCACGTTTGAATGTGCCTCGGTTGCCTTGAGTGGATTTTGTATCGAAAATGGGAACTAAAGGTTTCCTCATGTCAGGTTATCCCTTATTTCGGGGATAACAGGATATGGGAATGCATTACCTTTCCATTCTCATTCTCCCCTTTTATCTTTCAGGGGAAAATAGAGAGGTGCAAGAAAAGATATTGCGACGCCCCCACTTATGAATTTATTAAAATAGCCTTATGGCCCAATCAGATCGCTATGGGAGCTATGGGTTTCCCGCATCAAGTTATCCCTTGTTTAGGGGATACCAGGATATGGGAATACATCACCCCTCCATTCCCGTATCTCCCTTTTTTAGGGGAGAACAGGAAAGTGCAAAGAGGGAATGTTGCGAGGCCCCACTGGATCTGAAAGTTTTAGAGTCGCCACCATTATTTTAAGGCAAAAATAAAGGAAAACCAGAAAAGAAAACCAGAGATTTTAGAAAGCGGGTTCGGAGGCTAAGTTACGAGTTGGGAAGGTGCTAGGCACCCAACTCGCCCTTTCGGTTTCAAAACGTTTTTGGCTGAAGTATGCTCATTGTTATATTAATCTAGCAAATAAATAATGTCTTATTTTGACAAGGGAAATTTAAACAGATACATTCGTGGCTACATTATTTAGACTCACTGCGTCTCCTTCCAATAATTACAAACATATTTAAGAATATTTGGCCATTATAACGGCTCTTTTACATAATATTTCCTAATCTAATCCGGGCAGCACAACGGCTTATATTGACTACATTGCGCCGGATTTAAATAACAATTTTTTTTAAAATAAATAAAAGGAAAAAATACAAATGAAATAAAATAAGCTCTTAAAGGTATTACCTTTTAGAGCGGCGGTGTGCTCGCTCTGTCCTTCAAGGAGAGGGAGTCTTTTTGTTTTGAATTGAACTGGATGACTGCTTGATTTGATTGATGTTTTGAGGTTTGGGCTTATCAACTTGGGCAGAGTGACGGCTTTATTTGGGTAGGTTTTGGCCTTTCTAGTTGGGCGGAACCTAGACTTAGTTTTTGACTTTTTTAGCTCGTTACTCGGGCAGAGTAACGGCTTATTTTGAGATTTTTGGACTGGGGATTTGAGGTGGACACCTAACAACTAGGCTAGGGATCACTTATAACCTATGGGTTTTTGATTTGGCAGAGTTTGGACGGGGTTTGGAGATTACAAGGGCTTCCACTCACCTATCTCGCACCTCTCGTACTATTGATATCGAAGGAATCGCAGAAGCAGAGCTTCGCTGCGATTTTTCTATCGCGTAAAATGAGCAACTGAAATGCGAGGCCGGGGGTCTCTATTTATAGTAGAGACTGAGGACGCAGTGGGAATTCCTTGATTTCTTTCCGTGCATCAGCCGCTTGTACGTTGCGCTTCAGGACTTGTACTTATTTGATCTGAGAGAGATGAACAGCAACACCCATGGTGCGGCCAAGGCAATGCTTGGTGCGGCACCATGGGTGCTATCATGCACCAAGCTCCTTTTGGAGTTTCAAAATTTGTCACTTTCCCCCGCAGTTCAGCATCGCGCATCTGCTTTTCCTTTCGCATTTTTGACTCCTGCAACTTGACATTCGTTAAGTTTTAACAGTTCTTGATATTTTATGTCAGTCACATACCAGGGGTACGAAATTGGGGTGTCTACAACCGTTCCTCATCACCAAGAGGTTTGCATGCTCGCAGACATCGATCACCTTCCCCGCATCAGTCAAGGGGAAGGTATAAGGTGTCTCCTCCTGTCAACAATCAACAAAATGGAGTTAGGGCGTTACCAGATCAAATACAACAGGCCGTGGGAGGTCCCCAGGCACAAGTTCATAGACCGTGGGTATGGTTCAAGCCATGGGAGCTATAGGTCCCCCACAGGCCCCTCTTGTGCCCGGTGTACATCTTCAGCCCATCGATGGTGTACCCGTTGTAGTGAACGCACATGATTTTGAGGAGTTGAAATAACGCATGGAAGAATGGGAGCAAGGCAAGGCCTTGGAGGACAAATTTTTGGGCACTGCTTCTAGCCCTTTGGCTCCATGGATCGAGAATGCCCCTCCGGCACAAGACCTCATCTTTCCCAACATTAAAAAGTATACAGGGAAGACCAAAGCAAGGGACTGGTTGATGTCCTTTGAGTCACAAATTGGCTTGGTGACCTCTAATGAGGCATTAAAGATTCAGGCATTTATGGTTCTTTGAAGGGAAAGGCTTTAGCCTGGATGAGAGCCCTTCCTCGTAGATCGATTAACAACTGGGTTGACCTGCGAACAAAGTTTCTGGCTGATTTTGGGACATTGGGAGCCATTGCCAAGACAAGGGTAGACTTGTCTAAAATCAAGCAAAGGGCCCATGAATCTACTTCCAGTTACTTAAAGAGGTTCATAAAGATGCTCGAGCAAGTACCTGGCCTGTCCGAGCAGAATGTCACTTTGTGTTTTGAGACGGGTTTGCTCGAGGGACAAGGTGGCTTGAGATTAGATCTTAGTATAAGGAAGCCTAAAATATAGGCATAAATGTTGATGCGGGCTCAGAAGTATTGTGTGGGAGAGACCGCAAAAAAAGATAAGAAGAAGGAGAGCATAGAGGTTGATGGCAATGACAATACTGGCAAAAGCTGCGGCCAGAATAGAGGGGATGGTTATACGTTGTGGGAAAGTGACCTCACCCCGCTTAATACGTTGCGGGAAGACATACTGTATGAGGTGAGGGATGGGCTTCCCTGCGCACCACGTATGAGCGCGGAGACTGCAAATACTAGAGATCGTACGAGAATGTGTACTTACCATGATGACTATGGGCATACCACAGGGGAATGTTGGCCATTAAAAAATGCCATTCAGAAGCTGATAAATGAAGGGAGATTGGATCGCTTCAAGCGAGATGGAAACAATAGGGGAAATTCCCCTCGTAGAGATGCACTACTTGTTCGCAGTGTGATCAATGGGATTTTGGAGGAGGAACCTACCCTCACGTAGCTGGGAAAACAAATATACTCTTTGTCAAAAGTGGTAGATTTTCCTCCAACTCTGTAAACAGGGGAGGAATCTATTCAGTTCACTCGCAGCAAGCTGGCGAGTACTAGTCTGGTTGGTGAACAGTCGTTGATTGTGTCGGCCTTGGTAGAGTCGTAGATGAGATAAGTCGTGCACCGGATGCTCGTGGACACTGGAGCGTGTATGGATGTCATGTACTACTCCCTCTTTTAGGCACTAGAATTGAAAGATGACCGCTTGAAGCCATATGCAGGAACTTTGGAGGGCTTTACCAACCACAAATTGCTAGTCAAAGGCACAGTTGAGCTGGAGGTTATGATCGGTGAAAGCAGTCGTTCAAGAATGGAGAAAATCACTTTCATGGTGATTGATTTGAAATACCCCTATAATATCATTTTAAGGGTACCGAGCATGATCAAATTCCAAATGGTGACCTTCATTCCCCATCAGCGGGTAAAATTTTACACCGATCAGAGGGTGGGGGTCCTGAAGAGTTAGCCCCAGGCAGTGCTGGAGTATGTCAGGGACAGCGAGAGGAAAAAGTAGAAATTGACCTTGTCAACTGAAGATCAAATCATTACGATCAGTCACAACGAAAAATCTCACACGACCACGGGACCAGTTAAGATTGCCATGATCAGCGAAACTTCTACTCAGGACGAGCAGCGTCGGCAGAGTCGGAGGGATAGGTAGAGCAGGCAGAGGATATGACCTTGGACTAGATCGATCATGGAAACTCGAGCAGAGGGGAAAACTTATCGTTGAAGAAAAACCGAGCTAATGGTGTAATTTGTTTCTTGCTTGTATGGTCAGTTGTACGATGGTGATTTTGTGAAATAAAGGATCCCATTTGATCTCCGTGTTGTGTGTTCATTTTTTGTTTCGATTATGCCTCTTTTCACGAGCACGTTGTGTCTCTGCTCGTAATAAAATGGTTGGTGTTCGAATTTGGATCTTAGCTTGTGTCTAAGACCAAGTGGTGGCGAACCAGTTGTCCTGGTGTCCCTGCTCACGAAAGTGAGCAAGGGTTATGCAAGTTTGGTTCAAAAGCAAGTGAAACGTGACCTTGGATCTTGGTTTATACCTAAGATCTTAAGTGGTTAGCGAGATCCGATTTTAGCTTGTACCTAAAATCTAAGCGGTTATGTGAATTAGTTGTACTAATGCACCAAACTACCATTTATCTCAATTATACATGTTTCACGAGCACGATATGTCTTCTGGTGAACCAGTTGTACTGGTGTCCATGCTCGCGAAAGTGAGCATATGTTTTGAAAAAAATCACTTGAAGAACAAGTGAAACGCGACCTTGGATCTTGGCTTATACCTAAGATCTCAAATGGTTAGCGAGCTTGGGTTTTAGCTTGTACCTAAAATCTAAGTGGTCATGTGTATTAGCTGCACTAGCATATTAGCTCGGAATATCAAGCTGGCATGCAAAAGTTCAGAAAGACAATGAAACTTGAAACAAGTGGCATTAACGCAAAGTTATTACATAGAAGTTGTTCAAAAATACAAAGTGCAATGACACGTAGGTCGAGAAAGAGGGCCTAATTATCGAAAGGAATTTCCAAAGGTTCAGCTTCAGGAGCCTTTCTCCTTTCCCCGGATCTAGCTTGCTCGCCTTCAATGACGACCACCTCACCATTATCCCCAGCAGCATGAGAAGCCATGGTCGCAACCTCCTGAGATTGGGCCATCCATATCTGAGTCATCAGATTTGTCATCATGTTTTCAGCGACCTCAGGTGGATTCCAAACAGGCAGCCCTTTTTGGGTATCAGATTGAACGAGCAGAGCAAGCTCATCTTCAGTATATGGCACCATTGCATGGAAGGGGCGAGCAGAGGAGTAAAAAGGCATGTTGGTACCCCATTCGACAAGCAGCTTGGGTTTCACTTCTACCCTGTTGCTCGCTATCTGCCTAAGGACATGGTTTAACCCTTGGAGATAGTAGGAGTAGGTCTCATCCTCGACGTGAGCCTCGAACTCAGTAGAGGTCTTGTAGTCGGTAATGATGGCTTGTCTTTACTCATCGCTGGACTGGGAGAGCTCCTCACTTAGCGTTTTCTCATGCTCAGCTGCTTCAACCTTGGCCTACTCCAGCTGACTTGCCGCTTCCCAGAGCTCTTTCCTCACCTCGCTAATATTCTTGATGGCAGTCTCTTCGAACCTTTTGGAGAATTCGAGGTGGGATTCCAGGGTTTTCTTTTCTTCAACCTTATAGAGCTTGGTCACCTTGGTAGTAACGCTCTCTTCACTCAACTTTAGTTCAGCTCGGAGAGTGTTAATCTGCTCATTCAACTTATTTTTCTCGGTGGTCAACGAGCCGGTGGTGGTGAGATGATCCATGAGCCAGTCGTAGATTAGCTCAGTCTTTTTGGCCATTTGAAAATGAAAAACACAAGTTAGGAATAGAACATGCAAGGCTCACTTACTTTTATGAAGAGAGAAGGTAGTCCTTACCACGGCCATGCACATCCCAATCTTCCCGACCATGATTGAGCTCGAATGCTCGCATCTCGTTTTGCGGAAGCCACCATGGAGAGTCTTTTTATCACCCCCGAGCTCAACTGTGGCAAGATGACCACAACACTTGTACATGTTGAGCTTGTTAAAGTAGGGCACATCAGCTATCTCAGCGATCAGCATGTTTGCATTCTTGCGATATTCAGGCATATGGAAGCCTTCTTTCTACCATGAAGGCACCCGGGAACCAGACGTTGCCCCATGATCTTTCTCTATTTGCGACCGGGTTCTCCTGTCAATAGGAGGGTCGGTGGCAAGCCTTTTGTTTATAGGCAGCTTAATGGTGGGCGTAAGTTGGCTTGGAAGAGCGATGACAGTAGGAGCAGTGATGATAGGAGCGACGGTAGCAGGAGCGGTGACAACATAGGCAACCCTGCTCGTTTCGATGCAGCCCCGCCTCGCTCCTTGCCCGAAAGATGCATCAGGAACGGTAGGAAGGGAGGCTAGCTCCTGAGTGGACAGTTGAGTATTCCTCCTCGAGGATCCCTTCTTAATGGCTTGCAGAAATCGGGAAGTATCTTCGAGCTTTCTCATGTCTGCAATTAATTTCAAAGGAAGGAACAATCACGAAAAATTCAAGCATAAATAATGTACAAAGAAAAAGACAAAAGCAGGCAGACCAGTTAGCGAGAAGGCATGAATACAACTGGTCCTAGCCTGCTCACAGTCAGGGCACTCGTTGGGAAATCTCCTACCATGACAGTTACCCCAATATGGATGGGGTACTTCTTTGTCCAGGGTGACACGAAGCTCTACCCCTTTGACAGGCCAACTAAGGACTCCGGCTCGGAAAGCATTCCTATCATACTTTGGGATTTTAATGTTACACGAGTACGGTGCAAAGGGCCATCCTTCTCGAGATTCAACGAGCAAGACTTTGTCATCCCAAGCTTCGACTTTATTAGGATTGTCGCTGAGAAACTTGAAGTAGTTGGAGTTGGAACGGCCCGTGATGCGCCCATTTTTCTTATCTAGCGAGAACAATAAGAATTTTCATATTAAGGTCATATCGGGCTCAAACTCGAGTAATCTGCAAGCTATGGTATATGCGACCAGGAACATCACTGTGGTAAGGGTCAGATCGCAGGGGAGGGTGTTGTTATAGTGAAGGAACTCGATGATTAAGGGGTCTAAAGGAAGCCTTAGACCGACCAAGATGAAATCAAAGTAAACGACCATTCGATCTTCTTGGTAGTTGTGGTTGTTTTTCTCGATATCCAAATCGAAGGCTTTCACTCGATAATTTTTGGGGTCAATGCCCAGGGAGTAGAACTAGGTGGACACATCCTCCTCGTAGGTCAGGTAATCCTATTTCTTTGAGGTTGGTTTATCGACTACGGGTTTTTTGCCTTTTCGGCGAGCATCCCTTTTTTTCCTTTCCAGAGGGGTGCTTGTACTCGAAGACTCAGACCCAGAGCGTCTACCCTCCTCGTCAGACACTTGTTCGTTTTCAACACTGGCATTGTGGTCCCCGCCTTTCTCATCCCCAACATGGACATTATGATCCTCCTCTTGCTCGTCCTCAACATTTTCATCTTGCTCGGGAATTTCTAGAACTTCTTCAAGTGCCATTGAGGTCTCATCCTGCTAGGTCCCTTCAGAGCTACTTGATTCAACATCAAAACTCTCCTCGTGCTCAGATAAAGCTCCATGATCGTAGCTGCACCCTTCAATCTCTGAACCACTTTCTTCGTAAGAAGACATCCTACAGGAATCGAGGAACATACATTAATTCCTGCCCGCAAAAACATGCGTGAATGTATAAATAGAACCCTTGGTTGGGGTTTTACGTATCAAACCAGTGAGCAGGGCACCAGTTCTTTATTTCCTCCATTCCTACTTATGTGTATGCTCGGGTCGGGGTAAAGGTCAGAAAAGACGATCAAGATGACCTCAGAAAGTCTAGACGATGGATTTGTGAAAAAGCGACATCAAAATAGAAAACTGGGGTAGAGAGAGTCGCGAACCCTCAGGTTTTGTATATCAAAACATCCAATGGGCATCGTTGGATCCTAAGGCTAAGGTTCCAGCAGGGATGAAATGAAAATAGAAAAGTAATCAAGAATAGAGAATTACTTGTGGAGTTGATGAAGTTCTGATTTCGACAACTCTGGTTTGCTGCTTCTGATCCCACTTTGATGATTATCGATGATTCAAAGAGGCGGTGAGTAGGGGAAAAAAAGGTTTGTGAATATTGAAGGTATGTAAAGAGTTCAAGGAAGGGAGGCGGCCTTTTTTATAAATTAGGTGAGGGGAAAAAGGGGAAGAGAAATTACCTACAGACAAGGCTTCCTGGACACGCGGCATTGGAACCGAGGCGTCGCATTTAATTCCGCCTCGAAAAGGATGTACGCGTGCAATCTCAACCCACAAACGATGGCTGCACCCTAGCGTCCCATCGATACACACCTGTCACTTTCCTGCACTTCTAGTTGTTGAAGTGATCCCTTATGCATCCATGATCCATCATTCTCTCCAAGTCTTACCCAGACCAAGAATGATCAAGTTTAACAACGGTTAGACAGTGCATCATTCATGAACAAAACATTATGCTCCTCGCTCCGAGCACGTGTGCTCGCTAGACAAGAAGCAAGGGGCTACTAAGCTGCCTGGTCCAAAAGGCCCAAGCGTCGGTCACGTGTCAAACACGCTATCACCTTGGGCATAAGCGAATCACGTGCACTCATCATTATCTGAGCTTAACTCATAAGCGAGCAGGGACAGATATCTGGCCGTCTAGGCATACCAAGCAAGCAGCTTCCTACCCGTCGCCTGGGGGCCAAAAGAGTGTAGAGAGCAGATAGATGTCTTAGAGAGCGTGGAGAGATCTCTGGCCGCCCAGACATACCAAGCAAGTAGCCTCCTTCCTATCATCTTGGGGCCAAAAGTGTAGCAGACAGGCAGATGATTCAGCGAGCATAGCCAGGCCGTTCGATTACACAGTAACGGTCGTCCAGAACGTGAGGAGTTGATGCCGGGAGATCCGCCCCTACGTTCCGGGCGTGGCCATAAACGTGCCTGCCTTTCACGCTCATGCATTCAATGTTTAGTTCCCAGGCTTCAAGGCTGACCCTATATAAACCCTTCTTCAACAAAGGGAGAGGTACGTTCACATATACTCAGGCTGAGACTCTGTTAAAATATACATGCATTTGCCAGCTTACTAATTATCATACCGGAGTGCATTTGTAGGATAAGTCGCTGCCTAGTTCACGATTGCTTTTGGTTCTCTTTGACAGGTTTGGGCATCATATCACGAATAAATTGAAAGTCAGATATCCGATTCTTTTAGCCCAATGTATCCGCATAATTTTTGATACATCAATATGTTTAATAAAATTTTCTAATCACTCACGTTTCACACTCCATTATAATAAAAATAATATGATTAATACATTTTCTACCAAAATTTTAGATTCATTGGATATTTTATTATAAAAAATTAATATTCTAATTTAGTTTAAAAATATCATTTTAAAATATCAATTTAATTATTATGGTAGGCATTAAATTGAATATTGGTTTCAATCAACTCAAGAATTAAATTTTTGAATAAATTATAAAGGTAGGAAAAATATTTTAATATTATGATACTATTTCATATTATGATTTTACTATTCGATCAGTTTTTACTATTACATCCTTTAAATTTCACTTTTAATTTTTTTATAACCAATGAACATATATTTACTTAAAGTTTGGTAGACAAAAAATGTATTTACGATATTTTTTTTATTATACTATAGAATAACTATGTTGTTCATAAATGTTTGAACAACAAAAATAATGTTAAAAAGTAATTAGGAAAGTAACTGGATTAGTAAACTTAAAAGGTTTAAATATCAATTTGGTCACCCTACTTTCGACTAAAATTCATTAAGCTCACTCTACTTTTTTTTCCTTCAATTTAATCACTCTACTTGGACATAAATATCAAGTTCATCACTCCATCCAATTTTTTTTGTTGAAAACTTAAAAAAAATTCTAAAAATCCCAAAATACCCTTACTAATATTTTAAGTATAATTTTCAATTTTCAAATTTCAATTTTCAAATCCATCTCATCACCCAGTCAACGATGAAAGAATCACGGCAACTACAAACCATGTATAACCAGCTTACCTCGTTGGCAACCTCCAGCGACCACCACCGCCATTGAAAACCGCCGGCGACCACATCCCCCTCATGACAACAATTCCCGGTGACCACCGCCGCCGAACCAACTCAATAGTTCAATTATGTTGAGTTTCTCGCTCCAAATCAAGTTTGTGATTTCATTTGTAGAAAGAGATCTGGATCCGAAAATCATTAACAGGGTCATAGACCTTCGATCTAGATTGGAAATTCATGGCCATCGGTCAACTGGGTTTAACAATTTGACCCGGTTGAGAACTCTTTACATTGAAAACAACCAGCTTATCGGCTCCATTCTGGAGGAGCTCGACCTTCTGAATCTCAGCCAATTCTGATTCGTGCCCGAACGATGGAAGTCCGCCAGCCTCCACCGGGAATGACGATGGCAACGATGGCAACGATGGTCATACAATCGTTCAAGACTGACTTCAAAACATCCACTCCTTCTTCACTTGCTAGGGAAAGAGAAAGGATAGATGAGTGCAAATCCTAGAGATCGAAAAACTATAGAGTAGAAGTTCCCTGCACGTCGAGGTCGTATTCGTCGTCTTCGGCAACTAAGGACGAGATTCCCGTAGGCTTTTTCTTCTATTGAATATTTCGCCAGGCTCTGAACCATAGAAAGAATAAGAAAAAAAGGGGCTTGTTGAACCCTCAACTTTTAACATTGAGAGTAAAACCCTTCAACTTAATAAGGGTATTTTGGTCTTTTCAATGATTTCCATCCAACATAACGGACAAAAATGACTCAAGTGACCTTATTGAATGTCAAAGCCAAGTAAAGTGATTAAATTGAGGAAAAAAAAAGGTAGAGTGAGCTTAATGACTTTTGGCCGAAAGTATAGTGACCAAATTGAGATTTAAACCAACTTAAAATGGGCAAGTACTTAAGGGGGTAATTTTGTCAAAACATGTATTTATTTGATGCAATAATTAAGTATGTAATGGATAAGCAAAAATTGTAGTGGTACTAGCCTCTTCCTTAATTGTATTATAAATATTGGTGGAATATGTGGTTTCCTTTAATGTCCTTGAGCATGTGGCCATAATTAAAGTAGGTAGAAAAAGTAAGGGTTAAGTGGTAAAAATATTTCCTAAAAAAGAAAATTTAAAAGATGACAATTATTTTAGAATAGACGGAAAATGAAAAATAAAAGGAGAATGATAATTTGAAAATTGAGGGAATAATAAATATTTTAGAATATTAGTTACACAGAATAAACATTCATTGACAATTATTGTGAAATTATATCATTAAGTTGAATTTATTTAGAAAGATTATATATGAAAATGCATTTAGTCATGTAAAAAATTATTATGTCTCAGGCAAATAGTCAACTATTTTATTTCGATGTGTTTGATATAAAGAGTATAATTTCAAATATTAAGATATAAAAATATCATTTTATTATTATTGAACAACTAAAATGCTATTTTTCGGACAAAATTTGACTTTAAAACGGAGACTCTTCGCCGAAAACGGATGAACGGCTGCGATAATAGATGTGTTAAGTCCCGAATCATTGGATCCCACTAATTTTACTGTGTGCAAAGTAGGTCCCATCTAAAGAAGACTAAAGTAGATATCTGTGCGTGGGTTTTAGACTTTTAGTTAAGAAGAGGACGAAAGGATAGGGAGAGAGTGTGTGGAGTTGCGTCAGCAGTGACAAAAACCTTTTTTGTGATAATTTAAAGAAGAGTAAAGAGTAAATAAATGGATGGAATGGAGTCAAAGAGGTTGTGGTGGCTTTAACACTAGGTTAGGTTAACTAATAATCCAAAAATCTCGTCTAAAAAATGCGGCTGATTGATAAACCTCGTACCCTTTTTAATCTTGTTTTTTTAATTTTTAGAACAGATTAGTTTAATCGAAATCGCTAATTGATAGTAACGCTAATCAAGACAGAAGAATCAAACCTAAGTCCTTGTCATGTGTTTCTTTAGTTTACTGCAAACTCGCATGAAAAATCACTAATAACAACAATATATCACAGTGTAAGAGTAGAATAAATTCAAAAAACCTGCACTTATCACGCACCCTGTTTTCTACTTTCCACTGTTTAATGGTTAGATCTCATGGATTCCGTGAGATAATTAATACTAACAGTATCACCAATGTAACTGTTGATTTAAGGGTAGCGGTCAAGGTAAAAGAAGAAAGTAATTTTTTTTTTTTATCAGTTGGATCTTTCCCAATTTTTCTCTTGGACCCCTCCCAATTTCTCCCCCACCCCCCCAAATCTACTAATAGCTGCAGTCACTCCCTCCCTCCCAATGCAATTACGATTTACGAACGAAGAGAAGCAGACCAATCGACCAAGCAGGAAGTTGCTCCGCCGTTGTGCACCTGTGCCTGTCAGAGTGCCACTTGCTTAGTTGCTCTTACTCATTTGCAATCTTGTTGCAGCTTGAGCTTCCTGCCTTCCTCTCCCTCAGTCAGTTCGGCAGTAGCAGTCGACAGTCCGACCAGTCCCGGATTCCGATCCCCCCATTTGCTAGTGCTTGGTACTCTTTAACTTTCAAGTTTAAATCTTTCTCAATGCACACTCTATTTATTCGAAATTAGGATTTTAAATTTGTGGTTTTTGGGGGTTAAAATGTAAAATTGTTGATTTGATTAATTGATCGATAATTTTGTTTAAGAAAACAAGCTTTGGTGTCTTTGGAACTTTGGTTGAGCTTATATTGGATAATTTTGAGCAATTTGAGGTAGAATTAAAATTTTGATTATTGTAATTATTTGTTTGTTTTGTTGGGTTTCTTGATAATTTTTTTAGCTTATATTTGAAATTAAGGGGTTTTGTGTTTGAAAAAAATTAGTTTAATTTTTTGTTATTCATCTCATTTACTTGTGTGTGATTTACTAATTTAGAGAATTTACTTTTGTCTTGTGTATTATGTTTTAAAAAACTATTTTATTTTAATATAATAAACTAGTTTTTCGTCTCTTCAACAGGGTTAGTGGTTTTGACTTTTGAGGGAATATGAAGAGATTTTTTAAACGAAAATTGTCAGAGATTATTGAGTGAATTTACTGTGACTTGTGTGTGATATCTGATGACTTTTTAAACGATTCTCTTGTATGTTATATTAAAAAATACTTGTTAATGAATATTAGTGATGATGATATAATTATGCGTCTTCAACATATGATAACGCGTAAAGGACAATTGGAATTTTTAATTCTTTATGTAGAAGTTAAATTTTGGATATCGCTTAATCTTATTTTTGGTTCTGCCACTGTTTAACGGACTCTCCAATGCAGATGTGACAATTTTTTATTGTAGTAATTCACATTAAATTAAAACGGACATTTCCAATGCAAATGTGGATTTGATATGATGTGACATGCATCCCACCACTCAAATGAAATTTGAGGAAAAATAGTTAATTTTACCATTATACTTTGACTCATCGTTACATTTTGTCACTGTACTATTTTTCGCGTAAAATTGTTATTGTACTTGAAAATGGATATTCAATTTCGCCATTATCACTAATTAGTGTTTGTACCCGTGCGTAAAACGCACGACATATATGTTTTTCAACTAAATTATACATGCAAAATTAAAAGAATAAATCAGGGGACACTGCTTAACTAAAAATATATAACAATAAGATTAGTCAATATTAATTTTGAAAATTAATAATTTTCTACAACATAATTTTATATATGATTATTCAATTGAAAAAAAAACACCAAAATGATCATTTAGTTACACTATGATTTTGACATGGATCAAATAATTCAAGACTTTAACATTACTACATCCATCCCAAAAGAAATGATGACGATAATTTAAAAACAGATGGAGATTTCATTTCAATAACTTTTGAATGGACACAAAGGGAACGATGAATAATAATTTTGGGTCGGAAGAAGTATATATTTACTGATTGAATATCATCTAATAGAAAAAGACAATAATATGTACAGTTGGCCCCCCAAAAAAGTCATTAAATATCATGTTAATTACGTGCTCTCTCTGTTCCGGATAAAAAGTCATTGTTTGAAAGTCAAATTTTTGAAAAAAAATGATACTTTTAGTAATCCATTAGTAATAAAATGAATAATTGCGGGCCGGTTCTTTATTTAGAAATTATAACCTCTCTGGTGCGCTATTTCTTATCCAACCGCATAAGTTCATTTTTTTCTTCCTAAAATGTCATTCATTCTCCTGTTGATGGACATCAATCACCGGAGTTGGCACGAATTCAAAGAAAATAGATCTAAAAATATAGGACTTAATATTTTTTATTTTAATTAGTTTCGTTTTAATTTTTTTCATAGAACTGAATAATTTGAGCTTGTCAATTTTAGAATTGGAATTTTCCTAAATTATATATTGACAAATTATTTCGATTTTGTTAATTTATTTTTACATCCTCTAATTTTTCAGACCTACTTATTTAAAGCACAGATGTAGATCCGAAATTTTTGGATATGTAATCTATGAGAAGTACATAACTTTATTTTTAAGAAAATAAAATTATAAATATAGATCATAACTTTATAGATGGATTTAATTTATTTTTTAAAAGATCTGGGTAAACACCAAGTTAAGGTATTTTAACACGGAAGGAATAATTTTTTTGAAGTAAAATGCCAAAGCTAAACCATATATATTGGGCAAAGGAATACAATATATATTCCTCATGTACAATACAATAAGACTTTTGAAATTTGAATGATGATTGACACAAGTATCAAAGAATGTAAAATGACATTTTATATGGATTAGTGTGAAGTGTAATGATACATTTAATTTTTTTCAGATAGCATGCAAAGTTATACCTATATTAATAAATGGAGAACCTTCTATTTTTGGAAAAAAAATTTGGCGGGATATTTCCTTTTATAGATGCATTTGTCTTTATATATATATATATATATATATATATATATATATATATATATTGTCATCCAATTTTTAACGTAATTAATTTCAATTGCCTCCCATAAGGTTTTTTAAATGTAGGAAGATGCTTAATGATAGTTGAAGTTAAAAATTAAATGATTTATAGTTATTAAATTATCTTTTTTTTTCTTTTACAGGTTAAAAATATATTTTATTAACAAAAAAAGGAAAAAAATGAATGAAATAAAAAAAATGCAAAGAAGAAGGAAATATACATTTTCCCTAAATAAAAATTAAGAGAAGAATCTATATTATAAAAGAGCTCAGGGTCTAACTGACTGCTCTGATCGAATTGTGCTAAACATAACTGACGGTCCAGATTGATTTGTAAGTATGTGAGTTACAAATGAACCTCTCAGTTATGAGTTATGTTTGAATTACCCATCTACAATTACATATAAAACATTCTTTTTTTTTTTTTTTTTTTAAGGAAGCAGGGGCGGCACCCTGCAGAAGTTTATTAAAAAAATAAAGGGAAAACCAGCCTTGCCCTTATAAAAGGGAGGACAGAGGAGCCTAACCTCGAAAAGGAAATACAAAGCTAAACAGTTAAGAAATTCTAATATATAAAACATTCAGTTGTGAGTTTTGTTTGAATTACCCCGTCAGTTATGAGTTTTGTTTATCCCGACCATTCATTGAACTGATCTCATACCGATACCGTGCCTATGACAAAAGCGACTTAGTAGCTCACTTATAATTGACAACATATTTATCGACTGAGATTAAATTGTTTGAAAATATTTAACAATTTGAGATCATCACATGTGTGGAGGTGATTATCCTTTTTATTAATAAATTATTAAAAGATTACTTAATAATTATTAAAAATAAATTTAAAAAGTTATTAAAAAATATTTATTATTATTTTTTAATAAATTACTGAATTATTTAAAATAATTCATTTTAAAATAAATTATTTAAAATTATTTAATAAATTAATAAATAATTATTAAATAAAACATGTAAGACATAAATCATCAATTAACATTAAAAAAATTTACAAAAATTATTCTTATAAGAAGAGTATTATTAAAAAAAACAATTAACACATTACAATTTTCATGGTGGCTATTATAGGTTGAATTAAAAGTTTTTTTTTATAATCTTATATTTATAATTCCCAATTGTAACGGATTTTGAAAAACATTAATACATATATAAGTTATAATTTTAGTCAATTTTCTTTACGAATTAAATTACATTCAATGAATGAGTATTAACAACAAGATTTGATGAATTAATTTTTTTAAAAATTTGTTAATCGATTAGATTTTCTTTAAAATATTATATTTTATTATTATTATATTTTTATTTTATGATTCATTAAGACAAAATGTATATTTGAATTAATTTAAATATTTTTCTCTTATTTTTTATTCAAACAATACTCCCTTCGTCCCAAAATTATCGTCCTAGTTGACCCGGCGTACAGATTAAGAAAAAACAATTGACTTGATTATTAATATTGATTTAATGTATAATTTCCTTTAAAGCCCATGTGTATCTGACTCATAATTAAAGTAAGATGAAAAAATAAGGATAAAGTAGTAAAAGTGATGTTCTAAAAAGGTAAGTTCAAACTGAACAATTAGTTTGAGACGGACAAAAAAGGAAAGAAGGACGATAATTTAGGGACGGAGGGAGTATATCTTTTCTTCTTATTTGTGTTTTTATATTTCATTTATTCTTTTTTTTTTTTTTTAGAATAGTATCTTTTTTTTTTAACCCTAAAAAGCAAAAAGAAAAAAAGGGCCCCCTAATAATTTAAGAACCAAGAAAGCAATTTACCTTTTAACATCAACAATCATTAATGATCTTCTAACATTTTAAAAAACTTTAGGGGAGACAATTGAAACTAATTCCGTTAAAATTAGATGATAGTTAGGGATAGTGTCGGAATTACATCTATCTTTAAAAGTAGAATGACAATTTCGCTCGAAAAATAGTACAGTGACAAAATTTAAAGATTTGTCAAAGTACAATGGCAAAATTAATCCTTTTTTTCGAAATTTGATGAAAAAAAATAAAAGAAAAGGAAACAATCAATAAAAAGAGTTTTTAAAAGAAAAATTCTGACTAAGATGTACCTACACTTTCTAACATAATGTAAAAAATTGATATTGTTATTCACAAATCACAATGTGAAAAATTTGGTTGACACGTCATATCGAGAATTGGAGTCTTTTCTTTCAAAAATGATAGAAATCCCGGTTGGCATATAATTTATTTTCACATCCACATTAAAATTGGTGATGCTTTAACAAATCCATGTGGGTGTGACACACATAATATCTAATTTTTTAATTCTATACTTTGGTAATTTAATTAATTTTTCTATTTTCTTTTTGTTGCTTTTAATCATACTTTTGGAATTTTCTTTTGTTATGTGGAGTATATTTTTTGGCACATAACTCGCCGCACATTCCTATATTTTTTCCCACTACTAACAATTAACAAATCATCCGTTTCCTCTCTTTTCACACCTGTGTCATTTTTGTATTTTTTAAAATATTTTATTGGCTAGTTTAGGAACAGACATTGTTGCTTTCTAAACCTTTTTTTTTTTTCCCTCAAATCAGCATTGAGTAGGATGAGATTCTTTCTTTCTCCCTTCAATTATTTTTAATACGCACCAACGGAAATTTCAAAACTTGTATTATCACCATGAGGAAAAAAACATGAAATTGAGATTTGAGAGTTGGGGGAGGTGACTCAAGAGGCAATAAATCTTTAAACTCAATTACTAATATTTACATTTAAAACCAACAAAAACTTAGGAGAGAAAGAGAGACTCTTTAAAATTAAGATTTGTAAGACGTTGAGTTTTGAGGTTCTACAAAAGTTGTTAGTGTCAATAAAATTAATGAAGAAGCCATGATGAATTATTGGGTGCATTGCCCTCACTCTAGGTGTGTAAATGGTTCGACTTAGTTCGATTTGGAACAAATTATGAAGCTGAACCGCATATCATCGGTTTGAGAAAAAATCAAACCGAAGCTAAATGGTTTAAAGTCTTGAGCTGAACCGAACCGAACTATGATGGTTCGACTTGGTTCTGTGGTCCGGTTTCGTGGTTCGGTCTGAATTTATAAAGAGTTCTTGATATTCAAAATTTAAGTAAACAAAGAAAATATTATAAAAACACGCTAAAGAAAATACTAAAAACTTAAATATAATACAATTATATTCATAAACTCACTTTAAAAAAATTGCACAAACTTTCAAATAAAAGGATTAATATTTTTTATTCTTATAATCAATAAATTGAATCAAATATAATAAAAATACAATAACGTACATGATATTAAAAACGTTTATGTAAATTCAAAAAGTGTAAAGATAAATTTATAAATACTAATATTAGCCTTATAGTTTATATAGTATAAAAATATTAATAGTGTAAGAGTACTAAAGTATAAAGGTTAGGAATTCTAATGAATTTGTTGTTGGTTTAAATCTCAATTTAGTCACCCTACTTTCGACCAAAAGTCATTAAGCTCACTCTACTTTTTTTTTCCTCAATTTAATCACTCTACTTAGGTTCGACATTCAATAAGGTCACCTGAGTCATTTTTGTCTGTTATGTTGGATGGAAATCATTGAAAAGACCAAAATACCCTTTAAAGTTGAATGGTTTTACTCTCAATGTTAAAAGTTGAGGGTTCAAACTAAAAAATAAAAACCAAACCTTACAAATAAAAACTAAAAACCAAGTGCTGCCCAAGTTCTCTCTCTCTCTCTCTCTCTCTCACCCTTCACCCATCTCCATCTCTTTACTCCACAATCCAGCTCCTTCTCCAAATACCCAAACCACAGCGACCTTCATCTTCTCCGACGAATCATCCCCAAGCAGTCTAAAGCTGGACCCAATCTCTCTTCCTCAGTTCTCCCTCCTTCTTTGGCAAGTTAAGCGAGCTGTCGATCCGAATCCAAACCCGAGAATACCCAAGGGTCCAGGGGGTAAGATTGGGGGCAATGTTGCGAAAAGTCGAAGTAGGTTTCGGTGAATGATTTGAAAAGGAAAGAGATGCTGTGGATATTACCGGGGCCGTCGAGCAAGAGGAGTCTTGACCCTGCAAATGGGTGGTCGGCGCAGTCTAGAGTCGGACCCAATTTCTCCTCCTCAGTTCGCCTCCTTCTCTGGTGAGTTAAGCGAGCTGCCGATCCGGTTCCAAACCCAATAATACCCAAGGGTCCAGGGGGTAAGATTGGGGGCAATGTTGCGAAAATTTCGAAGTAGGTTTTGGTGAATGATTTGAAAAGGAAAGAGATGTTGTGGATATTACCGGGGCCGTTGAGCAAGAGGAGTATTGACCCTGCAAATGGGTGGTCGGCCTTTCTGGAAACCTCTAGGACGCGGATGAAGTTGTGCCTAGACTTGAATTTGACCAAGGTTTTGACGAAATTGATGGGGATTCTGTCGTCTTGGGTGTTTGTTTGGGGATAAGGGCTTTGGGTTTCTTTGGCCTTAGGTTTTAGTCGACTGAAAGTGATTCGATTCGGAGGGGCATTTTTGAGGGACAAACAAAGATTTCGAGCAGAAAATTGAAGTAGGCTAATTTGAAATGGTTGAGGTTGGATTTGGAGAGAAATCAAACTAGGGTCGCTTATTCGTCTCATCATCGCTCCCCAAATTAAGTTGGGGAAAATTTGGAAACCTCTCTCTCGCTCAACCTCCGGCTGTCTGAAATTTTAAGGGCTTGTGTGGGAGAGTTTTCAGTCGGGTGAGAGGGAGAAAGATTGAAAATTATATTAAAAATATTAGTAAGTAAGGGTATTTTTGGATTTTCAAATTTTTTTTAAGGTTTCTAACAAAATAATTGGACGAAGTGATGAACTTGATATTTATGTCCAAGTAGAGTGATTAAATTGAGGAAAAAAAAAGTAGAGTGAGCTTAGTGACTTTTGGCCGAAAGTAGGGTGACCAAATTGAGATTTAAACCTTTGTTGTTTGGCTCGGTGGTTCGACTTGGTGGTTCGGCTCAAAATGGTTTGGTTTGGTTTGGTTTGACTCGACTTGACATGTCAAGACGCAAACTAAACCAAACCGTTCGGCTTCCCAAAATCTCAAATCGAGCCGAACCATATAACACCCAAAACCAAACCAAACCACATGATTTGGCTTGGTTCAACTTGACTTGGTGGTTTGACGACTCGGATTGACACCCCTACCTCACTCAACTTATTCTACAACTTGTCATTAAATTTCATAGATTTATCAATTTCTAGTATAAGAAAGTGTTATTATATATTTGGAGCTAAAGCCTGGAGTAGCGAGGTTAACGAGTGGTTTTGTGAATACAACACTTTTTGTTGTACATGTCTTTTTTTTTTTTTTTCAAATAGAGGATTAGTAGTGGTTCCCCACTTACCCCCTTGGTGACTCGAACCCACGACCTATTAGGTATGGGTGAAGCGTCTTACCACTAAGCTGCACTTACTTGTCCGTTGTACATGTCGTATCATCATTATGAATACAAATTGTTATGCATCAAAGCTAGATGTTAGTAAGTTTTCTTCCGATCAAAACCATAATCCATTTTAACCATACAATTAGGGATGATAAAATTTTATCAAGTCCATTGGGTTATCTAATATAATTGATGTTGCAAAATCACAACTTGGGCCGTCCGTATGATGTGTTGGATATCTGGGCTTGAATCTGCTTCCTTGAACCTGATTAAGAACACAAAAAACCTGAGTGGAAGTATAAGGCAGGGCCTTGCGAAACCCCTCCAGCGTGAGAGTAAGTATCGAGTGTGAATGCCAAGAGAGAATTTGACAGAGTTTCTAGGCTCAAGAAAGAGTGTGTACCTTGTTTAGGGTTATGGAGGGGTATTTATAAGCCCCAATGTCGTTGAATCCGTCTAGGATTTAGTTTCCTTAAACACCCAATTAATCAAGGAGAGAATCCCTTGATTTTAGGCATGATAAGCGTCTGGCCGCGTAAATGTAGGAGCAGATAAGGCAAATGTCCTGCTCGGATATGGAAACCTTTGACTTGTCTTGGAGAGCAAGTTTCCGGAGTTTCCTGCTTGATGGGTGCTCGGGCGAGCAAGGCTCTGCCCGGCTATTTGATGTATACCGATTTGAGGTAAGTGTAGATCCCGGGTGTGGCCCCTGGTCAAGCAGGCAAGGCCGGTGCTCGACCAGGTTTGGACGGGATGAATCTAATTATTTGCCCGGCATGAGTGTGGTCCCCGGACATGGCCCCTGGTCGGACAGGTAAGGCCTGTACCCGACCAGGTCTAGACGGGAGTTGCACTGCTCGTTGCGTGATGCCTCGGTTACTTTGTCCGCTAGGCCGGCGGGCCCCATATTAATTATGCTCGTGACTGGCACGTGATGCTAGCTTGTGCTTTGCTCGTGACCCGACTTGGGCCGAGCACATCAGTGGCCCCTAGCTCCTTGTCTGGCGAGTATTCATGCTCGGAGCAGGGAGCGTACATGCTGGATGTTTCTCGTACAGGTCTCAACACTTGTGGTTTTTTGAGAAAAAGAGAGGATTGAGAAAGCAGACTTGTGGAAGGTTTTGGGGCTTCAATGGGAAACAACTGGAGCGTACTGAGGAAGCTTGCTGCTGAGGGTTTACCGAGCGCGTAGATGAAAGGGCGCGTGTGCCGTCAAAGGCTGAGGTGATTTGATGGGGGCACGGACCACGAAGCGGCGCATTTAATGCGTCGTGCCCCTGGTGATGATGGGCCATCCTTCCAGACGCCATTTCGGCCTCCCCCTTTTCCCCCCAAAATCGTAAACCCCGACCTATAAAAGGCGAAACCCTTCTCCCTATTTTCTCTTTTACCGTGCTTGAGTTTTAGAGAAAAGATTTTCTGGAGAGTTCTTGCTGCCGCTGCCCTGAGCGTTCCCAGACTCCGGTGACCTTGCTTAACAATTCCCACCGCTCATTCGCTCTGGTGCTTGCAAGCTTTGCCTTGGCTTTACCTTTTCCCCCTGACTGCTTACAGAAGACGCATCAAACCAGGACTAACAGTAAGTTTCTGACCATCTTCTTCCCACTCTGTTCTTGATTTTTCTGGGTTTAATGAGAGTTTTTTGGTTTCTTCCCTTCATCTTCATATGTTTCTATTTAGGAGGTTAAGATTAAGAACGACCCTTTAGGTAGAGATCAAGGAAAAGACCATGTGTCTTTCCCGCTAGGCGGGCATGGCCCCTTTGGTGTACCTAGACTTAGGAATTTTTCCCCATTTTGCTTTATTGATTGTCTGAGCAGAAAACTGATTTTCCTTCCTCGATCTCCCTTGTAGATGTCTGATATGTCTGAGAATGATCATGAGGCCTTCAGCTATGGCGGGAAGAATGATTCTCTGAGCAACGAGAAGACTCCCCGAGCTGACTATGGGTCGGATGAGGGAGCGAGATCCGTGGCGGGCTCGACTGTTCTCAGGCGAGTGGCCGCCCCAATAATTGACCTAGTTGATTCCTCCAGTGGGCAAGACTCTAGAGAGGATAGTGTCACTGGTGGCTATGCTAGCGGGCAGGGCCCTGAACAGCGGGTAGCCAATGTTGAAGGTACGGTCGAGCAAGTAAGGGCTGAGCAAGGAGAGGTGGCTGGAGAGGCCTCAGAGGCTGACGAGGCAGATAACATGCCCCTTGCCCGGCGCCTAAAGAAGATAGGTCGCACTCAAGTGGAAGCCACACTTGAGGATGATGCAGACGACCGTGACAACATTTCCCTTGCTCCCTGCTACAAAATGGTCGGCGGCTCTCAAGTGGAGGTCACACTTGATGAAATTGTTGATGAAGACGAAGAGCCTGACTGGCATGTGAATACAGATGATAGCCGGTATACTGCTCACTGGGCTACGTTGGACACGGCGGATAAGGTGAATGCCTGGCTTACATTCATTGGCGTTGACTCTGCTTATTACCAGGCAAGCAAGATGGACGTGCCCAGCGGAGTAGAATTGTCTCGCGAGAAGGGGAACGAGCTCCTATTTTTTACCGACTTCTTCCGGGTTGGATTACGCCTCCCGCTGGAACCCTTCTTAGTAGATTTCTTGCACGAGACCAAAGCTGTGCCCTGCGACTTAATGTTGAACACTGTCCGGGCAATCACAGCCTTCACGGTGGCGTACCGTCTGCTGGGGTTCGAGCCAGACATGTATTTGCTGCGCAAGCTATTTATATTTGCCCCGAGCACAGGCGGGAGGATTGGAGTGAGGTCCAATTCCAACTTTCTGAGGCTGCTGTCCGATGTCCCTGGGAAAGTGGAGGCCTGGGATAGGAGGGTTTTATTTATTGAATCCTGGGTTGGCTGGCCATTCACGCCCACAGCGACTCGTGAAATAAAGATCCCCAAGCTTTCCAAGCAGGACTTTAGCTCGGGTGAGATTGCCCGGCTAGCGGCGTTGAAGGCTGCCGTAGGAGTTATTGAGGAGAACGAGAAGCGCGTCGGCCAGCAATTTATGCTCGATTGGAAAGAGCTGGTATGTAATCCGCGCAACTTGTGCCTGGTCGGAGTGGTGTGGGCAGAAGTTCCCGGGGTGGAGCCCCTCTTAATTCATGTTCCTGAAAGACCCCATCCATACTGGGGTGGTTGCCACGGGCAGATGTTTAAACATGAATGTGTCGAGCATGGCAGCTAGGCTCGAGTCTGTGAAGCTAGGCCGGTTACGGGGCGAAAGCAGGTTACAGTTACCCACGAATATTTCTTACTTCTGCTTTGATTGGGCTTTGTTTTTCAATAGTGCTGACCGCGTTTTGTCTTATTTTAGGGATGAAGAACTTGGCGCTGTTGAAAATGAGGAAAAACAAGGCGACCAGTAGCCGATTGAAGGCCAAGAGCCGTGGCCTGCCCAGGTGCCATTACGTCGCCGCGAAGAAAACCCAAGATAAGGCTCCGGGTAGGGTCCCCAGCCCGGTTAAGAAGGTAACGGCACCTAAAGTCATCGCCCCAACAATGAAAGAGGTCATTGTGGGTATCACTGATAAGGTTGCCAAGCCCCCCGACTGCCAACATCTCCGTGGTCCCCGCCGCCAAGGATGCCAAGGCCACGGGGAAGAGAAAGAAAAGTCCTACTCCTCCCCCTTCTAGGTCGTCGCCCAGGGCCTCGAGCTCGACCTGTCTTATGTCCCTTCAGGCGGGGTTGCGGACAACTGGAGGTAGGCGGTTTCGGATGCCTCCACCACCATTTGCCCAGCGTTGGTGAAAGAAATCTCTCGGGATGCCCCATTACTGGGAGGTATCGATTTGCATGCCCGTGGGAGCCCGGGGGGCCTGGTGGGTAAAGGCATCATAGAGAGGGTCATGCATGATGACCTTGCCCGGGACCGAGATACTGCCGGCCACGTCTTGGTCGGAAACGTGGGGCTCCGTCTGAGCGAGGTAAAGTATTTGACTGTAGTTTGCCTTTCTTTTTCTTCCTTATTTCCCGTTCTGACTATTTGTCCTCTATCTGCAAATTGCCTCCACATGTACCAATCTCTATGATCGGTATAATGAGGAGAAAGATGCTCGTAAGAAGATGGCGGCCGAGTATAAGGAACTTGAGGCCCTTCGAAGAAGGTTGAAGCGGCGGCGGCCACTCGACCCGACCAAGCGGAGACTTGATAGCCGGTGGCCAAAAATAAAGAAAAAGAGATGCTAGAGCGTAACTTGAATTTGGCCGCCCAAAACAGCACTCTGGTTGCTGAGAAAAAAGAGTTGGTTGACCAGATGAAAAAGAACCAGGCCGATCTGGAGAAGGAGAAGCTGCTACGGCCGCGTCACTAGCTTGAGAGGGAGAGATCTGCCGAGGTGGAATGGGATTCCCTCAAAATCTGCGGGCCGTCAGGGCGGGAAGGCTGAGTGGAAGGAAACTGGCTGGGGAAATTGAAGAATGTTGAGGAGTCCACGGTGGAGAGTTACAAAAAATCCCCTGCCTTCGAGGATGTTGTGGACGCAACCATTGTGCCCTACTTCTCCCATGGTACCAATCATATATTGAGAATGATGACCGGCCATGGCGGGGTGGGGATGAAGACAATGACCGAATGGGCCGTGCTCGACCCTTACGTTGATGTTGCTCGCCTTTTCCACGCTCTGGTTCCTTATAACAAATAGGAATTGGCAGCCTTGGCGAAGAGCGACGCTGAAGCTGGGCGAGAACCTTGGATTCCGCCAACCCCTGATGAATTGAATGTTTGCTCGTGATCCGAGGCTTTGGAGTCGAAGGCGAAGCTTTGAAAGCGCGGCGATTAGGCGAGCAGCGACCAAAAAGGCTCTTGAAGATGAGGCTGCTCGGGGGCTGAATCTTGATGCGACATCGATACCTTAGGGGCGATGCCAGAATCTTCCCTCCCCTCGAGCGAGGCTTAGAATAAGAGTATAATTCTTTGTTTTGACCTGCGTGCCACCATTTTTGACTTTTGATTGTAATTCTTCCCTCACTTATGAATAGAATCATGTTTTGTTTGTCAAATGTTCCTTTTGCTCGTACTCTTCAATTGTGCTTTGACTTTGTTTTGATTTTGATTTTGCTTGACAATTGTTTTCTTGCTCGTATTTTCACTTGCCATCGATTAGTACAAATGCGGGTATTCCCCATGCGGGTATTCCCAACATGGCAAGCAAGAAATAACTAGAATTAATCGAGCATGTAAACTTGTAATTATCAACTTGAAAATAACAAGGCTAATTAAACGGACCTATTATTTAAGTTGAGAGGTTACCCGGACAGATGCCTGGTCTAAGTGCTTGGTTCTGGCCAAGGCTTTGTGCGTAAGCATGGCTACATCGCTAAGCGAGCATCCGAAGATGACTGGCGGGCGGGGCTACGGCGACCACCGGCAAGCGGGCTCGGCCTACTCGGCAGCCACCAGCAAGCGGGCGATGTTCGGCCCTAGTTCAGATGTTGGCACATCTTTGGTATAGTGGTTGCTGGTATATCAACAGGGTATAGAGATATACGACTAACGGTGTTGACTAACAGTGTTGTTCGGTCACTATAGGAATCCGAGGTAGTTAGCCGCTACCTTATGGGCAGGGCCCCCTACCACCTGGCGGGCATCCTAGTATGTGAGCCGGACATGGCCCCATCTTACTCACAGAGAGGATAAGATAAGCTCACTAATACTCGGGAGTAGAGGAAGGTTGACTGGGCATGGCCCTATCTGCTCGCCGGGCGATTAGATTTTGTCAAACAATCCCAATGTAATTGAAAAATAACCACATAATAACCTGAATGAATAAACATGGAAAAAACTTGCCTTTTATTGATCAATAACAGTGACCCTCAACAAGATTGAGGTCTTGCCCGTTTGTGTACTGGGGACTGACTTAGGGATAGTATTTTTTCAGGTGATCTGCATGCCAAGGATGCTTCAAGTCTTTCCCTTCCTGAGTCCGAAGCGTGTAGGTGCCCTCCCTGACTATACCAGTGACTTGAAAGGGCCCTTCCCAGTTAGGCGATAGCTTTCCCTATTCTGCCCGTTGACCCGTTACCTCAATCTTTCTGAGTACCCAGTCTCCGACCATAAAAGCTTTACCTCAAACCCTTTTGTCATGACGAGCCTTTGCTCGTTACTTGTAGTTGACCATCCTGAGTCGTGCATCCAGCCTTCTTTCTTCAAGCAGATCAAGGTCTATTGCACGGGCAAGTTGATTGGTGTTACGCTATTTGTAATGGGAAACTCGATAGCTAGGCAAGGCCATTTCTACCGGGATCATTGCTTCAGATCCATAGGTAAGTGGAAACGGAGTTTCCCCGGTTGGGCCTCGAACAGTGGTTCTGACCGCCCACAAGGCCGACTGTAGCTCTTCTGCCCATTTCCCCGCTTGTCCCTCTAAGTTTCTTTTTAGTGCATGCAATACTTGTTTGTTCCCGGCTTTTGCTTGAGGGTAAGCGACTGACGATTGCCAATGTTTGATGCCTAGGCGAGCACACTCAGCTGTGAACTTGTTCGAGGCGGG
>CM028377.1:141344932-141387772 GCA_013146195.2 Codonopsis lanceolata
GCCATCAAGAAATGGTCAAGACAGTTTCTAATGCAGATGCCTAGAAGCGAATTCAGTATCTGTATGGAAGAGGAGAGCACTTGAGATGACATAAAGGAGGCGTGGAAGATTTAACTATAGAACACCTCTTGATGATGGCAGAAGCAATTTCAAGACAACATTGTTGGTGCTAAAGATATATGTATGGAACCAATGTTTGGTATGTTTTCAAAGCACAAAGACACACACCAGATTAGATGGATCACATACACACTGACAAAGAAAATCCCATGTATAGTCGGCCATGAGCACGTTAATATTTACTCCCTTCTCCCTAAATTATTGTTCTTTTCATCCGACACACAGATTAAGAAAAAAAATTCACTCGATCATTAATTTTGGTATATATGTAGTTTCCTTTTTTTTTTTTTTGGTAAGTCGTTTCCTTTGAAACTCATAATGACAATATTAAGTAGTAATAAAAGTAAGGGGCCGTTTGGTAGGCGGATAAGAGGGGTAGGACTATTAATATTTAAGTAGGTTGTTTTAATAAGGGGAGTGGTCGAATAAGCCTTTTTTCCTCGTTATCCCGGAAGGGGGTTATGGTATTATTATAGCCCAGCTTACGCTAGATTATTTTTTTTAGTACAAAATTACCCGTGTATTATCTATCAACGCCGAAAACAAAACTAGGGCAAAAACAATCTTCTCCTTCTCTCTCTGGTGACTGCCTTCGGCTGGGTGGGAATCTCAGGTTAGTGATTTCATCCTTCCTCTTTTCTTCTTCTTCTTCTTCTTTGAGTTGGAATCATTATGATATTGCAGTTGTAGTTGTGTTAAGATCAATTGAAAGAAGGGGCTGTCCATGAAGAAAACTAATTCAAAAAGCCTGTTACATTCTCTCTTTTTGGCTGGTAAGCAGCAGGCGGGCAAATTGGCTTCAATCCCTGGGAGGATTTTTTCTATCTTCTCTGTCGAAGGAAGAGAATCTCACTTGAAACCTATTTACTCCTTTCTCATCCAGAAAAATAAGAAAGAAGGAGAAAAGGGAAGACTGAAAGCCTTGCATGACCATTGCCAATATTTGAGTATTTCGTGGGATCAACCTTATTAAGGTAAAATTATTTTGAAAGCCCTGAAGATTTTAGAGTAATATTGATGACATCATCAAATCACTTGTCAATGCAATTGAGGAAGGGCTAATCTGCTTTTAATTTCCTTATGGGAGTCAACAACTCATTGTGTTAATCATGGAATGTTCTTCACAGGTGGAACCTTAGCATCTTTTAATTTCCGACTCGGCATGCTCAAACACCTTAGTAAAGATAATATAAATATTCAATTTTTAAGTTAAGAAACAAAAAAAAGTTTTAAAAAAATTAATTTTAATTTTTCTATCCTGTTCATACTTTTTCAAGTTATACTTTTAACAATTTTGATAAATATTCAATTATTCAATTTATGCATACGGTTGATGATTGTATAAGGGTTATTGTTGGAAAAAATTAATAATACTAACTCATATCCTAGTGCTACCAAACATCAAATTATATTAAGGATGTGATTAGAGCATCTAATCCTGGCGCTACCAAACATCATGTTATTATTTGAAACATGATAATTAATCCTGGTGCATGATAGTGAGGGCACTAATAGTACCAGGATTAATAATAACGTTTATCTTAGTATGGCTACCAAACAGCCCCTAAGGGTAAAATTTTAGAAGAGTTTTCATAAAAAGGAAAGTTTACAAACAAGAATATTTTTTGGGACGGACAAAAAAGAAAACAGGACAATAATTTAGGGACGGACGGAGTAGGATATATAGACCACAAAATTTGTAATTACTTTTGACAAGTAAATAGAAGTACATGGCTTGAAATGAGCTCAAAATTACAAATGATAACTATCAATCGATCTTCATATACATTAGTAAATGTATAGTATAGACAAAATAATCACTCTCTTCCTCCCAAGACCAATCCTTTCCTTAAATGTTATGTTGTCTTACTTTAGAGATGATAAAAGCACTTTGGAACTTGGATTTCTTCTGTCACTATACGATCTGATACAAAAAGAGTGCCATTTTGTCCATCCAAGGGATATATTGAATGTTTGGCAAGTTTGAAAAAGTGTTGGATACAAGCATGAATAGAGAGGCTTCAGTGTTTAAATTCTAAAATGTGGAGACGCGAAAAAGAAAAAAAAATGGAAAAATTGTTAGACACATAAAGGAGAGCTTCAGTGAAGTGTTATGCTTTTGAAAGTGTCAAAACTGAGACCATACTTGTCTCTCCAAACCATCTAAAGAAAATTTTCCTCATTTTATCTCCTTCTGGGACTACTTAACAGTCTTATGAATAGGTTTATTACGAATTTTATCCTTCCTAGTTTCATCACTCATTTTGTTAAAATTCTTTCTTACTAGCTCAACTTTTGCTCCATAAACTAGCGTCGGTTTGATAGTTCTCCTATAAAAAATTCTTTCATAACATGTATACCCTTATGGCATAACACTTCGAACACACTTTTCCACTTGATCCAACCTGACTTTATTCTATAACCAGCCTCATCTTCCACCTCCCCATGACATCTTAAATAGTGATTGATCCTAAATAGCTAAATTGTTGCCCGTCGTGGTATTCCTAGTCATGGCACCTAACTTAGTCTCGCTAGTGCTCCTAAGAAAACCTGGGTAACAACCAGATAATGTCCAGATGAAACGTAAAACTTAAGACATCACCGACCAAGGCTTCAAAGAGAAAATCATTGTAGCCATAATATGAACCCAAATCATTTTAAGTTGCTTGACATAACATTACCTCGACCAAGGCTTCAATGAAATCATTGTAGCCATAATATGAACCCAAACCATTGTAATTACCACCAGCTTCCAACACTAGCAGCGCTCAAATAGTTTCCCTTCACACCACTTAATTAATCCTAACCTAATGAACCTGAAGCATCAGCCACCCATTGCGAAATACTATCACCCCCAACTCCACCATTGTCTTCAACTCCATCATTAAAATTAATTACCGAAAATCAGCAAACATGTGACCATTGTGAAGCTGCTTTTATGAGTTCTTGCTCAAATTGCAACCATCAATCTATGTTCTCTCCTTTCCCAATTCTGTGGTTTGCGCAAGTGTGTTACGTTGATTTTCAGCAGTACTTTTTTTAACTCATTTGTCTTTTGGATTACAAGATGGGTAGTCAATATGAGAGCATCCCAGTGGTGTGGAATATGGGATGAAGGAGGGCATGAATTAGCTATTTGAAAGTGGATGGTGGATCACGAGATGAAGGATGTGGTGGAAATGGAGATCTTTTATGGTAGCACAATTGAGATAGAAGATGGTAGGAAGCATAGAATATTTGATGATGAGGTTGAGCATGAATTATCCATTTTAGGGTGGATGGTGAATCATGAGGTGAAGTAGGTGGAAGTAGCATTGAGAAAAACGATGAAAGTGGCATTCGGTGTGGCAATTGGGAAACCCCATATTCCAAACGGACAAATTCAAACTTGAAAAGGATATACAACTATACATGTCATCTCTCTGTTTTCACGCACATGAACATCTATATATGGGCTTTTCTTCCACAAAGAATGCATGCAGGAGCACACTGGAGGGAGAATGTCGTAGGCAGGTACAGTGATTGGATAGCGTCAAAAAGGGTTATGATTCGTAGGCTCTCATGCCATAGTTGACAGTTCAGACATGTTATAGATGGAAGGTGACCTACCCTTGTTGGCAATTCAATCCAAGCTTACATAAAGTACAGTCACTTTTTTTCTTTTTGGAAGAGAATTATGTACAATTATCTTTTAATTTGTTAAAATTAAATAAAAAGGGATCGTTGTGTCCAAAAAATGATTTGTTCACGTAATAACCATTACTTTCATGATGGATGTTGGTTGAGTCATGGTATGCTTCAAGTAGTCATCATTAAGGGTTTGCTACTGGATAAAAAATATCAGGGTAATAACCTGTTAACCAGGAAGATTACAGGGGCTTGCTATAGTTTACCCTTTTAACTTATTTCACAGAGCAAAAACACAAAGACCGATGATCACTAGAGTCTACGCAATTGGATAGCTTGCTTGGTGTTGATATATTTCTTCTTTTTTCCTTTTTCATCTCGTGTTATGTAATGATGGTATTAGAAACCTAGCATCTACGTATAAATAGCTCTGAACTGAAACTACTAGACCGAATCATTAGGTTGAGGTTAAGTGTCTGAAGATTGGGCCAGGTCCCATCAGCTATTAGTACACTGTAAATATAAGGGCAGATAAAAGAGACAAGCTATTTGCATGTGCCTAAAGAGGAGGGGGGGGGGGCAGTTTTGCTTAGAAGGAAATTTCATCCCCAAGCTTGCAATAGTAAATTGCTACATTAACAGCCAAGTATAGACATCATCATTATTTCATCTAACCACTTCAAATCTACGCTTAAACACAAAATTCAATTTTGAGCCTTACTGGAAATGCGTTGAACTATTTCATGCATTTGTTAGTCGTTATCATCTTCGAGAATGAAAGCGTAATCTCTGATTTTCATTATAACACGTGGATACTGAAGGGTACCAGATTCTGAGATTCAATAGCATAGACAAAACTCAAACAAGGATTTGGAGTTGATTTAGCCTTTGTGATAGCAAATAGAACCATGATGAAATGAGCATATGACCGGAAGATTTCTGCTTATTAAAACAGTGTAAGATTAGTTGAGGTTCACACTTAATAAAATAGATAGATATTTTTATATTATAAGCATATTCCAGTTGAGCTGCGCAAGGTGGTCGACCTTGGAGCTAAACAGCCTACTATTTACCTACCTTCTAATTACCTAATTAATCACAATCGCAAAAGCTAACATGTATCCTTATTTATAAAAGGTTATTTCGCATCAACTGTCAACTTGTCCTAGTAACATTAGCAATAGAGTTTGTAAATCAATAATTACCGACTGACTATAAACTAATAGTGTCTCCGTTCCAAAATAGAGCAAGTGTTTCTATTGATTTTTCTTTAATGCTCTCAACGAACTCGTTAGTGTGTCAAATCAATAAGTCTACCTTCTTATTTCATCTCACAATTAACAGGGATATTATAGGCAATTCGCTTTAAAAAAACTTGCTAAAAAAATTGAGAGAGTTAGACACTTATTAGCGGAAGTACTATTTAACGGGCAAATGACAAGTCAACCAAACGCATCAGAATTAGCAAGCTAACATAATAGACTACCGAAGTACAGTACTAATAATTACAGACTACCACCATTCAATCACGTGAACACTACGCATTAATCATATTTCATGTCGGTCGCAATAAACAAATGAATAATGATGGGACCCAGCGGCACCACCCAGAATTTAGACGTGATGAAAATCGAAATGATTAGTAAACACGGGAGAGGAGAGGAGAATGTAGTAAATTTACCATGAGAAGATGAAAAAGAAGACGGCACAAGTTCTCGAAGAAACACCACTCACTAACCCTTTCCCAAAACAGAGACACTTTGTAACGCCGTTAACAACCGTCTGGCTAATCAGCAGCAGTCCGAACGCCGATAGTCCGTACGCCGTCGAGGCGTCAGAATCGTAAACACAGTACGTCCGCTCGTCGTACTTGTCCGGAAGCACTTTGGCCTATTAAAAAGAAAATAAAAGAAAAGAAGCTTAAATTACAAGTACAATTGAGCTTAAAAATGAACCAGTGGAGTGTGATTGGAGTATAGAGTACCGTGCTACGGCGGCGTTCGGCGCCGATGGCAAGGACGAAGGCGATGAGATGAAGAGAAATTATTACGGCCAGAACAGAGACCGAGACCCCCATTACCGCGTATCACTCTTTCACACACTCACTGGGTCACTCTACTGTATTCTCTCTCTCAATTAACTTTGTGATTGCCTTTGATAGAAACGGGTCTAACGGCTTTTTCAAGCTTTGGGTTTCGGGTCTTTTGCTTTACCTATTGGGACACTCTCCCGTTTTGCCTTCAAGTTTAGCTCTAATTCATATTTCATCCCATAATATAAATACCTTTATATTTTACGCTTGAAGTAATGAATTATCCCCTGGCTAAATAGTTTTTGTTTAAAAATTAATTTTTTTTTTTAAGAAAATGATACTTTTAGTAATTTATTATTAATAAAATGACATATTTATGACTTAATTTTTTTAAGTGGATTTTTAAGTGAAACATCCAAAATTAAAATAGTTGAATATTTATCCGGAACAAATGTAATAATTTTGACATAGATAATCTCAAACTGTCATCCATTTTTATTCTAGGTTTGCAGACCTCTTTCGAGGAATTTTTATGAACAAGCATGTCACAAAATTATGATTCTTTGCTTAACCTGAAGTCTTTTTGACTCAACCTACCTCTACTGTCTAAGTTACCATTCGGTTGAATTATCTGTGAATCAGATGCAAGTGTGTGAATCAACTTCGGTATTTGTACTAATTATTACATCAAAAAATAGATATAATGTACTGATAATGAAGGATTCATAGTAGAGACAAACCATATCATTTGATAATATAATTAGAGGCCTGGGGTAAAAATTCAAGCAATATGTTTGTTGGTTTAAGATAAGAATTATCTTGACAATTTAAAAGTTTCCCTTTCCATTAACAAAGTTTGTGCGACTGATGTTTATCAAAAAGCTAAAAGAATTTGAATGATTTTTCTCAATTGGAAAATTTTGACTCAATGCAAACTTTAATGCCAAAATTTGACATTAATTGAACCTAGGGGCGTTACTGTAGAGTGAAAATTACTTCCATTAACTTTTGGGTGGGGCTATTTTAACCCCCAAATCCTATAAGTATACTCCCATTTTTGTAAAATTCATATTCTACCCATCCCCATCTTTTCCCTCTTTTCTCCCCCACGGTGACAACCATTGCCTCTCCTCCTTTCATTCTTTCTTCTCCCTTCTCCCTCCCACCTAGAGCTGTCAAAATCGAGCTCCATTCTCCACCGACTTCAGGGCCTCAATTTAGTAGGCCCAAAAACCAGAGGCCTCTTTGGCCCGTGGGCGTGTTTGGCTTAAAAGCCCAAAAAGGCCGATCATAAAGTTAAACACTTAAACTTAATTACAAAATTAAAAACTAAAACATAAATCTAAAAAGAAAAAAACTATCAGACATTCATTTAGACCACTTTTTTTTTCTTTTTTTCTTTTGGTTAGATAAATTTATGACACAATATGATCTATTTCCAAATCATTGTTCTTTTTTTGGTTGAAACTCATATTCTAAATTGATGGAAGTGACACTTACAAAGAAGAAATGAAGTTGATCTTTCAAGTTCTAATCTAGTTTAGTATGGTTGTAGTTAGTAATTTTATCGAAACTGATCTATTTAATTGAGTATCTCTATATGGTATTAGCTAATAAAAAGCCTCAATAGTATAAACTTGATAAATAAAATAAAATTAAAATGCTAGATTGTGTCGGACGAATAAAAAAATGAACATTTGATAGTTAGTATGGTTTTGCAAACTAGAACCCGAAAAACTTTGTCTATCCTTAGAAAACACATATTAAAAAATTGGGGGACAGTATGATGAACTTCAATTTGGTTATAAATTTTTTGAAAAAAATATCCTTCAAGTAGCACATGTATTTTTTCTTTGGTCTGTAACATTATTGTTTTTCTAGTTTCTGTTTCGTTCAATTGTTGAAATTACTACCTTTGTTTATATTTGCTTTGGTTGCATTTTTGCTTTGTAATTGTGTAAGTTAGACTAGTAAGTATGTGTGATATAACATTTATTAGCTAATTTGTGAGTTTTATTTAATAAAAAAATATTTATTTTTTTGGTCCATGGGCCCGAAGGCCCAGAGGCCCGAAATGCGCATGGGCTGGGCTTGAGTTTTATGAGGCCCGACACTATTCCGGACCGGCCCAACCCGGCCCATTGTTAAACGAGGCCCGATGGGCTTGGGCAGGGCCGGCCCAGCCCAACCCGTTTGACAGCTCTACTCCCACCTACGACCTCCCTCACCGTCCTCCCTTTCCCTCCCTTCTCTCTCACTCTCCCCCTCTTCATTCCCTCCTCATGTAACTCCTCCTCTATCTTTTTCTTCTACCCTCCATGTGCGATGCGTTCCTCTCCTCATCCTTTCCTATCACTTCTCCCTTCTTCCCGTATTTTCTTCTCAATCGTCCCCTCAATGACACAGGTAAAATAACTATAAAAAAAATTGATTTTGAATGTTTGGCCAACCATGGCCGAACAACAATAAGACGAACAACACTATTAATGGAGTTTGGGGATGGTTCATGGGAGGAAGAGGAGGAAAGAAAATAGAGGAAGAAGAGATAGAATGATGGGAAGGGAAGAGAGGGAGTGTTGGAAGGAAAAATAAAACGAAGAGGGAGAATGAGAACGGTGAGGGAGAGGGAAGTATGCGGTGGGTGGGAGAAGGGAGAGAGAAGAAGGAAGGGTGGAGAGGGAGGGCTACCACCATGAGAATTAAGAAGGGGATAAGGAAGGGAGGAGAAGTGATGAGTAGAATAGGAAGTTTATAAAAATGGGGGGTATACTTATAGGATTTGGGGATCCAAATAGCCCTACCTTAACTTTTTGGATCAATTAACGGTAGCTTTCGGGAATCGTGATCAATGATAAATAAAAATGGAGTGGCGCTATATAGCCCCCCATAACTATAAGTTGACCCCCCAAAAAAAAAAAACTCAAACTTCCTAAGTTACCCTTCTCTTCTTCATCCAAACCCACCCCCCTTAATAGCCTCCTCCCTCACCGCCTTCCCACCCCCTCACGCCTTCTCCCTCCCCCGATCACCTTCTTCTCTCCCCTTCCATCACACCTCACAGGTATACTCCTTTCAACACCACCTCATCTTTCCCACTGCATCCTTTAACTTACCCCCTCCCAGCCAATAAGCATCAATCTTCGGTCATAATCCTGTCTCCACCTCCCTTCTTCCACGTCTCCCCCTCTCTTTTTTTAAAAAATCAATTAAAGGGTTGTTCGGACCTGGTCAACCGAACAATCTTGTGTTGTTCGGCCACAAGGTTGTTAGGTTGCCTATGGCCGAACAACATAAGGTTGTTCGGTTGATCTTTCCCGAACAGAACAATGTTGTTCGGTCGATCAGGGTCGAACAACCCTTTAATTAAAAATTTTAAGGAGAAGAAGAGACGGGGAAGAAAGGAGGTGCTTAGAGGTGTGAGTTATGTACTGGGTTGGTGGTGATGGAGATGGAAGGAGTATATTGTGATGGGGGGAGGTGGTGATGGAAGGGAAGGGTAACTTAGAAAGTTTGGGTTTTGGGGGGGTCAGCTTATAGTAATGGGGGGGCTATATAGCGCCACTCATAAAAATGGTGTAAAATACAGTACTAGCCCCTATAGTTTGGCCTGGTTTCAGCGCCTATCTCACATCCTTTCTTTCTCTCAAAATGTTTGGCCTTATCTCAGTGCCACCCCTTCTGTTATAACCTATTAAGTTATTTTGTTAAGTGAAGATAAATGGTAATTACATGACGCCAGGGGAGGGGAGCAATTGTAATGTTGTTAAAAGTCAAAAGCCAACTTATTTAGGGCTCGTTTGTTGTGGCTGATGACTTATGACTTATGGCTGATAGCTTAAGCTGGTGGCTGAATGACTTGTGGCTGATTGCATGATATACTGTTTGTTACAGCTGTTGAAAAGCTGTTTATGAGTTGTTATAATTATTTGTTAAAAAAAAACTTGAAAATTAGTATTCATATTTTTATATATATTTCATAAAAGGATTAAATGGGGATAATCAAATATTTATTAATGAATAGTTGTCTTCATGTTTAAAAAAAAAAAAGCCAAAAAAGCTTAAAATTTTGGCTTTTTGGCTTTGGCTTTTCAATGCATAAAGGGTGTTGTACCTTACTTATTGGCTTTTGGCTTATAAGCTGAAACAAACACTCTAAATATGACTTTTCAAAAGCCAAAAGCCAAAAGTCACTCTAAATAAGCTGTAACAAACGAGCACTTATCCTAATCATATAGATACTTTGCCATCACGGTCAAAAAGGCCTAAACCATTCGATGTTGTTTGAGAGCTCGTCTAGTTTAGTATATGCAATTTGTTTGCAGGCTAATTATGGCATGAAGTCTTTGATTTCGAACACACGCAGTTGGGTTGTCGATCTCTCTGGTGAGTGTGCAAAGAAATGGATTTCATCTGCTTGGTCATTGCTGACAACACATGCAAACAAATTGGTTTCTTACCACTTCCTCCTTTGAAGTCGCGTATTTACATCTAACAAAAAACTATAACAGAATGTAACTAGTACTGGACGAGTCAAACCTTTTTGGGTGGGAACTGGAAGGGTAACGCTGCAATTTTCCCAATAATAAGGATGTGTACACTGATGGTCGAAATAAAGGAGTAGAAACCATATTTGAAAGTAGTCCTTAGTAGGGGTGGAATCAAGATGGGACCCGTCCCTATACCCCTCATCCCGATCCCGTTCCGAAAGAATTCGGGATTTCAATTTCCTTCCTGATCTCGTTCATGATAAGTGTCGGGACCCAACGAATCGGGATCTCGGCAGTTCAGGAGATAAAAACTTCGTAACCCCGACTATAATATTTATGAACAATATCTTTTGACACTAAAATATTTTTAAAATGTCTTCATCATAATTAAGATTTCAAACTGTATATTTATAAGTATACTTGAATATTTAATTAATATTGGTAGATATTGATGAATATGTAATTATGAACTAAATGCAACTCTCACTCATAAAAGAAGTGATGCACTAAGTGCAAAAACGCAGGCCCGGTTCTGGAGGGGTTCAACCTGGTCGACCGAACAGGGCCTCCAATGGTAAAGGGCCCCCAATTTTTATTAAAAAAAATTAGCTTTGTATATGTCTTAAAACCCATACCAGAAATAAATTCTCCAATCTCCAATACTGAAGAAAGGCCCATTGTCTATCCATCTACCACTACCTGACTAACAGTTTCCGTAACACTTTCTCTCTCTCTCTCTCGTTTCTCTCTCTCTCTCGTTTCTCTCAATCTCCACCGAAAAACGAAATCGTCGTCTTGTCTGGCTGCGCCTGCGACTCCGACTCGCCATCTTCCCTAAATAATGAAACATCAATGGCCTAATTTTCTTAAAATCTTTTTATTTCCAAGCCCAACTACAACGAAGTTATTCCCAATTATTTTCTTGACTAGGGCACGACTGAGATTAAGGCAATTTCGACGAAGAAGAAGATTTTTGTTCAAATACTTTTCACTTTGACGAAGAGGATTTGAACGAAATTGTCAATTTCAAAGTTCAATTGTTCATTTGTTTAACAGTTCGAAGCTTCAAGCTTTCGTGCGGTCAACAGTAACCGTAACTCGGGTAATTGTTCACTTCAATTTCTACATGTAAATCTAATTTCATAGTTCATTACTCATTAGTTAATAATTTGTGACTTGTCTGTTGTGTTGTCTCAGCTAGTTCAATTTCTACACTGTTCATTTATGTTGTGTACGGTCAATTGATAAAATAAATTGAATAATTGATAATATCATGTTTGAGTGTTGTCATGTTCACTGATGTGTAACTGTGATAGAGTAACATTTCAACCTTTTTAGTTTTTAGTGTGATTCTGTGAATCGATAATATCAATAGAGTTTTTAGTTTTATAATTTTCAATTCGATAATTTTGAGGGTCCATTTGATTTGATTCACAATTCACTGATTCAACATTTTAACCCTTTATATAGTTATATTATTATATTTAATTAACAGATTTAAGCTTATATTTGGTATTTCATTATTTCTGTGTAGGTGGAGAATTTTTTTTAATTGTGATTTGGCCTTTTGGGAGGAATTTGGTAATTATCTTTTATCAATTTAGGACCTAATATTAAATTAAAGACATGACCCTCAAAATGTCAAAACCGGCCCTGCTTAAATGTGTTAGACAAAAAAAAAAAAAAAAGAAACCACAACATTGTAAAAAGAAATTTAACAAACACCATTAAGTAATTTTAGCAAATATGAAATAGACATTGTCATAATCTCTTGGCTTGGTTACATTACACACTCACAATATAAAATAAAATAGTTGGGACGGGTCGTGAACTCCGAAGGAATTAATAATTATTTCGAATATCGTCACAAAATAAATTGGGATGGAAAAAATCCTAATAACATCGGGATTATATCAGTCAGATCGAGAAAACGAAACTTTTGCCGCCCTAGTAATTACAGTTGATCACACCGAGACCGAGTAAAAAAGAAAGTAGAACAGAGAGATGTATGACTGTCGTGGGGCCTTGCTGCTTATTTTTCTCACTCGACTGGTATGTGAACACAAAACAAAAATGGGCAGCTGGATTTCGGGCAGCCAGCTAGCCGGTTCTTTCTGACCGACTTTTCAGGGCACTTGTTTCTCGCTCTACTTAATTTGAGCTTATGATCCATAATTTACAATTGAGTAATGCTAGAGCCACTTAATGAGAACTCAAATTTTTACACCAAATGATGTGGTTTCTAATGTGTCATCTTATTTGGTATTTTATGGGCTCCACTATAAGTTAAAAAGTTATGTTAACAATATGACACATAAGATATCACATCATTTGGTACCCAAAATTAAGTGCTATTAGAGTGGCCCTAGCATTACCCTTTACAATTTATACGCAACAAAAAAGCTAAGTGCGTGCTCTTTCTTAGAAACTTTGAATGAATGAACAAATTCAATCAAATAACCCGAATTACTTTTTATCTTTCACCAAAAGTCCACCCTACATATTAGTAATATTAATTAATTTTCTCTAGGTTTCTAAATAACTATAGTGTTTTGACTTTTTAAAATCAAACTAATTATTTTTAAATGAAAATTTAACTTATATATATTTTTTATTTTTTCAAAATATACATCACATAATTCGTAGTATTTTTTGTGTACTATAAATTATGTGTTTTATGATTTTGAAAAAAATAAAAAAAATATGTCAAATTTTTGTTTTGAAAAAATGGTTCCCTTTTAATAAGCCAAATTAGGATAACTTCTAGGGACTGAGGAGTATATTTTTTTGGAAAAACTACCAAAAAATCTCACTAAAAAATTCTCATATCTAAAAAGTCTTCAAAAATAATTGTTATACCCAGAATTAAAATTTTAATACCTGAAAATCCAAAACTAATGTGTGTACGAACCCATTATATTAAAAGTTTTCATTTGGATGACTTATTTTTCTTTTCATTAATTATAAGAAAATCATTGATTATTATTATTATTATTATAACAATTTATTATCATTAACATAACGATAATATTATTAGGGATAGACTATTTTCACTACGGTTTTTGCTTATCCACTACATCATAAATAATAACATTAAATTAACTCTTTTTGGATGAAATTACCTTAAGGTGCCGTTTGGTAGTCAGAATTAAGGCCAAATAGGATTAATAAGCTGAGTTGTTTGATGTTTGGTACACAATATGTGGTCGGGACTAATAATACGAGTTATCCGAATAAAGTCACTATCCCCTCACTATTTATAACAAGGGAAAGAGTGGTATTGTTAGCGCTCTCACTAAAAAAATTGGGATTAACATTTGTAATCTCAAAACTACTCTCGATATACAAGTGAAGATTAATAGCGAGGGCACTAATAGTACTGGGATTAATAATACTGATTATCATTGTCCGACTACCAAACAAGTCCTAAGATTACCTACCAATTATAATAACAGAACAAATTGCCCAAATTACCCTTCAAGTTTGTTTTTTATTATTATGGATGTTTATCCACTACATCATTAAAAAAAAATTATTAACTCTTTGTTTGGACAAAACTGCCCTAAAATTACATACCAGTTATAATAACAAAAGAGATTAACCAAAGTATCTTTCAATTGCTTGTTTTTTTTTTATTTTTTATTAGAGTAAAATGCGGTTATGGTTAGTGCAATATTTTTATTAGTTTTTGTTTTATTTAGTACAACATACTTAACAAATGAAAATAAACAACTAAGCTAATCACTCTTACATATCTAAAAATAAACAATAAAATCTATTTAAATATATACGACTGCAAACCTGACTAGAATCGTAAAAACAAAACCAATAATTGAAAAAAAAAAAGAAGTTTCAAATTAAAAAAAAAAGGAAAATATGCAGAAAAAAAAAAAAAAATACTAACCAACAAGACTACATAAGCATCCCAATAATCCATGGCTATGCAACGCATCTATTAAAGCAATGCATGTTATTAAAACCTTAAAATACGATGAACCGATATAAACAAAGTACTACACGTTACAAATATCTCGTCCTAAAAAATATTACCTCGATCAACTTTTACTTTATTATTTTCCTTCAACCATTAGGAAATATAGTCAATGATGACATTTCATCGGTAACAATAAAAACTATAAATAATCTTCTAACAAGTCTTGATTTTAACATCATAAAAATTTAAAAGAATAAGGTCAAAAATGAAAAAAAAAATATGTAAAAGGAATGGTCTTGCAACATAGCGAATCCCGAGGCCAATTGTAACCGGAAGGTTTCGCACATGATTTTTAATCATCTCTAGCTATCAACTGAAAAATGAACACAAAAACAAATTAATAACAACCTAAAAATATAAATTCTAACAAAAAGAAACTGATATATAATTTTATGTACATATACAATACATACAACGATGGTCGGTATGAAAATATTATTTTAAAATGATAATAAAGAATATCAAACTTATGAAAAATGTATTATATGCATTATTCTTGATTTACCTTGTCATAACAATGATAGGAGGAAATGGCCACATTTAAAAAAATAACGAAGTAAAGAAAGAAAATTTACTGAATTAGTTACGTAGTAAGTTAGTGATTGAGCCATCGAATGATCACGTCAATAATTTCTCACGAATTATGAGAATTGCTGGTGATGGTAGTCTATAGAAGGAGATGATGGAATAAGGTAGTAGAATGTTAGATCATAATATGTTCTACGGTTAGTGTTAATTTCTTCACATGCATGTAATTAGATTTTTGTTGTATTTAATTATCATTGATAATTGACGCCAACTAAAGGGTAATTTTGGAATGATAAATATGTGTTAGAGACTCCTTAAAATGTCAAAGGATAAATTTGTCTATTTACACTAAATATAATGGATAAACAAAAATCATTGTGAAAATAGCTTCTCCCTATTATGAATTTATTATCATTAACTTCATCAACATTATTAATATTAATTACCAAAAGTGTCTTTAAAATATTCATTCTCGAATCCTAAATCTACTACTCAATTCATAAAATCTAAAGTTAATCTTTTTATACTAAAAATTCAAAAAGTTACAATTATACTTTTATGAAATTGTCGTAGTAATATTAGTAGTAGTAGTAACAAAAATAACAACAACAATAATAATAGCAAAAGTTTGATGCTATTTCTATTGCTAATGACTTAATTCTCAATTTGATCATTATATTTTTTCAAAAAATCCGTTAATCTTCCCCTAACTGTACTTTACAGAAAGTCTCACGTTAGTCTCTCTCTTTGATTTTTTGGATGAACCACTTAAAATATTTTTAAAACTCAAAAATACTCTTACTAATATAACCATTAAACTCTAACGCCTTGAATTGCCATCGAAGAGGTTGAAGGTTCCATTCATTGAAGTAAGTAATACCCATTACAACAAACACCCAACCCACCTCACCACCTTCTTCTATGTCTCTCCACACTTTGGAACTTGAATCACTTAGTAGAAGCTAACTAGGAGGCAAATAGAATGATGACTATGTCATGTTCTTTTATTTCTAGTTAGATTCCATACAAACTGAATCTCAAGAAAGGGATACTAACTTCACAACAGTTCTGAATGAATGAATGAAGACTGGCAACCGAAATCATGGATGAGAACTTAAAAATAGGTTCCTTCAATTCACACGATCGACGTCCTCCTCCGTGTCCGTGGTCTGTTAATCCAAACCCCAAATCCTAATTCCAAGCCTTTCATAGCCCAATTTGACGACCAATCCTCTCTCTTTCCAGCGACACCCTCGACTCCCCTACTAATTTATCGATTCCCTTTCGATTATACCCCTCTTTCAATTAATGACCCCCTCCCTTCTATCTCTCGCTCGACGACACCTCCTCCATAACCTCTTCCATCCCTAATTCCACTGCTTATACTGGGCTTCTTACTAGGGGACCCATGTTATATTTTAGGGTTTGGGGCAGTTTCCCCCTCTTGGACTTTTGAAAAACGTAATATTTTTAGAGATGGTATTCTGTAAGATGGGTCCCATTTAGAAATTTACGGGTTATAATAAATAAATTATATGTTATAAGAAGTAACAAAAATTGGTCAGCTGAGTTGGTTCCCAGTGAATTGTTTAAGGTTTAACAACAATAACCAATTGAACACTGCTGAAATATATCTTTTCATTCGTAGAAATGTATATAATCCAAAGTGTCAATCGTTAAAAACACAAAGACAAATAATATTACGAGCTAGAGCTTATGTTATTAATACGAGCTTTAGTATTAGTGCCGTTGGATGATTAAGTTGGTGGTAATTTGGAATATCTACATCATTATTTAGAAAATACCATATTTGATCTAACGGTGTAAAAATTTTAATAGATTTGATCTAACAACACTAACATTCAAGCTTGTAATAATATCACAAGCTCTAGCTCATAATATCGTAGCTCAAACACAAAACCATAACTTTTTCAAGGTAAAGTATATGTTTCTTACTCAAACTTACAAAATTTAGTGAAAATATGTCTAAAATAACCGAGTAATAGGAATCTTGGAACCAAATTCCTTGGCTTGATGAGAATCAGAAAAATCAGTAGTCTTTTTCTTGCCCTTTTCAATACTTCCTTTAATTATTTTTCTCCTTCCCTTCGTAACAGAGCGAGCAGGATCTAGGCATGTAATAGATGAACTTGAAACACAAGATGATTCATTTTGGTCCGGTAAATTCTTTAAGGAAGAGTGTCGCTTTTTAGTATTAAACGTGTTACTTTTTAGTATTAAATGTGTCACTTTTTAGTATTAAGAGTGTCACTTTTTAGTATTAAGAGTGTTACTTTGTATTTTAATAAGAGTTATAATAATTTTTCATTTATAGTGTCACTTTTAATATTAAAATGGGTCACTTTTTAGTATTAACAGTGTTACTTTGTATTTTAATGAGAATTATAATAAATTTCCCTTTATAGTGTCACTTTTAACATTAAAATGTGTCATTTTTTTGTGTTTTCAATATGTCACGTTTAGCTTTAAATGTGTCATTTAGCATTTCGTCAAAGTCCGTTAGTATCCGTCAAGTATCCCAAGGCAATTGATGCTAACGGATGGTTAACGGAGCTGACAAATTATTAAACTTCAAGGCGTGGAAAAGATAAGAATTTCGACGACAAATATTGAAAGTGCAGGGGCACCGGAGCAAATAAAGGAACTTCTCATTAATGAGAATTAAAACAAAACAATATAATTGAGGAGTTTCAAACCACTAACCTTCGATCACTAATCACTAAACCTTTAAATAGCACCTCCAACTAACTTGACTAACAACTTATTATGCTTTTTATTAACAGATTTAGTTATTAACCCGCGAATTTCTAAATAGGGCTCTGTCTTATGGATTTAGGATCCGTAAGACCGTCCTACATAAGTCTTTGCCATATTTTTATTACTCACTCCATATTAGGCAAAGAATCCCTTTTTGAAAGTAATTTTTAAATATATATATATATATATATATATATATATATATATATATATATATATATATATATAAAGTAATTTATTAGTAATAAAATAAAATTTTTATGCTTTAATTTTTTAAAGTGGGCTCTTTAAGTAAAACATCTCAAAATAAAATACTAGACTATTTGCCTGAAATGAAGATAGTATTAGTTAATCAATAATCTCTCAAATCTAACCGGTTGCCCCCCCTTCAGTAAAAAATAATAATAATTTGTTTTTAACTCACTACCTCTCTCATATTCTGAATTTTTGATTGTGAAATAAAATATCCCTAATTTTGAAATAGTCATAATTTGAAATAACCCTAATTTTGAAATAGCCCTAACTCCTAACTCAGTAATTTTGAGAATTTGAATTAAGTATTTAATTTATGTAATTGTTGTGAATTGTGAAATTGTGAGAGATGATAATATTATTTTATTTCCTAAATGTGTATCATGTATGTCACTGTTGGTATGTGGTTTTGTACTTTTGAGTTTGTGTGTTCAATATCTTAGTATGAAATCCCTATTTATTTAATCTGAAATTAGGACATTTTATTTTAGGGTTGAAAAAGTTGATTTATGAGATTATTTTTTTATTTGTGTAGATTTTCAAATTGTAGTTGATTTTGAAGAAATTTGGTTTTAGTGATTATGGAGAGATTTTTTAATTATGCGAAAACTATCGAGGAAATTTGTGCCCCTCAGGTGAGAAAATGTCTACATCCGCCACTGACTGCTGACCCAACCACTCACGCTCGTTCGTCTCCCGTCCTCCCTACCCTTCTCCACCCTTCCTTCAGTCATGATTTGGGCTGCTTCACCGCCAGCACCGATAGCGACTTCGTGCATGTCTTCAACTTCAACCCCTACTACAAGATTTTTCGTCGCGACTTCGGCATTCGACCCCAATGACTGACGATGGGTATTACAAATTCCCCAAAGTTGTTTAAAGTATCAAAAACTCATTTGGGTTACAAAATAACCAAATTTTTTGTATCAATTTCATAACTTCTCTTATTATGAAAGAAATTATTTTGTTGAATAAGCTTCCATCTCAGTCAAGATAGCCTTTCTTCATCAAGATCTAGGAGTGCCCAACGTTTATCCTTACTTGATCGACTCCGGCTATGGTGTGATTCCAGAATTATGAATACCATAGCAATTAAGGAAAGGCCCAGCTTGCATTGTATTTCAAATTTTCAATACAATAATTAATATATATATCTAGCCCCCTCAAATTTCTTGCAGCTACTATTTTGCCCACAATTTTCCAGCAACACTCAAAACTTTGGGCATTTTGGTCTTTTCAACGACTTTCTTTAACAACATTCAACTCATGAACCAAATTGATACTTTTTGTAAAGAATAGTTACCAAATTGTGAAAAAACATAGTAGGGCGAGCTTAACGGACCTTTTGTAATAGTAGAATGATCAAATTGAGAAATAAGTTATTACTAATAAAAATTATTAGCGTAGTAGTTGTTGTTGTTGTTGTTGTCGTCGTCGTTAATATATATAATTACTCCCTCGGACCCAAAATTATTATATTGTTTGACCTGGCATATAGATTAAGGAAAAACATTTGACTTGATTATTTATATTTGTATAATGTGTATTTTTCTTTAAAGTACATGTCCATATGACTCATAATTAAAATATGAAGAAAATGTAAAGATAAAATAGTAAAATTGTTATCCTAAAAAAGAATGTTATAAACGAGATTATTTTTTTGGAGCGGTGAAAAGGAAAGCAAAAAATGATTTTGGCACGGATGAAGTATTATTTTATCCGAGTCGTTAACATCATTGAAGCTAAAAATAAGTTTCTTTTCAAATAAACATGATTCCCTAACGGTGTTAGTAGAAGCGTTAACTTTTGAACTCTTTAGTACTTAAAGTTTAACTTTGGGACCTTTTACATAGAAGAATTATTTATGATACTTTTAGGATATGGGAATTTTTTGAGTTGGATTTTTTGGTATTTTCGCCTTTTTTGGTATATAATATTACTCAATATATTACACTTGTGACTTAGGTCTGTTTGGACAAGAAAAATTAAAGTTTAATGACAAATTGACAATTCAAATTCTACAATAATATTTGAATATAACCGATGTATTAATATCAAACGTGAGTATAATATTAACATGTTGTGAGGATTGTAGACATAAATTTTTAAAGCAAAACATTTAAAAATAGTGTAATTTTTTTCTTGTAATAGTGGGAGTGGTTGATAAACTTTTTTATGGCCTATAAATGAAAGATATTCCATCTAGGAACAGTGGGGGTAATAATTTAAAAAAAAAATTTGAAAACTGCTTGACTAAACATGAGGCTTGTTTTTGGCCAAAAGAATAAATATGAAAACTGGGAGAAATTCGGGCCATTATACATTGACGGATTTTTCAACCACTTTACTTTCAGATATATTTTTCAAACATGGAAAAAAAAACTTTTGATGCTCGCAATGACAAATGCATGCATGGGATATCAAATGATGCATCACGATGCATCAAAAGTATCTTTTGTCTGATTGAAAAAATAACAAAATTAGGTTTATCATTAATTCTACTAGTATTGCTACAACTAAACCTTAGTAAAGAATAAAGTTGTCTTTCACTAAAATATATTAGATCTTCGTCAATACTTAATTGTAGGCTTTGTAACCATAGTGTAATATAGTGGTAAACCTATAATATTTTGGAGAAATTGCGAGTCGTTCAACCTTTTTTAAGTTTCTAATCGCTAATGTACTCTCTTTTTTTCAACTAGAAAAATTCAATTTTAGAGACAAAATAACTACGATATCCTTAATGAACCGAAAGCGAGCTACGGAGGTCAATTACACAGTGTATCGCGCTACATCAAATTTTGCACCGCAATTCATTATTTTAATTACATAATCCAATTTTACACCGCGATACAACAATTTTTGCACCACTATATATAAGTTTTAATTACCTAGTATAATTTTGCACCGCGATAAATTAATTTTTGCATTGCGATACATAAAATATTATCTAATCATTTTTTGCAATGCGATATAAAATGATAATGAACCAGACCATATCATCCACATTTTTCTTCTATCTCCTCCGTCATAAGTCTTCTTCTTCCCCCTCTTCCTCTGCATTCATCCTACTAAAAAATCGTTCAACCCAACACACATTTTCTAATCCCTGTTTCATTCCGTAACAACAACGATTTTCGATTCCAATGCGTTCGTGGGAGCTGTTGAAAGAAACAATGTTATTTTTTGAACAATATTTCGAAAAATGGTCTTTTGCGTTGAAAAAAAAAGACGAGGTACCAGAGGGGTTAGAAAGTTTGTAAAAGGGATCAGCCAGAATTCCACCCTAATATTTTTGTTGAAAACAATATCGCGGACTAAAGCACTTCAAAATCCGCTAGTGTACCTGCACACAAATTTTTCAAGAAAATTCAAGGGTAAAATTATGGCCGGTTCCTTTTCCAAAATTTTTAACCTTAAAAGTCTACTGTTCTTTTTTTCAACAGCAAAAGACCACTTTTTATTGTTCCAAAAATATCATTATCTCATTCAACATCTCAGACAACACACTTTGGATAATGATTTATTTGATTCATTATGTATGAAACTGTAATGAATTTGTGTTGGGTTGAATGATTTTTCAGGAAGAAGGCGAAAGTGAAGGAGAGGGAAGAAGAAGGCTTACGACAGAATGAAAGAAGGTGAATGACATGGTCAGTTCATTATCATTTTTGTATCGCGGTGGAAAATGGATTAATAATATTTTATGTATCGCATTCAAAAATTAATTTATCGCAGTACATAAAATTTGATACTGCGGTGCAACTTGGATTAGGTATATGTATTGCGATACATAAAAGTTGGTACCACAGTGTAATTAGAATAGACAATTAAACTATTAAATGGCGGTGTAAAAATTAATATAATAAAATTGATGAATCACATTACAATAGGACAAGACAATTAAACTATTAAACTGCAGAAAAAATTAATGCTATAAAATTGATAAATCGCGGTTCAATAGTCAATACACCACGATTCATTTAAGTAGCATGCATCATGCTCATTAAGAGTATTGTTGTCTTTTCGCGTTCAAAATTATTTTTTTCCGCTTAAAAAACACAATATTGAGACGATTAAAATTTTGAAAAAGTGAACCGAATCGTAATTTTTCCAAAATTTAAGGTGTTAAGCCGGCCGAGATAATGAACAAGGCCCTTGTTTTCTGGTTTTGGGTTTTACAATTTAAGATCAAGGATGCCTGCGTTGTAAGCTTTAGATCCAGGTCCAATTGAGCCCATTGCATGGTTATTCAAAGTTAACAGCCACTAATTATCAATCCAAACTAGTAGGGTATGCAATGTGCATGATCCGCAAAACCCGCTCGGTTTAATCCGAATTATATGGGTTTGTGAGAGTAGGTCTCCTGTAATACCGTTTTAGAGATCTATTTTCTACAACTCAATCCACCAATATATAATGGATTTGGTAAATAGGATTCCTCTTACAAAAAATATTCATAAGACTGTTTTACACAAGTTTTTGTCTTGAACAAATAAAATACTGTATAGGTAGATAATTAATTCAAAGAAAAGAAAATTATTGAAATTCGGCCGGTCTCCATTGAATAATTTTCAACAGCTTATATTCTTATATTTTTCATAATCGAAAATAGACACGTTATGTATCGTGATGCACAAAATAAGACAATATCATGCACCGTGATGTACAAAATAAAACACTTTTATGCATGGCGGTATAAATCTGATGCATCACAATGAATAATTTTGTGCATCGCATTACATAAATTGTATTTTTACGAAGACATAAAGGAATGTAAAGTTATTGAATACTTTGAAATTAGACTGCCCGCTATTTTTGCAAAGAAATTCGTGATGTACAGATTGGGGAGACAAAAAACTGTTCAATCCGAACCTGATCCGTAATATATAGGAATAGGAGTAATAATTATAATTATATAACATATAATATATCATAAATTCATAATCTTATATAAACTTTATTTGCGAGTTGAAATATATGATAAATATTTGTTTTGGTTTTGCTTGCAAATTTATGTAATTGACTAGAAAGTCATATTAAACTAGTCGGTCCATTGATGGTTAATCTTTTAAAGTTGTAATTTTTAGGCTGCTTTGATAAAGAAACAAGATATTGAAGTGTATTATTTGCAAGTATAAAAAGTAGTCACATATATGTTTCTTCTTATGATATATAAATATATATTAATCAAGAAACTAGAATTGAAAAGATTGAATATTCTACCTTGATTTATCTCTCTAATTTGAATAATAAATTTCTTGAAAGCATGGAAAGGATCAAGTCATTCCTTTTCGCCCAAATTTTTGAGCTTAATCCGAGGGGAATACATGGACTGGCGTTCCCATCTGTTGCGATCACTTCTATACAAGTACAAATGATCCGCTACTCTCCAGAAGCATTTCGAACATTTTTGCCTCACGGCATAGGCCCAGAAAAACCCGTTTTTTTGGTCGTTGATGTAAAGGTAACACCAACGCAACGGGAAACCAAGTTGTGCAAAATAGAAGGATGTTTGATTCTTGGGTCCAAGTACAAGCAATCCTGCTTCCGAATTATTCATCCCGCACATGTATAGCACCGGGTTGTCCAACTCGTTGTACAAGGTCACTTGGATCTTAGGGAAAAGCATGTCCTTGAGAGGCTCGGCGGTGGAGGACGGAGACGTGGACAAGAAGAAGAAAAGGAGGAGGAGGAGGAGGGAGACGGTGCCATTTAGTTTGCTTCGCTCTCCTACGCAAGCAAACATGGTGAAATCAAAAGGGGTGATCAGAGCTACGGAAACATGCGTTCTTGTTTTGGGTGAAATGGTTGAGGGGATGCAACTCCAATTGATCTATACCTCTAGTTTATGGAAAATAGTTGGAGGCAAGGCCTTTTTTTTAGCTTGGAATACACCTTCATCCATCTTTTCCCATCCCATAAATATCTCAATATACCTACGTTATAGCATAGTCCTCAGTCCTCACCCGCACAAACAAATACCTACTATACAAAGCTTGTTTACTTTTCCATCATTTTGGATTATGAGTCAGATCTATTGAGACCAAAAACAACGGAGGAGCATCTTTGATATTATTTGAGATTCTTTAAAATAACAAAGATTTTCACAATACTTAATTAAGCATAAAGCTAAATGGGGAGCAACTTAAGCTTTCGGGTTTAAGAATAAAATAGCGGTCCAAAATCCGCCACATGTGTTTTTCCCCCCTCTTTTCCAATTGTTTCACTATTTACTTTTCCTCCATTTTTTTTTCGTCAATTTTCAAACATAAAAAATATTTTTTTTAAATATTTTTTTCCTGTATTAAAGTAAACATTTTTACATACAAATAGAGACTTGGTTTGTTTCATTTGGATATCATAAAAAATTTCTATGAATTTTTCAAATTTCTAACCATTTTTCTATAAAAATATTAAATTATTAGAGATAAAGATGATGAGGTATATAAAAATATTGAAGTTTGTGCATTGTTAAAAAAATATTTTTATCAAAGAGCTTAAGTGAGGAGCTTAATGATATTTTTATAATAAAATTAAAAAAAATAGAGCTTAAGCTCCCCAAATAGAGAACTTTGTTGTTCCTGCTCTGACAAACCAAAATATAGTTTAACTTGCATCTACTATAGACCATATCTCTCTTCAACTCACAATGACTGTACCTACGTACCCCCATATGAATTACTCTCTCCGTCCCTAATTTATTGTTCTGGTTGACCCGGCGCACCGTTTAAGAAAACTTATTTGACTGGATTATTAATATTGGTTTAATATGTAATTTCCTTTAAAGCCCATGTGTATGTGGCCCATAATTAAAGTAGGGTGAAAAAAGTAAGAGTAAAATGGTAAAAGTGATGGTCTAAAAAGGTAAGTTTCAAAGTGGAGAATTATTTTGGGACGGACGAAAAAGGAAAGTAGGACGATAATTTAGGGACGGAGAGAGTATATATTTTGAAGTTACTGTAATCAATTTAAGTTGGCTACATTGGCGCTCAAAAGTTTAACAATATTGTCTCTTTCAATAAAATATTCTTTCCGTCCCGAATAAATGTGTCTATTTTCTATTTTAGGAAGTTCTAACTAATGTTTCTAAAGATTTTAGGTGTATAAATTTTCTATCATTCTTTCTAATATCTCCCTTTATTTAATACTAGAGTAGATTTCCTATAAGACGGTGTTACGTATCTTAATTCGTAAGACGGAGTCTCACTTTCTCACTACTCAACCAACCAACACATAATAGATCGGATAAAAAGGATATGTCTTACAAAATATATTTGTAAGATCCTCTTATCTAAATTTTGCTTTAATACTATCATTATTACACATCTTAAAAAGAAAGTGTGTAATGTAACTAATGTTTACATAATTAATAAAAGAGAGAGTGTAATGAGTATTATTGTCACAACATATTTTACAACTCATCATTAATTACATTTCTTAATCATTGTGTTTTGTCCACTAGGAACATTTATCCGGGACAGACGCAAAGAATCTACTATACAATTTTGAGATGTTTCACTTTAAATAGACTTTGTAAAATTATGGTTACAATTTCTATAACATTTCATATTTACATCCACATATACTTGTTATAAGCACATTGCACATTGTTTGTGGTTAAATAATTTTTATAATTATGACTAACTTCAATAATATTAATTTATCTATTTAATAATTAGATTTTTCAAATGGAATCCTTTTAGGTGGAGCATATATATGCCCATTACTTTCTACTTTAATTTGTTCCCAATTGAAAAAAAAATCGTCTCATTTCTAGATTTTAACCTATAAAACTTCCATTAATTTTCAAGATGTTTTCTATCTTATAAAACATGACATTATTAATACCCATAGCACAAAATGGTTGTCATGTTACTGTAAATAATAGGAAATATGTGAAAGTAAAATTACACTTATAAAAATTGAACTAATTTTTGGAGACCGAGGGAGTATTAATTAGTGTATTATCTAATACTCGAAAGAGGTTATCTCCTGTAAGACGGTCTTACGGATTCTTATCCGTAAGACGAATCTATCTAAGTTAAATGGGGAAAAATTTAGAAATCTCAATACAATCCCTTAGTTTTTGAAAATTACAACGCCACCCCTCATATTTATATATGCAGAGTGTTACTTTTTACTATTAACAATGTCACTTTATAGCTTATAAAATGTGTCACTTTTAGCCTTAGAAGTGTCACTTTGCATTTTTTATGAAACTTATAATTTTTCCCTAAAAAGTGTTACTTTTTTAGCTTAAATGTGTCACTTTTAACCATAAATGTGTTGCTTTTACTTTAAAAAGTGTCTCATTTTTTTATAAATAAAAATCATTATGTTTGAAAATTAAAGTGTTACTTTATAACATTAAAAATGTCACTTTTTAGCATTAAATATAAATATGTTACTTTTGACCGTACAAGTGTCATTTTGCATTATAAATAAAAATCGTCGATATTGACCTTAAAAGTGTCACTTTTTAGCATTGAAAATATTACGTTTTAGTATTAAATGTGTCACTTTTGGCAGTTAACGTTAGTTTTAAAGTGATACTTTTTAGTATTAAATGTGTCACTTTTTAGTATTAAGAGTGTCACTTTGTATTTTAATTAAAATTATAATAAATTTTCCTTTATAGTGTCACTTTCAACCTTAAAATGTGTCACTTTTGTCTTTTCAATGTGTCACGTTTGACTTTAAATATGTCATTTAACATTTTGTTAAAACTGTAAGGCGTGAGAAACATAAGAATTTCGGTGGCAAACCTTGAAAGTGCAGAGGCACCGAAGCAAAATGACACATCTTACCACTAAAACTTAAAAAAACCGCGCTTAATATTTCGTTAAAACTGTAAGATGTGGAAAACATAAGAATTTCTTAATCATATTTTACAACTCATCATTAATTATATTTCTTAATCATTGTGTTTTGTCCACTAGGAACATTTATCGAGGAGACGCAAAGAGTCTACTATACAATTTTGAGATGTTTCACTTTAAATAGACTTTGCAAAATTATGCTTACTATTTCTATATAGCATTTCATATTTACATCCACATGTACGTGTTATAAACACATTATTTGTGGTTAAATAGTTTTTATAATTATGACTAACTTCAATAATATTAATTTATCTCTTTAATAATTAGATTTTTCAAATGGAAATACCTTTAGGTGGAGCATATGCCTATTACTTTCTACTTTAATTTGTTCCCAATTGAAAAAAAAATTCGCCTCATTTCTAGATTTTAACCAATAAAACTTCCATTAATTTTCAAGATGTTTTCTATCTTATAAAACATGACATTATTAATACCCATAGCACAAAATGATTGTCATGTTACTGCAAATAATAGGAAATATGTGAAAGTAAAATTACACTTATAAAAATTGAACTAATTTTTGGAGACATAGTGAGTATTGATTAGTGTATTATCTAAGGGTTCGTTTGTTTCACGGAAAATGATTTACAAAAAATGATTTCCGGAAAATGATTTCCGGAAAATCAAAAGATTTCATTTTCAGGTGTTTGGTAAATCTTTTGAAAATATGTCAGAAAACATTTACGGGTGTTTGGCAAACACACAGAAAATGTTACGGAAAATAATATATGAATAAATACAAAAATAAAAATTGAAAATAAACAATGTTTAGGATGTCCCTAGAAAATCAATAAGGACCATCTTTTTTTAATCTCACAATTACAAGTAATTTTTTTGATAATTGATATGAAAAAAAAACGTTTTAAAATAGAAAATAGACATTGTTAAATGATGCCCCTAGAAAATGTTGCGGAAAACTATATATGAATAAATACAAATAAAATATATTCTAATATTAATGCACATATTGAATATAAAATAATGTTGAACTTTAAGTAATTTTTCTTTAGTAATCCTCAATTTATCATTAGTGGTGTCAAATCAATATTTATTTATTTTTTCAATCTCACAATTACAAATATTTTTTTTTGATAATTGATATGAAAAAAATGTTTTAAAATAGAAGATTTTATGATGTCCCTAAATAATATTAGAACATAGCACATATTTATAAAATAATGTTGAACTTTAAAAAAATTTTTCTTTAAATAATCCTCAATTTATGACAAGTCAAAATAACAATTGCACATATTTACTTACATACACAATATTTCACTCAACAAATTTGTGAAATATTTTTGTGCACTATTTATTTATAATTTTAATAAATGACTACATAGTGTCAAGCATGTTTTAAAATTAGTAATAGATTGACACACCACTACTAAAGATTACTTAAAGTTCAACACTATTTTATATTAAATATATGTGACATTAATATTAGAACATATTAACATTTGCATTGTCTATTTTCTAAAAAAGTTATATGTAATTGTGAGATATGGATGATGGTCAAAGGGACATTCTAAACATTGTTTATTATTTCATATATTGAACATTTTCCAAGTGTTTGCCAAAGTTGTGGAGAAATGAAATATTGTGTAAGAAATGAAAATATATGCAATTGTGAAAGGGGCGGAGGGTGCCCGAACATTTGAAAAATGACTTACGGAAAATGAATTCGTAAGTCATTTTCCGAAAAGAAGCCTTCATTTTCCGTTGACTCGGAAAACCTTTTACGTTGACTACATTTTCCTAAGGTTACCAAACACCGAAAAATGAGGAAAACGTTTTCCGGAAGTCATTTTCCGTGAAACAAACGGAGCCTAATACTCGAAAGAGGTGGTCTCCTGTAAGATGGTCTTACGGATCCTTATCCGTAAGACGGATCTATCCAGGTTAAATGAGGCAAAATTCAGAAATCTCAATGCAACCCCTTAATTTTTGAAAATTACGTCACCCCCATTTTTATATATGCAAAGTGTTACTTTTTACTATTAACAGTGTCATTTTATAATATAAAATGTGTCACTTTTGGCCTTAGAAGTGTCACTTTGTATTTTTAATGAAAATTATAATTTTTTCTTAAAAAAGTGTTACTTTTTAGCTTAAATGTGTCACTTTTAGCCATAAATGTGTTGCTTTCACTTTGAAAAGTATCTCATTTTTTACAAATAAAAATCATTACATTTGACATTAAAGTGGAGTACTTCATAACATTAAAAGTGTCACTTTTTAGCATTAAATATAAATATGTTACTTTTGACCGTACAAGTGTCATTTTGCCTTATAAATAAAAATCGTCTTTATTGACCTTAAAAATGTCAATTTTTAGCATTGAAAATGTTACGTTTTAGTATTAAATGTGTCACTTTTGGCAGTCAAAGTTAGTTTTAAAGTGACACTTTTTAGTATTAAATGTGTCACTTTTTAGTATGAAGAGTGTCACTCTTTAGTATTAAGAGTGTCACTTTGTATTTTAATTAGAATTATAATAAATTTTCCTTTATAGTGTCACTTTCAACCTTAAAATGTGTCACTTTTGTCTTTTCAATGTGTCGTATTTGGCTTTAAATGTGTCATTTAACATTTCGTTAAAACTGTAAGGTGTGGGAAACATAAGAATTTCGGTAGTAAACCTTGAAAGTACAGGAGCACCGGAGCAAAATGACATATCTCACCACTAAAACTTAAAAAGAAGACCGCGCTTAACATTTTGTTAAAACGGTAAGACGTGGGAAACATAAAAATTTCGGTAGTAAACCTTGAAAGTGGAGAGACATCGGAACAAAATAACACATCTCACCACTAAAACCTAAAAGAAGACCACACTGAGGGGTTTCAAACCGCATACGAACGCACATAATTTTGAGACCTAATTAGTGTTTAATTGGGAATCATCTCGACTGATTCATTTTTGTTATTTTTTGTAACATATTATTTATTTATTATGACTTATAAATTTCTAAATGGAACTCTGTCTTATAAATTTAAGATTCGTATGGTCATCATACACAAGTCTTTACCTACTCAAAATTCATAGAGTTGGTTGAGCAAACGATTTGAATTTCTCTTTAATAACAATTAAAGAAAGAGTATTATTATAATTCTAATTAACAAAAGGTATATTCGTATCTTTGTGTTTTCTGCCATCTTTTATGATGATAACTATTTATAATATTTTCTAGTATATTTTTTTCTCTTCAAAATCTATTTCATGAACTTGATAAGCTCAACAGTCAACACAACATGACAACTAATCTCATTTATGATCTAGAGGACTATATATTTATCATTTTAATCGACCTATCTCTTTTTAAAAAAGGCTAATTGCTTGTGAACCATTTAAATAAGAGTTGATCCATCAAGTCAGGATAATATCCTAATTAAGGCTACATGCAAGGTATCTTTAACAGCACATCCATTCGGAATGGCTAAGCATACATCCAACTCATTTATCCTTTCAAACTCTTAATTTGATTCGGTCAAAATATAGTAATAACTTTTTTAATTGAATTAAATTTCTATCCACGGCCATATTAAAGAATAATATATTTATTATTTTATTCTTATTTATTTATAATTATTAGTTAGTGGTAATTACCTTGTATAGTTCTTTTCTTTTATGTTATCTTCCTTGTAAAGGTTTCTTATAACCTACTCTAACTGTAACCCTAATTGTAACTCTCTATACAAATAAATGATTCAATCATTGAAAATGATATGATGTTATTCCTAAACTTTTTAGTTTGTACATGGTGTCAGAGTTTTGCTTCTAAAACCTTCATCTTCTTCCTCAAGTCGCCGCCCTTACCACCTTCTGTCATGGCTAACGGAAATTACTCCCTTACCATTGAAAACCATCTTTACCCCACACAAACCTTCGATCTCATCAACATCTCTCACCACAACATCATCAAACTTACCTCCACAAACTACATAGTTAATTTGGAAACTTCAAGTTGAGGTCACCTTCATTGGCTATGACCTCTACAAGTTTATAGACGGCTCACACCCATACCCGCCTCCCATCGTCCTAGGCAAGGATGCTCGATCATCCAAGGACGTTCCCATCCCAAACCCACACTATACCAACCCTGGATTCGACAAGAAAAACTCATGTTCGGTGCTCTTGTTGATTTCCTCTCTGCTCCCTTGGTTCCTATGATCCAACAGGCCGCTACTACTCGTGAAGCATGGGAAACTCTTCCTCGCACCTATACTCGCCCGACTCGCATTCACATCAAGCAGATTAAAGACTACCTCAAGTGGGCATCCAAAGGCACTAAGTCAATCTCCGACTACATACAGTCTATCAAAAGTCGGGCAGACGAACTCGCGGCTATGGGCAAACCGTTTGACCACGAGGATCTTATTGAGACCATCCTTGACGGTTTGGATGATGACGACCGTCAAATCATGGGTGTGGTGGAAGGTCGGGGCACTCTCATATCGTTTGATGAGCTCCATGAAAAACTCATAAATCGTGAACTGCTTCTGAATTAGTCATAGCCTGTGTCCTTTTCGCATCATGTCTCTGCCAGTGTTTCTACCTCGAGGAACCACAGATCGCATGCTCGACACTCCTCCTCACAAGCTCGGGCAACCCCCGCTCAATCTCGGCAACCCTCCTAGCAGTCATCAGCTTCTCTCCTCACCAACAACAACCTTATCTCAAACTGTCACCATCAGGGCCACACGATTGCCCACTGCCCCAACTTTCAATTGGTCGCCACCACATCTCTTCCCGCTGACTTCAACTCGGCCAATACCTACACTAGGCATCCACGAGCACACATTGCGACCACATTAGACACCGGGACTCCGGGCCGGCTTCTCGACAATGGTGTTTCTCAGTTCTCACCATGTTACCAACGATCTTGGTAACCTCCATCTTTACTCCAACTATACGGGCACGAATGACATGGTCATTGGTGATGGTACAGGCCTACATATTTCCAAAATTGGTTCTTCTATCCTCCACACACCTACACACACCTTTAATTTACAAAATGTCATATTTGTTCCTAGCATGAAACGTAATCTCATATCCATATCTTAATTCTGCATATCCAATAACATGTCTATTGAGTTTTTACCCTCTTCTTTTCATGTGAAGGATCTACTGACATGGAGAATGTTGCTGACCAGACATTTTAAGAATGGTGTGTATATATGGCCGTGTAGACATCCCAATTTCGTACCCCTGGTATGTAACCTTGACATGCGATATCAAGACCTGTTAAAACTTAACAAATCTCAAGTTATAGGGTTTAAAAATGCAAAAGGCAAAGCAGGATGCGCAAAACAGTAAAATGCAGGGACTAAAATGTCAAAAAGAGGCTGAAATTTGAATTCGTGGCGCTGAACCAATGACCCTTGGCGCGGCGTCCAGAAGGGCTGGATCCGGTTCCCAGATTGCTACAGTGGCGCCCAAAGTTGCTATAGTGTGCCCAAACTTAACGTATTGCACAAATCCTAAAGCACGCGGTACAAGCAAAAGCAACACAAAGGAGGGAAAAGAAATTCCCGCGGTGTCTCTCTCTCAGCCTATAAATAGAGGCCCCGGGGTTCGCTTTCAGCACACCGAAAAATTCCCAAAAGCTTTCAGTGTTGTTGTTACGCTGTGAGAATAGTGAGCGTCCCCTCCTATAAAGCCTCGAAGCCTTACCAAAACTCCTCCAAATGCAAATCCAACCGGTCAAAGTGATCCTTAGCCCCCAGCTAGGTATCCACCCTATTTCCCGATCCAAAAATCTCGGAAAGAGCAATTGCTCTACCTGAGTAAAAAGGTCAAATCCGCTAGAAACAAGCAGTTGTTCTACCCGATTTTCGCCAGCAGCAAGCACGCAGCAACAAAAAAGTAAGCAGTTGCTCCGCCCATTTTACGGTGCCTAGAAGCAATCTTCGGAAGCAGTTACCCTGCTCGAACCGCAGCAGTAGCAGCAGCAAAGCAAAAAAAGACTCCCTCTCGCGAGAAGGACAGAGCGATCACACCACGCTCTAAAAGGTGAGCCTTTAAGAACGTTATTTATAAAAAAGCTATTTCTCATCCGGCCCAATGTAAAAATATAAGTCGTTGTGCTGCCCGGATTAATTTAGAAAATAGCGTTAAAAAGAGTCATTATTATGACCAAATATTTTTAAGTGTATTTGTAATTATTGGAAGGAGGCGACTGCAAGTCCGTAAATAATGTAAATATGGATGTATTTGTTTTATTTTCTATCTTTTAATATTTTATTTATTTACTAGATAAATATAACAAAAAGCATACTTTAGCCAAAAACTTGTTTTTAAGACCGAAAGGGCGAGTTGGGTGTCTAGCACCTTCCTAACTCGTAACTTAGCCTCCGAACCTGTTTTTTGCATTCTCTGGTTTTATTTTTGGTTTTTTCTTTATTTTCTCCTTAAAATAAAGATGACGACTCTGTCAAAACATTTTGGATCGCAATGAGGCCTCGCAACATTCTTTCTTATTATTTTTCGTTTTCCCCTAGAAAAGAGAAAATGAGAATGAAAGGGTGATGTATTCCTATATCATGTTATCCCCTAAAAAAAGAATAACTTGATATAGAAAATCCAAAGCACTCATAGGGATCCAAAATAGGCCTTAAGACAATTTGTATAAAGTCTGTAGTGGGGCCCGCAACATCCTTTTTTGCACTTTCCATTTTCCCCTACACAAGGGAAGATGCGAATGAAAGAGTGGTGTATTCATGCATCCTGTTATCCCTTAAAAAAGGGATAACATGATACAGAAAACTCATAGCTCCCATGATGGACCAAAAACTCACTAAAGTGATCGAGGCGTATTCAACGCGCTTTTTGACAGCACCTTTTCGCATTTTTAATTTCGTCCTCCCCTAGACAAGGGAGGGTGGAATGGAAAGCGTGGTGTCCGCACCGCACGTCGCGCACCCCTATCCAAGGGCACGCGGGGCGCGGGCGAGCTCCGGGGCACCCACAGGCCAACCACATTTTCCTTTCCTCGGCCTTTAGCTTGTGTTAGCTCCCAAGTCTCTCACCAGGATTGGCATCATCGCCTTGGTCATCCGTCTGGCCCTGTCCAAAGTCAGATACTCTCTAGCCTAGGTTTAGCATTAGACACTGCTCGCACTCCTCATAATCATTGTAATGATTGTCTTTCTAATAAAAGTCATAAACTTAATTTTCATCAAAATACTATTGTGTCTACTCTACCTCTACAAACAATTTATACTGATGTTTGGACCTCCCCCCCTTCCATCTATTAATGGTTTCAAATACTATATGATCTTTGTTGATCACTATACTCATTACACTTGGCTTTACCAACTCAGACTCAAGTCTGAGGTCACCACCATCTTTCCCAAGTTTAAGGCCTTGGTCGAAAACTATTTTAAAATAACAATTGTCACTATTTACTCGGACAATAGAGGTGAGTACATGGGGCTTGCCTGGGACTCTGGCTTAGCCACCTACTTGTCCGTCCATGACATCTCTCACCTCACCTCGCCCCCTCAAACCCCGGAGCACAATGGGTTCTCGAAACGTCACCATCACCATATTGTCGAGACTGGTCTCTCCCTCCTCTCTCGTGCATCTATTTCGCTGCCATTCTGGTCGTTTGCCTTCCAAACAGTGGTCTACATCATCAATCGGCTACCAACACCCACCCTTGCTCACCAGTCTCCCTACCACAAACTTTTTGGCTCTCTGCCCAACTACTCCAAACTTCGTGTTTTTGGTTGTCTTTGCTACCCTTAGGCTCCGCCCTAACTCCGTTCACAAACTCGCTGCTCGCTCCACTCCGTGTGTCTTCATTGGTTGCTCGCTCACTCAGAGTGCCTATCTCTATTATGATCCGAGCACCACTAAGCTATTCATTTCGCGTCATGTTCGATTTACCGAGTCTAACTTCCTAATGTCCACCGCGGCCACTCACTCTGCTCGCCCAGATACCTACACTAGTGTCTCTTCACTACCTCCTCATGAACTACTCCCGAACTCATACACACCGTCCGCTGCTCGCTTCAGTGTCTCCCCACCAGTTTCTCCTCGCACTAATCTGAAAGTGGTTGATCTCAGCTCACCCATACACCAGCCTCAACCACCCTCTCCACTGTGATGTGCACGAACGCATCTCGGGCAAGATTACCCGACCGTATCAAGTAATAAAGTTCGTAAGTACGAGTCGATCCCACGAGGAATGCGCGTAATTCTCGCTCCAACTAAGTACCGAAATTATGCTAACTAATTATATTTGAGCGAAAAGAAATTGAATTAAAATCTAAAAATAAAAATAAACAACCTAGAAAGCAATTAAAATCTACACTACTGCGAAGGTGGTTTGACAACAACAAATCAAGATAAAAATATAGAAATGCAATATTTCTAGTCTAGCCGGTGCTGAATTTAATCCTCTTTTTGCTTTTCTTTAACTCAAGTCTTGGTAGTCGGACGCGCTATTTTATTCGCTACGTATAGCAAATCTAGCTATCTCTCAACCTTGCTACGGGCTCATATCATCGCAACACATAGCATAGGAGAGCAAATAACCGCATGTGTAAACAAGCATCCAAAGACTATCTACGCGCGATCCCCTTTCGGTCTCACGCCACACAAATTACTATTGTGATTTTCGAAATAACAGGAAGGGCTTTCGCTTCGTATCCTATCATTCTAGTGATCATCTAATGGTTCGCTACGCCATTAAAAGCATGAAGCACACACAATAATAACCAAGCGCATGAGTAATACTTCGCAAAAAGAAACTCTCTATATTTTTCTACAATTCATGTTGGTAGTCGAGACAAATAAAATTGGTTAATTACAGGCTCTCGCATCTTATAGTCAACCCTAACCTCCCCGACCTCGTGAATGGCTAAGGTGGTTCGATTGCGTGTCAAATATAGTCTCATAATGACTATCGGTGTGTGTCACAAAACACCAACTATTAAATTGATTGGTCCGAAATATAAAGGTAGCTCTCGCGGATCCTAAATATTTCTAAAATCATTTAATTATTGGCCAGATAATTAAAAGCATTAATTTCACAAAATAATAACCAACATGATTGTGTACTAAATAAAGAGATAAATTAAATTAAAACACTACATTTGATATAAAAAATAATTGCATTTCCATAAATAATTGAAGCATAAGTCAATTCAACAATTACAAAATAAATCATCCCAAGAAAATACAACAATATATCAAAAGATATGTTGAAAAATTAAACCAAGTGTTGCTCGAATCCGGGGTTGAAATCTTTTGCAAATGCGTCCTTGGCTATTGACTTAAAGCTCCAAACCTTCAATGGTGATCAAGCATTGGAGGAATGGAAGGATTTTTGAATTAAATGGGGCTGGTGCCCTATTTAGGGCTAATGCCCGAAATGGGGCTTCTATTTTGCCAAAGAAAGTGCCTGGGATTAATAAGGAGAAGGCAGCAAGGTTGGGCAGGTCAGAGGGGAAAAATAGGAAGTGCAGGAGGAGTTTGGGGGCAAAAGGGGAAGAAAAAGGGCTGATGGGTCACGGTTGCCAAAGGGCTGAACCAGGTGGATAAGCGCGGGTCACCTAGGGGAAATATGGGCTGGATAGTGAGAGGGAAGAGGGTTAAATGGTGGGCTGATGGAGCAGGTGGGCTGGAGCAGAATGCGGGTTGCCTAGATCCAGATAGAGAACCGCGTGTCTCACTAATGGAGAGGATGCGGCAGACGGCGACACGTGGATCAATCAGAGGTCGACAACGTGCAAGGCCACTTCAGACAATTGCGCCGGCTCCCCTGAACTTATGACATTTGCTCCGGTGCCCCTAGAGTCCTGTTTCTTGGCGCCGCTTTCCAGCCTCCTTCCAGGTTTGCAAATTCATCCTCCGTTAACTTTATCAGCCTCTGTTAGCTCAGATTTGCCTTGGAAATCTTGACGGACTTAACGGACGTTGTCCAAATGATATCTAATTCAACTTTTAAGCCCGGAATTATCTCGAACTTCGTGCTAAACACCATATAAAAGCTCGATTATGTGTGGAAACCTACATTAAGCACAAAAACACAAATAATAATATTTTCAAAGCATAATTAACTTTAAAATAACACAAAATAACAAAAAAAATTCCCGGGAAAATTCGTGGAAATCTTGCGCTCATCACACTGCCCGCTACTAGTCCTGTGACGGCTGCTCAACCCTCCTTGGCAACCAGCTTCATGCCCGAGGATAGCACTATGCCCACCTGCCCCATACCCGACTGTAATGTACCGACACTACTCATGCGTGCTCGTGCCCGATGCTTCTGAAACTTCCTCCATAGTTGCATGTTCTAAAAACAACATCTACAAACATCTCACCAAACCGAGTCTTTCGGCTCAACTAGCAATGGATATTGAACCAAATTATGTCACTCAGGCTCTAAAGGATGAGAAGTGGTGTCATGCCATGTCTGAGGAATATGATGTACTAGCTCGCAATGGAACTTGGGATCTGGTCCCTTCGACAGATGCTCGCAATATTGTTGGATGTAAGTGGATCTACCGCATCAAAAGACATGCATATGGCACCATTGATCGCTACAAAGTTCGCCTAGTAGCCAAGGGATTCCACCAGCGACTAGGAGTTAACTATCACGAGACTTTCAGCCCGGTAGTTAAATCGACCATTGTTCGTCTTATTCTCTCGATGGCAGTTTATTAAGGATGGGATCTTCAATAACTGGATGTGGATAATGTCTTTCTTCAAGGCAAGCTGTCCGAAGAGGTCTTCATGGCTCAACCACCTGGTTTCATAGACAAGGACAAATCTCAACATATGTGTCGGCTTCACAAGGCTATTTATGGTCTCAAGCAGGCTCCCCGAGCATGGTACAATGAACTGCGTCAGTTTCTACTTGCCTCCGACTTCAAAAACTCGGTGGCCAACACATCGTTGTTTATTCTTCGTACAACGGGCAGCATCATCTACCTCCTTGTCTAAATGGATGACATCATCATCACTAAGAACCAGCCAGCTGCAGTTCAGACTTTCATCTCTATGCTCGTTAGTCACTTCTCGCTCAAAGACATGGTGATCATCATTATTTCCTCAGGGTTGAGGTTGTTAAGCGCCCAAGTGGTCTTCTTCTCTCCCAGCGCGGGTACATTGCTGATTTCCTTGCTTGTACAGGCATGACCGATGCTCGCCCAGTAGTTACGCCTCTTGCTACCTCGCCTACCTTGACTTTTCATACTGGCACTGCTTTCACAGATCCAACAGAGTTTCGAGCAATGGTTGGGAGTTTTCAATATCGGTCTTTTACTCGGCCTGATGTTGCCTTCGCCGTCAACAAACTCTTTCAGTTCATGCATAGGCCGACCACCGAGCACTGGAATGCAGTCAAGCGTGTTCTTTAGTACCATTGTGGCTATATTAATGCGGGCATCCTCCTTCATCGCCAGTCTCCTCCTGCTCTCCATGCCTTCACTGATGCTGACTAGGCTGGCAACAAGGACGACTACACATCCACCAGTGCCTACATAGTCTATCTTGGAAGCAACCCGATCTCTTGGAGCTCCAAGAAACAGCGCACTATTGCTCGCTCCTCGATTGAAGTCGAATACCGGGTAGTAGCTGCCACTGCGACAGAAGTCAGGTGGATTGTACTCTACTTGGCGAACTGGGTTTAACCTCGTCGACTCAACCAGTCATTTACTGTGACAATGTGGACGCCACGAGTCTCTGCTTGAAACCGGTCTTCTATACTCGCATGAAACATGTGGCCCTGGACTTTCATTTCATCCGGCAACAAGTTCAGAATGGGCTTATGCGAGTTTGTCATGTCTCTTTGATCGATCAATTGGACGATGCCCTGACTAAACCTCTTGCTCGCCAATGGTTTCATTAATTACTTCACAAGATTGGTCTCTCCACTCGAACGTCCATCTTGCGGGACAATATTAGAGAATAATATATTTATTATTTTATTCTTATTTGTTTGTAATTATTAGTTAATGGTAATTACTTTGTATAGTTCTTTCCTTATTATGTTACCTTCCTTGTAAAGGTTTCTTGTAACCTACTCCAACTGTAACCCTAGTTGTAACTCTCCCTATAAATACGTGATTGAATCAATGGAAAAGCTATGTCGTTATTTCTAAACTTTATTAGTTTCTACAGGTCAGTGTATAATCTTTTTATACACGCGATATTAGGAATATAACATATAACCAACCAAAATCTAAAAAATTCAAGACAAAATTTGTGATCTTATGTAAAAAGATTCCAGACCGCTTGTGAATAAAAATTCTACTCTCTTAAATTTGGTCGGTAGATCTAAGTTATTAAGTGAATCCAAAGACGCACCACAACAATGACCAAAAGGATTCTTAACAACTTAGCTATGGGCATCCTCATTGGGGGCATTCTTTATAAGATTCTTATAAGGAAGAATCACTCTCCTATTGTGGAACAATTCTTATAAGAATTGATGGTCAAAAATCCTTATATAAGGATTAAAATTTGTAAAAAATTTCACCCAGTCACGCCAGAGAGAGTGCGTGACACACACTTGGCAAAGAAAGGCAAGTGCGCCTCAATCTCCAAAAGCGGCGTGAGACCCACATGGAGACCAACCCACATTGCTTTCTACATTGAAGATTCCTTTTATTTTTTATTTTTCTCTCCATGGTTTTGTACTTTTTTGATGTAATTTTTAAAAAAATTCTTTTCGTTACAACCGTTTTTCAACGATTATTTTTTGCACATTGATTTTTTAGTTTTTTCTTACGTTTATTGGTGTTTTGATGTAATTTTTTAAATTGATATATTTGTTTTAAAATTTATTTGTACTATTTAATATTAAAATTAAAATTATAAACGAATTAATTAATTTACAAAGTATTAAAATAAAAAAAAGTTGTGTAAATAAATTTGATGATTTGGTAGTGGGACCCAACTAAGAATTAAGGGAAGAATTAATAGCAATGAGAAAATAAATTCTTAGACTATGAAATTCTTGAAATGTGTAGGTGGTAGTGGGACCCAGCTAAGAATCAGCATAAGGTTAACCAGCATTTCGGAAGTACATTGACCGCAAGAATCGAATCACTATAAGTAAATCTCTTTCACACTAATTGAACGAACTCTTATATAACTATAATAAAAGAATTTTATAACTGTATTCAACTAATTAATAATAATTCTTTAAATACTTATTATAATATTACCTAATACTGTACCATTACTCCCTCCGTAATACCTTAAGGTGTCGTTTGGTAATCAGGATTAAGGTCAAATAGGATTAATAAGTCGAGTTGTCTGATGTTTGGTACGCAATATGTGGTCGGGACTAATAACACAAGTTATCCGGATAAAGTCATTATCCCCTCATTATTAATACCAAGGGGGAGAGTGGTATTATTAGCGCCCTCACTAAAAAAAAATTTGAATTAACATTTGTAATCTCAAAACTACCCCCGATATACAAGCGAGGATTAATAGCGAGGGTACTAATAGTACTGGGATTAATAATACTGTTTATCCTTATCCGACTACCAAACAAGCCCTAAGATTTTGCTTATAACAGAAAGAATATGTAACAGTAGGAAGTCCGTTTAGGGCAAGTTCAATTGTGGTACTTGCCTATAGGTATCAAAACCAAATTTTGATACCTATTGGTTATTATTTATGGGTATCAAATGATTATCTCTAATCATATGTATCAAAATGAAGGGTATTAAAATTAGGTGTGGTATTGAGGTATCAAATTTGGTACCTTCCCTAGTACCACACCTAATTTTGATATATTTTATTTTAATCATTGGAGAGTCTAATACTCTTACATAAGTATCTAAAATTTAGTTTTGACCCTTACCATTAGACTTGCCCTTAAGTAGTCCAAAATTTCAAATTCATATTGGGTACTGGTTCATCCAAACTATGACCATATGTAAAGTCTTAAAACTTTAAATAAAGAGACCGGAGAGAAACATAAAATGATACTCCATCCGTACCTAAATTATCGTCCATTTTTTCTTTTTTCATTCGTTTGAAAATAATTGTCCAGATTGAAACTTACCTTTTTAGAACATCACTTTTACCACTTCATCCTTACTTTTTCACTCTACTTTAATTATGAGTCACATACACATGGACTTTAAAGAAAACTACACATTAAACAAATATAAATAATCAAGTCAATTGTTTTTTCTTAATCTGTGTACCGAATCAACTAAGACGATAATTTAGGGACGAAGAGAGTAAGTTTTTGTGGTACCAGCTGGGCTAGAACCGTCAAAATGCTTTGAGCTTATGGGTCAACCTATCTCGTCACCTGAAGAGGTGGACTGAGCTAAGAAAATATGAATCTATTAGGAAGTTGGTCAAATAGGTTGAGCCCGCACGGGTTGTAAGTTGAGGTGGAGCAGGTGGGTTGAGAGGGATGGCCAATTATGTTGTAAAATAACAAAAAATAACTACAAATTTGATAATTATGAACTTAAATCCTCTCACTTTAAGGGTGAGATTATTTCTAAAATCTTAAATATAAGTAAATGATTATAAATTTGTTAAAAATGACATTTTTTAGAATAATATAAACTAATATCAATATTAACGAAAAGATAATTTATAAGAAAGTACAAAAACAATAATAACAAAATATAATAATAGAAAATATTTTTTTATTATTTATAAATTTTTTGTGCAATAATTAATATTTTCTTGTGATAAAATGAGGGGGGGAAAAATCAGTTGGTTGACCCGCCTAACCCACTTGACTGCTGTGAAGGGTACTAGCTGCTGTAGAGGGTCGACGGCATGCATATGCGTCATTTGCTTTATCTAGTTCGATCGAGGAAGTTCCACATCGGCATGCATCTAATCAAATCTAATCAAAGTTTTTCTTTATAATATAATAATAATATATCCTAAGATAATGCATGACTTACCAAAAATGAGCAAACTAAAACATGTCTAATTAATACGCGGCGGCCAGACTTCGCCTCTCTCTCTCTCTCTCTCATCTCACTCAGGCATGTGTATATAAACACACAGACCCATTCCATTTCCATACCCACACCAATAATAACCCATAAGAATTCTCAAAGTACTTTGCTTTGTTTCCAAGAAACAGCAAGAATTAGTGAAATATAATTGCATTTGATCTCTCCATTCCATTCGAACAGTATCTTTCTCTTTCAATTCTCATACCAATTTAAATCCTAGCTAGCTAGACCAGGCCCAAGAACACTTAACATGGCTCCGGATCTCTCATGATCCTCCCTAGAGTTCTCATCGTCTCCACGGGCATCTTGTTAAATAAAACAAATTTGTAGATTTCGTCGTTTCTTCTCTCCCTCTCTTTCTCTTTGGGATTCGGATTGTAGATTGCTTCTTAATTTTGTTTATACGTTCTCTCTCTCTCATATATATACATCTCTTATCTTTCGCATTCGGCCTCACGTAATTTAAGATCCTACTCAATACATTTGTTCCTACACATGTACACATAGCCGATCTCGTTAATTTGCTACAACAAGTAAAACTACAGTCAAGTATTTGGTTCTCCAAATTTCATTTATTCTAACTAAAGATTAAGGGTAGGTTGTAAGATCGTCTTACATCTAAGATGGTTTTACGTAAGTTTTTGACAAAGATTAATGGGTACAAGATTGTTGAAAAATAAACTACTACATTATTCTTACATGATTAAAACTTATAAATCCGTTCATGTCGTCACTCGTTTAACATCTCAACCTTTAGGCTGCAAAAAGTATTTCAAAATTATTGATCGGTTCGTTAACAATTTTTTAACAACAAGCAGAGAATATCATACGGACCTCATAGTAAACTATGGAGCGATGCACCATAGTCCCAGAGAGTGAATGGCGTCCACATCTTTGCTAAAAGCTTTGCCCCGTCCATGGTGTTCTCTGCGTGAAGGTGAAGACATTGATCCATCCCTGCAGAATCCGAATTATTACGAATTGTCCCTCAGGCTCGAAGAAATCAAGCAGGTTACAGCGAGTGATCTGCGCCTTGGCCGAGTGAGAAAGACTGGAACACCCAAAGCTTTGCCTTGAAAGGAACATACCACCCAGGGGATATGTAGAGAGTTCACAAATCCTTAATGTTGCTTGTGGTGGAACACTTTATCAAGACATTGAGAAAAGAGCGAAGGCGTGC
>CM028377.1:141387872-141454607 GCA_013146195.2 Codonopsis lanceolata
TGAACCACCCTTAATGAGCGGACAGAAAATGGGAAAAACCTATATTTGTACTTAGCGACCACGGACCGGTGTGTACGCCGTTTTGGTTAGGGAGGTCAAATGTCCAAAAACTTGAGTGTGTGCGTGTCAAAGCTCTCACACACTGTAGAGGCCGATGTTTTTAATATAGAAAAGTTGGCCTACTCTCTTGTTGTTATTCTTTGCTCGGAATTACAGGCCTGCTTTTTCTGCATGTAATTATTGCACCGACTCACCATTACGAAAAATTTTACCAAGCAGATTTTTCAGGAAGAATGCTTGGTTGGTCCATCGAGCTCACGAAATTTCACATCGATTATCACCCTGAAAGGCAATCAAGGCACGGGCATTGGCCGACTTTTGGTAGAAGCGAGTTTTCCAACCATGAGGAAGAAGTTGTCGAGCACAACTGCGCCCGAACGAGGAAAAACGATTAAGATCAAACCACCAATGTTGGGAATTATTCGTGGATAGTAGCGAATAAACAGCGAGCGGCGGAGGCGAGCATTCTTGGTCTACCGGATCGAGGTACGAGTTCGAGATGGCTCTTAGATTCAACTTTCACCTCCAACAATCAAAATTTGAATACGAGGCCATGATTCTTTGGATTAGAGCTCGCGTTAGACATGGATATTGATTCGGTTACGGTATACTCGGATTCACGCTTAGTCGTGAACCAAGTGCAGGGGAGTATGCGGTCCATAATCCTACATTGGTCAAATCTTGAGGAGTTAGTCAAAGAAATTTTGAAGAACTTCAAGTTACGGGAGATCGTCGGGATTGATCGGAGCGAGATAACATGCTTGAAAGACTACCTTTCGAAGATAGCGGAAGGGCCAAATATCCGTGTTAAGGCCGCTGTGATGATTGATCATCTGGAAGCATGATTGAAAAGGACCGAATAATGGATATTGAGCTGGCAGTCTTGGATCGGCGAATATAAAGACTTCATCGGCGAGGGGTATATACGGAGGACAAAAACCGAGCAAAGTTGTCGGAACCAAGTATGTCGATACTCGGTGGTCGGAGGAGTCTTGTACTGCGGTCAGGGTAATGCCGATGCTTCGTTGTATGACCCAAACTTATCTGAGGTCCATCAAGGAGAATGTGGCGGTCATCCGAGAGCGCGGACAGCACACGAGAAAATTTTATTTGCAGGTTACTATTGGATTACGTTAAGAAAAGATGCAGACCTTATACGTGCGTGTGACAAATGTCGAGGTTTGCGGATATACCTAGAGCGCCATCTATGCGAAGCCATTCATGGCGGCATGGCCATTCGACATGTGGGAATTGACATAATTGGCCCTTTTTCCTCTAGCGATCTCAATTCAAATATGCAAGAGTGGCAATCGACTACTTCACCAAATGGATTGAAGCAAACCATTGGCAACCATCATCAAAATAACATCATTAACTTCGTAGCATGATCACATCCGTGTCACTTGGGTTACCCAGCCATTGTTTCGATCATGGCACACAATTTTCGCACAAATTTACTTCGAATGTAATATGTTGTATGTAGCATTGCAATCTTCACGCCTATCCAAGGCAACGGACAAGCAGAGGTCGCGAACAAACAAATCCTCGTGACGCTCTCAAACGAAATTTGATGATCGAGCAGAAAATGGGCAGACGAGTTACCAAATGCTTTATGGTCAATTAGAACAATGTAGGGATCAAAAGTGCGCTCTTTGCTCTCACGCACGGATCGTAGGTCAATTCCAACCGAAACAGCCTTTCCCGCCATGAGTGGCCCATTATAACGAGCAAGATAACTGTGTCGCCTGGGCAATGACCTTGACCTTCTCGAGGAACGATTGAAGCTCGCATCCGATGGTTAACTACAAGCAAAGCCAAAGCCCATCACGATAGGAAAGTTCGGGAAGAGCATTCAACATTGGAGATGGGTCCTTAGGAAAATCGAGGTTACTGTGACGTAAATACCGTAACGAAAAATTGTCACCTAATTGGGAAGGACCATTTAAGGTTATAGGAATTGTTGTAGAAGGCATTACACCCTCCGTAATCAAGAAGGCAAACATTTGAAGCATCCTTGGCATTCTCGATCATTTGAAGAAATATTATTATTAACATGCTGCTAGTTCCGATTTATCCTCGGTTGATCAGATTTTCAAGAAGGGTTTCTTCAATAATAAAATTGTTTCGAATGAAAGTGATTGCATACATGGGTTGAAATGTTCGAAGTGCATATCAAAAGGAAAATATACTCAAACAAACATAAACAAAACTTTGCTTGAAAAATCGAGCAAATTGGGGCCCTGCCCGGTTTTTACTTAAGTTTGAATGCCTCAACAGAGAAGGGGAACAACCTTGTTCGATATTATTTGACGGCTTTGTTCGTTTTGCAAAGGGAGATAAATCTCGCTCAAATCAATATCCAGCCTAAATAATGTTAACGGTTTGATGAACGGGGGCCATGCGGTGCTTGCGACAGCATTACAACTCTGCTGACAACTCGGGCGAGCCTATTGGAGATTTAGATGCTTGCCAGTCGATTAGCGTAAGGGCCACCTTGCCCGATGATCATAATTGTCTTTCGATTAAGAACAAAGCTGGAAATAAAACAAGTAACAGAAAGGCATTCATACACATTTTTGAAATAAAAGTTCTCATTATAAATTTTCAAATTACATACGAAGGGAAACAAATACAAGGATGATCAAAGTTATCTAGTTCCCTCCTTGCTCAGCGGCTGTCCCCGAGGTGTCTAGCTCGGCAAAAATTACTGGTCCATCTCGGTGGACGCATGCTTCGGAGGAAGAGGTGGTGGAGGAGGTAGCTGCTCAGTACTTTGGTTGGGAGGAGGAGGCAAGTTCGTTTATTTTGCGCCGGAGGAGTAGCACGATTCTCCTCAACATCTATTATCATTGGAGGGCCGACGGGTTGGGGAGCGAGGATCCTCATCCTCATAAATGCCGTTGGCCTCGCTCTCAAAAATGGCGTTCATCGGTCAACCACATTATTGGCCAACGGAGTCGGAGGAATCGATTCCGGCTCACCGCTCTCCCTATCATTATTTGCAATGATCCCAGTTCATCCATGGTATATGGGATCAAAGCATGGCATGGCCGAAGCCAGCACCAAGGCGGCTCGCCCCCCATCTTGCCATCATCTCAGCGCGGAGTTACATCCGCAAAGTCCGCTGCATCGCCAACATCTCGAACATGGCTGCACCGCTGCCAGGAATAATAGGGAACATGGACTTTGCATCCACAGCTGGTCAAGCTCGGTGGCGTGAAATCTTCAATAAACTGCCGCTTTTGGCGGCGCGACCTCCGTCGGCTGGCTGCCTCTCTCCTTACTTCGGCTTTAAAGAATTGGCGTCCTCGAATTTTTTCTCTCTCGCTCAATGTTTTACGGCGAGATCTCCCGCTCGAGCAAATTCCACAGGCTTTTAGGCGGATAATCTCTTCCTCGAGCTTGGACAGCTCGGCGACCTTTGTCAAGATTTCTTTGTCCTTAGCCAACAAGTCTTCTTTGTAAGACCGGGCAGCTTCATCGGACTTTCGCTTCTGCTCGAACAGAGCTCCAGCCTTATCTTTATACTTATCTGCACGTTTGTGCAGAAGAGTGACCTTGGAGGTAAACTGCAAAACAAAAACATATATGAGCAGAGAGATATACATTATCAACGGTTACATTCGTCAAATAATAAGAATGACATACCTCGCGACTAACAAACCAATCTCACCAGAGCGGCCGTTGCTTCGGAGTTTCAACGTCACCACGAACAACATCGGGATGAGCGACCCTCTTGGGAGCCCACGGCCAGAGATGGCGCTCATGGTCCCCCGATCACGAATGTTGATTCCTTCGAGAGGGGGGGCGGCGAATTCGTTCACAAGGGCCTAACCCCATCTCGGGATACGAGGCGCCACAAAATTGGCTCTCGACCAACTAGGGGTAGCACTGCGTGGTGGCTCTTCACGGCGAGGAGGGGAGGGGAAGCCCGTGGCCGAGGCGTTGGAAGAATAGAGAAAGGTGGAATAGACCCCGCTTGAATTGTTTCTTGGGGTTTATCCCCCTGCCTGTGGTCGGGTGCTCGGCCTCTGCTCGAAATCGATGTGGTGGTCTCTTTCTGGACGAGTGCTCGGTGGTCGGCGCCGTCTAGTGGGAGATCTCGGCTCGATAGAGGAACCGGGAATCAGAGCACGAGGATGATTTTTTGCTCCTTTTAGAAAAGGGGCCTTGGGTAAGGCTTCGGAGGCTGCTTCGCACAAGCAACTCGCCATGGCGAGCAACCGACCTCGCTTAAACTCAATCTTCCTCTCGTAAGATATCTTTCACCACTGCAGACGAAAAGAAAACGAGTTAGAAAATATCGAGATACTTTTCGTGAGACTCATCATAAAAAATAAAGGGTAAATACCAGCATCATCAAAATCAAAACGGGGGGTACAATCTCCCCCCATGGCCGCACTCATTTGGGAACTTGTGGTCATGGCAAGTTCCCAAAGCGGATGAGCGGGCTCGGGTCTATGTCGATCAAAGGAACCACACCCTCCGGCGGCGGGGTACATCCGGCCGAGGCGTAAGATCCGAGGTCTCGCACGATTGATTTCCGGTCAATCAACCACTCGACCACCTCGGTCACTCCCAGCGCTCCTCATGCAACATATCCATACACCTATCCTCTCCGGTAAAGGTGGCATACCGATCATAAGTCAGAGGCTTCATCGCATAAGGGGTCGGAGCAAATGGCCACCCGACACGAGATTCCACAACAACAATCCTTTTGTCCCACTTATCGACCTTATGGGAAATTCGGTAAACAACTTGTGGCTCCGGCTTTTGATCGGCCAACGATCCTACCGATCTCTTGTCCTGGTGAATTGGAAAAGTTTTCGGAGAATAGTTGTCTCGGTTCAAACCCAATCAGCGGCAAGTCGCTAAAGAGCGTCGAGAATCGGCATCGTAGTAATGTGGAGGTCACAAGAAGCGGCGTTGGTCTCCCTTAAGAACTTCGGCGACAAAAGGATCTAGCGGGAAAGCGCATCCCGGCCGAAAGAAATCATAGAAAAAGACCACTCTTTTGGTCTTACTCCTCATCGGCAGAGTCATCTCGGATTCATAAGGAACCCCTCGGTAATCTTCCCCTGGAAATCCCAATGGAGTCAAACCAGTTCCCCACCTCTACAACTGAGTCCATAGACTCCCAGTGAGCAAGCGAGCTCAGATTAAAATAATCCTCGTTGCGAGGTCTCCTACCCGCTCGAGGTCGACCAGCCACCTCCTCGTCGCTGGGCATCTCACTCGAACTCGCCCCGTCTACCTCATCCTGGTCGGTGGTCACATCGTTCACAACCCTTTCAAGGACAGCATGACTATTTGCTTCTTGAATATTCCTCCTCTCTGAAATCAACATGTCCGACCCGGTTCTCTCAGAATCTGGGTGAATGATGCTCACAGGCACCATGGTCATAATCATAAGCCTCTTGCTCATGATCGAAGCTGTCATCAAAAAGTCGAAGAGGGAAGACATCCTACAACAGGTCGAGCAATAATCTGGATTAATCCCCAGAAAATTATGATTCTTCGAAGGTTTTTCCTTGATCTCCCTGCGGACTACCCAAGCCTAAACCGAAAACCCTAAGAATCTACCCAGAAACCATGAACGTGAAGAACACAGAAAAAGCCCAGAAAATCCAAAAGAATTTACAGAGAAGCAAAAAGGATGAAGGCCGGAGAAGACTTACTTGTGCGTTGAGCGGGGATTAATTTGCCGGAAGCTGAAATATTGTAATGATCCAGAATGGCAAGAGCTGAATTCCTTGTCACAATGATACCACGGAAGAAGCTAACAGGAAGAACACGATATAGAGAGTTTTGAAGGATAGAAGGCAGTAAAAAAGAAGAAGGGTTAGGGTTTTGCCCCTTTTATAGGCGAAATTTTGGGAAGAAGGCGCCCAAATCACGCGCCCCCAATTTCAAATAAAGGCGGCTGCGAAGCACCGATCAAGCCCGCCATTAATGCCTGCCTCGAAAACACGCGGCTCATCATAAGCGAACTCGGCTGTCACTTGGAAAAGCCTTTTCGGTCTCCGGCGCTTGAATACACTGTCACCAATAAAAGCGGCTCCCTTCACTACGGCATCAATAAAATCAAACAAGTATATTGCTCCTACAGAGCATAAATACTCGCCGAACGAGGGGCGAGGGCCTGATGAGCTCGGCTAAACCGGTCACGAGCCAAGCACAGGTTCCAACACGTGATAGTCACGTGTATGACAGAGACCAGGAAAGAAATTACCCGAGCAGGATAGCCGCGAGATGATCATCATACGTCAATACCGAGCAGGAGTTTCCCTACCACTTAGCGAGCAGGGGACAAGGCTGCTCGATTGAGCTCGATATTAATCTCGAGATATCATCGTGATCAGAGATTTTAGCCTTGATTCCTTCGGTTCTGTGATCAACCCGCATTTATGGCATTACTGTCTAAAATATCTCAGTGATCATAGCCTAACCGGATCCTACTCCCTAAAGGCTATATATACTTGATGAAATCTCATTTGAAAGGTACGCACTATTCTACATACCGAAACCCTGTTATTTTGCTTTCAACTAAGCTCAATACTTACTCTCACACCTGAGGGGTTTCGCGAGGCCCTGCCTTGCATTCCATCTAAGGTTTTTCCTCTTTTGACAGGGTTTTAGGAATTCTCACATTCAGATTAAGCCCAGATATCCTACAAACCGCAAGGACCGGCCCAAGACTAGATTGTGTAGCATCAAGAAGAAAATATGGGAAGAAGGGAGAAGTGATAGGAAAGGACGAGGAGAGGAACGCATCGCACATGGAGGGCGGAAGAAAAAGATAGAGGGGGAGTTACATGAGGAGGGAATGAAGAAATGGAGTTATAAGAGGAGGGAATGAAGAGGGGGAGAGTGAGAGAGAAGGGAGGGAAAGGGAGGACGGTGAGGGAGGTAGAAGGGAGAAGAAAGAATGAAAGGAGGAGAGGGAAGGGTTGTCACCGTGGGGGAGAAAAGAGGGAAAAGATGGGGATGGGTAGAGTATGAATTTTACAAAAATGGGAGTATACTTACAGGATTTGGGGGTTAAAATAGCCCCCACCCAAAAGTTAATGGAAGTAATTTTCACTCTACAGTAACGCCCCTAGGTTCAATTAATGTCAAATTTTGGCATTAAAGTTTGCATTGAGTCAAAATTTTCCAATTGAGAAAAATCATTCAAATTCTTTTAGCTTTTTGATAAACATCAGTCGCACAAACTTTGTTAATGGAAAGGGAAACTTTTAAATTGTCAAGATAATTCTTATCTTAAGCCAACAAACATATTGCTTGAATTTGTACCCCAGGCCTCTAATTATATTATCAAATGATATGGTTTGTCTCTACTATGAATCCTTCATTATCAGTACATTATATCTATTTTTTGATGTAATAATTAGTACAAATACCGAAGTTGATTCACACACTTGCATCTGATTCACAGATAATTCAACCGAATGGTAATTTAGACAGTAGAGGTAGGTTGAGTCAAAAAGACTTCAGGTTAAGCAAAGAATCATAATTTTGTGACATGCTTGTTCATAAAAATTCCTCGAAAGAGGTCTGCAAACCTAGAATAAAAATGGATGACAATTTGAGATTATCTATGTCAAAATTATTACATTTGTTCCGGATAAAGATTCAACTATTTTAATTTTAGATGTTTCACTTAAAAATCCACTTAAAAAAATTAAGTCATAAATATGTCATTTTATTAATAATAAATTACTAAAAGTATCATTTTCTTAAAAAAAATTAATTTTTAAACAAAAACTATTTAGCCGGGGGATAATTCATTACTTCAAGCGTAAAATATAAAGGTATTTATATTATGGGATGAAATATGAATTAGAGCTAAACTTGAAGGCAAAACGGGAGAGTGTCCCAAAAGGTAAAGCAAAAGCCCCGAAACCCAAAGCTTGAAAAAGCCGTTAGACCCGTTTCTATCAAAAGCAATCACAAAGCTAATTGAGAGAGAGAATACAGTAGAGTGACCCAGTGAGTGTGTGAAAGAGTGATACGCGGTAATGGGGGTCTCGGTCTCTGTTCTGGCCGTAATAATTTCTCTTCATCTCATCGCCTTCGTCCTTGCCATCGGCGCCGAACGCCGCCGTAGCACGGTACTCTATACTCCAATTACACTCCACTGGTTCATTTTTAAGCTCAATTGTACTTGTTATTTAAGCTTCTTTTCTTTTTAATAGGCCAAAGTGCTTCCGGACAAGTACGACGAGCGGACGTACTGTGTTTACGATTCTGACGCCTCGACGGCGTACGGACTATCGGCGTTCGGACTGCTGCTGATTAGCCAGACGGTTGTTAACGGCGTTACAAAGTGTCTCTGTTTTGGGAAAGGGTTAGTGAGTGGTGTTTCTTCGAGAACTTGCGCTGTCTTCTTTTTCATCTTCTCATGGTAAATTTACTACATTCTCCTCTCCTCTCCCGTGTTTACTAATCATTTCGATTTTCATCACGTCTAAATTCTGGGTGGTGCCGCTGGGTCCCATCATTATTCATTTGTTTATTGCGACCGACATGAAATATGATTAATGCGTAGTGTTCACGTGATTGAATGGTGGTAGTCTGTAATTATTAGTACTGTACTTCGGTAGTCTATTATGTTAGCTTGCTAATTCTGATGCGTTTGGTTGATTTGTCATTTACCCATTAAATAGTACTCCTTCCGTTAATCAGTGTCTTAACTCTCCTCTCAATTTTTTTGGTAAGTTTTTTTTAAAGCGAATTGTCTATAATATCCTTGTTAATTGTGAGATGAAAGAAGAAGGTAGACTTATTGATTTGACACACTAACGAGTTCGTTGAGAGCATTAAAGAAAAATCAGTAGAAACACTTGTTTTGGAACGGAGGCACTATTTGTTTATAGTCAGTCGGTAATTATTGATTTACAAACTCTATTGCTAATGTTACTAGGACAATTTGACAGTTGATGAGAAATAACCTTTTATAAATAAGGATACATGTTAGCTTTTGCGATTGTGATTAATTAGGTAATTAGAAGGTAGGTAAATAGTAGGCTGTTTAGCTCGAAGGTCGACCACCTTGCGCAGCTCAACCGGAATATGCTTATAATATAAAAATATCTATCTATTTTATTAAGTGTGAACCTCAACTAATCTTACACTGTTTTAATAAGCAGAAATCTTTCGGTCATATGCTCATTTCATCATGGTTCTATTTGCTATCACAAAGGCTAAATCAACTCCAAATCCTTGTTTGAGTTTTGTCTATGCTATTGAATCTCAGAATCTGGTACCCTTCAGTATCCACGTGTTATAATGAAAATCAGAGATTACGCTTTCATTCTCGAAGATGATAACGACTAACAAATGCATGAAATAGTTCAACGCATTTCAGTAAGGCTCAAAATTGAATTTTGTGTTTAAGCGTAGATTTGAAGTGGTTAGATGAAATAATGATGATGTCTATACTTGGCTGTTAATGTAGCAATTTACTATTGCAAGCTTGGGGATGAAATTTCCTTCTAAGCAAAACTGCCCCCCCCCCTCTTTAGGCACATGCAAATAGCTTGTCTCTTTTATCTTCCCTTATATTTACAGTGTACTAATAGCTGATGGGACCTGGCCCAATCTTCAGACACTTAACCTCAACCTAATGATTCGGTCTAGTAGTTTCAGTTCAGAGCTATTTATACGTAGATGCTAGGTTTCTAATACCATCATTACATAACACGAGATGAAAAAGGAAAAAAGAAGAAATATATCAACACCAAGCAAGCTATCCAATTGCGTAGACTCTAGTGATCATCGGTCTTTGTGTTTTTGCTCTGTGAAATAAGTTAAAAGGGTAAACTATAGCAAGCCCCTGTATTCTTCCTGGTTAACAGGTTATCACCCTGATATTTTTTATCCAGTAGCAAACCCTTAATGATGACTACTTGAAGCATAACCATGACTCAACCAACATCCATCATGAAAGTAATGGTTATTACGTGAACAAATCATTTTTTGGACACAACGATCCCTTTTTATTTAATTTTAACAAATTAAAAGATGATTGTACATAATTCTCTTCCAAAAAGAAAAAAAGTGACTGTACTTTACGTAAGCTTGGATTGAATTGCCAACAAGGGTAGGTCACCTTCCATCTATAACATGTCTGAACTGTCAACTATGGCATGAGAGCCTACGAATCGTAACCCTTTTTGACGCTATCCAATCACTGTACCTGCCTACGACATTCTCCCTCCAGTGTGCTCCTGCATGCATTCTTTGTGGAAGAAAAGCCCATAGATGTTCATGTGCGTGAAAACAGAGAGATGACATGTATAGTTGTATATCCTTTTCAAGTTTGAATTTGTCCGTTTGGAATATGGGGTTTCCCAATTGCCACACCGAATGCCACTTTCATCGTTTTTCTCAATGCTACTTCCACCTACTTCACCTCATGATTCACCATCCACCCTAAAATGGATAATTCATGCTCAACCTCATCATCAAATATTCTATGCTTCCTACCATCTTCTATCTCAATTGTGCTACCATAAAAGATCTCCATTTCCACCACATCCTTCATCTCGTGATCCACCATCCACCTTCAAATAGCTTATTCATGCCCTCCTTCATCCCATATTCCACACCACTGGGATGCTCTCATATTGACTACCCATCTTGTAATCCAAAAGACAAATGAGTTAAAAAAAGTACTGCTGAAAATCAACGTAACACACTTGCGCAAACCACAGAATTGGGAAAGGAGAGAACATAGATTGATGGTTGCAATTTGAGCAAGAACTCATAAAAGCAGCTTCACAATGGTCACATGTTTGCTGATTTTCGGTAATTAATTTTAATGATGGAGTTGAAGACAATGGTGGAGTTGGGGGTGATAGTATTTCGCAATGGGTGGCTGATGCTTCAGGTTCATTAGGTTAGGATTAATTAAGTGGTGTGAAGGGAAACTATTTGAGCGCTGCTAGTGTTGGAAGCTGGTGGTAATTACAATGGTTTGGGTTCATATTATGGCTACAATGATTTCATTGAAGCCTTGGTCGAGGTAATGTTATGTCAAGCAACTTAAAATGATTTGGGTTCATATTATGGCTACAATGATTTTCTCTTTGAAGCCTTGGTCGAGGTGATGTCTTAAGTTTTACGTTTCAGCTGTGGACATTATCTGGTTGTTACCCAGGTTTTCTTAGGAGCACTAGCGAGACTAAGTTAGGTGCCATGACTAGGACTACCACGACAGGCAACAATTTAGCTATTTAGGATCAATCACTATTTAAGATGTCATGGGGAGGTGGAAGATGAGGCTGGTTATAGAATAAAGTCAGGTTGGATCAAGTGGAAAAGTGTGTTCGAAGTGTTATGCCATAAGGGTATACATGTTATGAAAGAATTTTTTTATAGGAGAACTATCAAACCGACGCTAGTTTATGGAGCAAAAGTTGAGCTAGTAAGAAAGAATTTTAACAAAATGAGTGATGAAACTAGGAAGGATAAAATTCGTAATAAACCTATTCATAAGACTGTTAAGTAGTCCCAGAAGGAGATAAAATGAGGAAAATTTTCTTTAGATGGTTTGGAGAGGCCAAGTATGGTCTCAGTTTTGACACTTTCAAAGGCATAACACTTCACTGAAGCTCTCCTTTATGTGTCTAACAATTTTTCCATTTTTTTTTCTTTTTCGCGTCTCCACATTTTAGAATTTAAACACTGAAGCCTCTCTATTCATGCTTGTATCCAACACTTTTTCAAACTTGCCAAACATTCAATATATCCCTTGGATGGACAAAATGGCACTCTTTTTGTATCAGATCGTATAGTGACAGAAGAAATCCAAGTTCCAAAGTGCTTTTATCATCTCTAAAGTAAGACAACATAACATTTAAGGAAAGGATTGGTCTTGGGAGGAAGAGAGTGATTATTTTGTCTATACTATACATTTACTAATGTATATGAAGATCGATTGATAGTTATCATTTGTAATTTTGAGCTCATTTCAAGCCATGTACTTCTATTTACTTGTCAAAAGTAATTACAAATTTTGTGGTCTATATATCCTACTCCGTCCGTCCCTAAATTATTGTCCTGTTTTCTTTTTTGTCCGTCCCAAAAAAATTCTTGTTTGTAAACTTTCCTTTTTATGAAAACTCTTCTAAAATTTTACCCTTAGGGGCTGTTTGGTAGCCATACTAAGATAAACGTTATTATTAATCCTGGTACTATTAGTGCCCTCACTATCATGCACCAGGATTAATTATCATGTTTCAAATAATAACATGATGTTTGGTAGCGCCAGGATTAGATGCTCTAATCACATCCTTAATATAATTTGATGTTTGGTAGCACTAGGATATGAGTTAGTATTATTAATTTTTTCCAACAATAACCCTTATACAATCATCAACCGTATGCATAAATTGAATAATTGAATATTTATCAAAATTGTTAAAAGTATAACTTGAAAAAGTATGAACAGGATAGAAAAAATTAAAATTAATTTTTTTAAAACTTTTTTTTGTTTCTTAACTTAAAAATTGAATATTTATATTATCTTTACTAAGGTGTTTGAGCATGCCGAGTCGGAAATTAAAAGATGCTAAGGTTCCACCTGTGAAGAACATTCCATGATTAACACAATGAGTTGTTGGCTCCCATAAGGAAATTAAAAGCAGATTAGCCCTTCCTCAATTGCATTGACAAGTGATTTGATGATGTCGTCAATATTACTCTCAAAATCTTCAGGGCTTTCAAAATAATTTGCCAACTGTGACTTAATAAGGTTGATCCCACGAAAATACTCAAATATTGGCAATGGTCATGCAAGGCTTTCAGTCTTCCCTTTTCTCCTTCTTTCTTATTTTTTTCGGATGAGAAAGGAGTAAATAGGTTTCAAGTGAGATTCTCTTCCTTCGACAGAGAAGATAGAAAAATCCTCCCCAGGGGATTGAAGCCTAATTTGCCCGTTCGTTTACCAGCCAAAAAAGAGAGAATGTAACAGGCTTTTTGAATTAGTTTTCTTCATGGACAGCCCCTTCTTTCAATTGATCTTAACACAACTACAACTGCAATATCATAATGATTCCAACTCAAAGAAGAAGAAGAAGAAGAAAAGAGGAAGGATGAAATCACTAACCTGAGATTCCCACCCAGCCGAAGGCAGTCACCAGAGAGAAGGAGAAGATTGTTTTTGCCCTAGTTTTGTTTTCGGGCGTTGATAGATAATACACGGGTAATTTTCGGTACTAAAAAAATAATCTAGCGTGTTCTAAGCTGGGCTATAATAATACCACACCCCCCTTCCGGGATAAATAACGAGGGAAAAAAAGGCTTATTCGGACCACTCCTCTTATTAAGCCCGATGCTTAATAGCGTACCAAACAACCTACTTAAATATTAATAGTCCTATCCGACCTCTTATCCGCCTACCAAACGGCCCCTTACTTTTTATTACTACTTTAATAATTGTCCCACATGCACATGAGTTTCAAAGGAAACGTACTTACCAACAAAAAAAAAAGGAAACTACATATATACCAAAATTAATGATCGAGTGAATTCTTTTTTCTTAATCTGTGTGTCGGATGAAAAAGAACAATAATTTAGGGAGGAAGGGAGTAAATATTAACGTGCTCATGGCCGACTATACATGGGATTTTCTTTGTCAGTGTGTATGTGATCCATCTAATCTGGTGTGTGTCTTTGTGCTTTGAAAACATACCAAACATTGGTTCCATACATATATCTTTAGCACCAACAATGTTGTCTTGAAATTGCTTCTGCCATCATCAAGAGGTGTTCTATAGTTAAATCTTCCACGCCCTCCTTTATGTCATCTCAAGTGCCTCTCCTCTTCCATACAGATACTGAATTCGTTCTAGGCATCTGCATTAGAAACTGTCTTTGACCATTTCTTGATTGGCTTACTAGTAAAATCTGACTGGTTTAGTGACACTAATGATGTTTTCAGATTTTTGGGCAAACAAGGACTTGGGGTTGAGTGAATGGCATGTTTACTTACTCAACTTTCGTTTTGGGTCCTATAAACCCCCGTCCATGTAATTTGTGTAATTAACTACATAGTACATACTAATATTTCTAGAAAAGGTTAAGAACCCACCCCCCGCGTGGCAGTAAAGACTTTGTTATTAATTGGTCAAATGCACTGCCACCCCCTTTGGTTTGACTAAATCAGCACTGGAATGTTGGGGGTGGCACTAGAATTTAATTTGGCCAAATCAGAGGGGGTGCAATTGCATTTTCCCCGTTAAATTCAAAATGTAGTCTTGACGGGCCCCATGGAAGTTTCTGAATCTTTTCAAGAAATATTAGTATGTAGTTAATAACACAAAATACATGAACAAGTTTTTTAGGACCCAAATCGAATGTTGGGTAGATAACCATGTGGTCCATGCCATCAACCCATTGGGGATTAACAATTACTTGCTACTCGTCATGAAGAACTAACAATATGTGTAGCCATGGGCGGATCCAAGTGGAGGGCTCAACCCCACCCGAAAATTTTGTAAATAATTTTGTAAATTTTTTTTCCCAAACACAATAAGAATATAAAGGTAATTGTTTTGATTATTTTAAACCAATACTCCCCCTCCTTTGCATTTTGACATGATATTTGTTATTGTTTAAATTGTTTTGATTATTTTAATTACTAAGACTGTTAGACTGTTAGTTGTTTCTTACTTTGTTTGATCTTTTTCAATCTGTAATCAGTCCATTATGCATATGACGGAGTATTAATTAATAGTTTATTTGTAGTTATTATATGATTATATAATAAATGATTTATTTGCATTATAAGTAACGTATTTATAACTTTATATTTTATTCAGGTTTTAGACTTTTAATCCACAAATATGGACATTTAATTTAAATATTTGGTTGTTATCTTTAAAATATTTAAAAATGTAGTTTTTTGTGTTTAACTTTATGGACTCGTAGAGTGAGGTTTAATTAGCTTAAACTCTTTTATAATTATGTATGTTGTGGGTAAGACTCATTAATTAGGTCACCGACTATATGTAAGTTCTTTTTTCAATAAATGAAAGTTATTTTTCACGGTTATTAAAGTTTACAATATTTTTTAATTCCAAGCCCATGTGGTTCCAAATTCCAGGATCCGCCCGTGTATAGCTATATCCGGGCCACATAAAAGAACAGTAATCTCACTATCAGCAGCTGCGTTGCCGTTTTACATGGTGCAACAAAGCATTTTTAGCAGTATTAGTACTCTCCAACCATCTTGCCATGTCTGTACCCACTGCCTATTGCCCATTTGATCCTAAACCAATACTGAATTTTAGAAAATGAAGAAAAAATAAAGTGAGAATAAGTGAGGATATTTTAATTTTACTGGTAATTTCCTATTTCTGGTTTTTGACTCCTTGATGCTAATGTTCGAAGACTTGTGCGTTTGCCTCCCTCATTTGTTTTTCTCTCTTTAAAACAAAGGGTCAAACACACAACATATATCCTTTTCCCATTTCTGCGTCGTGCTTGGGGGTGCTAATCCCTCTTGTCACCTTTGATAGAGGTTAAAGCTCATGGCTTGTACCAACGAGCTCTAGCTCAACTGGTACTGCTCATTTTTCCTAACAGAGGTCGGGTGTTCAAGCCTTTTCAGAGGCACCGTTGTTGTTTAAGCCTTACCCAAAAGCCCCATTTAGCTACTCACTTTATCTTAACGGAAAAGTTGAGTATTCAAGTCCTACCAAAGGCACCCTAGTACTTCACTGCTCTCAACCGAGAGGTCGGGTGTTCAAAGCCTCACCAGAGGCACCATTTGTTCAAGCCATACCAAAGGCATCATATATTTCATTGTAGCCTTTCAAGGCATTAAATTAATAAAAAAATTAAGGGTTGGAGTACGGTCTATGTCCCCTCCAAACCTTAAAAAAAAAAAAAGCTCATGGCTTGTTAACGGTTGTTAGAAGTAAGTAATGCTACTTGCCCTGTCTTAAGTTTTCTTTATTCTATTTAGAATGATGTTTATATTACGTCATTTGTGCTAGAATTAAACTAATTTGAACAAATAAACAGGGTGAGCTTTGTGGGGGCTGAGGCATGCTTATTGGCTGGGTCTGCAAGGAATGCTTATCACACTAAATACCGGGGAGTCTTTGGTGGAGAGGAGCTGTCATGCGCGACTCTTCGCAAAGGGGTGTTTGCTGCCGGGGCGGCCCTCTCATTTCTATCAATGGTGGGGTCTATTGTCTATTACTGGGTCCATTCTAAGGCTGATACAGGAGGATGGGAAAAGCACCAGAACGAAGGACTTGGTATGACATCTTCCAATCTACCTGAGAATCAACAGCAGCAGAGATCCAGTCAGTTTGAAAAGGTTTAGTCATGGTTAAATCAGGATAGTAGCCACGGTTTAAGTGATCTGTTTCAACAATGATGGATAGATAGGAAAGAGTCCTTATTGAGCTGTCTATTTATACAAGTTACGTATGAAACGAAACGAAACAAAAAAAAAAAAATCCCTATCCCACTATATTTGTGTAGAACTATTTTCTATGTTTTGTGGTTTCTATCTTCGGTGTTGCTGGCCATTTCTGGGTTTCAAACTGGTTGATGTACACATGCTAATTCAGTTCAAGTAAGGTGCCTAATATATATAGATTGTTTTTCGTGCTGCCTTCTTTCAACTTTCGATTAGGGGTGGAATCGGAACGGGACCCGTTCTAATACCTTTCATCTCGATCCCGTTCCGATAGAATTCAGGATTTCGATTTCCTTCCCGATCCCGTTCTCGATATGTGTCGGGACCCGACCAATCGGGATTTCGAAAAATCGGGATCCCGACAGTTCGGGAGATAAAATTCCTGTAATTTTGACTATAATATTTATGAATAATATTTTCTGATACTAAAATATTTTTAAAATGTTTTCATCAATATTAAGATTTCAGTCTGTATATTTACAAGTATACTTGAATATTTACTTAATGATGGGTCTTATTGAATCTGTTATTATGAACAAAATGCAATCTTCACTCACAGGAGAAGGGCTACACCAAGTACATAAATGTGGTAGACAAAAAAACCACAACATTGTGAAAATAAATTTAACAAACATCATTAAATAATTTTAGCAAACACAAAGTAGACATTGTTTAACACTCACAATATTTATAAAAGGATAATATAATTTTTTGGTCCCTGAACTATCCACAAATTATGCATTTGGTCCCTCTATTTTTTTTTGAAATGTGTTAGGTCCTTAAAGTAGGTTTTTACTAAAAGATTACCCCCTCACGGGGTTACCGTTAGTTTTATCGTTAATTTTTTTTGAAAATATCAAATTTACCCCTATGTTTTTGGGCATCTTATGAAACCTGTAGGCAAAACCCAGCTCCATCTGTAGTTCGAGCCCCTTCATCTCCTGCCTCCAATCACTGCCATAACACCAATTTACGTCACCTCCATCTTCATCTGTAGATGCCGCATCTTCTCACTCCCCCCAATTCGGATAGCTCTCCTTCTCCGCCATCTACACCACAAGCATCATGTTGGATTTGAAGCAGCCGTAAAAGAAAGAATGTATAGCTGCTCGAGTCACTGCTATAAGCGTCGGGAAGGGAAAGTCAAATCTTCCGGCTGCACTCGCCGCCTATAAAGAAGACAAAGCCTTGATTTACTCACCGGTAGCGTCGTCCGGGCATGATCAGTCTGAGAGCCGTAAGGGAAGAATCCGCTCTTCCAGCTACGTTTCCTTAGCTCGAGATCCGTCCTAGGTTTCGGTCTGTTCCCTCTTTTATGGTTTCGATAGGCTAGGTGACTCTGAGTTCACCCGCTTTTGTCTCAGCTCCAACAAACGCAATCCCAGATCTGGCGAAAGGCAACCCCTAAAATCCTGTCAAACCATGCTCCAATTGTTCGTGCTCGCGAACCCAGATCTGCATTCTCTCCTCCAACAAACACAATCCCAGATCCCGGCTTCTCATCTTCCTCTTGATCTGCATTCTCTCCTCCACCAATTGTTCGTGCTCGCGAATTTTGGACACCCACTTACCCCAAAATGAAAGCCATGTAAGATGGAAAATTACCGAGCTGCAGTACAGGAGTCCATTCTCTTCTGGTTCCTTCTCATCTTCCAATTCGCTCTCCCCTCAAAGAAAAGCCACAGATCTGTCGGTAGAGGAGTGTGGATTAGAGAGTAGTGGTGGTGGTGATGGGTTTGTGAGAGAAGTGGAGGTTTCTGTGGAGCTAGTTATTAGAAACTAGGGAGACGTCATAGTTCTTTTTTTCTTTTTTCTTTTAATTTTGAATCACTAAGGGTAAATTTGGAATTTCATAAAAAAATTGACGGCAAAACTGACGGTAACCCGGTAAAGGGGTAATCTCTTAGTAAAAATCTACTTTAAGGACCAAACACATTTCAAAAAAAAAATACAAGGACCAAACGCATAGTTTGTGGATAGTTCAGGGACCAAAAAATTATATTATTATTTATAAAAAAAATAAAAAAAATAGTTAAGACGGGTCGAGATTCGGGAATTCCGACGGGATTCGGGAATTCCGACGGGATTGATAATTATCCCGAATACCGTTTCGAAATAAGTCGGGACAAAAAAAATCTCGACAAAGTCGGGATCAGGATTTGTCGGGATCGGAAAATGTCGGGACGGGATCGGGTCGGGCGTCGGGACGAATCGAAAAAAAATGAGACTTTTGCCAGCATTACTTTCGATGAATTCAAATACTCCCTCCGTCCCTAATTAATCGTCCTAGTTGATCCGGCGCACAGTTTAAGAAAAAAAAATTGACTTGATTATTTATATTGGTTTAATGTGTAATTTCCTTTAATGTCCATGTGTATATGACTAATAATTAAAGTAGAGTGAAAAAGTAAGGGTAAAGTGGTAAAAGTGATATTCTAAAAAAGTAAGTTTGAAAGTGGACAATTATTTTGAGACGGACGAAAAAAAAAAGGAAGACGATAATTTTGAGCAGTAGTTTTCAAATTCGCTGGACTATGTGATGGAACAAGAAAGAGGTGCACAAATTAAATCATTAAAACCACTTCTTGCATATCTAATCTATCTAATCTAATATAATATAACTATATAAATATATATATATATATATATATATATATATATATATATATATATATATATATATATATATATATATATATATATATATATAATATTATTATATTATATTATCGTATATATATGTATAAAAGTTTAAGTTGTCTCTTATAACTGAATGTATGGACAAATCTACCCCTTAACTTAATATATCACTCACCATTAATTAAAGCTAAAAGAGTAGATTTGTCATAGAGTAATCAATTCCATGAGTAATTAAACAATAGTTTGATCCCTTGGCTTGTACCTAATTTAAAGTTAGGCCCTACATTTTTTAATTCTATTCATTTCGCCTTATATTTTGATTTTCTTATGAGTTTTCCCCACCTACCATGATCGTTACAAATGTCGCCTAATATTTTCTGAAATGACAAAAATACCCTTACTCAGTTGAGACACTAAAACTTTATTCGAAACTAAAAAATAATATGATTTTACTTTCTTAAATATGTTCGGGAAAGACATTATTAGATTTATATGATAAATTGTATCTATAGTAATAGAATTATTGGTGAGTATCGAGATATGAAGAAAATTTGTAGCATGTTTAGTTATTACCCATGAATAAAATAAGAGAAATTAGTTAAGAAAATGTGTCATAATGTCAAGAAGATAAAAAAAATAAAGAACCATTTGATTAATTTGTGTCTTTTGTTAAGGACAATACACATAAATTTACCATGCCAAAAGAGTAAATTTTTCATAGGCTAATTAATTTCATGAATAATTAAATGATCCCTTGACTTGTATCTATTTTAAAGTTAGGTCCTACTTTTTTTAATTCTATTCATTTCGTCTTATATTTTGATTTTTTTATCGGTTTCCCCCTCCTACCATTATCGTTACAAATGCCGCCCGATATTTTCTAAAATGACAAAAACACCATTACTTAGTCGAGACAGTAAAACTTTATTCGAAATAAAAAATAATATGATTTTACTTGCTTAACTCATTTATCTTATTTTATTCATTGTTAATAACTAAACATACTACAAATTTACTTAATATCTCCGTACTCACCAACAATTCTATTATTATAGACAATTTTTCATATAAATCTAATAATGTCTTTCAAGCCTACCCCTTAACTTAATAAATCACTCACCATTAATTAAGGCCAAAAGAGTAAATTTGTCATAGACTAATTAATTCTATGAATAATTAAATAATAGTTTGATCCCTATCTTGACTTGTACATATTTCAAAGTTAGGTCCTAAGTTTTTTAATTATATTCATTTCGTCTTATATTTTGATTTTCTAATCTAATCTATCTATCTAACTACCTATAAAAGTCAAGGTTGTCTTTTAGAACTTAATGTATGGACAAACCTACCCCTTAACTTAATAAATCACTCACCATTGATTAAGGCTAAAAGAGTGAATTTGTCATAAGCTAATTAATTCCATGAATAATTAAATAATAGTTTGATCCCTTGACTTGTATCTAATTTAAAGTTAGGTCCTACATTTTTTAATTTTATAAATTTCGTCATGTATTTTGATTTTCTTATCAGTTTCCCACACTTACCATGATCGTTATAAATGTCGCCCAATATTTTCTGAAATGATAAAAATACCCTTACTCAGTTGAGACACTAAAACTTTATTCGAAACTAAAAAATAATATGATTTTACTTTCTTAAATATGTTCGGGAAAGACATTATTAGATTTATATGAAAAAATGCGTCTATAATAATAGAATTGTCGATGAGTATATATCGAGATATTAAGCAAATTTGTAGCATGTTTAGTTATTACCCATGAATAAAATAAGAGAAATGACTTAAGAAAATGTGTCATAATGTCAAGAAGATGAAGATAAAAAAAAAAAGAAGAACCATTTGATTAATTTGTGCCTTTTGTTAAGGACAATACACATAAATTTACCATGTCAAATAATAATGATTGGAAAAAAGTAACCATAATAAATATAATAAATCACTTGCCATGAATTAAGCCAAAAGAGTAAATTTGTCATATGCTAATTAATTCCATGAATAATTAAATAATAATTTGATTACTTGACTTGTACGTATTTTAAAGTTATGTCCTACATTTTTTAATTTTATTCATTTCGTCTTATATTTTGATTTTTTATCAGTTTCCCCCTCCTACCATTATCGTTACAAATGTCGCCCAATATTTTTTAAAATAACAAAAACACCCTTACTCAGTCGAGATAGTAAAACTTTATTCGAAACTAAAAAATAATATGGTTTTACTTTCTTAAATATGTTCGTGAAAGACATTATTAGATTTATATGAAACATTGTATCTATAATAATATAATTATTTGTGAGTATCGAGATATTAAGAAAATTTGTAGCATGTTTAGTTATTACTCATTAATAAAATAAGAGAAATTGGTTGAAAAAATATGTCATAATGTCAAGAAGATGAAAAAAAATGAAGAACCATTTGATGAATCTGTGCGTTTTGTTAAAGACAATACACGTAAATTTACCATTACAAACAATAATGATTGGGAAAAAATAGCCATAAATATAATAAATCACTTACCATTAATTAAGACCAAAAGAGTAAATTTGTCATAGGCTAATTAATTCCATTAATAATTAAATAATAATTTGATCCCTTGACTTGTACCTATTTTAAAGTTAGGTCCAATTTTTTTTAATTATATTCATTTCGTCTTGTATTTTTATTTTCTTATCAGTTTCTCCTGCCTACCATTATCGTTACAAATGTCGCCCAACATTTGACAAAAATACCCTTACTCAGCCGAGACACTAAAACTTTATTCGAAACTAAAAAATAATATGGTTTTACTTTCTTAAATATGTTCGGGAAAGACATTATTAGATTTATATGAAAATTTGTATTTAAAATAATAGAATTGTTGGTGAGTATCGAGATATTAAACAAATTTTAGCATGTTTAGTTATTACCCATGAATAAAATAAGATAAATGAGTTAAAAAATGTGTCATAATGTTAAAAAGATAAAAAAAAATGAAGAACCATTTTGATGAATCTGTGCATTTTGTTAGGAAAAAAAAAACTAAAATCTACAGTTACTTCTTTGAATTTTCAGACTACTACAAGCAACCTTAAAAACTATCATACTGTTCCCAAACTTGTAGATATTACAAACAAAACCAATTGTAGTAATCGCAAATAACTGGGTTCAAATATTTTACTTCTCTCGATAACTGCGTTCCAAACCTCAAACTTCTTTTGCTCTTAACTTGTTTGTTCCTCTTCATAGGACCCAATGTAGTTACATATGAGAATCTCTCTATTCCCCTCCCTTGGCTATCGACTTTCTTTTCTTCTACCACAACTCTAATTTTATTGGAAGATACTGCCACCAACCGACATCCTTTCAAGTAGTATATCCTAAAATTAATTAGATTATCTCCTTGCTTAGTAATTTGACACCGAAAGTGGATAGGAACTAAAAAATGTGAGACGTTCTAAGAAAAAAGCTCGACTAATCGGAAGCTAAAAAGATTATATGTCTCAATTTGAACAAGGCAAGGTGAATGCATTTCTTGGTGGTGGTGATAGTAATACTGACGACTGTAGGGATGGTGGTGTTAGGGGCGGTGGTAGCGGCAATTGTAGGGATGACAGTGGTGGTTTAGATGATATACAACATTGTGAGATTTCCAAGTCATTATATTTTTAAATATCCACATGGGTTTTGGTTTCAATTTGAATATTTGAAAATTCAAAAATTGAATTTGAGTTTGTAAAAAGTAAAATTCAAAGTTATGTGGTGATGTGTCTATAAATGATGAGTTTTGCAAATTAATTATTTTGAAGGAAGGAGTAAAAAATTAAAAAATGAATCAAATCAAATAAAAAAATTAACTTTTTGAGGGAAAATGGTTAATTTTGCCACTGTACTTTGATTAATTGTTACATTTTGCAACTGTACTATGTTTCGAGCAAAATTGTCATTATACTTTTAAAGATATATGCAATTTCGTCACTATCCCTAACTGTAATCCAATTTTAACGGTGACTTAGCGGAAGCTAAATATATTTTATTTTTTCGTTTTAGCAAAGCAAGGTGAACGTGTTTTTTTTATGGTGTTGGTTGGTGATGGCGGTGGCGGTGATTGCAGGGATGCTGGTGGTGGTGGTTAGGAATGGTGTTTGGAGGTGATTGTAAGCATGATAATAGTGGTTTAGGTGGAATATGACATTGTTAGATTTCTAAATCATCAAATTTTCAAATCTTCATATGGGTTTGAGTTTCAATATTCAAATTTGAAAATTCAAAAAAATTAATTTGTATTTGTAAATAGTGAAATTTAAGGTTATGGTGGTGGTGGGTCTATAAATGACGAGTTTTGCATATATATTAATTTGAACGAATGAGTAAAGAATTAGAAAAAAAAATCAAATCAAATCAAAAATTGATTTTTGAGTTAATGGTGTTATTTGAGGTGATAATGGTAGTGGGTCTATGAATGATGAGGTTGTTGGAAGAAAGCTAATGATAACAAAATAAATTAAATTAATTCTAAATTTCATTTTTGAGAGTAATGAAATTTTTTAATTTTTAATTTAAATATTAAAAATATTATAATAACAACATTGCTAGCCTTACAACTAATTTTATAACTTTCCTTACAACTAAGCCTTGAAAAAGAACAAAAATGTCTTTGTCCAAAACAACTTTGCAGTTCTTCAAAACTTGGTTGTAAGGAAAGTAATATAATTAGTTGTAAGGATATCATTTTTCCTTATAATTATGCCAAATTACAATTCCCCTCAAAAGTATCCACTAAATTACATTGTGCACCCCAACCCTAAGGTTTGTCCCATAATAGTATCTGACGTTATTTTTCCCCCTATTTTTCACCCTAACCACAATAGTTAGAAAAGTCACATTAATTTGACATTTCCATTGTGGGTGTTAACTCGAGGGAAATATTATGAATTTGGTGTAAACTTTGGGGGTGCTAAATGTATTTTAACCTAATAAAATGAAGAAATAAAATATAATTTTCTAAAAAATTATATAAATGTGTGTGTAAAGTTAAAATGCTAAAAAAATAGAGTGGGGTCCACAATTCCTTTTTTTCTTACTGAAAGAAAATCTAGAGAAAAGACCCACCATATTTTTCTGTCTTCGGTTGTCCCCAAAACAAAAATTAACCCAGAACCCAATCTGGGTTTTGTCCACTCCCTCCAATTTTCTCTCTTAAATTTCTCCCTCTTAACCCAGAAGATAAATACGCGTTTGATTTCATTGTCAATTTTTTTACCTTGATGATGAAAACAAAGTACGTAAATAAAAGATATGAAAAACTATTACCCATAGATACCCATCTCATCTCCGATTTCTTATATGAAATTGGATCCACTCACTTTCTCCGATAAAACCCAACCACCTCTGAAATCAATCAATTTCTCATTCCCCATTTCATCCTCTTACATGACTTAACTTTACTTTTTCTTTCATAATTCTTTAAATAATTCAACCCGACCACCATGACAGTTGCTCTGAGGTTGAAATAATCTAGAACCATAGCTTCTTCAACATCCTCTCAATTTCGATACTTTGTTTTAAGCCATATGCAAGTTGGTCGTATGCCTAATTTTCTCCAGCAAAATTGAAGAGTATTTCAATAAAACCCTTACCATTTCTCTTAATTCATGTCCGTTTCTCTTTCTAATGAATTCGACGATATGGGTTATTGGTTTTCTGTTAATCCCATGTTTTTATAAGGGTTTTTGTAAGTATACTCTATAACCTCTGACTGTTACTTCAGGCGCGACTTTTGTAGGGGACAGAATGAGGGAGATCGAAGATGAAATTTGGCTAAAATTGAAAGAGGTAAGCGCCAGAGCTATGATATGAGTGACTGGAGTGGGAAGGACTTAGGCTGGAGATGGCAGATTCTATATATGGTGGGGCTGGAGATGACGGCTATTACGATGGAGCCGAAGATGAGATTGCACCAGGAGATGAGAGAATGAGAGAATGTAAGATTAGAGCTTTTCCTTTTAATACATTTACTCTTTAACCAGATAAGAGAAATGTCATTTTCGCCCCACACGTGGAAGATCACATGCTATTTTAAGTGAATTTTCTAACGTCCGTCAAGGGTAGGTGGAAAATGGAAAAAAAATGTAGCATCACATGCCATTATAGGACAAACCTTAGGTTAGGGTGCACTATGCGATTTGGTGGATACTTTGTGGGGGGGGGGAATTGTAAATTGGCCATATAATTATTTTTGGATTATTGAAACAATTATTTATTATTTTTATTTAAAAACATATTTTAAATACTAAATGGATAACTAAATATTTAAGTTATAACCAAATCTTATTTTGCACCTCAAGAAAAATGATCAAAATAATCTTCATGTGACATGCACATACAATTTTTCGTTACTATTTTCAACACCCATAGACGGAAGGGGGCAAAGTGGGACAAATAGAAAAAATAAGGTATGGAAGTGAGACACTTCATCGGTTGGGGTGCAATGTGAGATTTATTGTGTAATTTTGAGAACTAATCATATTTTGACCCCATCAAAAGTAGTCCAAAATACAAATTTCCCCCTAAGTATCCACCAAATCCACTTTGGCCCTCAACACAATTTTGTAGCATTTCCATATTTCATATCAAATTTGGTGATGATGATGCCATGTCTGGTAATCGTAATGATAGACACGGTGGGGAATTGTTAAAAACTGAATGTATGAATAGTATCAAAACAAATTTGGCACTCAAAGTGATATAATTTTTTGGAATTTATATCAGTAAGTATATAAACATAATTAACAGGTATATGAATATGTATTATAAAAATATAGTCAAGCCATGTTAAACAAATGAATAAAATATTTAAAAGAAAAAAAAAGAAATGAAGTGGAAGATAAAACCAGAAGATTAAGTTACCAAAATTTTCCCAAGATTTCGGAAGCTTCTCAATGATTGACATAACCTGAAGCTTTTCAGGTAATTCCATTTCAGCTTCACGAAGAGAGTGTAAGATTAGTTGAAACTCATGAGTTTGTTCGGTCACTGATTTCCCCTCTTTCATCTCAAATTTTAGGAATTTAGAAGCCGCATACTTTTCAAGACCATTGTCTTCGGTATTGTATTTCTTATCCAATTCATCCCAGAGATCCTTGGCAGTGCTTTGAAATTTGCAATAGATATCGAATAACGTGTTGGACAAGCTCAACAATATCATTTCCTTGCCTATTTCCTCTTTCTCTCGCCATGCCGCGACTCTAGGATCATTCTCTTGATCAGAGGGAAGCACATACAATATCACCGATAACAAGCCCTTGGTGGTTAACCAAATCTTCATGCGTTGTTGCCAACGCTTGAAGAAATGACCGGAGAATTTCTTCAGCATTCCTGTTAAGTCCCCCTTAGACGCGAAGCCAGTGAAAAAATTGCAAAGAAACCAAAGGCAAACAAACCATGTTAGAATTGTGGACAGATGGGGCATTGGGCCAAGATTTGTCCAAACAAGAAGACCAAAGCTCAAGCTGGTGGACCTCAAGTCAACATAGTGACTGATGGTAGTAATGTTTCACTTAACCCTTAGATTTTCACTATTTATAATTCCAATGAGTGATTAGTAGATATTGGAGCAAATGTGTACGTATGAGCTGATAAGTCACTCTTTGTTTCTTACCAGCCTGCAGTTGGAAGAACAGTGATTATGGGGAACTCTAGTGTTGCTAATGTGCTTGGAACCGGACGCATAGACTTGAGATTTCTCTCAGGGCGTGTTCTTTCCTTGCATAGAGTGCATCATGTTCCTGACATGAGAAGAAACATTATTAGTGGTTCTATTTTAGTGAGAGAGGGTTATGAATTGAACTTTAAGTTTAATAAAGTTGTAATTTTATTTGGTGGATCTTTTGTTGGCAAGGGTTACTTGTTAGATATTGGATTATTTAAAATTATGGTTGATTTTATTGAATTAAATTATGTATCATAGAATTTTGATTCTTCTACGTTATGGCATTGTCGTTTAGGTCATGTTAATCTAGATTCTGTTAAACGCATGATGAATTTAGATTTGATTCTGAAACAAACTTAGATAAAACTAAGACATGTCAAGTATGTGTAACTGCAAAACAAGTAAGAAAACCTTATCACTCAGTAAATAGGAATTCTGAATTACTTGATTTAATTCACATAGACATTTGTGAGTTTAATGGTTTGTTAACACGTGACCATAAAAAATATTTTATCACTTTTATAGATGACTTTACTAAATACTGTTACGTGTTTTTACTTAAGAGTAAAGATGAGACACTTGAAAAATTCTTAATTTTTAAGAATGAAGCAGAGACACAAACTGGTAAGAAGGTTAAAAGGATTAGGTCTGATCGAGGAGGAGAGTATACTTCCAACACGTTTACACTAGAATGTCAAAAATTTGGCATTGTGCATGAGGACACACCTCCTTATTCACCGCAGTCTAATGGGGTGCCAGAACGAAAAAATAGAACTTTTAAAGATATGATTAACAGTCTATTAGAAAGTTCAGGACTACCGAAATATATGTGGGGTGAAGCCTTGAATACGACTTGCCATATTCTGAATAGGGTACCCCTAAAACATAAAGATAAGTGTCCTTATGAACTTTGGACGGGTCGAAAACCAAACTTAAAATACTTTAGGGTGTGAGGCTGCCTTGAAAAAATGCTAGTCCCTGAACACAAGAGGAAGAAGCTTGAACCTAAAACTGTTGATGCAATCTTTTTAGGTTATGTGGAGCACTCCTATGCCTTGAGATTTTTGGTTGTCAAATCTGAAATTTCAGGCATAGATGTGAACACAATTGTTGAATTTCGTGACGCTACATTTTTTGAAGATGTATTTCCCATGAAAACAGGTGTGCCATAAACTATTTCAAATGAAAATCAAAACTCAACATTAAGTTCCATTCCTATCAAGTGGAAACGATATCAAATGTGGGAGTTATGCCAAGTAGTTATAGTCATGAGGACAATGAGTCATATGAACAAGACGAACCTAGAATGAGCAAATGGGCTAGCGTCGCCAAGGAGTTTGGAAGTGATTTTGTCACTTTTATATCTCTCTGATATTTGTGTGATTCCGTTTTATTTTTATTTATTTTTCAATATAAAATTATGAATAAATGATTCATACACTTTTGAGTTTTATCTCAATTAAAATTTACATAAGAGGTTATTGATGGAGAAGAAGCAGAGGAAAGAGTTGTTGGAGAAGAAGAAAAAAAATTTCTCTTTGGGTAATGACACAAAACTTAGGTTGAGTGTGACAAAGTGGGACTTCATAAATATTTTGGTGAAATTTTGTATTTTTTAGTGCAACTATATACTTTGGGGTTGAGAGTTTGATTTTCCAACACAATATTTTTTTAAAAAGTATTATAAATTCCATAAACGACATAAGTAAAGTCTCAAACAACAATATGCTTATTTAAGATAGTAAAGTTTAAATTGTTTTCAATTTACACACCGATAAAAATGAATGAATTTATGTTTGATATTAAAAAAAGAGATTTAAAAATAACTAACAAAAAATACAAATGTATAGGATACGTTGCTATACAATAACTAAAAACATATATTATAAATAACCGAAAAATAAAGTATCAAAAATACTAAACACACAATAATATAATTTATAAGTCTCAAAAATGTAAAAATTAAAATATATAAAAATCTAATAATTAAAAATTAACAAAAAAATAAAAAATTAACAAATCACTTTTAAAAAATTATTAACACGTAACTTGCGACAACCTTTCTGGTTAACACTTAACAGTAAATATGCGGATTCTGAAGCAACCTAGCTGTCCCCTGTTACCTGTATAGTCAAATTGGTATTCATTCCTTTTGCACGTTTTTAAAGAAAGTAAAAGAAAGATTATATGGTAATGGCATAATGCTAATCAATGTGCCACATGAATAAAGAAGCGTCAGTTTTGGCAATTGGATTTACTCTCTCTTTCTGGGGAAAAGTCCAATATATTATTTTAAGATGCTCACATTTCACATATAAAGAATCCACTTTTTTAAAAAACTCATGCTTATAATTTTCATAATATTTTATATTTACTTTTGTAATCATACTAGATTTTTATGTTCGTGTTTATGGCACGGTGTCAGTATAACTGATTTTGTCAATTAAAATAACAGTATCTAAATAGAATGTGCGATTTAAAAAAATATTATAATTGAGAGGTACATTACTTTAAATAATAGTTGACGGATTGATATTTTATAAGGGGTGACTGTTCAGTAGATTAATCGCATGGTGTAACTTTGTAATATAAAGATAAAACATAGTGAAAAGAAAAATGAGTGACTGCTCATAATATTAATTGTAGGGGGTGACTTGTAATAGGAAAAAAAAAAAGAGTTAAAAATGGATAACTATTCACATATGAATGTGAGGGTGAATCTCAACCCTTAAATTTTTAAAAATAATTTAATCTCAACCTCTGAATAGCTTTAGTCAATTACCTAACTGTTTTATAATATATATTGATGTGCTAAATTATTTTTGTAATTATAACCAACTCCAATGACATTAATATATCTCTTAATTATTTGACTTTTCAAACGTGAACTTTTTGGTGGAACGGAAGAAGCATTAATTAAAAAGAAATGAGACTTTCTAAAATAATTTTTGGAATATAAAAGAATAAAATCAATTTATAAATTCATCTCCAAAATAAAACAAACAAACAAACAGTAAAAAAAAAAACGAGGGACGTTTTCAACTCCAGTTATTTGTAATTTTAAAGTGAAACATTATATTTGAAAATGAACCATTTAAGTAAAATATCTCAATATAGTAGGTTCTTGTTTAACTTAATTGATAATAACAATCTTTGACAAGTATATATTGAAATCCCAAATAGAGAGGTTCATCTCCCAAATTAAAGCATCTCATGGATGGCACTCTTTCTAATCGAAAATATAATATGTAGTAGACATGTGATGTAAGGCAATCTGTTGAACTATGCGAAAGCCATCCCTTTCCTTTCTTCACCTTTCTTCCTAAGGTTTCTTTCTTGGATACAAAGTTTGGAACCACACTTTTAATATATATAGTAATTCCCCGCCGCTGATACAATCAGTTAACAGACCTACTGCTTGTCAATTCAATCCTAAATTAATCAATACAACCATGCCTATCTATACTACCGATTCCGATGACGAAACCAAACGTCCTACACCAAGCTTCTTTGGTCGTGAAAAATCTTTGCATGCCATCCTTGGAGGAGGCCATGGTTCATTTTACTAACTCTTTTTTTTTTTTTAAGTTTCAAAATAAAACACAGTTTTTAATTAGAAAGAAAAAGAAAAACTAATTTTACAATCATGAATGTCATCGAAATATTTCTTCATTTTCAATGGTTAACATGCATGAGATTGATTGATTTGTCTTTGCAGTTGCTGATGTACTACTATGGAGGAACAAGAACTTATCAGCTGCTATCCTAATGGGGATTACCCTGATATGGTTTCTCTTTGAAGTAGTTGAATACAATTTCGTTTCTCTTCTATGTCATATCTCTATCATCCTCATGATCATTCTCTTCTTAACCTATACCGGGGCAGAACTCGCCAACCGGTAACTAACACCTCTCAAACGTCAATTTTTCTTTTCTAATTTTTGTTTTTCATCCAAAAGAAACCATGGAAGAATAGTGTTACCCAAGGGTACATACATGCATGCTTTCATTTAAGCTATATATACTAACCTCGTCATCTTATCTTACCCCTTTCGTTTTAGGAATCCTCCCGATATTCGCAAGTTCACAATACCAGAATCCACTTTTAGATGGTTATTCTCAAAAATCAATCGTGTTTTGATTAAATTCTATGACATTTCATGCGGGAAGGATTTTGCTCGATTTTTCATGGTATGTACATTCTAGCTATAACTGTTGTCATGCATGCATTTCAAAAAATTAAAATTAAGAAGGAAGGAAAATAGAGTTTCTTCAATGATTTTATGAGTTTGTTTATCAATATTTTCAGGTGATCGCCTCGTTGTGGATACTGTCAGTTATTGGAAACTATTTCAGTTCTTTGAATCTCTTGTACTTTGGTAAGATATATGTCACAATTTTCTTACATGTGATCAATATATAATTTTATTGCATAAGCCTAGCTAACTTCCCCTTAATTCTTTGCTTAATCATAACATATATAGGGTTTCTCTGCCTGGAGACTATACCAGTCTTGTATGAGAGGTATGAAAAGGAGGTGAATTATCTGGCAAGCAAAGGGAACCGAAACGCGAAGAAATTCTACAAGAAATTTGATTCAAAGGTCCTTAACAAGATTCCAAGAGGACCAGTTAAAGAAAAGAAATTCGGATAGAATTTATAAAGTCTCACAAGCTTGAATTGAAGATTGATTGTAATGTTTCATAAATAAACAATGCAATATGTTAGTACTACCATGTTTTATTTATTATTCGTACAATGCAATATAATGAAAGAAGAATGATAAATTCAACTTACTGAGATACTGATTGTTTGAGTGATCATTTCTGGCGAGAATTAACATTTGGTCACGCTTGATCAGCCATTCTAGCTACATGTTTCTCATTCTCGAACGGACCCGATATAGAACAAATAAAATATATGAAGGAATATCTCAGTTCTTATTGACATATTGATCCCTATATATACAAAACAGTGAGAGCCATTTACGTACATTCCTAATAACAAGGAGAATACAGATATGATAGAAGAAGAATAGGAAACAAATAACATAAAGTGCCGTGCAAGATTAGATTGATGGAGGAGAATGAGATTGTGTGGGATTCTCTCTAATAGGCCCCCTCAAGATGGACGACCGAGAAGAGAGACCAATCTTGGATACCAATTCAGTATAACGAGCACGAGCAAGTGGCTTGGTAAGGGCATCGGCAAGTTGGTCACGTCTCGAAATGTGAGTAACTCTCAAGTGTTGAGCTTGAACTTGTTCACGAACAAAGTGATAATCAAGTGCCAAGTGCTTCATTCTTGAATGAAATTTCGGATTTGCTGCCACATAAGTCGCACCCATGTTGTCACAATAAATAACATGTGCAACGGAGAATGGAACATGGAGCTCACGAAGAAGATTTTGAACCCATAGAACTACGGCAGTAGCGGCAGCGATGGCCCTATATTCGGCCTCAGTGGAGGACCTAGCAAGTGTTCTTTGTTTGCGAGAACTCCATGAGATTAAGTTAGAGCCAAAGTAAACAAGATAGCCTGTAGTGGATATGTAGTCCCTCTTTGTTAGAAAATTGAGAAACTTGAGTATTTCATATTATAGATCAGAAAACAATGAAGAGCTCTATATTGATGCCCAAATTTTGGAGAGATTGATCCAAAAACACGTGATAGTCACAAGCTTGCTATTACAATTAGGGAACCTAATTAACCAGATCTACCCTTAATGAAAAAGAATAAACTAACAACTATGTACTAATGACACTCGACATAGCCGACATTGAAGAAGATTTTGAATGGTGCACTTCTTTCGGTTTAGTATCTTCCATTCCTTCTTGATCAACAATTTTCTTGTCTTTAACACTCAGAGACAACTTGCCCAATAATTCAAAAATTGTGGTCTAATTGAAGATGAGATGGAGTATATTTTGTTATAATTAACTTGTGTTGCACCATATTCGACAATGTGATCAATTTCTATGTGCTTGGTTCTTTCATGATATCTGGATTGGTAGCTATTTTACTATTGAAGTGGAATATCAATAATCGATAGTCTTTGAGCATTGTTGTAATCCATTAATTAAGGTGTTTGCCATATAGATGATGAGCTAACATATGTTGTTTTTGCTTTTCCAAGATATTAGAGCACTACCAAGAATACACGAAACCACTCATAGGACAGAAGCCCCGAATCACAGAGGCTGAGAGTTAAGGAGGAATCGAAGGATAGAAGAGACCTTGTCTGGATTGTTTTTAAGATACTTGACAAGCCTTAAGCCAACTTTCCACGAGTTGGTTTGGCCATGAATTGACTTAGGATGATCATAGGCAAATGGTTAGATAGATCGGCCTTCCTATAAGTCTTACGTAAGGTAAAGGATTTTGATTGCCGGTTTGTGATGTTGCTTAATAGGAGTGAGTTTGAGCTTTGCATTTAGAAGACTACGGTCTTTAATAATGTCAACAGTATACTTCCTTTGATGAAGGCATATTCTATAGGATTTCGGCAATTTCAAACCAAGGAAGTACTTAAGATTTCCCGGAGAAATTTGGAATGAAGATAATCTTTCACTTTAGTGAGAAATTAGAAGATCATCAACATATACAAGAATAACAACAAAGGATTCATTGGATTTCTTAGTGAATAAAGTGTGATCATTAGAAGATTGTATGAATCCAAATTCACATAAGGTATGAGAAAATTTTTCAAACCATTGTCTTGGGGCTGTTTAAGGCCTTTACTTGGATTGAAGATTATGATTGTATCCTAGGTCCATGTAGATTTATTCATTGAGATCTCCATGTAATTTGAAACATCCTCCCATTTCTTTATAGACAAGAGGAGTCTAATGGATGTCATTTTAGCTACAGCAAAGGTTTCAAAGACTTCTTTAGCAACTAACCTAATTTGTCTACACTTCCACTTAGAAGATCCATTTGGATCCAACTTTATGTCCATCCAAGGTCAGTCTTATTGTTTTCAATGGCTTTACACCACAATGGATCTTTAGAAGCTTGCTCATAGGTTTGGGGTTCTTGATATCTTACAAGTCGGTTGAAACTTGATTGAAATTACAATAATTCAGACTTGGTGAGTTTGGATATTCAATATAGTCCACTCAGTACTCGGGTGTTTTTACTATTGGTGTCAGTATCTTGAGTGGAAGTGGTGAATTGGTCCTCCTCATTGTCAGTCATAGGAGACACATCAGTGTTAGGAAACAAATTTTTATTAATGGTTTCTGTTTGGTTATTTAGTTTATAAGGAAAAATGTCTTCGCAGAAAGAGACATCTCTGCTAAAGAAGGATTTTTGAGTTGATAGATTGTAACATTTGTAAGCCTTTTTGGTATATGCATAACCAAGGAAAATACATTTCTGAGCTCTAGGCATAAACTTGTCCCTGTTAAGGGTAAGGGTAGAAGCATAGCACATGCATCCAAAAGTTTTAAGATGGTTGTAATTAGGTTTAGAACCATAAAGGGCTTCAAAGGGAGTTTTCATTTTTAGCACAGAGTTAGGGAGTCTGTTAATAAGATAAGTTGCAGTGAGCAGGCATTCTCCCCAAAACTGTATAGGTAGGTTTGATTGAAATTTGAGAGCCCTAGCAAGTTCTAAAAGATGTCTATGTTTTCTTTCAACTCTACCATTCTGTTGTGGTGTCTCAGTGCAGGAGCTTTGATGAATAATTCCCAATGAGTCAAGAAGAGAATTCATTTGAGTGTTAAAGAATTCTGTGTCATTGTCAGATCTGACTTCTTTAACACTTTTGTTAAATTGAGTCTTGACCATGGTAATAAAGTTTTGTATTAAGTGGCAGACAATAGCCTTGGTTTTGAGGAGAATAGTCCAAGTAGCCCTAGTGTGGTCATCCACAATAGTCAGAAAAGAGTTGTATCCATCATGTGTATGGTGTCTGTAAGGACCCCATACATCACAATGAAGCAGATCAAAGGCAGATGTGCTATGAGAAGTGCTTAGGCTAAATGGTTGTCTAGTTTGCCTAGCCAAGTGACAAATGTCACAATGAAATTGATTGTAGTTGTCAAAGTTTAAAGAGCATAGGGAATCAATATTTTTCATAGCATATAGAGGTAAATGGCCTAGTCTTTTGTGCCATAAGTACATAGGATCAAGAGGAAAAGAGCTATAATGGAAATCACTATCAGGTGGATGAACATAAACATTATTGTTTTGGCTATAAGAAAAATTATCTGCAGTGCCAGTATTCATATTTGTCTCTCCATTGTAATGACTGGTCTGCAATTTATAAAGACCTTCTGTCAGTTTACCAATCTCCTTGAGAGTGTTCTTGGCAGGTTCCTGGATAAAACAAGAATTAGTAGAGAAGATGAGATTATACTTTGTGCTTTGAGTAAGCTTGCTTCCAGAGACAAGATTGAATTGAAAATCTGGAACAAAGAAGACATTATGAAGAGTAATTTCCTTAGTGAGTCTGAAAGTTCCTTTATGAGTGATTTTAGAGTTCTTTCCATTAGGCATGTGAATAAAAGATTGAGTGGGAATAGGATCAACAAGATTAGATAAAGAATTAGTTATGTGATCTGAAGCACCTGTGTCAATAATCCAGTCTTGAGTTTTTGAATTGCTGTTAGATGAGCAGAAAGAATTCACATAGTTAAAGGTGAATTTAGAGTTACCTGCCATATACTCAGTAGTGTTCTCAAGAGGGGAGTCAATTTCACCACAATTGACTTTAGGATTGATCATAGACAGCAGTTGAGCAACTTGTTCCTTTGTAAATTGGCTGTTGTTGTCTTTCAGACAGGCATAATTTGTAAGCTTTGATTTAGCTTTGTTCTTTGGCATTTTGGAAGGATCTGGTTTTGTACCAAACAAAGGATGCCAGTCTGGAAATCCATTTAGAAAGAAACATTTGTCCTTGGTATGAGAATCTCCATGACAGTGATCACAAAAGAACTTTCCTCTTGAATTGTTTCCATTCTTGCCAAGATTTTGAGCATTCTTATTGAATCTGTTTCCTCCATTATTGTTGTTGAATCTTCCAAGCATGATAGTAGGAGAATCTTGTTGATTTAGAGAATAGCCACATTGCCTTTGTCATTCTTCTTGAATTAACATAGAAACAGTCTTTGACAAAGAGGGTAGGGGAATCATACGTAAAATCTGACCTCTTCATCTGCATAAGAATCAGACAGTCCCATCAAGAATTGTGTAATCTTGTAGGCATGATCATAATCTTCACGGATTTTGGAGGCTCCACAAGTACAATCACATGTACAATTGGGAATAGGTAAAAGATTATGTAGCTCATCCCAAAGTCCCCTAAACTTAGTGAAGTAAGCATTGATGGTAAGTGTGTCTTGAGTGCATAAGTCAATTGTTTTCCTAATCTGATACAGTTTGGGAATGTCACTTTGAGAGTATCTAGCAAGAAGTTCTTCCCACATTTCACAAGAAGAAGAAAAATAGACAATGCTTTGTCGAATTTCAGGAGACACAGAATTAAGAAGCCAAGAAATCACCATTGAATTACATCTATCCCAGACATTAATATACTTAGATTCTGGCTGGGGTTTCTTGAATGTCCCATTAATCATGCCAAGCTTGTTCTTGGCAGAAAGGGCAATGGTAATAGCTAATTTCCATTGTGTAAAATTGTTTTCAGTAAGGAGTTTAGAAACGAGATTCATCCCTGGATGATCATGGAGATGAAGATAAAGAGGATGACTAGGAGGTAATTGAAAAGTGGTTTCTGAAAAATCATAGTAGTCTGTTGATTGACTGGTGGATTCTTGCGAGGTTTTTGAATCCTCTTTGATAGAAGGATTATTATCAGTCATGATGAATTAAAGACAAGAAAATAAGAAGAGGAAAAAGGAACAAAAAACCTACAGATGAAGATGATGATCAAAGAAGAACACACCAGAAGAAGGGGATGATTGTAGATGAATTCCGGATACAAGGCTCTGATACCATGTTAGAAAATTGAGAAACTTGAGTATTTCATATTATAGATCAGAAAACAATGAAGAGTAAAAATATTTCTCTTTCTATATTGATGAAATTTTCTAGAGAGATTGATCCAAAACACAGATACACAAGCAGATATATACTGCTATTACAATTAGGGAGCCTAACAGCTTTAACTGCCAAGAGAGAGAGAAAAGACTGATCTACCCTTAATGAAAAACTGAATAAACTAACAACTATGTACTAATGACACTCGACACCCTTGTAGGTTAGGACATTGAAGAAGATTCTGAATGGTGCACTTCAGCCCTTGTCAGTTTTAGTATCTTCCATTCCTTCAACTTGATCAACAATTTTCTTGTCTTTAACACTCTTATCGCCCGCCCAATCAGCATCCGTAAAGGCGTGTAAAGTAGAAGGAGAGTTGTGATGAAGAAGAAGACCATGTGAGCTAGTGCCAGCAAGATAACGTAGCACTCGTTTGAGTGCACCCCAATGGATGTCAGTCGGCTTGTGCATAAACTGGGAAAGCCTGTTAACCGCAAATGACAGATCAAAGCGAGTCAGGGAGAGGTACTGCAGTGTACCAATTAACTATGGTCCGAAACTCAGTGGGGTTTTCCAAGGGTGTACCAGAATGAGTGAAGAGGTTAGAATCAGGAACCATGGGAGTGGGAACTGGTTTAGCATCCGTCATATTGGTGCGGGTTAAATGATCGTGGATGTATTTTTGTTGGCTCAGAAAGAGGCCATCAGAATGTGGAAGCACATCAACACCCAAGAAGTATGAGAGGTTACCAAGATCATTCAGAGAAAATCGTGAAGCAAAATTGGAGATGATGGTATTGAGATGAGAATCATTAGAACCCATTATGATTATGTCATCCACATAAACAAGTAAATGGATCACACCAAGAGGTTGAAGCAAGGTGAACAAGGATGTATCTGAAACAAAATTCGTAAAACCCAAGGAGAGAAGGTAACTTCTGAGTTCATTATACCATGCCCGAGGGGCTTGTTTAAGACCATACAGAGCCTGACGAAGCTTGCAAACATGAGTTGGTGAAGATGTACTTACAAAGCCAGAAGGTTGTAGCATGTAAACATCTTCATGAAGAGAACCTTGGAGGAAAGTGTTGTTAATATCAACCTGTCGAAGACACCAGCCTTTTGTGACAACAAGAGATAGAATGGTTCGAATAGTGGTAGATATGACAACCGGGCTGAATGTGTCAGAGTAATCAATTCCCAGACATTGATGAAAACCCTTTGCAACGCATCAAAGTTGTATTTAGTTCGAAAAATCCACTTACAGTCAATGGGTTTCTGGGATGGAGAAGGTGGAACGAGATCCCAAGTATGATTCTTTTGTAACGCATCAAACTCAGTTTGCATAGCATCACGCCACACAGGAATTTTGAGGGCTTGTGTGTAAGCAGTTGGTTCAAGGGAGGGGTTGGGAAGGGAAACATGAAGATTCAGTTTATTAATGGGTTTTCGAATCCCATCCTAAAGTCTAGTGTGAGGGCGATTGGGTGGAGGTGGAATTTGGATGGTAGAGGGTTGGGAAATAGTGGGTTCGGCAGAGGACTGAGTTTGGGTTTGGGATGGTATGGATTCGGCAGAAGGCAAGGGGGACTGGGAGTTTGAAGTTGAGGAAAAGGGAGCAGGTGAAAAAGGTGTTGGTGAGGGAGGTGCCGAGGGTGGAGGTATTGGAAGGTATGGTGTCTGTAGTGGGACAGTGGGCAAGATTGGGAGATGAGAGTTGCACCAAGCATCGACAGAATCGTATTGGGAGGAGGGGGAACTAATAGAAGAGAAAGGAAAATTATGTTCTACGAATTTCACATGTCTCCACACAAAGATTTTGCTGGAGTGAGGATTAAGGCAATAATAAGCACTTTGGGTTGGCGAGTAGCCGACAAAGACACAAGGGGAGGATTTGGGGTCAAGTTTGTTGGTGGTGTATGGACGAAGCCATAGGTGAGACATCAAAACTACGAAGCTTGAGATAATTGGGATGATGACCAAAAAGCTTAAAGAATGGCGATGGGAGGTTCAACGTAGGAGTAGGAATGCGATTTATGAGATAGCAAGCCGTGACAAGAGCAAGAGGCCAAAATGTTTGTGGCATGTGAGAATGAGTTAGAAGAGAAAGACCGGTTTCAACGATGTGACGGTGACGACGCTCGGAGTATCCATTGTGTTCTGGAGTGTGTGGGGGAGAAGTAAGATGAGTGATCCATAGGGATATGAGAAGTGTACGAAGCCCGAGATATTCACCCCCATTATCACTAAATATTGTAAGAAGAGGACGTTGGAAGTATCTTTCAACAAGATTTTTAAAGTTTGTGAATGCCATAGTTGCATCATTCTTGTGTTTAAGTGGATAAAGCCAAGTATACTTAGAGTAATGATCGACAAAAATGATATAATACTTGTAGCCATCATAGGATAAAAGTGGAGATGTCCAAACGTCACTATAGACAACATCAAGGGGACCATTGGAAGAAATATAATTTTCATTAAAAGGTAGCTTGTGACTCTTGTTACAAGCACATGTGTTACAATTAAAATTAGATGTCCTAGGAATATCCAACTGAAACGATGAACTAAGATGATGTAAAATAGGTATAGAAGGGTGTCTTAATCTATGATGCCAGTTGATGATGGACGACGAAGTTGAGGTGTGAACAGCAGGAGAAATTGAATGCCATTCGAAGATACCATACTTAGATTTGCCTTGGAGAAGAGTAGTCCCCGAACGAAGGTCCTTCACAACAAAAGAATTAAGTGAGAAGGTCCTTCTTGATAATTCAATTATCACTTTGCATATTCTACATATGTTGATTTGTTTGCCCCCATTACAAGTGAGTCATCACGAGTGGCTAAAAGGTATGCGTACCGGTTAGCGTGGCAACTCGTGTTGATATCACATAGGTCTTAGATTAAGTTCAACCTAATCTAGTCCTACCCTCCTATATGATGATCAAGACAGACCAGCACTTCAGAATGCACTTAGCACCGGAAGACTTGCAGCTATGTCAAAAGCCTTCAGTGATAAAGATTAGAATATTCTTATGACTCATCACCGGCAGACATGCTACAAGATAAAATGCTCGTACCGGCAGACATCAGTTCTCCTGTATCGGAAGACTTGTTTCCACTGGCTCGAAGCATTCCAACGGCAGACTTTATAATCTGTACGTGCTACAGAGATATGTCAAGAAGCTGCTCAAATAAAAATGTATGTGCCTCAAAAAGCCTGACATACTTAAAGCTACAAGACTCTCTCTCACTCAAGTAGTCTGTTAAAGTCAAAAAGCAATTACTTTATTGAATAGACCACCTGACAATGCAACAGAGATCAGACTTACTCTTCAGAGACTTATCAACATAATCTGACAGATAATGAGTTCCAAGATCTACAGGACTAAATCTCTGCTCCAAACAATCAAAGATCTTATGGACAAAGATCTCTATTCGATAGTCTTCAACCACTACATCTTCAACGGATATAAATCTTCAAGTCTTCATCTCTCAATGATCATATTGATTCTCGCCTATATAAACCCTCTCTTGCTCAATGAAATAGGTGTGTGTGAAAAACCTCAGAGACTGAGCAACGAGTAACTCAATCCACTCAAGAACTTCATAGAAAAGAAATCATCAAAGAGATCGTCTTCACCAACGCATCTCTGATTTCCACAACAGATTGTAGTGAACTCATCCAAGTCTTATCAAAACACTCTCAGTAGATTGCTAGGAAGAAAAGCTTGGAAAAGAGAAGAGATTGATTAGAAACTTCAATAGGCAGAGATCAAGATCTGAAGATCGATGTTAGACAATGTCTGAGGAAAATGAAGAGTTGTTTGTAGATATTGCATTCATATCTTCAGATTTGTATCCCAATACAAATGCTGTTGATTATGCAATTATCAATCATCATGGGAGGATGAGTGCTTTGCACTCAATCGTTCAGATATATTTTTATATCTGAACGACCTTGAAAAGCCTCTTCTCATAACAGTTTCTCATTCTTGTCTCCTATTGTCCTTTGCAACTTAAAGATCTTTGAATGGATAATTAAGTAAGGATTGAGACTTAGGAAGACAAAGACAGAAACTGAACATAGATTATTTAAACTGAACATAGATTATCTTTGAATAAATTAATATGTTCTTACTAATGCTTTATCTCTCAGTCCTTAAATATCTATGAGGTTTTTATAAATGATTTATCTTTAGAAAAGCCATTCTCTACTTGATCTCCTAAACCTGCATTTGAAAGAAGTAATAAGTGTGATGTTGTTCTGAACATATATTCGTGTACAACCACTTAAGACTTCTCCAAATCATAACCTCTTTATTTTCCACTGCCCAAACCTTTTCTGGGCTTTTGATTTGATCGGCGGTTCTAGGCGAGTTGATACTTCTGCTTAGAGCAAGTCTACCGATAGCCTCTACCGGCAGACATGCTCAACTAGATAAACTGGAATTGCCATTTAAAATTATGCTTTATGTATCACCAAAAGAAAAGTTTTTAAATTGGCATCATAGGCTATTCACCCCCCTCTAGCCTATTTGAGCATTATTGTGGACCAACAATGTCCACTAACACAACACCATTGACACTTCCCATTGAATGGGGCTGGAGGCCGATAATTTTGGGCAGAGGAATTGGGTAAGGCAGTGGGGTGTTGGGAGGAAGTTGGTGCAGTTGTGTATGGTTTAGGTTGAGAATTACGGGCAGGGTTTTTGGCAGCATATGCGACGGTGGCAGGGAAAGTAAGGGTGTAGGAGGATTTGTGTTTAAGGGAGAGTTCCTTATTAAAAAGCTTTTCATGGAGCTCATCAAAAGTTATTGGATTTTCACGACTGTAAACGGCATTGATGACACTATCATAATTTTGATCATCAAGTTGTTCAAGTATTTTGTCCACGAGATCATCAGGATCAAGAGGCCGACCAAGAGAAGCAAGTTGGTCGGCACAGGATTTCATGTCGTGCGTGTAATAAAAAACGGTTCGGTTTCCTTTGTTAATACTACGAAGGCGGTCCTTAATTTGTTTGAGGTGACCCTTAGAAGGATTAGCATAGGTTTTGGAGAGGGTTTTCCACGCATCGTGGGTGGTGGAACATTGGGATATAATGGAAACAAGAGATGGTGAGAGAGTACCTGTAAGTGCTCCTAAGATTAGTTTGTCTTGGCGAAACCAAGTGGAATAGGCTGGGTTAAGTTTGGTGGTAGATTCGGTGGTGGAAGTTGCTGCCACGGTAAGGGTTTGAGAAGGTGCAGGGAGAGAGCCATCAAGGTATTGAAAAATATCAAGACCTAAAAGTGTGGCCTCAAGTTGTATCTTCCAAGCTATGAAATTGGTTGGGGTTAACTTGAGAATATGAGAGAGAGATACATAGATAAGAGGTTTGTTTGGTTCTGCAGAATTCAGGATCAAGGTGTTTTCGGCAGCCATGTGAGATGAGGAGGGAAGGACAATTGGATCTTTATTTGCTCTGATACCATATAGAACAAATAAAATATATGAAGGAATATCTCAGATCTTATTGACATATTGATCCCTATATATACAAAACAGTGAGAGCTATTTATGTACAATCCTAATAACAAGGAGAATACAGATCTGACAGAAGAAGAATAGGAAACAAATAACATAGAGTGCCGTGCAAGATTAGATTGATGGAGGAGAATGAGATTGTGTAGGATTCTCTCTAATACCCGAGCATGTAACTTGAGCATGATTTGTAGTCACAGTGGTGGCGGGACTTAGTGTCGCAACTCCAACAACGTTGGAACGAAAGTTGAAATTGTAGGATATTGACCATATGGTTGATGAGAATTGGAAGGGATGGTGACTCATACAGTGATTCTCCCACTGGTGAGGGTAACGGTGGATGGATGGAAACCGGGCTATAACTACATTTATGCAAGGAATAATTGCAAGCGATACTATTTTTGGAAATTGTAATCGCTCCACTGCCCTATTTTTTATTCAACCGCATAAGTCCATTTTCATTATTTTCTTCCTAAATGTCCCTCTTCCTCCAGTCCTTTTCTACTCCTTGCATGTAGCGTGATCATCATATTGTATATGTCATTTCGCGCACAATAATTCTTCTGATTCTTCATCCAGAAAAATACTTGATAAGAATGCTCAATAGAGCCCATCTGACATGATTCCTAAACTAGAGAGAATATAACATTAAGTAATGAACATTTTCTTATATTGAGTGGGTTACCCTTGTTTAAGTGATTGATAAACAAAAATCATGTACTGGAATCAACAAAAGAAATCAACGAATACAAAACAACACGGAAGGAGGATATGGACAACGAAACCAATGTTAACGATAAGAGTACCTTCCATGAGAATTACAGTTTTAAATAAGAAGAACACCTTACGATGCCTAAATTGCGGGCGTCGTTGCAACTTACGAGCCCCTTTTCATTATTTTGGAACTTATGATGCCCAATTTTCTACATCGTACGGCTTAAAATGCCCAAAGTTTCTACATCATACCTCGTGCGATGTCGTATTTTCTACATCTTTCTCATTGAATCGCAACTGGGTTTGAGGTCGGAGCTTGATGGTTTTGGGAGGTGCTTCTTGGAATCGGTGGTTGGGGAGGTGGGTTTGTCAGATATTATTATTATTTTTTTTTTTGTATTGAGGAATGAGTCAATTGTTGGGTGTTTTGATGGAGAGAAATGAAGAGCAACTTTGATATTGAATTAAAATGGATGAAAAGGAAAAAATTATTATTCTGTATTATTCAAAATGAGGAGATGAGAGAGAGCTGGAGAATTGAATGAGATGAGAGAGAGTTATATGAGAAATGATGAGTTTGGGGGATTCAAAGTGAGGTGAAGGGGTAGGGAGTATTAATGAGGAGATGAGAGAGAAACGTACAAAGATAGAGAAAGACATTAATGAGGAGAGAGAAATTGTATATTTCTAACATTTAAAGTACATTTTGCATTACGTAAAGACAAACGATGCCCAAATTTTGAACGATGCCTAATTGCGACGCCCAAATTTTGAACGATGCTTAATTGTGACGCCCAAAAATAGCTATGTAAAACAAATACACATTAGTAAAATAAAAAATATTTGATGAAACAAAAATAATAGTTATAGAGTCAATAAAAGAAAATAATTTAAACTGAAGTTAGAAAAATAATTAAAATAATTTACGGAACAAAAGTTTTCCATAAAACTAATTCTTAAAAATAAAACAAAAATAATAGTTACGAAGTCAATAAAACAAAAAATACAGTGGAAGTTAGTAAAATAAAAATAATTTATGAAACAAAATTAATAGTTAACATTAAAAATAATTACGTTATTTTGATTTTAACTTATTTGCTTATTAGAAATTTCTTTAGTCATAAAATACAAATATAATTTAATAAAAGTAATCATTTAAAAGGAAAAAAAACTTATTTAAGTTCAGATTCTATTTTCAGGACAGAAAAAATTTCAAGTTTGTTCAAATACATTCATTTTACAGAGTTTTTGAGTAGTATAAAGTTTTCATGGTTGTTAGACCATGAATTGACACTTAAAATTGGTGTTCTGATAATGCTAATTCAAGCATTGACCATGCTGCTGGGTTGTGAAATGAAACAAGACTAATCATCATAAATCTTGTGGATCACATCGTTGAAACAAATTTTTTAAAAGGAAGCAATGCTGGAAAAAAAGTGTTCATCTTAAAATTGTCATTAACTCAATCCGATGTAAGACTGTCTTTCAAGTTCTAGAGAAGACAACAATTGTTGGTATCATATGCAATGACAATTAACAATGGCCAAAGTCAATAATTTATAATTACATGTATGTCTGTTTTTTTTTTAAAAAATCAATATTTAGTCATGTGCAGTTATATGTTGCAGTTTCTAGAGTAACAAATTATTTTTGTTTAAAAATATTGATATGCGGTGAAGATGAAAAACAACTAATAATGATTAGTTATATACTTATGATAAAAACAACAAATGTTGTGTATAAGGAAATTTTTTAGAACCTATAATAATTAGTTATATACTTATGTGTAATTGTTAATAAACTGATTCTCTTCTTATTTTATCCTTTAAGATTTTTTATCCTCTTTATTTTATTTATGTACAATTTAGTTGACGTGCATTTAACGCACGTGTTAAAAAACTAGTTATAATTAAAGACAAGCTAGGACATCATAGTTAGTAATTAAACCGAATTTAGGGAATTTATAAGAAAAATAATGCTCATATTGGTACAAGAAAATTTATATAAATGACACTTATTTTAGAAAAAAAGATCATTTTTTTGTTTCCTTTATTCGTATAACATATAAGAGAAGTATCTTTAATTATTACTAAAAGAAAATTAACCACTATTCACAAGACAATAGCCTATAAGAGAAGTATCTATAATTATTACTAAGAAAATTCACCATTATTCACAAGACAACTTTATATTAATTTTTTTCTTGTCTATTCCCCCCTATGAACTACTTTATCAATATGTCACAATTACACATGGGTTTTTAAAAACACATTACGTATTGATATATATTTATAATAAAGTTAATTATTGTTTCTTAATTTAGATGTTGAGTCAAACAAAATAAGTATGTAGAAAGGAGGAGAGTATTATCTTTTAAGTATTTATCAAATTATCAAGAAAAAACAATAAATGCACTATTTAAAACGGTGCATTCTAATGGTGAATAACCGATATTTGATAGCTATGTAAAAAAAATACATTAGTAAAATAAAACAAATTCAAAAAGTTAACATTTACACTTTTATGAAATTGTGATAGTAATATTAATAGCAGTAATAGTGATAAAACAATATAATAATAATTACTATTATTATTATAACAATTACATCAATTTTTTTTGATGCTATTGTTATTATTAATAGCATAGTTATATGTTGTTGTTGTTATTATTGTTATTATTATTAATTTAAAAATAGCTATTATTATTATTATTATATCCAAAATAGTGAATTATTAACTTTTTTGAAAATAAAATAAAAAATTTTCCTTCCGTAAAACCTCATACCCAAATTGATGTTAATAGAAGCATCAACTTTTGAATTATTTTGTACTAAGTGTTCGTTTGTTACAGTTTATTTGGAGTGACTTTTGACTTTTGGTTTTTGAAAAGTCAAAGTCAAAAAGCCAAAATTTTAAGCTTTTTTGGGTTTTTTTTTAAAACATGAAGATAACTATTCATTAATAAATATTTGATTATCCTCATTTCATCCTTTTATGAAATAGACATAAAAATATGAATACTAATTTTCAAGTTTTTTTAACAAATAATTATAACGACTCATAAGCAGCTTTTCAACAGCTATAACAAACAGTCTATCATGCAATCAGTCAAAAGTCATTCAGTCACCAGCTTAAGCTATCAGCCATAAATCATAAACCATCAATCACAACAAACGAGCCCTAAGAGTTTTAACTTTGAGAGTTTTAGATTAAAAAAAATTATTTTTAGAATTTTTTGAATATGAAAAGTTTTTGGTAAGACTTTATGGTATTTTCCTTTAAGGCAATGCTAGGGCCACTCTCAGTTTACACTAAAATATGAGTACTTTATAACGTGGTATAGTCTCATTGGTTGGAGTGGTGAGATTCACAATGAGAATGTGTCACATCGTAGAGTACTCATATTTTGGTACAAAATGAGAGTGATCCAAACATTATAAGAAATACACGTTAAAATTACATTAAAAACATCATATTTGTAAAAGTAAAAAATAAAAAATGACAATAATTTTGGAAACAATGATACTTAACACATCACCTATAAAATGTTTAATACAACACTTTTGAAAATTATTTGACCAAAATACCCTGTACTTAATTTAATTTTTTTGTTTTTTTGTTAAATTTAAATTACCTAATTTTATATTTAAAAACTACAATAATTTAAACACAATTTATTAATTAAATTTGATTAATGAATAATATTTGAATTGAGTTTAAATTTAAAAAAAAAAAAGGCTGTTAGGAACTGGTTGGGAATCAGTCTAAATGGGGTGGGCTGCTTTGGGACTGGGTTGGTGGCAGTCCAAATGGGGTGGGCTGCTTTGGGACTGGGTTGGTGGCTGTCCAAATGGGGGTTGGTGACAGTCCTAACAGCCCATTTTTATTTTTATTATTTTTTGTTTTAAATTAATTTAAACCTAATTCAAATATTATTTCATTAATCAATTTAATTAATAAAGTTGTGTTTAAATTATTGTAGTTTTTTAATTGTAAAATTTGTTAAATTAAATTTAACAAAAAAACAAAAATTTTAAATTAGATAAAGAGTATTTTGATTAAATACTTTCTAAAAATGCTGTATTAAGTCGGGAAAAGAGTTAGCACAAACGAAAGTGGTTTGCGGCTGGTTTATAGTTGGAAAGTGTGAGTTGTGTCAGTGACAGTGACAGTGTTTGGAATTAAAAGGTCGTTGCAGAGTGATGTATTGTCTAAATCCTTTATAGAGAAGGACATGCAAGTCCGCAATTGTTACCTGAATCAGCATTAAAAAACGTCTTATTGGGAAGATGAGTTTGGGGCTGGTTTTTAGTTGGAAAGGGTAAAGAGTAGTGGGTCACTGCCACTGATTGCAATTAGGTGCGGTGAGGTATTGTCTGTATCCTTTATAGAAAAGGACATGCATGATGATGCATGCAGATGCAGTCTGCAATTTTTACCTGACAAGCATTCAAGGGCTTGTATTTAAGTGGAAGCAGTACTCGAATTTGACACTATTCAATTAAGGAAATTGAACTTATTTGCAGGTGGCGAGCGGCCAGCGGCGAGCTTAACGAAGTAGAGTAATTGAAGTTTTGTTCACATCTTTTCTTTTTTCCTTCCATTAGCGATCACGGGGACGGGGACGGGGACGTGGCCATCCTACGAAAGAATACTTCAAAACCAAGGGAGTTAAGAGCAGGCTAGCTACCAAATCCATACAAACCCATTAATGAAAGACAAATTAAATAAGACCTTACTTGCATAAATACAAACTGGCTCAAATTGCATGACTAGCATACGCAAAAATACAAAGTCAAGCATTACGATACATCATCTTGATGTCATTCTCCACTTCCTTCTAGGTCTGTCAATGGATCGGATATAGATATATCCGAATCCAATCCAATCCGAAATTTTATATGCTCGATTTGATCAAATAACTCGATGGATCAAGTGCATGTCACTTCATATTCGAATCTGTTGCAGTTAATATATTCGATTAAATATCCGATCTGATTCAAAATAGAAATTTATGACTAAAAACAATGAGAATACGCGAGAGATGAAGATCAAAAGACACTGTACATACATAATTGTGTATATTATGTATATGTATAATAATAAATTAATATATTATTTTCGAATCGGATCGGGTTCTTAACGAATCGTATATAGGTAAATGAATATTTGATCCGTTAATAAATATATTATCGGATTTAGTTTCTGGTTATTAGACCATTATACAAATCCATCTATATTACAATGAAGTTCATTCTCATACATGTGCAATTGACTAAAGCTATTTAGAGGTTGAGATAAAATTAGTTTAAAAAATTAATGGTTGAGATTCTCTCTCACATTCACATGTGTGAGAGTAGTTATCCACTTTTAACTCTCTATTTTCTCTTATCGTGTTACAAAGTCACTTCCTATAATTAATATTATGAGCAGTCACACCATGTGATTAATCTTCTAAACCATTAACCCTTACAAAACATCAATCTTACAGTAATATAATCTCATAATAGAGTTCAATTGATTGGCTGAGACTATCTGGTCATAAGGGTTGATTCTGCCGCGCAACGTTCATAGGTCAGTTACATATAACTCCTTAAAAATAACCTCCCTCAACTATGGGTAGAGTTCAAATAGCGCCCTCAAATTACACCCCTCAACTGTAACATTTTTTTTAAAATCACACTTTTTATTTAGACGTTGACGTTTCAATTGACGAAATCAGATATACTGACATCGTATCAAAGACACGAACATGAAGATCTAGTATCTCAAATTTTAGATCAAATTCAGACCAAATTGACAACTCACTTCCTCTAGTTTCTTCATTCAAAATTTGAGAAAATATTAAATTACTTTTTATTTCCATATATTTATTATATTTTAATTTTTAAAACTTCAAAATATATTAAGAAAATTATCAGTAATAACTTTTAGAATTTTGTTAGAACAAGTATTTTTTTATAAAGTTCTGGTCAATGTTAAGTTGACTAGTTAAAGTCATCTTCAAACTATTTTTTAGGACGGTGAAGTGTATTTTACTTTCTAAACGGAACAAAGAGATACCAATTTTAAGTGACCATTTCTAGTCTCTAGAACATATTAAAATACAATTGTATCATTTGTTATGAAAATATCAAAAAAAATTTTGGGGAATTTATACAATTTGAAAACATCTTTTCATCTAGGACCATCAATTTTGGACATTTCATATAACTACAATTACTGCCAAATGACAAAAATGCCACTCGATAGTTGCCAAAAAGATCTTGGCATCGGGTGAAAGATGCCAAATCTTGTTCTTATGCCAATTGACGGATGCCAAAAATCGTGCCAAATATTGGCATCGGTTATCTTGATGCCTACAATTGATGCGATGCCAAAAATATTGCGATGCCAAAAAATGCCAAATCTTGGCATCGGTGAAACTGCCAAAAATTGAGCAAATCTATCGAGGCCTTCGGATAAGCTTAAAATGTTCATCACCCCATCATACCCCACTATCAATCATGATCCAAAGAATCATACCCCACTATCAATACAACATGATCCTGAACACGGCCCACCTGCTCAATCGAGTCTAAGTTGTTGATCATTTGTACAAGGGTTGAGTTTACTTTTTCTCAATAAAAAGCTACCAAAGGGTGGAGTCGACAGATTAGACCAGAAAACAAAGAAAATAAAATGCTCGACACAAAACTTGATGCAAATTTTGAAATAAGAATTTCTTCTGGGATAAAATGCGGTGGTTGTGAATAGCTTTCGCTTCTTGATAGCCATGGTGGAGAGGAGGAGGAGGAAAGGAGTGAAGAGCCTGGGGGCCAGCCGCACTACTAACTTCCATGCGCTTCATAGAAATGTACTTTTGCCCTAAAAATGTACCCAAAAGATATGTTCAAAAAATAGGTGGATTTATTTGAAAAAATGTTTTTAAAAATGTACCGGCTTGTAATTATTCCATTTTTTTTTGCGAAAGATACTCCCTTCGTCTTAGAAATATCAAGCCGGCCCAAATGGTGACCTGAAACCAACTCTAAAGTGAGCTCTTTTTAAAGAATGCTAGTATTTGTGCCCGTGTTTATGACACGACGCAAGTAGGGGAGGATGTTAATATTGGAGGGTGTCAATATTTAAATAAATAAAAATATGTTTTACTTATGTTTCAAAAAGAGTCTAAAAATTTTCTGTATGGTGACATACAGGTATTCCAGCCTCAAAGTGTTTATGAATATGTTCAACAAAGAAAATTCAAATTTACAAAATAACCAATTTAAAATTAACACATTTCGGTAATCAATTAAAATAACATGATCATCCAACAATAAAATACAAAGTAAAAAATTACTTTTGTAAGCAAAATCAATCATCAAATATTGTTATTTAAGACAACTTTTACCGATAAGTAACAAAATGTAAATATAAATTTTTACCCTTAATTAACTTTTACCAATTAATTTAAAAGTATATCCTGACCTAGTTATACTGTAGTGTTTCCTAATTAACTTTTACCGGTGAAAAATAAATATTAATTTAAATAACAAAACATGTTATCGGGTGTAATTAACTTTTACCAACTATCGAGCATAATTAACTTTTACCTGTAATTAACAAAATGTAATAATGATTTTTTACCCGTAATTAACTTTTAACTAATTAATTTAAATAGTAATGGATTGAGATAAAGGTCGGTGTAAAATGGACGAAGCAATTGACTTTCCTTCTTTTCCCTTTGAGGGTTTGATAATATGGAGTTTCAAAAAGAATGAATAAACAAAAATCAAAAGATCTGGACTCAAAATTAATCAGTTGGATCTAAGCCACTCTTAACTTATTAGTTAGTGCATAGAAACGGATGAGATTAAAAGATGAGAGAGAAAGAGATAGTGGATGAGAGATTAGAGGATGAGAGAGAAAGAGATAGTGGGAGCGATAAGGATCGTGTTAAAAACGGTTATCGGTAAAATAGAATCCTGACCATTGATTGTGTTTCGTAAAAATAAATCTTGGTCGGTAAATAGCTTTTTCAAAAGATTTAATCCTGGCCGGTAAATAGCTTTGTTAAAACTGAATCCTGGCCGGTAATTAGCTTTTCATAACCGACTGATCTGTTTTATATAATAGATAATAATTTTTTTCAGAAAAAAAGTTATTATATTTTTATTTAAAGTTGGTTTTTCGTGCTTTTTGGGAACCAAAATCATTTATTAAATTATTGTAATCGATTCCACTAAATAATTCATTTTAATCTATAATAAAGCTAGTCAACTTAATATTTGTTGAGACATTATCAATCAAAAACATTTTTACCAGCGAGCTCTAGTTCAACTGGTACTATTCACTTCTCTTAATAGAGAGGTCGGGTGTTCAAGTCTCACTAGAGACACCCTGAACTTTATAACTCTCAATAGATAAGTGATGTGATTTTTCCACCTACATCAAAAGGTCAATTGTATAAGCTTTTTTAGAGACACCGTTGTTGTTCAAATCTTACTAAAAAAAACCACATTTAGCTGCTCACTTATTTTAACGAGAGGTCGAGTGTTCAAACCTTACCAAAGACGGTACTGGTACTTCACTACTCTCAAATGAGAGGTCGGGTGTTTAAAGCCTCACCAAAAGCACCATTTGTTCTAGTCACATCAAATAAACAAATACATCATATATCTATATTTGTAGTCTTTCAAGATATTAAGATAATAAAAAATGAGGGTTGGAGTAAGGTCTATATCCTCTCCAACCTTTTAAAGAAAAAAAATTTAAAAAAAATCAAAAACTTCTTTGTACCGAAGCAACAGTCACGAAAATCGTTAAATTATTCTATTAATGATATACACATTTTGAAAAAAAATAAACGGTTATATAATTAAATATGTCAATTGGTATATCATTTTCACTTGTATACTTTTCTTAAAATTTGCAGTTCTATAAATAAATCTAATTCATTGGTTATCATTATGATTTAATGAATGTTGTAGGTTAAAACGATTTTCTTTTAAATTTTCATTATAAATTGAAAACAATATCTTGATACATTTTAAATTATTTAAATTTACTTAGAAATAAAATGAATGTTCTAGCTATTATGTACGATCAACTTTAAATAATTTTTTTACCAGATCTTACAATTTCATTGTTAGTAATTTCATCAAATTGTTACTTTCTATGAATATAGTATGTTTTTCACGACACTTAGCGTCTCATAATTATTTTAAATAAAATATAAAAAGTTGTATTTTTGAAGCCTAAATTTTTAAAAGGCCTATAGCCCTTGTTTCACTAGCGTCACCCTTAGACCGGTCTTGAAAAATAATCTAATTTTATTTTTGAAAAGTCAACATTGTACAATTGTTAAGACCTTTGTTTAGATTATTAGAAGTTATGATGATGCCATTTAATTAGGTTAAATCAATCCGAGTTTGTTATAGGATCATTGCAAAAAAAAAAAAAAGTTTTTGTATTAACAAAATTGATCATTAAATATTTTAGATTATTAGAAGTTGTATAGATGTTTCATTTCATTGATACAACTATATGATTTATAATGATAACTGTTCTTCTACAATATCACAGTTATCATGAAGTAATCAACATTGTGTAACGGCCATATTGTAGGAGTAATACAAATTTTTCATGATGTTACTACTCAAATAAATATTTTAACTTTACCCTTCACATTTTGTATTAACATAAAGATTATATTAAAACATTATTATAATTATGATCAACTCTAATGATAATTATATATCACTTAATAATTAGATTTTTCAAATATAGACTCATTGGGTAGATGAAATGTTCATTAAAAAGAACATAAAGATGTTGGTCCCTATAATATGCTCAGTATATAGACTAGGAGGTTGAATAACCTATATTATCATCATTAAAGATTTCCTCATCATTTTGTAAAAACATTAAGAACAGAGATAAAATATTTTTCAGGTAAGATCGATATTTTCCATACATGGCAATTCTGTAGTAACTCATACAAAAAATGTGCTACAACAGATTTGAAGATGTGCTGGAAATCGTAGTTACAATATTTGCTGAAGAGAAGATTATGGCAACGGAAAGACAAATAGCATATAAATATAACTTTGAAGATAAAAGTAACTATAAGTAGACTGGTCTAGTTACATGTCGACAGAAGAATTTTATCATCATCAGATGCATACATATATTCTATGAGCATGGTGTTTAACGAGATAGGACGTTAAAGAGCATGTAGGATAAGTAAATGATAAATGTAGAAAAACTTGTACTTTATATTAGAATTCAACATAGGTTTATGATAAACATGTTTGACACATCAACTTAGACCTTTTAACCTAGCAATACTGCGTGCTTTAATGGAAAGGAAGCCAGGGGAAATGGAAAACATATACCAAAATTCGCACCATTACTATCCAAAATACCCTAGGTAATGGGATATAGAAGTGAGATGGTGAGAGCCATGTGAGAAGAGAATATTATTGCACAAATGACAACCCTTGCAATGAAGTACAAGTCTGCTGGTATGAATGCAATATGAATTATTTGCTTGAGATCTTCCTTGGACATCTTTCAAGTAGCTTTTCATCAACTTCACATATGAATGCTTAATTTCTAGTTGTAGATTTGGAGTGTATGAGAAGAAGAGACCGAGTCTTTGAAAGGAGAAAAGAACTCAAATCAAGAAGTAAGTTCTTGACTAAGCACTGCTTTCTGCCTTTAGAATTTTCGTTCTCTCTCTCTCTCTCTCTCTCACTATTTTGGTGTTCTTCAAGTTATGCTTGAAAGCATGAACACTCGTGTCCGTCCACACTTGCACCACTACTACAGAAGAGGGATGTTTCTTTTATAGATGAGAAAACAATAGTTCCGTTGAGACTTTCGATAGACTTCTAGTCGTTGGAGTGTTCGGTCTTCAATGCATCAAGAAGCATTATATGAATTGTTGATTAAAAGTCTTCTTGAAGATCTTTTTCTTGATTTTATTTGAAGGTCAGACTCATTGATGTGACAAGACGTTCATGCCTGAGTTGTAACAAGTGTACTCCAATGGGTCTTTGTAGAGATGTGTCTTGAAGATTGAGACCAAACACAGAAGAGGAAATGTCTAATGGATATTGAATGAAGGCATATACATCGATGTGAATCTCTTAGATATCAAGAAGATATGCTAAAAATCTTCTACAAATCTTCGTAAACTTGAATGCACAGAGATTAGCTGGTTTCTCCTCTTTGAACTCAACATCACATAAGTAGTAGATATTTGAGGAACATAGCAAATATTAAAATATCTGCTTCTAAGATATATGTCTGAAGTGATATTTACTTGAGTTGACACTTGATAAGCTAATCCAATGTTTCAATGCAATTGGTGGGATATGGATGTGATATATGTAAAAAAATGACCTAGCCTAAGGCCTATGTAATATTCCAGCGAGTTGCCACACTAACCGATACACAAATCATTATTTTAATTAGAATATACAAACATATATAACATATATTTCCACAAACATATTCCTAACAAAATAATTATTCAAATCCAAGTTGCTCAAAGATCTACACAAAACATCCAATCTTACTAAAGAATCAAAATTATTAGAGAACTTCATCTTTGCCGCTATTAAGAGGTTGCAATTTACAAAAGCATTAACTTTTCATGTTCTTTGTGTCAAGTGTCCTAGTTGGGGTGCCAACTAGTAGAAGGAAGATTTTTCTTTCAATAATCTTTTGTTGAAATATAGTGGATTATTGTCTCACGATAATCAGACTATGGGGAAGCGGACGTAAGGTATGAGCTCCAAATCATTTTAAATACTTGTATCAATTTCTTTATCCCTTTATCTTTACTCTTACTACTTATTACTTGGTTGTTTAACTGTGAATGTTTATTGGAATGTTTTACTAATAGCTAACCTGAAAGATTCATACCTCAACATATATCACTTAGCTTTTTCTAAGCACTAATATTAATTGAAAAATCGATTCGATACTGATGTTACTAATGAGAATTACTAAATTAAGGTTTCTTACCATAGAATATAACGGCTTTATAATTACTACTTCGATACAATTTGAAATGACAAGTACCACAAAGTTTAGATAAAAAAATAAAATAGCTAACTTCCAATACCAATTTAAAAATTACACTATATAATATTAACATACTTCAATATGATCATGGAGTTTGATAAACACTATAAATAAGATAACTGTTTACAAAGGTGCAAAGAATAGTTAAGATTGTCAAAACATTTATAATTGTTAACATGAGTTGTGCACAATGGAAATGTATTGAAAAATTGCTCTCAAGACAAGTCATGATCTTATCTTGTGTGCGTGATGTACTGCAATGATTGATTGCAACAAATAAAATAGTTTGGTAATTTATTGATTCAAAAGAAATATAATAATGTACGTTAAGTTCACAAACAAACAAACAAACATTCAAATAACAAGAATTACTAATAAAAAGTTTATAGATAAATAAACTTGACACAAGAATTTGAATGTGGTTTGGATCTCTTATCCTACATCCACCCCTCACAGCCATCTTGGCTATTGTGAGATAATAATCCAATATATTTTAACAAACACACTACGCTCCAGAACTTTACATAGTTCACAAAAGGGGTTTTGTTTCCTAAATAAAGGACTCCACAAATAGCCTAATTAGAGCTACGATTTTGGTTTGATGTAGATTTACTTGGAGTTTAACCGTTATGAAGTACACTTATGTTGAACTTACTTGAATTGGCAGATTTGTTGATGGAGTGATCTTTGATCTTTGTGTGATGGTTTCTGCGTGCTAAAACTTGAAATAGATAATATCTCAAGTTACTCTCTAATTGAACAATAATAGCTATTTTGCTGGTAGTGCTCTTAACACCAATTGTGTTTCGCTATCTTATCTTTGTATCCTACCCTTATTTCATCACTCTTGATTCTATATGTGAGCTATCTCTCTAGACCATCTTTCATTGATATGTGGAGAGCCGACCATTCCCTTTTTATAGGCATTGGTTTGGAACGTTTCTATTATAATCTAATCGTTGCACAACGGCTAGATGAGCAATTTACATTTGTCGAGTACAATCCATGTGGGTACTCAACTATAGGCTTTAGGGTTTTGGATCATTTCGTTAGGGTTTTTTGTTAGTAGAAATATGTCAAATACATGGCTTATTCCCGAGTCTTGTTCACTGCGGAGTCATAATTGTTTTATCGTAGCCGTTTTGTTTCTTCGTGTGAGCACCATCATAGTTGTTTGTTGTTTCATGGCAATAACTCTTGTACATTCAAGCCCATTAATCAGTTCAACATTGCTAGGTTTACCACCAGAGTTACCACTATGATGACAACTATGCTTTGAAATGGCACATGTACCTCACATGTATTTTGCCTTCAAGGCAAAGTTGTCATCAGGGTGGTAACACTGGTGGTAACTCTAGCATTATTGTAATTAGTTTATTGAGAAATTATGATAATCTAGTTTTGCAACATCAAATCTAATTAACCTAAGGTCCTAATATAGCCTTTTTCATATCAAATTCCTAGCTGAGTAGCTGGGACATACATAAAATGAGATCATAACTTTGTTTAAGTTGACACTTTAAAATCACTTTGCAAATACAAATTTCACTGTGCAAACCTTTTTATTGAAACTAAATTTATTACAACCAAACGACTATTGTATACACCTGGATCTCGTATCCCTTTTTTTATCAGGTCCAATAAATATCACTTAACACAAAAAAGGGACCAAAAATGATTCTCAACATATTTCAGGGTCTTAACTTATCAAGGTGATAGAAGAGGGGCCTAAGTGGACTTAAAATATATAAGAGGGGCCTAATTGGAAAATGGGAACAAAGTCAAAAACTAAATATTAGAGTGTGGGCACCGCTCCTATGTATGGGCGTCGCACCCAAAACTTTTGCAATAGTTCTTGTCTTTTCGAAATTGACCCCTACCGTGTTATTACAATCCCTAATATGCCCCCTATATTCTTGATTGGTCTTTGGTTGAAGAGGAAAGATTTTTACCCCACATATATAAGCTTTTTCTCACAAAGGGACCAAGGGAGCAGAAAGGAAGCCGACAAGAGCACCAAACAAGAGTTTGTTCTGTCGAATCCAATGTTGGTAGTGCGGGTTGGGTGTTGGAACGTTCTTGGATGTTTGAGCATCCTTGGCGAGGACGGTGGGAGGTGGACATGGGTGTGACCCATCTACAAATTTGTAGAGGTCATAGCCAATGAGGGTTGCCTCAACTTGGAGTTTCCAAGCGATGTAGTTGGTGGAGGTGAGTTTGGTGATGTTTTGGTGGGAGATGTTAATGAGGTCAAAGGTTTGGGTTAGATCTACCGGGTTTTTAATGGTGAGAGTTTGGTTGCCGTTAACCATGGAGGAGGAAGATTTTGGGTGGTGGCGGCGGCAAGAGGAATAAGGTAAGAAGGGAGGTTTTAGGAGCAAAGCTCTGATACCATGTAGAAACTGATAAAGTTTAGGAATAATGGCATAGCCTTTTCATTGATTGAATTACATATTTATATAGGGAGTTACAATTAGGGTTACACTATGAGTGTGGTACAAGAAACCTTTACAAGGAAGGAAATATAATAAGGAAAGAACTATACAAGGTAGTAACTACTAAACACTAAGTACAATAAATAAATAATAAATATATTATTCTCTAATACGCTCCCGCAAGATGGACGCCTGAGAGGAGAGACCAATCTTGTGAAGTAATTGATGGAAGCGCTGGGAGCAAGTGGCTTAGTAAGGGCATCGACCAACTGATCAGCCGAGGAGACATGAGAGACCTGTAATAGCCCATCCTGAACTTGTTGCCGAATGAAGTGAAATCTAGGGCCACATGTTTCATGAAAGTATGGAAGACTGGGTTGAAGCACAGGTTAATGGCACCTATATTGTCATAATAAATGACAGGTTGAGTCGAGGAGGTGATACCGAGCTCGACGAGGAGAGACACAATCTAGTGACTTCAGCAGCAATCGCAGCCACTGCCCGGTATTCAGCTTCAGTCGAGGAACGAGCAACAATGCGTTGTTTCTTGGAGCTCCAAGAGATTGGGTTGCTACCAAGACAGATAACATAGGCACTGGTGGATGTGTAGTTATCTTTGTTGCCCGCCCAGTCAGCATTAGTGAACGCATGGAGAGCTGGAGGAGACTGACGATGAAAAAGAATGTCCGCATCAATAGAACCATGGAGATACCGGAGAACATGCTTGACCGTATTCCAGTGCTCGGTAGTCGGCCTATGCAAGAACTTAGAGCGTTTGTTGATGGCATAGGCGGTATCAGGGTGAGTAAGGGACATATACTAAAGACTCCTGAACATTGCTCGAAACTATGTAGGATCTGTAAGTGTAGGGCCCAACTGAAGTGTCAAAGGTGGTGAGGTGGCTAAGGGCATATCAATTGGATGAGCATCTATCATGCCCGTGCGAGCAAGGAGATCGGCAATATATCCTTGTTGTGAGAGCAGGAGACCATTTGGTCGCTTGATAACTTGAACACCAAGGAAATTGTGAAGATCACCGAGGCCCTTGATCAAGAAGTGTCTAGTGAGTAGAGATATGAAGGTCTGAACAACGATGTGTCGACCATAGAATTCTTGAATCCGGAGGTAAGAAAAAACTATCGTAGTTCGTTGTACCATACTCGGGGAGCCTGCTTGAGTCCGTAAATAGCCTTGTGAAGCCGACATAAATGCTGAGGGTTATCCTTTTTTTATGAAGCCATGTGGTTGAGCCATGAAGGCTTTCTCAGACAGAATGCCTTGGAGAAAGGAATTGTTCACATCCAGTTGCCGAAGATCCCACCCTCGGCATACGACCATCGATAGAACTAGGCGGGCAATGGTCGGTTTAACCATCGGGATGAAAGTCTCGTGATAGTCAACTCCTGGTCACTGGTGAACCCCTTGACTACGAGGCGAGATTTGTAGCGGTCAATGGTACCATTTGCAGTAGATCCTTCATATGAAAAGAAGATGGTGAGAACTGAATAGATATTTTATTGAAGATGGAAAATTGAGATATGGATATGAGATTACATTTCATGCTGGGTACAAATAGAACATTATGCAAGACAAATGTGTGTGATGGTGTGTGAAGAGAAGAATAACCTGTTTTGGAGATAGTTAACCCGTACCATCACCAATAACCATGTCGTCGGTGCCCGAGTAGTCAGAGTGCAGAGAGAGGTTGCCAAGGTCGCAAGTGACATGGTTGGAGGCACCAATATCAAGAAGCCAACTCGGTGTTCCTATATCTGATGTAATCGCATGATGTGCCTGTGGTTTCCAGCCACTTGCCAAGAAGGAAGTAGCATCTTGGTGCATGATAGCGACCAGTTGGTAATTTGGGCAACGAGCAACAGTGTGACCCTGTTGTCGGCAGCCTTGAGACTTGCTGAGATAAAGTTGTTATGGCTGAGAAACTAGTGTCGTGGTCTGTAGAGAAGGTTTCCGAGGTTACGAGGATACATTCCGAGCATACGAGGAAGGTTGCCGAGCATACGAGGAAGGTTGCCGAGCATACATGTTGTTGGTCCCAAAATAGGCTCAATCTAGGCTAGAAGGGGGGGGGGGGTTGAATAGCCTAGTTATGTTTTTATTAAAACTTTTTCTTTTAAGAACACTTCTTAAGAATCAATGAAAGGTTTGAATAGAAGTGCTGGCAAATGAGCAGTTAGATTCTCGAGATTATCAAGTCTTTGTTAAGGCTTGAGAATCTGGAAATGATTAAACACAAGCGATTAAAGTGAGAGATAAGAAGAGTTTAAACCGCACCAGAATTTGAAGTGGTTCGTACTGTGAATAGTACTACATCCACTACCAAAGTGGTTAGCTTTGGATTTTAAAAGTGCACTTGTTTATCCACTAGGTTTATGATTTAGATCTCTAATGGATCGTGTACAAAATTAGTTTTTAACCAAGTGTATAAAGGTGAGAGAGACAATCAATGAATAATTGTTCTCCACACGTGCAGAATTTAAGAACAGTTTAAAGACAAACAGAATGAAGCTGAGAAAGAATTTAAGATGGCAGATCTGCAGCTTCAGAAAGTTCGGTGAAGTGTTAGCCCTTGTCCTTTGATCTCTTGAATGCTTGAGTGATGAAGATGAAGCTTGAGAGTTTTATGCGCAAGAGTTATTTCTTCAGATCTTCAACACTTGAATATATACCAGGAAGAGATCTTTTGACCGTTGGGTTAAAATCGAGAATAATTCGATCCAACGTTCCTTTGCATTAAATGCAATTCGGCGCTTTGGGGAAGAAAGCGACCCAGTCATCGAGAGATGCGGTGTGCGGAGAGAAGACATTACTAAGCAGTAATGTTTCGAATCTGAGCTTTGCGGCTTGGAAAGTCTTCTTAGCCAAAACGGGTAATGTCTTCGATCTTCGAGGATTTCGATACAGAGCAGGTTGTCATCATGCGAGTTGACTTCTTAAAAAATAATCGGTGGAACATGATGACTAGATATTTTCGAAAATATCTAAACAGTGTACACGTGTCATTGTTCCTTGATTTTGGCCAATTTTGATTTTCCGCTATATGAGCGGACTTCAAAGTCCGCGGTCCTTCAAGGGCTGTAGAAGCTTGCGATTGCGCCTAGAACTAACACTTAGAAACTATTCTAAACAAAATGACTCTAAGGCAGGTTGCCACACTAATCGGACGCAGCCTTTTAGCCTACTGTCTTGTAAAATAGAATCGAGAAGATGACTCAACCAAATCTAATCATAGGAATCAACAATCTCCTCCTATTTGGTTGATGTCATCATCTCACTCTGGCGACTTTGAATCATGCGAGATAATAGTATGTCTTAAGGAAATTTTTATTAAGAGAGACATACCTCTCGAGGCGTAAGTCTTAGTAGAGAGATAGCTAGACTAAGTACTTATAGGATAAAAACATTAAGACAAAGTACTTAAGAAGAGCAAGGTTTAAATCTATAAGTATGCATGCGAGATATAAAGATTTAAACGCCGAAGTTTAAATTGAGTATATATCGAAGGGAAGCAATTTAAACTTTGAAAGAAACTTGAGACATCTGTGATTAAACAATTTGCTTAAATAGCAAGTTTTGACAAAACAAAGACGTTTAACAACGTAAATACTGGAACAAAATACCACCGTAATCAAAATAGGTTGGGCTGAGTGCGCTTCGTTCTAAGTAGTCTCAACCCATTCGGATTCTCATTGGGACGTTTCTGAGTCGGTTACGTTCTGCTCTCAATCGTGGCTTGATTCAAGAAGTGAGTAGCTCTCTCCCACGATGGCACCAACCCTACTGCTCGGCGGCGGCATCGGCTTCTTCGACGAGGCGAAGATTGGTGAAGTCAAGAACCTCTTCGACTAAGAATCGCCCTAGCCATCCCCTGTTTTGAGCTCATTGAAGAGGCCACGAATCTTGATTTGTTGAGAGTGCAAAGCATCCGATCGGAGAGCGGCTTGTTGATCTTGAACTAGGAACACGTGAGTTGTGAAGGCTGGCGATGTCGTTCACTAGTTGATCAACAATCTTCCCTATATCAAAGATAGTGGCATGAGTAGCATTGAGGCCGTAGTTGAGCACATCAATCTGCTGGGCCATAGAAGAAACGGTCCTGTTGAGCTGAGCTAGTTGGTCGTTGTTTGCTCGAAGAAGCTCCAGAATGGCGGGATCGCCAGCCAGTAGGTAGAAGGGTTAAGGTTGGCGTAAATATGGTGGTTGAAGGTTGTCAGGAGCGTGGTTTGGAGAAGAGGAAGAGAAGGGGTTTGGAGGAGAAGAGGGTTTGGAATCAACCTCAATGTCGAGTAGCTAAGCCGCTGGCGAGAGAAGTGAGAAGCGAGAGGAAGAAGAAGATACTTCTAAGAGGGAAGAAGGGATAGTCGGGTAGAAGAATGAAGTTAGGAGAGGAAGGAGAAGGATAGAGAAGGTCGATATGGAGGAGAAGTCAAAGAGAAAAGAGTGAGTGGCAGAGGAGATGGAGGGAAAAAGAATTTGGTAGAGATCAGAAGAGATAGAGATAGGAGTAAGGTATTGAGAAATAGGGGGAAAGATTTCTGGCAGGAAGGCGGTTTGATACAGAAGAGTAGATATGTGAGGGGCAAGAGGAGAGAAATGTTCTGGCATAGAAAAGGAAGGAGAGGAGGTAGATGGAGCGAGTTTGAAGGAGCGGGTATAATGGCTAAAGTGGTGTCGGAAGAATGGTGGAGATGGGTTCGGGTGAATGGGGTGGAGAAGGGATAGAGTCTTGAGGTGGAGAGGGTGATAGAGCCACGACTTCTTACGGTCTGCGTTTTTTGGCTTGGGAGGCGGGGAAGAATGCTCCTCCTCAACAACGAGGGGTTGAAGAGGGAATGGGTGAAGAAGGGGTGGCGGCTCTCCTCCCAACAGACAGCCGAGGCATTGAAGAAGTGAGTGGAGGGGAGGAAGAAGAGATTGGAGAGGAAGGTGGGATGAAGGGAATGAATGGTTCAAGGCTCGGTGCGTTTGGTTTTTCGTTATGGGACGAAGGGGAGCAGCTTCTCTCGGTTCGGCGGCCGACGGGTATAGAAGTAGGAGCGGATGAAGCGGCAAATTTTCTTCTTTTTCTTTCTAGATGGAGGACCGATGAGGATGAAAGCAAAGAAGTGCTTGAGGAAGAAGCTAAGAACTTTCCTCTTTTTGGGGACCAAGCTCCTCAGCGGCCAGATGAGGTTCTTTTCTTTGAAGGGAGCGGGAGGCAGGCAAAGGTTTTGAAGAGCGACCTTCAAAGCCAACTTCTTTAGAGAGCTTCTTGCTCACTGCAGCCATGAATGAATCCATCGTTGTCTCGTGATTGATCCCGATGACTTTGAGAGGTGGGGATTCAGAGCATGGATAATGACTAAAGGGTGAAGACCCTGTGGGATTCTCTTCTCATTCTTGACAAATTTTTGATAATTGATGATGAAGGTGCTGGTAAACTGGATCGATTTCTGAACCTTCTTCATCTCAAAATTGAACATATGAGTGTGAAGTTTTGTGTTTGATCCGAAGAAGAGCGTTGATAAGTTCGACGAAGGCCGCTTCTCGCTTCAAATAAGCCTTTACCGCTTCTAAGCATCACACAAAGGCCACTCAAAGAGGATCGAGCCCAGTTGAGTCTGATGTTGAGAATGACAGCAGAGGTGTACTCTAGCTGGTCGGAGGTCATTATATCGTGGGTGCCGTTTTTGAAGATTAGACTCTTGTCAAACAAGTGGCTGATGAAGTAGACATCATCCTCAAACAAAGTCCGCTTCATCTTCGCAGCAGCCTCTCTTGGTGTGTTCTCACCACGCATATATGACCAGCAAAGGGTCTTTTCAAAGACGATCGAGTGAAGTTGGACCATCGAACTCCACGCCAATAATCTTGGCGATTCCGAGGCAGCGATGATAGTGATGGTAACATTCGACCACAAATTTGTGATGGATAACCTTGAATCATTCGATCGTAGCCTTCCGATAGAATTCTTGACCAAATAGATAATCAAGTCTCCATCCTCCAACATGAACAAGGGCGTAATGCCTCGGTTGACCGTTCAGTCGTCTACTATCTTGACCCCAAGAAGATAAGCACGAGCATGTTAGGTCAATACACATCCCTGATGATACATAGTTGGGGGCAATTTTGGAATGTCAGAGTCGATGTTCGAGGTTTGTGTAGGAATGGCAGAAGTTGAAGAAGTACCAGCCTAAGAAAGTACAGAACAAGAAATTAGGGCAAGAACTTGAGATTTCAAAAGCGAAGCTTTAAGCCCTAAAAAAATCTGGACAACTCATGGAATGCTATATATGGTCAAAATATAACTTAAAATGCTGAAATCGACAGTTCAAGAACATTTATAAGAGGGTATTATCGTAAATGAACAAAGAAGAATTTGAAGATTTAACATTTATGCGACGCTACATGAAATAATAATGGCGTAATTATAGATGAGATAGCATACTTAACTCGCATCGAGATTACGGTTAGGGTTCGAATTTCTTACCATTTTCAAGATTTGCGTAAGGAGAAGAAGTAAATGTCGTGAAGCAGAATCAACTATCGAGCAGGCGAAGGAAGTAGAAAATTTTTAGAGAGAAAAGCTTTAGAGAGAGAATAGAAAGAGACGCTTTGGTAAAAGAACTTTTTGGCGGTTGAGGGTTTATAAAGCGGGCGTGCCATCGGTCATAGAGACTTGTGAAGCGTCATTAAGTCGACGCCTTTTGATGACAAGACTTAATGAATGACGGCTTTTAGGAAAGAGAAAAGGGCCTTTTCAAATATTCACTCAACCAATTTCAAAACTGGTCCCTCATAATTTGCATAAGCCTCCCTCTCAAAATTATAGTTTAGAAAACTTATTTTTCTTTTAGTGACTTTAGAAATTCTTGATTTAAAATATTTGAAAGTAATAAGTCTGCTCAAAATAAATTTTCAAGTCTCTTAAAATAAATTTTCAAGTTCGCAAATAAAATTGAGAAACATTATTTTGGAAATGTTACATATTATAATGAAAAAATTAATTTTAGATAAAATTAAGCAATTGGGTCAAGCATACCAAGTTTCTCTCCCTTAGATAAGCAAACCTGCTTCTAGAGCTTTGGTGAAGATGTCTGCTAGTTGATGGTCAGTTGAAATATACTTCATGCTAATGTTTCTCTTTTCTACATTGTCCCTTAGAAAGTGATATCGAACATCGATATGCTTTGTCTTGGAATGCATCACGGGATTGTATGTGATAGAGATTCGAGGTGTTATCACACATGATTGGCGCGATCTGCTACTTTGATGTCGTAGTCTACTAACCTGATTTGCTTGATCCAGCAGCTGACGTAAACTAGCCTACAGCCAGCCTATGCACTGGCTTTTGGTGGTGGAATTCGAGACGATGCTTGTTTCTTGCTAGCCCAAGAGACGAGTCTGTCTCCTAGAAATTGACAAGTTCCACTAGTGCTTTTTCTGTCAATTTGGCAACAAAGATAGTCTCTGGCTCAGAGTATCCAACCAAGTTGAAAGATGATTCTCTAGGATACCGAGATACCTAAGTTGGTGGTATCGATACGTATTTGATGATTCTTTTGGTCGCAAGAAGATGTGACTCACGAGGGTCTCAGCTTGAAATCTAGCACACACCCCAACAAAGATACACTATGTCGATGCTGGGCGGTGAGGTAGAGCAGATCCAATTATCCCCTATAGTGGGTGATATCAACTTTCTTTCCTTGTAAGTCTTTTGTAAGTTTGCATCTAGCGACCATTGGAGTATCAAATGTGTTTGTCAAGCTTCTTGTTTCAATCCAAATTTTTGACAAGATCTTTAGCATACTTGGATTGGACTGATGAATATCCCTTTGTTGGACTGTTGAATTTGAAGACCCAAGAAGAATGTGAGTTCTCCCATCATACTCATTTGAAACTTGCCGGTACCATAAGTGTTTCAAATCGCTATACGCCTTCTCATTTGTGGATCCGAAATAATATCATCAACGTAAATCTGCACTCACAGAGAATGACCTTTGTGCTTGAGAATGAAGAGAGTGGTGTCAATCTTGCCTCGCATGAAACCTTGTTCAACCAGAAATTTAGAAAGGGTTTCATACCGGTGCTCGGGAGCTGCTTGCTTTTAAGACCATAGAGCCTTCTTAAGCTTGTAAACATGAGTTTCTTTCCCTTTTTCTACAAAGCCTCGGAGGTTGAGCAACGTAAATCGTTTCTTGAAGATCACCATTAAGAAACGCGCTCTTGACATCCATTTGGTATAAAGACAAAGTCTTTGTATGTAAAGATAGGCTAAGAAAATTCGAGAAGCCTAATTCTACAGAGCGAATGTTTCATCATAGTCGATTCCTTCTTCTTGGCGATATCCTTAGGCAACAAGTCTTGCTTTGTTCCTCACTATGTTTCCATCCTCATCCTTCTTGTTTTCGAACACCCATTTTGTGCCGATGACAAGATGATCGCTAGTGCTTTGGAACTAGCTTCCATACTTGACATCGCTCAAATTGTTGAAGTTCTTCTTGTATGGGCTTCCACCAACTTGGATCTTGAAGAGCTTCTTCGACCTTCTTTTGGCTTTTTCTTCCGAGACAAATGCAAAGACGCAGAACATACATTCATTTTTGTAAGATCTTACAGTCCGTACTCCAACATGAATGTCACCAATGATTTGAGATCGGATGATCTTTGCATGTTCTTATGAGGGAATATGATGAGTTCTTCTTTGTTTCTACATGACAAGGTTCGAGGAAGGAGAGCTATAGAAAGATCAGGAGTGAGTTGTGTTCGAATTTGGCTCATAGGTGAGTTAGGAATAGAGTTTTCGGGTTGAGAAACAAAAGGTTCTTGGGGTTTTCTTGAGCCGGGGTTGAAGTCTTACGGTGACCCGTTTGTCAAGAAGTGATGGTCGGGAATGTTTGATTGAGTTCTTTGGTGAAGGATTTAGGGTTGATGGTTGGGATGTACAATGCCGACATTAACAAAGTCATCGGCAACATTTGGAGCCATGTGGCTCTAATAAATCAAATTCATCAAATGAAACATGAGCGATTCAACTATTTTTTAATGAGCGTTTGTTGAAAACCACTGTATAAGCTTTGGAGTGTAAGGCATAACCCAAAAATACACTTCATCGGCTTTATGATCAAATTTGCCTC
>CM028377.1:141454707-141480450 GCA_013146195.2 Codonopsis lanceolata
ATCGTCATCATCTCCAAATTTCTTTAAAAATATATTTAAAAAATTTATTTAATTCAAAATATTCATCCTCGAGTCTAAGTGTGGTAGCGCTAGTCGTGATCAATGAGGAGATTAATGCAATGAACCGCATAGTTATGCGTAGATCCCTCAGAATTTACTTAATTTTGCGAAACTTTTACTTTTCTCCAAATTCTTCATGCACTCACACAGTCATAATTATGGATTGATTAGAATAGTTTTATAAAGTTTATAACACCTATTTCACTTCAACAAGATATGCACAAGAATATGATGCATAGCCATTCGAACATAATTGTTGCATTAAATTGTAACTTAGGGTCAATTGCATGATAGTTAGATCCTTGGATTTTTCTCATTTATATATCTCAAGCACACTTTCGAACCGTGTATGCATGTTAGTCTCAATTGTCCCTACCATGCGTCTTAGCGAATGCTTATGTGAAATCGGTGATGCTAAACATTCAACCCCAATTCCCATAGTTGATATGATATTTTGTGTTGTCTTACTTGCTTTAAATACTATATGAGCATTTGGCATTAAGAAATGATTTAGGCCATCTTTGGATCGTTAGAGCCTAAATATTCCACGACCTATACTAAATATATCCCTAGTGTCCCCTTTGAGCCTAATGAAAAAGAATGGAGTGTGCTAAGCACACTATTGAAACCCCATTCGCCATCGTTTCTATTACCCACATTAACTTAACCCTAAAAGCCTATACACTTTAGCCTACCCTTTGAGAGAGTAGGATGTGGGTGGGAAATTGATTTTGGAGGACCACTTCTTTTCGGTTAGGCTATTTTTTCGTAAACTTCTTCTTCCGAAATTAAATCGAAAAAAAAAAAATCATATGTCGACGAAAAAATGAAACGGAAGAAGAAGAGTGTAAACAAAGATTCAAATGGAAGCATAGCTTTCAAGAGAAAATATATTTAAAAATTATCTGATAAGAATGATGATTTTTTAGAAGAATATATTGCCCAAAACAAGTTTTGAAGAAAAATGAAAAAGCACCCTCCACTTGTGGTCTTGGGTCTAGCCTAAATAGGAAAACTTCCTTTGCTTGGAAGTATGAGGGATAAGGGTAGTCTTACTCTCTCACTTTGAATTCCTAGTCCCTTTCCATCAAATCCCCAACACCTTGGCCTTACATTACAAGCTAAAAAGTCCTAATGATCTTCTTGCTTATGTTGTTTTCTTGTCAAGTGAGTAACATGAAATTGATCACACACTTCATAATCACATTGTTACCCTAAAGCTCACGTTAGCATAATCTTAGCTATTACAAGTCATTGGGATAGGAGAGCATTGTATGTCATACATAGAAGTGCATGGGATGGATGTATAAGTCTTTTAAATCCTTGGGACCTTTACATGCATGGCCGGCCGGGTTTGGATGGTAGATCTCATACTTCTTAATGCATGATTTTCTATTAAACTTGATTTTCATATGAATGTGGTGTTTAGCTTAATAAACTGTTTTAGTTAAGATATTCTTTAAGACGGGTGATCACACACACAGGAGAAATTATAAGTAGTAGCAGATCTTAAGAAAAGACTAGTTGGTTTTATATGACTAAGCTCTGCATATATGTGGTGAGCACCAAAAGCGAGATTACATGCATGCCATACACTATAACTTGAGATGAAGCCAAAAGATTTTATGTTTTATGTTTAGTTTAATTTTATTTGCTTTTGTATTTATTTGTTTTTTGTATTTATCGCATAGTCGAGTCACTCGAAAGAGTCTCCTTGAGTTTGTGGGTTTATAGAGGAGTGTAAATAGTGTCACCCTCACAAAAAGATTTTTGTTTTGTTATATTTATGTTTTTGTATTTATAAGTTTATTTGTTTACTCGTGGACGAGCAAAGTTCAAGTTTGGGGTATTTGATCGATATTTTATACGTCGATTTTATATACTTCTATGACTTAAATTATGCTATTTCACGAGGCTTTTTGATTTACTAATATATGTTTTAGGTGAGTTTATAAGTTTCAGGATTATTTGTGAAAATACATGAAACTCGAGGGTTTTTAAGTGCAAAATTTCAAGAAGAGTAGAAAAAATAAAGAAAGATGAAAATGTCCAATGCTTGGACACCTTGCGGACGCAAGGTGCCTCGGAACTGCGGCCTTGCAAGTGAAGTCTGAGTCCTCGAGCGGCAACCAAGAAATCAGACCACCCTGCTTTGGAGACGCTGGGGCGCAGGGTACCGGCGCTGCAATGACCGCAAAGATGGTTGATCACGACTTGTTCGGATTTTTCACACAGTCATTCGATTCAATTACAACTCAGGTATATATAAAAGCCGGAGGAGAGCGAAAAGGAGGGCGTGGGAAGCTCTCTTAGGTAGTTTTTAGGTAGTTTTTAGATTGGTTTGTAATTTGCCAACTATCCATGAAACCCGAAAATGTCGTTTTGTAGAGTTTGTAAATAACATTTCTAGTGGGTAGAAGCTCTTGACTTTGTATACTTCTAATTGATATAAGGTCGCGTCACTGCGCTCTTATTAATATACTCTTTACTTATCAAAAAAAAAATCCCATTTGTCCATTCATTCGATCTTAAAAAGGCACATAAAAGCGATAATTGTTTAGTCACTTTTTGAGGACATGATCTGTGACGAAACCCGAGCTGAAGAAAGGCACCAGTATGATTTAAAGTGAAACCATCTCGAACAAGCTTTCTTTAAGATGATCTATGCTAACATAGTTGCCTTTTTGGAGATACATATAAGCTCGGATATTGATGGTAGGTATCCAAAAGATCAAGGGAATAAAAAGAAGGAAAGCTACATCTATATAGAAGCAAAAGTACGATGAGAAATTTAAAATGTAGCATGATTAACTAGAACTAATTTGAATTTCCTTGGAAGTCAATATGGAAAGCAAGAGTTCCCATCAAGTTGCCTTTTTTTTGCAGGAGGCATCTAAGCGAAGCAATTCTTACGGGTGAAAATCCGAGGAGAAGAAAGAAGATTTATGTTAGCAGGCGCTTTATTTTATTTATTTTTTAATATTTTTTTATTTTTTTAATATTTTTTTTATTTCTTACACATAAAGCACTTGTTGATGTACTGGAGGTGGTATAGTTAGAGATAGCCGGGGCAACATGGTGGGAGTTTTTTCCAACTTTTATGGTGATGGCTCTAACATGCGGGCATAAATTTTCGCACTTAGAGATGGTTCTGATTATGTAGGGATTTAGGGCTCGCTTCGGTTGAGGTGGAGTCGAGACTCTTTGGTGGCTGTTTTTTGGTTCTTCGGGGGTTAAATAATTGGCAGTGGCGGTATACCTATGACTTCGCATTTGTGTCGGGGGCTGCTTGGGAAAGTATGGTCTCTCTCATGTTTATAGAGAGAAGAATCATGTAGAGATAGATTGGTACTTTGGCTCATGATCACGAGGAATAGTCATACTTATCATAGTAGGCTATCTCTTCCTAGTTGATTCAGGTTGGCTCTTGGTCATGATGAGAGAGGTCTTTATAGTTTTAGTCCTTGATTATTTGTGTAGAGATTTTTGTTTAGAGGTAAGGCTCCTTTGTCCCCCCGTTTGTGGGTAAGGCTGGTTGTCCCCCTCCTGGTTGTTCTTTATTTTGTCGTTTTTTAATACAATCCGCAGGTGCCGCCCTACTTCCTTAAAAAAAAAGAAGGTAGTTTTAGATTGTATAACATAGTTAGATTCTGTAATTCCAAGTATTGAAGATCAAATCATGTATCCGATCATCTCCATGTGCTGTTCATTGTCTATGATGAACTAAATCATCCATAATCTAGGAGGTGAGAGGTAACTTGTATCGAATTTATGTTTTGATTCTTATATATATGTTCATTCAATGCTTGTTGATTGTGTTGTTTATCAACCCCTATATTATTTTGCTTTGAACAAATGAATGTAATCGCAAATAATAAAGGCTTAGAGGTGCGGATAACTGCATGACCAAGTGCATATGTCGTACACTGGCTCACCAACACAATAAATTGGACCTATCGATGCACGAGAGTGATAAGTTAGGACCAGGTTCTTACATGATCTAGGTGACAAATAGATCATAAATCTAGGTGACAACTAGATTAACAGTTCATGTGCTTAGGATATAGAATGGATGAATTTTTGGGGATGGAGGTCGAACCAATTGTTCAACAGACTATATCTATTTTTAGTGAACGAACCCAAGACATTGAATGATATTATTATGAATTGAACATAAAGGAGATACAAGTGAAACCCAGAATCCTAGATTGCCACTCACCATAAGATCTTCATATCTGTTATTACTATCTAATTAGTTAAGCATCTATAAATAGTAGTTAGAGTAAAATTAAACATAAAACCCCCCCTTAGGTTAATAATTTGCTATTGATAAATTGCACTATTCGTGATCACTTATCTCTGTGGGTTCGACCCTTGCTTCCAATACTATTCTATAATAGTCTTGTTCACTTGCAAGGAAAAAGATTAAATAAAACATCAATCACCCAGCTATAAATACTGCCATTAAAGACTGAAGAAAACAATGCTCTGAATCTATCCAACAACATCAAGCTTTATACTCAGTGCATTCAAGAGATCGTTAACTGATCATCGAAGTCCTCAACAAAAACAAGAAGATCTGCATCAACTCTTACTCATTTACTTCTTATTGTTGTAATCTTACTATTCTTCTACACTTTGAATATTCTACTTTACCAGATATTCAATTCCCCCACCCCAAACACAAGTCAAATATTTTGTACATAATCCATTGGATATTTCTGTAATAGAACTAGTGGAAAATATAGTGCAAATTTAAATCAAAGGTTGACTGCCTTGGTGGTGGGCGTAGCACTCATTATAGTGCGAGCCATCACAAAACACATGTGTTAATCTTCCTCTGTTGATTACTGTTTTAATACTGTCATTCATTTCCTTAACTTATTCCTTTAGCAGCAAACTTAAGTAATCAGCTAAGTCTACCGGTAGTGTTTCACCGACAGACTTGATCTGTCTTCCTATCAAGTCTTCCGCTCCTTCAATCTCTTCATTAGATTGCAAGTGCTTGTTTTAGGAATTATTACAAAAAGTTTTAAGTGTTTAATAAGCTATTCAACCCCCCCCCCTTCTAGCTTATTATTATGCCATTTGGGACTAACAGTTGGTATCAGAGCTAAACTCTTCGAAAACTAGTTTTTCAAAGACTAACTTCTTTAAAGACAAGATCCAATGGCACAAACACATTACATGCTACCTACGTAAAATGCGAACCATGTCCCAATATTGGATGAATGCCATTTCGATGTTTGAAAGGATAAGATAATGTACTTTATGAATTCTATTGACAACATGTTATGGAAGTGCGTTCTAGAAGGACGTCATGTAGCAATGAAGCCAAATTTTCTAGCATCCGTTGGTGGAAATCCTCCAGAAGTTCCAAAATAAGAATTAGAATGGATTGAGGACGAAAGAAAACTAGTAGAGCTGGATAATAAAGTCATTAACATCATCACAAACTCACTAGACACCAGTACGTACCAACAAGTGATACGGTGTACGTCTGCCAAAGAAATGTGGAAAGCTCTTGTCGAATACTTAGAAGGAGACCAAGATACAAGAGATAACAGAAAGTACACCTTCATCCAGCAATTCAACTCCTTCAAAAAGGATCCCAAGGAGACTTTGAGACAAGCATACGATCGCTTCAGCGAGGTAATAAATAGTTGTTTTTCTCTTGGTAAAACTTATGACAAGAAAGAAATGAACATGAGATTTCTAGGCTCTCTAGGTAGTCTGTGGCATGTTAAGATTATCGCCATGAAGGAATCTAAAAACTTAAATGAAATGAATCTTCGTAGTCTTTATGCAAGTTTAAAGGTTTACGAGCTCGAAGTTAGTCAAGCTCTAGAGCAGGACAAACAGTTCAAAACTTTATCCTTACCCGACCATGGTACAGTAACTCGATTGAAGACAAACCCTCTACTTCTTCCGATTGAAAATGATTTTCTTTCAGATGAACAATTTGCCATGTTTGTAAAACGCTTTAAAAAATTTGCAATATATGGAAGACAGCAACCTTTTAGAAAATATGCTAAAAGCCCATCTAACAATGAGCTCGTGTGTTATAACTGTAGAAAACCTGGTCATTTTGCATCTAAATGTCCGAAGACAAAGCTTGAAGCATACCGAAAGCCTCCTTGTAAAAAAATTCAAAAACAAAAGGGTATGCTGGCTGAAGATATTGAAGAGAAACAGGTTGCTACATGGTTTGAGACGGATTCAGAAGAGGATGAGGACGATTGTGAGCAAGCCAACATATGCTTAATAGCTCATGAGTCAAGTCCCACCTATGACTTTGAACATGAAGTCGAAATCTCACCTAATCCCTTCGTAAAAAGTGAGATCAACTTTGAAAGCTTAAGTAAGGAAGAACTACTCAAGGATAATCAAGAAATGCTTGAGGAGTTCAACTCTTTCATAATAACCTATGTAAAACTCACGAAGAACTATGAAAAGCTTGCCGCTGAGAAATCTCTGCTGGCAGTTGAGATTCAAACTCTCAATAGCTGTCATCAGGAGAGTATCAAGCTAAAAGGAGAAAACAAATTCCTTTGTGACAAAATTGATTGCTTGACTGAGCACATCAAAGGGATAGACCTGGAGAAAATTGCCTTGCAAAAGACAATTGACTCCTGGAACAGCTCTAAGGAAACCTTTGAAGGAATCCTCTCTAGCCAAAAGCCAAGTGAAGATAAATCAGGCTTAAGCTATAATGATGAGCCCATCATTGCATACTCTTCAGTCACAGAGAAAGGTGAAACCTCCGAGACTTCTCATGATACTTCCTTCTCTAAACAGACCTTGGAAACAAGGGTAAAAATGGACTTGGCTATACAAGTGTACCATATGTTTACCCCAGGACTCACGAAGGGAAAGCCAAAGAGACTGCTTCTAATGAGAAGCTTGTTAAAGGAAGGACAGAGAAATCAAAGTCTTCCGACAGCAACTCTGCTAAAGCAAAGTTAGCTGGCGGTAAACTAACAAGATCTCTGCTAGTGCCTATCAAGTTTCTCTATGAAATGGCCAAGGCTCCCAAGCTAGATGACAATAAACTTAAAGGAATTCTGTTGAATCATCCTAAATCTGCTAACACCAGACCAACCAAGGCTAAGTCTGTTGGTAACAGATCAATAAAGATTTACCAGAAACCCCTTAAGCCTACTGTCAACAAGAAAGCTGAACCCAAGACTGCTGTTAGAAAGAAGGAAAGTCACAAGCACTCTACATCAAAAGCTAATCACAGTCATCCATGGAACTTTCATCTTTGCCATTCTTGCAATTGTTTAGGCCATCTGGCCCCAGAATGCCTGCTAAGGTTCACACCAAAATTTGAGAGACCTAGTTCTCTCAAGGTTAGGCAAATATGGGTCCCAAAAGGTTGCTAATCCTTAGGACCCAAAAGAAAATAAAGAGGACCTTGTTCCTTTAACTTTTTCAGGTCTGCTTCATGGCTATATATTCAAGAGATAAGGACATCTGGTACCTCGATAGTGGCTGTTCAAGGCACATGACAAGGAACAGAAGCCTACTCTCAGATATAGCAGAAACTGTAGACACCCTAATTTCGTACCCCTGGTATGTAACTCTAGCATGTGATATCAAGACCTATTGAAACTTAACAAATGTCAAGTTACATGAGTTAAAAGTGCGAAAGGACAAAGCAGAATGTGCAAAACAGTAAAATGTAGGGGCTAAAGCGTCAAAATTAGAACTTGAAACAGTGGCTTGGCGCGGCCAGAAGAAGGCCTTGGCGCGGTGCCCATGGAGGTATATGGCAGCGCCCAGAAAGCTACAGTGTAGCTACAGTGCCTCCCCAGTTAACGTATTGTGCAACTTTTGATGCGCGGTGTACAATGAAATGAAGCGCCAAGAGAGAAAAAGAATTCCCCGACTTCAGCCTATAAATAGGGAGCTTAGGGTCTGCCTTCGACACACCAATCAGTGATCAAAAACTCTCCGCGTCCTCGTTACGCTAAGAGAAAATAGAGCGAGAGTGATAGTGAGTTCCTCCTAAAAAGACTCAAAGCCCTGCCGAAACTTCGCCAAACCTAAATCCAACCGTTCAAAGTGATCCTTAGCCCTCTAGTTAGGTATCCACCCTATTTTCCCGGTCCAAAAACCTCGGAAAGAGCAGTTGCTCTGCCCGAGTGAAAATGCCAAAACCACAAAAAATAAGTCGTTACTACGCCCGGCGGCGGCAGTATAAAAGTCTCCCTCTCGAGAAAGGCGAGCACACCACGCTCTAAAAGGTAAAACATTTAAGAGTATTTATTTTATAAAGTTATTTTCAAATTCGGTCCGATGTAAAAATAATATAAGCCGTTGTGCTGCCCGGATTTAGTTAGGAAATACTATGTAAAAGAGCCGTTATTATGGCCAAATATTTTTAAATGTATTTGTAATTATTGTAAGAGGCAGTACAAGTCGTAAATAATGTAGCCATGGATGTATTGCTTTTATTTCCTGTCTTTTAATGCTTTGTTTATTTGCTAAATAAATATAACAAAAAACATACTTTAGCAAAAAACCGCTTTTGAGACCGAAAGAGCGAGTTGGGTGCCAAGCACCTTCCCAACTCGTAACTTAGCCTCCGAACCCGTTTTGCAATCTCTAGTTTTCTTTTTGGTTTTTCTTTATTTTTTCCTTAAAATAAAGATGGCGACTCTATAAAACATTTTGGATCCGATTGGGCGTCACACTCCTTTCTTGCACTTTCTCCGTTTTCCCTAAAAATGGAGAATGAGAATGAAAGGTGATGTATTCCTATATCCCGGTATCCCTAAAAAGGGATAGCTTGATATAGAAAACTCAAAACACTCATAGTGATCCGAAATAGGCCACAAGGCAATTTTCATAAAATCCATAGTGGGGCCTCGCAACATCCTTTTTTGCACTTTTCTGTTTTCCCCTAAAAAATGGAGAATGGGAATGAAAGAGTGATGCATTCCTATATCCTGGTATCCCCTAAAAAAAGGATAACTTGATGTAGAAAACTCAAAGCTCTCATATTGCACCAAAAATTCACTGAAGTTACCGAGGCGTATTCAAATGTGCTATTTTAGACAGCACTCCTCTCGCACTTTTAATTTCGTCTTCCCCTAAACAAGGGAGAATGGAATGTGAGCAGTGGTGTCCCGCATCCGCACCCATCCAAGGGCCAGGGGCGGGCGCGATCCGGGAACCAGCGATGGCGACTCTTTGGGGAGATCGTTTTTATTTTAAATAAAAATGGAGGGCTAGACTCATAAAAAAAACTTTTTGGTTTTTCTTTGTTTCTGGCTAAAGTATGCTCGTTATATTAATTTATGCATTTGAATATCTTGTTCCTATACATTCGTGTCTATATTTGTGGATATGATCCTCCATCTTGCAGCAGTTTCATTCCAGTAACTGTTACAAGTATGTTTAAAAATATGTATTTTTCAAAAAAAAAAATCAAGATCAATATATATATATATATATATATATATATATATATATATATATATATATATCATATATATATTTGCAATAAAATTTCAGGCAGCACAATAAAGGGTCGGGGCTTTATTTTAATATTGCTTCATTTTCGGCTCTATATTATTATTTTGTTCCGTTTATTATTTTTATTCTGCAAAATATGTATATATTTGCATTCATTCTGCCATTTTATTTTGGGGATTAGGACCAATTTGTAATTAATAGGAATAGATAGATTCCCCGCTTTTCTTTCCATTTCTTAATGTGATTGGCTTGCTTGCTCGCGCTCAAACTAAAAAAGCCGAGAAAATCTACAAATAGCACAGCAAGACATGTCATATCTGTTTTATATCTCTGAAAAAAAAAGATTTTACTGCTTTTTAGAGGCTGCACACACGCGCACGCATATAAATATATTCCGAACTGCTACCCTACACCATGGCCATCCTACCCCCTGCATAAGCCATCGTTAGAAATTAGAATGCATATAGATTTTCAGGACACTTCAAAGTCCGACCGGTTTTTGCATTTTTGAATCGTGGGTCAGCCCCTGTAAAAAAATGATGAAAAAAAAAGTAAAAAAAAATGCATAAGTCAAAAATATATATATATACAAGATAAATTGTGCAAGAAAAAAAAATAAATACACATGGGCTGATTTATTATTCTCTGATGCTCGACCTAGATCATTTCGAATGGTGGATCCTGAAAAGAGTATAGGCCCTTCGCCTGGGATCAGTCCGATCTTGGGGAGTCGAAAGGCAGGTGGAATACGTTGGTCCTATACTCTGGAGAAAGAATCTATTGTTCCAGGAAAAGTCATGAAACCGTCAAAATAAAGCAGGTGCTTATCCGATCAATTGTAGGAAAAATAAATAATAATAATAAAATATTAATAAAGGCACGCTATACTCCAAGCCCAAAAAGCCTTCAGTCAGCCTTCTGATACCTCCAAACCCATTTTCCTCAGAAACCTGGCCCGAATTTGGAAAGGTAGGATAGTACTGGCCGGTTGATACGGGATACGGGTACAAAAACCAGATCAGAAAGTATCAGAAATAGACCGGATAAGGGCGGTATCAGTTCAAAAGGCGCAGATCCGAGCAAAATGGCCGCTAAAGATAAACAAGCTATGATGGGAACTAGCAATGATTGGAATAGCTGGGAACCAGAAAAAGAAACTCCTAAGTATGCACCTCCTCCTAGACTTGAGGCCTGGTTAAAAGAAGAATTGGATGCCCATGCGGAAAGAATAACGAATTCCGTGATGAATGATCTTTTAGCAGGTTTCTCAGAAACTCTTGCCGCCTTCTCCCAAAAGATCAAAATCCCAAAATATGTTCCTAATACTTCTTGCCTCCCTGAAGTAAACTGTCCTGATACCTCAAAAAATATCATTTTCCAAGCCTATGGGAAGCCACCAAGTGCTAGCCATCAACCAAATATTAATCCCTTGGCCCAAGGTAATATGATTTCAAATGCTCATAATTCTAATCCATATCCTCCATAAATCAACCCCGATCTCTTTCACCTAGATGTCTGCTACCATAACCAAAAGAATTATCTTCCTCTCAATCCCTCAAATATTTATTCTCAACAATTGACCCCAGGGATTCCAAAAGAAATTATTTGTATACCAGAAAAGGAACCTCTCTTAAACCAGGGTCCAGACAGCCCGATCCAAGTGCAGTACTATCCAAGGGAGAAAACTCCTCCCAGCTGTTTGACCAAACCACAATCTGGTAATTTACCCAGGCCGAGAGAAAAGAATGAAATAATTCCAAGGCACTATGATGATCTACCTGCCCCAAGGTCTATGTAGACACCCCAATTTCGTACCCCTGGTATGTAACTCTGGCATGTGATATCAAGAACTGTTGAAACTTAACAAATGTCAAGTTACAGGAGTTAAAAAATGCAAAAGGCAAAGTAGGATGCGCAAAACAATAAAATGCGAGGGATAAAAGTGAAAATTCAAGGCTGGAATAGTGCTCTGGCGCGGCACCAATAAAGGTTTATGGCGGCGCCCAACTAGCTACAGTGCACCCCGGACTTAACGCATTGTTCAACTTGTGAAGCGCGGTGTACAAGGATTTGAAGCGCCAAGAGAGAAAAAGTAATCCTCGATGAGTCCCTCATTCAGCCTATAAATAGAGAGTTCGGGGCTCACTTTCAGACACTCTCTAAACACCAAACACCGATCAGTGATCACAAACTCTCCGCGTCCTCGTTACGCTGAGAAAATAGAGAGCGAAGTGAGATAGGGAGTGATCCTCCTATAAAGCCTCGAAGCCCTGCCAAAACTCCGCCAAACCTAAAACCAACCGGTCAAAGTGATCCCTAGCCCTCTAGTTAGGTATCCACCCTATTTCCCCGGTCCAAAACCCTCGGAAAGAGCCGTTGCTCTGCCCGAGTAAAAAGGCCAAAACCACTAAAAATAAGCCCTTGTTCTGCCCAAATTCAGCCAGTAGAAAGTAGGCAAGCACCAAAAATAAGCCAGTTACTGCGGCGGCGGCGGCATAAAAAGTCTCCCCTCTCGAGAAAGACAGAGGCGAGCACACCACGCTCGAAAGGTAAAACTTTAAAAGCATTTATTTTATAAAAGTTATTTTAAATCCGCCCGATGTAGAAAATATAAGCCGTTGTGCTGCCCGGATTTAGTTAGAAAATACTATGTAAAAGAGCCGTTATTATGACCAAATATTTTTAAATGTATTTGTAATTATTGTAAGGAGACGGCTGCAAGTCCGTAAATAATGTAGCCATGGATGTATTTGCTTTTATTTCTTGTCTTTTAATGCTTTGTTTATTTGCTAAATAAATATAACAAAAAACATACTTTAGCCAAAAACCGCTTTTGAGACCGAAAGGGCGAGTTGGGTGCCTAGCACCTTCCCAACTCATAACTTAGCCTCCGAACCCGTTTTTGCAATCTCTTGTTTTTCTTTTTTGGTTTTTCTTTATTTCTTCCTTAAAATAAAGATGACGACTCTATAAAATATTTTGGATCTAGTGGGGTGTCGCAACACTCCTTTCTTGCACTTTTCTGTTTTTCCCTAAAAAAGGGAGAATGTGAATGAAAGGGTGATGTATTCCTATATCCTGGTATCCCCTAAACAAGGGATAACTTGATGCAGAAAACCCAAAGCACTCATAGTGATCCGAAATAGGCCATAAGGCAATTTTCATAAAATCCATAGTGGGGCCTCGCAACATCCTTTCTTGCACTTTTCCGTTTTCCCCTAAAAAAAGGAGAATGAGAATGAAAAGGTGATGTATTCCTATATCCTGGTATCCCCTAAATAAGGGATAACTTGATGTAGAAAACTCAAAACTCCCATATTGGACCAAAAATCCACTAAAGTCAACCGAGGTGTATTCAAACGCGCTATCTTAGACAACACTCCTCTCGCACTTTTAATTTCGTCTTCCCCTAAACAAGGGAGGATGGAATGAGAAGCGATGGTGTCCGCATCGCGTGTACGTGCACCCATCCAAGGGCGGCGGGCTGGCGCATCTTGCGACCCATGGCGACTCTGTTGGGGAAATCGTTTTTATTTTAAATAAAAATGGAGGGCTAGACTCATAAAAAAAATTTTTGTTTTTCTTTGTTTCTGGCTAAAGTATGCTTGTTATATTAATTTATGCATTTGAATATTGCGTTCCTATACATCCGTGTCTATATTTGTGGATATGATCCTCCATCTTGCAGTAGTTTCCTTCCAGTAATTGTTACGGGTATGTTTAAAAATATGTGTTTTTCAAAAAAAAATATATATCAAAAAAAATTTGCAAAAAAAATATATGCAATAAAATTTCGGGCAGCACAATAAAAAGGCCGGTGCTTTATTTTTAATATTGCTTCATTTTCGGCTCTATATATATATATATATATATATATATATATATATATATATATATATATATATATGTTTTATTTATTCCTTTGATTCTGCAAAATATGTATATATTTGCATTTATTCTGTCATTTTATTTTGGAGACATAGGACCGATTTGTAATTAATAGGAATAGATAGATTCCCCGTTTTTTTTCTATTTCTTAATGTGATTGGTTTGCTTGCTTGCGCTCAAACTAAAAAAGCCGAGAAAATCCACAAATAACAGCAAGACATGCCATATCTGCTTTATTTTCTGTTTTATATCTGAAAACAAAAGATTTTACTGCTTTTTAGCTACCGCACACACGCGCACGCATATAAATATATTCCAAACTGCTACCCTACACCATGGCCAGCCTACCCCCTGCATGAGTCATCGCTAGAATGCATATAGATTCTCAGGACACTTCAAAGACCAACCGGTTTTTTGCATTACTGAATCGTGGGTCAGCCCCTGCAAAAAAAAAATGAAATGAATGAGATCAAAAAATAATAATAATAAAATGCGCAAGTAAAAAAAATGAATGATGATGAAAAAATAAATTGCGCAAGGAAAAGAATAAATACACAGGGGCTGATTTATTATTCTCTGATGCTCGACCTAGATCATTTCAAATGGTGGATCCTGGAAATAGTATATGTCATTCGCCTAGGATCAGTCCGATTTTGGGGAGTCGAAAGGCAAGTGGAATATGTTGGTCCTATACTCTGGAGAAAGAATCCATTGTTCCAGGAAAAGTCCTGAGACCGTCAAAATAAAGCGGGTGCTTATCCGGTCAATTGTAGGAAAAATAAATAAAATAATAAAATATACTAATAAAGGCACGTTGTACTCAAAACCCAAAAGCCTTCAGCCAGCCTTCAGATACCTCCATAACCCATTTTCCTTAGAAATATGGCCCGAATTTGGAAAGGCAGAGATAGTACTGGCCAGTTGATACGGGATACGGGCATAGAAATCAAATCAAAAAATATCAGGGGCAGATCAGATAAGGGCATAATCAGTTCAGAGGGTACAGGTCCGAGCAAAATGGCATCTAAAAATAAACAGGCTATGACAGGGCCTAACAATGATTGGAGCGACTAGGAATCAGGAAAAGAAACTCCTGAGTATGCACCTTCTCCTAAGTTTGAGGCCTGGCTAAAAGAAGGAGTGGACGCTCATACGGAAAGAATAACGAAGCAAGTGGTGGGTGATCTTTTAAAAGGTTTCTCAGAGGCTCTGGCTGCCCTCTCCCAAAAGGTCAAAATCTCAAAATATGTTCCTAATACTTCTCGCCTCCCTGAAGTAAATTGTCCCGATACCTCAGAAAATATCCTTTTCCATGCTTTTAGGAAACCACCAAGTGCCAGCCATCAGCCAAATAATGACCTCATTACCCAAAGTAATATGATTTCAAATGCCCATAATCCTAGTCCATATCCTCCATAAATCAACCCCGATCTAGCTCACCTAAATGTCTGCCATTACAACCAAAAGAATTATCTCCCTCTTGATCCCTCAAATACTTATTCTCAACAATCAACCCTAAGGGATTCCAAAAGAAGTAACTTGTGTACCAGAAAAAGAATCCCTCTTGGGCCAAGGTCCAGGCAACCCAATCCCAGTGCAATATTATCCAAGAGAAAAAAACTCCACCCAGCTGTTTGACCAAACCTCAATCGGGAAATCTGCCTAGGCCAAAAGGGAGAAAAGAAATAATTACGAGGCACTATGATGATCTACCTGCCTAAGGTCTGAAATATTCCAAACACTGTGGGTCCATGGGATACTTAAGCCCATGGTTAATTATCAACCACCCAATCCATTACCTGCTACATGTAGAGCTGTCAAAATGGGTTGGGCCCGTCGGGTCAGCCCACCCCGCCACCTAAAAATGGTGGGTTGGGTTGGGAAAATATGAACCCATTTAGAGACGGGTCAAACGGGTTGAGCCCACGCGGTTGGGGCGGGTTCGGGGCGGGCTGACCCGTCACTTGGAACTTGGAAGACACAAGACACGCAACAGTCAACACGCAAGTTGTATAGTTGTATTGTATATTTCTAAATTCTATCTAGATCTCAAAACTCAAAAGTCAAACCTCACAAACCCTTGGCTCTCCTCACTGCCGTCTGTCTGTCTCATGTCTGCTTGCAAATTGCAATTCGCATAGTCTCGATCTCGATGCAGAGTGACTGTGACTTTGTGACTTTGTGAGTCTGTGAATGGCTGTCTCAATTCTCAAATTGAATCTCCTAAGTCCTAACCCTTCGTCTTTCGAGATTCTCTGGTTCTCTCTTTATCTCTCATTCTCTCATTTAGCACATGATATACATATATACGGCCATAATTTTTTGGCAATGGCAGACGCAATTTCGCACGAACTAGAAGCAGGTTCACCACTCTTCCAAACTTCAACCATCGATCTGCCGGACTACCGAATGTTTGTGTTTGTTTTTGAAATTATTGAAAAACTTAGTATTTGTTTTTGATAAATAATGGTGAAAATCTGTTTGTTTTTTAGATTATTGAAAAACTTTGTAGTGTGTTTTTGATGAATGGTGAAAAAGTTGGTGTTATTTTTTGTTATAAATTGTGAGAATTTGGGTTAAATTAATTTTTTAAGAACTGTGGGAAAATTGGCGGGTTGACCCGTTCAACCCGCAACCCATGATGGGTTGGGTTGGGTTGGTATTTCTTAGGCCCGCCACCTTTGGCGGGTTGGCCCGCCCCGCACCGCCAACTAGTGGGTTTTAGTGGGTTGTGGGTTGGCCCGCCCTGCCAACCCACCTTGACAGCTCTAGCTACATGGAATCATACCCAGTATTGTGAGTACCATCGCTGCAGTGGTCATCTCACCGATAAGTGCTACTTACTCAGAAATGCGATTCAGGACCTTATCGACAACGAGGTAATTACGGTGGCAGGTACAAGAATCTTTGAAACAAATCAAGCCGAGGAAGTCTAAAAGGCAAGTTAATCTAATTAGCCAGAATAAAGGTGCTGTAAATATCCCCTTTAATAAAAAGGAGCTTCTAATAAATGTCTGACGGAGACAGCTTCCTGGGTATGATAGACAGAGGCACTGATTATGAAAAGCTCCCTGCTGAGTTTGAGCTTATTACTAATAAGCCTCTGCAGAACTGGTATACTACGACCGGCCCGCTCTTAACGACCGCAGATCTGGTGGACCGCTTCGGATATACTATCCCTATTTCTTCCCCTAACTTTACGGATTGGTCATCTACCGATCCGCCCCCTAAAATTGAGGATCTCAAACCCTAGGTCCCCAACAATGTAAATAATCATGTACAGTTTGCTTTTAATGATAATCTAAATGTTTTTTGCTTATTCCTTAATTGCACCTACATTAAAAGACCCATTAAATAATTATAATAATGAGTCATTTGATGAAATGGACCCAAAAGATAAAAATTATTTGCTTGAGCTTGTAAAGTCAGTTGAGCACCAAGAACATCATCATTCATCAGCAGCCACTGAAGACTTATCCACTATCAATCTGGGGTTGAACAATGAAGTCAAAGAAATCAAAATCGGCAGCTACCTGCAAGACTCTGAAAGGGTAGCACTCATTGATCTCCTCAAAGGGTTCGTGGACATATTTGCATGGTCCTGCGAAGATATGCCCGGGCTAGACCCAGCCATAGTCGAACACCGGATCCCCATATATCCGGATGCTCGGCCGATCAAGCAAAAGCTCCGCCGGATTAAGCCGGAATGGTCACTACAAGTTAAAAAAGAAATTATGAAACGGCTACGCATCAAATTCATTCGGGTAGTTGAATACCCGATCTGGCTATCCAACATAGTGACCGTTCCCAAGCCCAACGGGAAGGTCCAAATCTGCGTAGACTTTCGCGACCTCAACAAAGCGTCGCCCAAAGATAACTTCCCTCTACCCAATATTGATATTGTGGTAGACGCCGTTGCTGCTTACAAAGTCAGATCCTTCGTCGACAGCATGCTAGGCTATAATCAAATCAAAATGGCAGCAGAAGACCAGGAGAAGACCTCATTCACTACTCCTTGGGGGACATATTGCTATAATGTCATGCCATTTGGGCTAAAAAATGTCGGGGCTACTTATCAAAGGGCTGCCACCACTCTCTTCCACGACATGATACATAAATAGATCGAGGTCTATGTGGATGACATGATCGTGCATTCCAGCGACGCCAACGGTGCTCATATCAAAGACCTTCTAAAATTCTTCGAAAGGTTGAGGAAGCACCAGATGAAGCTTAACCCCACCAAATGCACATTTGGGGTTACCAAAGGCAAGGTCCTGGGATTCATGATGATCGAGCAGGGCATCGAGATCGAGCCAGCAAAGATTAAAGCCATCCTAGAAATGCCACAGCCAAAAACTCCAACTGAAGTCAAAGGTTTCCTAGGCCGATTGCAGTATATCAGTCGTTTCATCAGACAGCTGACCTTTACATGTGAGCCCCTCTTCAAACTCCTAAAGAAAAATACTGACCAAGTCTGGGACGAGAAGTGCCAGCTAGCCTTCAAAAAAATAAAAGCCTATCTTACCAATCCACCTGTGCTAGCTCCACCACATACACATAAACCGCTCCTCCTATACTTAACCGTCACAGACACGTCAGTAGGGGCGATGCTCGCCCAAGAAAAAGAAGATTCCTACATTGAAAATGCTATATACTTTATAAGTAGGAAGCTGCAAGGAAGCGAGCTAAACTACTCAACATTAGAGAAAAGCTACACCGGCCTAGTCTGGGCCACGCAAAGGCTCAAGACCTATCTGCAAGGACGATCCATCAAGCTCATTTCCAGAATGGACCCTATAAAGTACATCTTCGGCAAGCCATCACTATCCAGCCGACTGGCTAAATGGTCATTTCTTCTCAACGAGTTTCACATAACCTATGTCACACTTAAATCTATAAAAGGCAGCGTGATTGCAGACCACTTAGCCGATCTGCCCTTAAAAACCGAAGATGCAATTGAGCATGGCTTCCTGAACGAAGGTGTCTTGGAAATTACTGACCACGACACCAGCTGGTAGATGTTCTTTGACGGAGCCGCAAATAAAAGAGGCTTCGGCATAGGAATCTTGCTAATTGATCCGATTCCCATACCCCACTGGCCATGAGATTGGAGTTTGAATGCTCAAATAATACGGCATAATATGAAGCCTGTATTGCTGGCCTAGAAGAAGCTCTCCAAAGGGGAGCCAAAGATCTCGAAGTATATGGAGACTCTGCTCTAATTATAAACCAAGTCGAAGGGAAGTGGAAAACCCAAGATCCCCAGCTGCAGCTCTATCATGACAAGTTAACAGCACTCGCCGCCCGATTTGATTCTATCTCGTTTCATTTCCTTCCACGAGATAGAAATCAATTTGCCGACACTTTGGCCACTTTGGCATCGTTGATCCAAATTCCCACAAAAACCCAAGTCCAACTGATCGATGTATTTTATACGTCGATTTTATATGCTTCTATGACTTAAATTATGTTATTTCACGAGGCTTTTGGGTACTAATATATGTTTTCGGTGAGTTTTGTAAGTTTCAGGGTTATTTGTGAAAATATGCGAAACTCCAGGGTTTTAAGTACAAATTTCAAGAAGGGCCAAAAGGAAAAATGAAGAAAAGATAAAAGTCGTCAACACGGACACCTCGGACGCAGGTGCCTCACCTTGCGACCGCAAGGTAGGCAAGACTGAGGTCCTCGAGCCGAAACCAAGAAATCAAACGGCCACCACACGGAGACTCATGACGCAGTACCCAACACCTTGCGATCGCAAGGTGGTCGAATGCGACTTATTCGGATTTTCACACAGTCATTCGATCGAATTACAACTCCCGAGTATATATAGAAGCCAGATGCCGAGCCAAAGCATAAGGAGGAGGGCTGGAAGCTCTCTTTAAGAGATTTTAGGTAGTTTTTAGATTATATAACATAGTTAGGTTTTGTAATTTCAAGTATTGAAGATCAAATCATGTATCCGATCATCTCCATGTGTCGCTTCATTGTCTATGATGAACTAAATCATCCATAATCTAGGAGGTGGAGGTAACTTGTATCAAATTTATGTTTTGATTCTTATTTATGTTCATTCAATGCTTGTTGATTGTGTTGTTTATCAACCCCTATATTATTTTGCTTTGAACAAATGAATGTAATCGCAAATAATAAAGGCTTAGAGGTGCGGATAACTGCATGACCAAGTGCATATGTCGTACACAGGCTCACCAACACAATAAATTGGACCTATCGATGCACGAGAGCGATAAGTTAGGACCAGGTTCATACATGATCTAGGTGATAGATAGATCATAAATCTAGGTGACAATAGATTGACATTCCTCGTGCTTAGGATATAGAATGGGTGAATTTTGCGGGGATGGAGGATGAACCAATTGTTCAACGACTATATCTATTTTTAGTGAACGAACCCAAGACATTGAATGACATTATTATGAATTGAACATAAAGGAGATATAAGTGAAACCCAGAATCCTAGATTGCCACCCACCATAAGATCTTCATATCTGTTATTACTGTCTAATTAGTTAAACATCTATAACTAGTAGTTTAGAGTAGAATTAAATATAAAAACCCCCTTTAGATTAATAAATTGCTATTGATAAATTGCACTGTTTCTGATCACTTGTCTCTGTGGGTTCGACCCTTGCTTCCAATACTATTATATAATAGTCTTGTTCACTTGCAAGGAAAAAGATTAATTAAAACATCGATCACCAACCATTTGCAGTTGGGAAGAAAATCACTTCGGCGTATTGCTTCAAAATAAATGCAGCCCCTGAAGCAGATCACGAACCCTGGTATTTTGACATCCTCAATCTGCTTCAGAAAGGGATCTATCCTCCCGACCTGGACAAAAGAGGGAAAGTCTCCCTGCGAAGGTGGGCATCGCAATTTGTGTTGAGCGGTGGCAGCCTATATAAAAGGCACTATCAAGGCCTTAATTTATTATGCGTCGATTAGGCCCAAGCTAAGCAAATCATGGATCAGCTGCATGGTGGTACCTGCCGACCCCACATGAATGGCCATATGTTGTCTAAGAAAATTATCCGGCAGGGGTACTACTGGAGCACGCTTGAAACCGACTGTATTCGGTGGGTGCGTCATTGCGACAAGTGCCAACATTTTGCAAATCTGCAGCACATGCCCCCGCACGTCTTATATAACTCCACAGCCCCCTGGCCCTTCTCAACATGGGGAATCGACGTCATAGGCCAAATTCACCCGAAGGGATCCAATGGTCACGAATACGTCCTGGTAGCTGTCGACTACTTTACAAAATAGGTGGAAGCCTCTTCCTATAAAACCCTGAATGCTCGAAAGGTGTCCGAATTCATCCGGACCAACATCATATATCGATACGGAGTGCCTTTTGAAATAATCTCCGACAACGGCACACATTTTGAAGGGGACGTGAATCGTCTACTCGACGAATTCAAGATTCAAAGGCACAAATCTTCCCCCTACCGGCCACAAGCAAATGGTGCCGTTGAAGCAGCCAACAAAACACTCGAAAACATCATCAAAAAAATGGTTGATACAGGAAGAGACTGGCCAGAAAAATTGCCACTAGCCCTTTGGGGCTATCGCACCTCAGTCCGTACACCAACTGGGGCTACTCCTTATTCCTTGGCATATGGCATGGAGGGAGGCAGTGCTGCCAATTGAAGTAGAAATTCCATCATTAAGAGTGATGATGGAATCCGGCATATCGGAAATCGATTGGGTCAAAGGGCGGTACGAAGAGTTAGCCCTGATTGATGAACGGCGCCTGCTCGCCCTGGAGCATACCTGAGCATATCAAAGGCGCATAGCCCGAGTCTTCAACAAAAAAGTCAAAGGCCGTGACATCCAAGTCGGAGACCTCGTGCTTCGAGAGAAACCCCCTAGTTATGTCGATACTAGGGGAAAATGGAAATCTCCATGGATGGGACCGTATATTGTCAAATAAATCCGGTCAGGAGGTGCCGTCCTCCTCACGAACCAAGAAGAAGAAGACCTTGCTCAGCCCTTCAATCTTGACAAGCTTAAAAGGTATTATGTTTGAATTAATCCATCTGGCAGTTGCTTCTCTCCCCCAGCTCGCTAGGCTGAAAACCCGAAAGGGCGGCCTAGGAAAAAATTAGAGCAAATATAAAAAAAAAGACAAAAAGGAGAAATAAGGGCTCGCTAGGTTGAAAACCCGAAAGAGCGGCCTAGGCAAAAATTATAGCAAAATAAAAAAAATCAGGAGAAAAGGGGGAGGGAAGGCATTATCTGAATCCTCGAGCATCCTACCTCCAGTCTTCAGCATGTAAGGGGCTCGACCGCCGAAAAAGAAAAAACACACGACAAAAGGCTCACATATAAAACACTAAAATATAAAAGTACGGGTCTTAAGGTGCAACTTAGGAATGATTGCTAAAGAAATTTAGATTGTGCATTATTTGCTTTGTACATAATATTTTGATACACCTACCCCCTTTTGTTCCCCCCAATTTTCCTTCATTTGCAGCTTAAGCCCCGAAGTAGTCCATCAGTGCCTGCGGCGTCTGCCCAGCCGGGCCCATATGCTCCTTCTGCGAGGCGCAGAAGAACCTCTAGTCTCATCCGCATGGCAGCCCCCGGAAGCGTCTTCTTCCTCATCATCAGCGTCCCCATTCTCTGAGCAGTTTATGTATTGCTTGGGCGAGCCCATCATTTCTAAGAAGCGTTGATTCATCGATGCGAGGGAGGGACAGCCTCCTCTGCCTCCCAAGGGTTATGCTGCCTGCTTACGTTGCTCAGTCGAGGAGGCTCGTTGCCATCATTCCTGAAAACCGTGCCCCATCGATCGAGGGAGGCGACCACTTACGGTTCCCAAGGGTTATGCTGCCTGCTTGTATTGCTTAGCCTGGGGGGCGCATTGCTAAGACCTGCTGTATTTGGTCCAGGAGTTGTCTGGACACCGAGATTGTGCACCCGCCTGAATTTCTCTTGCAAGGCCTGGGGGACGACTAGCCCCGAACTATCAATGTCCTCGCCTATTCCCATTAGGCGAACATTTATGCCACTAGCAACGTGATGGCCCAGCAGTCGCCTTAGTCCACGCCTGATCACGCGGGACGACACCTTAGCAGCCACCATGATCCACGACAGATACTCATGGGAGAGGAGCATATAATCAGAAAATAGATAGGCCACCTGCAGCCCATCAAAATCCCGCTGCCACATTCCCTGGATAGTGGTACCTAGGTCCCCTCTATTATTATCCAACTCCAAGAATACAAGACGAGTCGGGTCGTGGATAATTGCTCTCTCTCCCAAACTAACGCAAGATCACATGCGCTCGCCGTAAAAAGAAGTCCGCTTGATGCCCAGCATGACAACCTGATTATATTCTGCGGAATACATGATGAAGCGCTGGATCTGCCAGTGGCTGGTCACCCAAATTATATCCATGAAGCCCCTGTGAAAAAAGCTCTCAGCCCAGTCATACTCCGAATAGTTGGTCTGAGGGAAATGACCGCGAGAGCCATAGAGCCCTAGGTCATACATTGCTCCTGGCGGTACTGGGGCCATCACCCAAAGAAAGTGCTCCTCCAGCCACATGTGAATCAAAATGGGGCTGTCGGTAGGGAATAGCTCATCACCGCCTACAAAAGTATCCAAGCCCGCCAAGGTCTCCGCCAAAATCACCGGGATAATATTCAACCGGCGATCCGTGCCTGCAATGCTAGGTCCAAGACTCGCACATCGATGAATCCGGGTTGGCCTACTAGCAAATATCTCCCTACCAGGCAAAGGAAAAGTGCAGACAGTCGACGCCTCAAATAATCCACGTCATCCTCCCTGAACTCTGTGAAGGCTCCAGGAAGGACAGTCAAATCAAAGGTTACTCCATTATAAAAACCCGGAGTAGCGAGGCGAGTGGTGCGAAACAGCTCCCTAATTGCCATATACGGACGCCTCCGATGGGAAGACACGACAATAAGACGGGAAGGTGCCATCCCCAGCATTGCACAAAACTCCTCAAAGGTGGGACACATCTCGTTCATACCAAAATTAAAGAGGTGGTCTTGAGGAGACCAAAACCTGGAGGCACCCCTCAGCATGTCCCAATTAATGATAATATTCCTCCAGGACAACAGGCACATGTATCAAAAAATGTGCTCAAACCAATCACGCTCCTTTGAGCGCAAGGAAAGGATCTAGAAGTCCAAAGCATTCTCATAGATTTCTATCTCCAGCGCTGTATGAATTGGTGCAGCCATTTTTGAGAAAAATGCAAAGGATTATTTGATAAAGGTGGCAACGGCTGAGTAGAAACAAGGTTGAAAATTTGTGAGAAGGAAGCAGATGAATTTGGGAAAAACAAGCAATCCCTCGTCCGCCTTTTATATCAGAAAATTGAGAAGCAGGACGGTTTTCGAGCACGATGCTGCGAATAGTCTTGAAACAGCGATTACTGAGGAAAGACTTTTAGCTGCCAAAAGCCTTCCTGGCGCCAGCCCAAAGCCTATTAGGCGCGCCCAAAGTTGCACTTCTGTCCCCATGGCCCATTTGGTGATACAGTTTTGGCTCAAACAAAGCTCCAAAATTATTTAAATACGATCACGGAGAAAGAAGAAAAGGCTATGAAAAATAGACTTGCGGCAATTATATGGTCGATAACAGGAGGAGGTGGCTGCCTTTTCCTCCCCGCATATCACCAGAAAAGCCTGCTCGAACCCGAAAGTGTATTCTTTTAAAACCCGTTTTTTAAGAACAGCGTGCCATTACCATTAGATATTGATATAGCTTTATTTTATGCATGCGTTTTTTAGTCTGCATTTTTAATATTTTGCATTATATAAAACTGTATTACATTGTATAATAAACATCTGTACATGTTTTAGAACGAAAAAAAGAAAGCTAATAAAATGCAGGTATCAAAGAGCTAATGTGCACGAGAAGACTGGCTCCTATCAAGACCACCTCCCGACCCGAGGGCCCGCTCCATCACGAGTCCTATATACCCTTCCTCGGCCCGGGCATCCGCATCATCATCGTCATCACCGGCGCTGATGCATCATCCCGCATCATCCACACGGGGAAAACTCGTCAACAAGCTTTTGATAAAGCTTGTTAATCTTGAAAAAAGCCCGCGGCAGACCTCTTATAGGTAGACACGTTCACCTGAAAAAGAGAAATAGTGAGACAGCAAAAGAAAATATTAGTCTCCAAAAAAAAAAGCGATATGCATCATAAAAAAATAGATATGCATAAAAAGAAAAAAATGATGAATCAAATATATGCATGATGAAAAAAGAAATGCAAAGGTAAATGTGTCTACCGAATGGGCCTGCTCCGGAACTCGACGCTCCTTAGGAATCTCGACATCTGGAAGCATTTCCTCTACCATCCGGCCGCCCCAATGATACTGAAAGGTAGAGAAGACGTCATCAGGCTCAGTAAATTCCAGATTCTCGTCGAAAAATTGGATGAAAGGCCTTGGCTAGATGCATCGAAGCCGTCTGGGTGCGGCAAAAGCATGAGGGGAGGATGAAGCAGCTTGTCATAAGAATTCCTCATACGCCATAACTGGGAAAATTAGTCGCGAGCATAAGGAATTTCGACAGGTACTGATACATATTCGGCAAGTGATCCAACTCTATCACCCAGAAAGGAGGCCTGAGGGGCACCACTAGAGCCATCAAAATCGTAGAATGCTGGCGGTTGACCTGCTCGACCATGTATAAAGAGTCGACCATGATGGATACCATCAATATCCGGCAGCGACTTTGCCTAAAGCCACATGACATAATGCCCTCGGGCCTTCCCAAGGAAAGAAATGCACTGTACCCGCACTCGAGCTAGTAATCCTCCTCACGCACTCGCTCGCTTTTTGAGCGGCCGCCATCACGGTGGTCGAACTCATTCTCATCAAAAACTCGAGCAAGTAGGGTGGCCGGTGGACACGCTGCTGTAGCCGACCCGACGTAAAATGAAAGAACGAGAAGGCCCATACCTGCAAAAAAAAAAAAAAAAAAAAAAAAACATTTTATCGATAATAAATATATATATATCTTTAAAAATATATGTGCACGAAAAAATATATATATATATATATATATATATATATATATATATATAAGAAAAGAAAAAAAAGACAAAAGCGAGGAAAGGGCATCTACCTCCCACGAGCCGAGACAAATCCATTCGTGAGTCATTTCGACTAGCCCATCCATGGAAGCATAAAGTTCGGCCCGGACACTTTGCCCCAGTCATAAATAGGAATACGCTCAAAATGCAATCGGGGCATGCCAGACAGAGAAACCCTCGGGGTGGTAGAAGAATTGGCAAAAGGCG
>CM028377.1:141480550-141541371 GCA_013146195.2 Codonopsis lanceolata
AAAATATTATTTTTTATTAATAAGTTATTAAAAATATCATTTAAAATGATTTTCAGGAAGTTTTTGACCAGAGGGAGTAATCATTACCTGCATAGTTATCCACTTTCGAATAGTCTTAAAGTTATCCGACTTATTAGAAAATGACTACACAATACACGTAATAATATATATATATAAAGAAAAATGTCACATATGTATCACTCGTTTTTATTTAAATTTGCAATTTAGAATATTACTATATGTTATCAATCATATGTATATATATATATTATCTACCTTATTTAAATGAGATTAGAAAGCAAAGTGATAGAGGTTCCGTTTAAATCTTCTAGTAATCAAAATTATGTGAGTGCAGGGGAATTGATTATCAATCAATTTATTTAATTAACGTTCTAATTTCATTTATTAAGAAAAATGAATATTTATAAGCTTTGAAATAGCTATCATAAGTATTCATAACAATGATAAGTTGACACATAACACGTTGAATATTTAAAGCATATTCGGGTGAACTTATAAAAAGGAGCTTTTATTTCATGATTTCTAAGTATAGTATTTGCTTGAGCTTAATCTTACAAGTCAGCAACTTTTCACACCCGGGTTCCCCTCAATTCTCAAGCAATTTCATACATATACACACATATATTTATACTCCATCCATTAAGAGTAAAAAATCTTTATTTGAAAGTTAAATTTTTTAAAGAAAATGTTACTTTTAGTAGTTCATTCCATTCCAAGCAAAGAGTCCATTATTTTATTTTGAGATGTTTCACTTAAAGAGTTCACATTTAAAAAAATTAAGGCATAAAAATGTTATTTTATTACTAATAAACTACTAAGAATGTCATTTTCTTTTAAAAAATTGACTTTCAAACAAGCGACTCTTTGTTTGGAACGAAGGAGTAATACTTTTATGCCTTAATTTTTGAAATTGACATTTTAAGAAAAACATCTCAAAATAAATAGTTGATTCTTTATCTTTACGGAAAGAATATATTGTATAAGGATTTTGAGTTTTCTCTCTCACAGGTTCACTATCTTTTTCTTTATCTCTTTTAACTTCTTCTTTTTTTTTTTTTTTGAAAAAAGACATTACAAATAAAATCTAAAATAAAACCATGGAATGTTAAGACCACTTACAACAAAGGTGCTTGAGGGATTCTTTGGGATTTTTCTAAACAACACAAGATTTTTGGCTAATGCTTGATAAGCAAAAAAAGGATTGGGGAGCTTCTTTGGTTCCCGTGCTTAACCAATTTTTTTAAGGCAAAACGACACTGTTTCATAAAAAAACCAACAATACACGATATTTTGGTAAAAAAAAAAAAAAAAAAGGCTAACTTAACCATTGGTTCATGTACTTTGGAAAAGTCCAGTATCAATTCTTGTACAACGCAAGTGCACGCCACAGACCAAAAATTACAAATTTAGCACATCGGTAGTTCCTGACCCTAACTCTGTTAACTGATGTGTCGTTAAATGAAAATCGGGGATCATAGATAAAATCATCAAAAAATAAAAGGGGCCATGTGAAAATTTTACTACCTTTCTTCTCCAATAGGCTACAACGCCTTCTTCTCCGACAACAACGCCTATTCCACCATTTTTCTCAATACAAGAGGAATAAGGGAGAGAAACACACACCACACCAAAAACACACGGTGGAGATAATGGATATAGTTTGGAACATTGTAATCTCTGTCTCACCATACCTCCTCATACTATCTTCACTTTTATAATTTTCTTAGAATAGATCTCTTACTTGAAGAAGAAGTAAGGATCCGCACCTGGTGTCGTTCCCATTTGTCGGCGAGCATAACCTCATCTACATGACGGGTTAAGAACACAAGGATTTGTGTCGTCGTATTGCGCCCAATTTCACCCTTAGAGCTTTGTCAAGTTACACCTTTCTCTAACAGTACATCATTCTCAAGCACTTGAAGTTATGGGTCGATTTGGATTTGGCCCACCCGGTTGCTCTCATGTTTCTATGTCGCGATATGAACTTGGAAACATCCTAGAATGTCTTCGTTGGACCGTACATGATTGGGGAATCAAGGAAGCAGTTTGAAGTTGATTACAATTTCTTCAATGTCGGATTGATGAAATTACCCATCGATTTACTGGGTTGTGCGTTTAGGAAAGCCCGGCTTGCTGTGTCGAGGCTATCGTTGACTCACGGCGGCAACTTGTGCGAGAGGAAAGCAAAACTAAGATGCAATCTAGAGCCTAGCCAACTTAACGAGCCTCAGCTGCCGGGTACTACCAGTAATGAAATCGGTAGCTACATATTTGACTTTCTTTTCACCACACAGGACGCCTCCACGTTTTGGGCGGTGGCATTGCTCGATTCCTATCCCGAGGTTCTGGACAGAGTGAGGAAGGAGGTGGCTAAGATTTGGTTGCCGGAATAAGACGCCCCAATATCGACGGAGCAGTTGAGGGAAATGAACTACACGGAGGCAGCGATGAGGGAGGTAGTGTGTATTAAGGCGTCGACAACATTGGTGCCGCACATTTCCGGCGAGGATTTCTAGGTCACGGACGATTACACAATTCCCAAGGGTGCCATTGTTTTCCCGTCGGTTTACGAGTCATCGTTTCAGGGGTTCGTTGAATTACTTGTGCATTTAGAAAGGTTGTAAAATTTCACATGGCCCATTTTATTTTTTTGATGATTTTACCTATGATCTCCAATTTTCATTTAACGACACATCAGTTAACAGAGTTAGGGTCAGAGACTATCAATGTGCAAAATTCGCAATCTTTGGCATATGCCGTGCACTTGCGTTGTCGAGGATCGATACGGACTTCTCCAAAGTACAGAGTCCAATGGTGAAGTTAGCCCAATTTTTTTTGATGCATACTGCTCCGCTCGCTGCCCCCTTCCTTTCCACATGTCATCATGGTAGTGGATCAAAAATTATTTTTCACCATTTTTTTCTTAATTATTTCTATGATTTTTTCAAGTTATTTGGATTTAAAAATATTAAATTAATGGAGATAAATATGGTGAAATATGTAAAAATGTTGGAGTTTGTGCAATGTTGGAAGGGTATTTTTGTTGGGGAGCTTAATGACATTTTTGTAATAAAATTAAAAATATGGAGCTTAAGTTTCCCTGGTTGGGGAGTTTTGTTGTACATGCTCTAATCAATATTAATAATCAATTCAAATGTTTTTTCTTAATCCGTACGTCGGGTCAAATCTAATAATAATTTTATGGAGGTAATTTTGTTTTTTGTAATTTGTACTCTTATGTATTGCTCCCTCCATTCCACTTAAAAAGATCATGTTTAAAAAATCTAACAATTAATTTATATGTAACTAGAATTAGAATCATAATTACAATGTTTGACCATGATCAATGTGATAGGCATCGTTTGCACCAATGTTTTGAAAATATAGTTTTTTTAAAATGCAACGTTTTGAGAACATAGCATTTTCAAAATACAATATTTTAAACATAAAGTTTTCAAAACATAATTTTTTTTTCTTATAAACACGTTTTAGAAACTATATCAAAACACTATATTCATAAACATAGTAGTTGTAAAAAATGATGTAGTGTTCTCAAATCTTCGTTTTCCCTCACCGCTCCAAATTAGAGTGTTTCTAAACTCAACACATTTTTAAAACGTTGTGTTTTAAAACACTGTTTTGTAACATTTTGAAAGATAAAATGCTGTATTTTTTGTTAACATTTTAATCAAAACGCTTCACCAAATAAACTTTTAATATCAAATGTAAATTATAAAATTGAAATGTTACGTAAATAGTAGATAATAGTAGAATAACTGTCCATTTGGAATGAAATTTGTTCTAACAGAATAGTACTATAATAATTGTCTCGTTTCTTGGTGAGACTTTTTTTGTTTTGTTTTTATTTTTTGAGAAAATTCTTACGAAAATTGATTACTCAAATTTTGACTAAGAACGCATTCATGTTCTTGTTTTGATGTGGTACATTTTATTTTATTTTATTATTATTATTTTAACCGGAGTTGAATCCTGGGGTGGTAGTCCGGTCCTCATCTTTGCTACCGGAAAATCACGGGATGTGCCCGAATGATACAGGGTTTGAGAACATGTCAACTAATAACACATACAAGGTCCAACCTCAGAAGAAAGCAAATTGCTTCCACCAAGTATCGAACCCACCCTACATGCCTCCAGAATCTTATGTCCCACTCCTTTTACCACTCGGCTATACCCCGGGGGACATATGGTACATTTTAAAAAGAGACTAAGAATGGACCGTTTTCATCTTACGAAAAAAGAATGAAATACTTGCGCAAAATCTCATTTATAGATGGGTAAGTCTTTGGTAAAACTGTCTTATGGATTCTTATTTGTAAGATGTAGCTTCACTCTTTTACAGCTTAACCCACTAATACACAGCTAGTAGGGTAAAGAGTAGGGGTGACAATCTTGACCCATAACTTGAAAACCCACCCAACTCAACTAATTGATGTATGTGGGTAAAAACGAGTAACCCGTATTTACCCAATAAAACTGACGGGTTAAGAGGGTTGACAGTGAACTAATATTTTTTCCAAGCGCTCCTTCTCGATCCTCATCCCTCATCCCTTTCCCCTTCTCGCTTTGCATCGGTTCATCGATAAAAAATCCTAACAAAATAGGAGTGAAGGGGAGAGCGAGAGAAGGGCTAACCATTTCAATTTCAGCAAACTGCGTTTGTTGCTATAGGATTTGATCTTCGTTTTTCATCTATAAGTCCCAGATCAAATCAAATGACATCAAAATCAACAATCATCGTTGGATATGGTGAGGGGTTACGAATTTAGTAGTAGATCTGGAGGTGGAGATGACAAACCTACTAATGACCGTTGTAGATATCGTGGTGGTTGGCGGATCTACTAGTAAGAATCATCACCGTAGAAAAACCCATCGTCGCTCGGAGAAGAAAAGGGTTTGGCGTTGCTAACGAAAGAGGTTTGATGAAGATGGGTTGAGGATGATGGTGGTGGTCTAGAGATTCTCCCCCGCTTCAATCAGAACTCTCGAAAAATTCACTGACCTAGTTTCAAAATTGATGGTGGTGGATTAAGAGCATCACCAATATAATTGTGAATTAAATCTTACGTGGTCGTGGGTAGTTAATATCATCAATCATATGTGACAATTTTTCTTTTTTCATTCATATTCAATCAATATGTACCTCTCAAATACAAATGTGGATTTGATTTTATGTGACATTCATCTTACCACTAAAATGAAATTAGACAAAAAACAAAAGAAAAAGTGAAAAGAAAAGAGAATAATCAATAGAAAAAATTATTAAAAAGAAAAACGATAACTAGGATGTATCGACGCCTTCAAGTTGAATATGAAAAATTAATATTATTATCCACAATGTAAACCAATTTTGTTAACACCTCATACCACACCTTTCATCTACATTTACATTGGAGATGTTTTTTCTTTCAAAATGAGTGTAAATCTTAGGTGACATCCAATTTCTTTTACATCCACATTAGCACTGACGATACATTAAAGCATGAATCGTGTCTTATTCTTCTCTCTATTCTCTTTGTGCAATCGTGGTCTTGTAAGTGGTTTATTTTTGGAGAAATTGCTACCGTTACATTTTCTCAAAATTTTAATCGTTGTATTCTTTTAATTTTTTTTCCATCGATAAAAGGCAATTTTTTAAATATTGTTCTTACAATGCTCATATCATCTCTTTCCACAGCTCTAGCATATTATTCTTAAATTGTTCAAAAATCATTATTGTTGGGGCATCGAAATGAAGAAAAAAGTGGAAGAAATGCATATTAGTTTGAATCACGATGCATTATATTTTAATCGCGATGCATCGTTAAGAAATAAAAATAACAAATTGGATTCGTGATGATTCACTATGCATAAATTGAGTTCGCGATTCAGAAAATTTTGATGCCCAAATTGAATTCGTGATACTATAAGGCTCCGTTTGTTTCATGGAAAATCATTTACGTAATAATTTCCGGAAAATGAAAAGATTTCATTTTCACGTGTTTGGTAAATCTTTTGAAAATATATCGAAAAACATTTATGGGTGTTTGGCAAACACACGAAAAATGTTACGTTACGAAAACAATATATGAATAAATACGAAAAGTATGTTTTAATATTAATGCACATATTGAATATAAGATAGTAAACATTAAGTAGTTTTTCTATAGTAGCCCTCAATTTATCATTAGTGGTGTCAAATCAATAAGGTTCATCTTTTTTTAATCTCACAATTACAAATAAAAAATTTGATAACTGATATGAAAAAAAAAAGTTTTACAATAGAAAATTGACAATATTTAGGATGTCCCTAAAAAATGTTACGGAAAACTATATATAAATAAATACAAAAAATATATTCAAATATTAATACACATAATGAATATACGATAATGTTGAACTTTAAGTAATTTTTCTTTAGTAACCATCAATTTATCATTAGTGGTATCAAATCAAAGTCTATTTTTTTTCAATCTCACAATTTCAAATAATATTTTTGATAATTGATATGGAAAAACGCTTTTAAAATAGAAAATTGACAATGTTTAGGATGCCCCTAAATAATATAGTTGACCATAATTTTAGGACGTAGTGATTATTTAGTAAAATTATAATTTGTAAATAGTGTGCACAAACTTCATTTATATTTCTAAATAATTTATTTGTTAGTGAAATATTATGTGCGTAAGTAAATATGTGTAATTGTGAAAGGGGGCGGAGGGTGCCCGAACATTTGGAAAATGACTTACGGAAAATGAATTCATAAGCCATTTTCCGAAAAAGAAGCCTTTATTTTCCGTTAACTCGGAAAACCTTTTACGTTGACTACATTTTTCTAAGGTTATCAAATACCGAAAAATAAGGAAAACGTTTTCCAAAATTTATTTTCCGTAAAACAAATGGAGCGTAAATTTGCATAGCGATGGTTAAATGCTCTTGATGTTTAGTGCGCTTCCAGTTCATTAATGATGTAATCATTTTTTCGTCCTCAAAAATGTATTTTTTTAATTAAAAAAATTATGAGGTACTATAAGGGGACCGACCCGAATTTCGGTCATTATTTTTCACAAGTAATTATAGGTATTCTAATTTTTATATTTGGACCATCAAGGATACCATATTGCATCTTCACTGAAAAAGGAAAAATTGCTCCAACACGCTAAAGTTGTTGCCTAGTGTTGGGATAGGAACATTGATTGTGGTATGGTTAAGTGTTAACTGGTTTCGGATGAGTCTTTTCTCATTTGATGGTTTATATTTTAAACAACTTAGAGCATCCCCATTGATTTCATTTATCAACACTTTAAAACTCTTTTTAGAGTTTTTTTTACCACACATAAACCTCATAGTGGACACCCTATCAATCACCCTATCCCTAAAAAAAACTAATTCTCCCCCAACTTATTGGGTGAGTATTAGCCGACCTCCATTCATCTCTTTCTTCTCTCTCCCCCACCTATCTCTTTCTCCATTGGTCTTCTTCCTAGTATTCGTTCCTTTTCAAAAATTTAAAGAAGGGGGGGGCAAAAACGGATTTTTTTTTGGCTTGATCAGAACATCCAGTTTTTGCCTAAAATTTTGATGTGCTAGAGTGGAGAGCCTATGAATTAAATAAACAACCCAACTCACATCATCACTTTGATGATGGTATGCTTTCCCATTTTTCTCATTTTCTTTTTCAATTATTTAGTGTATTTATTACACTATCATTTCCCTTTTTTTATTATTTATAACTTAAAATTATGGGTATATTGATAATATTAAAAAGCGTGACAAGACTTTCTTTAAATACAAATAATTGATATAATCAAAACATATAATATATTTTTCATAAAATATGAAATTTAAAAGTATAAATATTTTATTTCAATTGCGGTAGGAAAATAAAAAAATCAAAAATAGAAATATATTGGTAGTTATGTTTATTAGTTAAGATGTCACAAATTCAAAGGGTTATATAAAGAGTGCTCATTGCAGTTGAAACTTTTTAAAAGGGTCTCTAAAAAGGTTTAGGGGATTATATAAGAGTGACCCTAAATGTAACACCAAATTCCTTAAATGCAACACCATTTAATGTATAAAATTACCTAAATACTCCTTTTAATATTTAATAGATAATCACTTTTTGTACACACTAGCGGATGTTTTATAAAACATCCGCAAATGTGCAGCGGATGCTTTATACATTTGCGGATGTTTTATAAAACATCCGCTAGTTTGTAGCATTTGTTTTATAAAACATCCGCTAGTTTGTAGCGGTTGTTTTGTCTGAAATCGGAAAAAAATGCAAATCAACGGTTTTTTGTTCGTAATTGAAAAGAAAAAATAAACCGAATCAAAATCAATTTAATTCACATGCGATATCATGCGAATTAACAATGGAAATCGAATCAACAATGACGCATAATCAAAATTACGTGAAGGGGGAAGGAGAGAGGAGGTAGTATAGTTTAAATGTGAAGAGGGGTAGCAAAGTAATTTTATCTTTTAAATGGTGTTGCGTTTAGGGATTTGGGTGTTACGTTTAGGTGTTCTGTTATATAAACAGTGTTTTAGGGTGTAACCATTGTAGATGCTTAACCCGTGGGGCCACAATTAAACAACTCACTTATTTTATGGCATCAATATTAAATGATAAATTGAAACAAAAAGGCAAATCCCTATTTAATTTCCTATTTTCAATCCTCAATTTGGTAAGTTGTAATGAGATTTGCACCTCAAAAAATATAGTATAAATAGGTTAACAGATGCAATGGGAAGAAGGATATACAAATAATTTCCTTCTCATTTAAATAAACACAAGTTTGAGGAATTATAAGTAAAAATGGCATCTCTTGTCGCTCCTGACAAATTTTCCCCTGTTGATGATGCTGATGCTCTTAGAAGCGCTTGCCAAGGTTCGATGTCTATTCATTTGCCTTGGTCATTTTTCGATTTCATTTCTTATTTTTTCCTTGTTCTTATTCATGATATATATGTGAATACGATTGAGTTATTAGTTTCTTGGGAATTATTTACAGGGCTTGGGACCGATGAGAAAGCCATAATTAATATACTTGGTCATAGAACAGCTGCTCAAAAAAAGAAAATCAAGCAGGCTTATGAAGATCTTTATCAAGAAAATCTTGTGAAGCGCCTTGAATCTGAACTCTCAGGGGACTTTGAGGTAACGAAATTCTCAATTACTAACGCAGTTAAAATATCAGTTCAATAAAGCCATCACTACTTCACTAGCTAGTACAAATTTCTGATTAAAGACACTGAAATAATTCCATTCCTCTACGCGATTGCGATTGTAGAAATCCGTGTATCGATGGATATTGATCCAGAAGACAGAGATGCGGTGTTGGCACACGCAGCAATACAGAATAAAGACTACAGTGTGATCATCGAAATTTCGTGCAACCAAACACCTGAAGAGCTCTTGGCTGTGAAGAAAGCCTATCAAGTTCGTTACAAGGTTTCTTTGAAGAGGACGTTTCTGCCCACAGCTCTGGTGATCTCCGTAAGGCATGTAAAATTTAATTTTTATTCTTCACTTGCGTATTTTCTATTTTATTTCTTGCTGCAATTAAGATCCAAGATCGAACTTGCACTAAGAACAGACCTAGTTGATGTCCAATTTTGTCATGTGGTATACAGAAGATACAGAAACAAAATGCTTCCAAGTGTTGTATCGTACAACACGTTCATGCATTGTGCTTATTTTTCCGCGTTGCTCTAGTTAGTTTTATTAATCAATGTGTGTTTTCAAATCTCTCATTTTTTTCATTTGCTGCAGCTTTTGGTTGCTCTGGTGGGCGTATATAGGTACCATGGTGATGACATTGACCCAAAATTGGTGAAATCGGAGGCCAGTCTGCTTCATAAAGCTCTCAAACATAAGGAACCTAATCATGCTGATGTGGTTAGAATTGTAACTACAAGGAGCAAGGCACAGGTTATCGGGACTTTGAACCACTATAAAGCTGAACAAAAGGCTTCAATCACCGAGGTAAAACATTTCATTGAAGCAAACTCAAAACAGGAAAAGGAGATTTTCGTCACACAAATTCAAGCATCTTTTTTTCTATTTTCAGCATTTGAAGGGTCATAAAGTTGACGATGCGTACTTAGCATCATTACACACTACAATCGATTGCATAGAAGACAGTACGAAGCACTATGTAAAGGTAATTATATTATATATACTAAGATCAACAGACCTTGATTTTTGTACAATGAGGTAGGATTAATGGAACTCTTATTTTCAGGTGTTGGGTGATGCAATCAATGGGGTGGGGACTGTTGAAGACGCAGTTACTCGAGTGGTAGTGACGAGAGCTGAGAAAGATTTGAAAGAGATCAAGGAACTGTATCACAAGACCTACAGTGTGCCCCTCGAGAAAGCAGTTGCCGATGACACTTCTGGGGATTACGAGGCCTTCATCCTCACTTTGCTAGGGAAACAAGACTAGCTAATTACAAATCCGTCTTACCCCAAGCGTGTGCTTGGTTAATTGATGAAGCATTTTCTATTATAGTTTGCTGTTCGAAAATCTTTTTCTGCTTTTCTGTTTTGAGTTTTGGTGTGTTCATGATTGAATTTTCAGTTTATTTGTGTTTCAGTTATTGTCCTTTGTTTGCCAACACATGCGATGCAGTGATGTATGAATGGAATTGAAGGTTTATCGTAAGCTGATTTAAGTCTATCCATATAAACGGACCGTTAGTTTAAATTTAATTATTACAGTAAATATTTTACATTTTATTTTGAAGTTTTCTTCATCCTAAATTCCTAACCCTCACACACCATTCTGTGCGCAGGGCGTATATGGAATTAGAGGATTTTGTAAATTGTTTTAACTATTTTAGCCATTGCATCCTTGTCAACTCAACATCTCAATTACCTAGTTCCGAAACCTTCTTCTGATTTTAACTAGGGGTGAGCAGGCCCGCAAAGCCCGCCAAACGGAGCCCGTGCACGTCAGCTATGCATAGTATTGGGCTTTACATGAGTTAAATACCCACGGTCTCGAACACTACTAGACCTTTAGCTACTCTCTGCCCGTTATGCCTGGCTCGACCCGTCATCTTTTATGATAATTTTTATTAATTTTAGGCTCCGTTTATTTCACGGAAAATCATTTCCAGAAAAATGATATCTGGAAAATCAAAAGATTTCATTTTCAGGTATTTGGTAAATCTTTTGAAAATACGTCAGAAAACATTTACGAATGTTTGGCAAACACACGGAAAATGTTACGAAAAACAATATATGAATAAATATAAAAATAGAAAATGAACAATGTTTAGGATGTCCCTAGAAAATCAATAAGGACCATCTTTTTTTTAATAAGGTCCATCTTTTTTTAATCTCATAATTACAAATAATTTTTTTGATAATTAATATGAAAAAAAAAACGTTTTAAAATAAAAAATAGTCAATGTTTAGGATGTCCCTAGAAAATGTTATTGAAAACTATATATGAATAAATACACAAAAACATATTGTAATATTAATGCACATATTGAATATAAAATAGTGTTGAACTTTAAGTAATTTTTCTTTAGTAACCCTCAATTTATCATTAATGGTGTCAAATCAATGTCTATCTTTTTTCAATCTCACAATTACAAATAAAAATTTTGAAATTTGATATGAAAAAAAAACGTTTTAAAATAGAAAATTGACAATGGTTATGATGTCCCTAAATAATATAGTTGACACTAATTTTAGAACGTAGTAAGCATTTATTAAAATTATAATTTATAAAGAGTATGCACAAACTTTATTTATATTTCTAAACCATTTATTTGTTGAGTGAAATATTGTGTGTGTAAGTAAATATGTGCAATTGAGAAAGGGGGCGGAGGGTGCCCGAACATTTGGAAAATGACTTACGAAAAATGAATCCGTAAGTCATTTTCCGAAAAAGAAGCCTCCATTTTCCATTGACTCAGAAAACCTTTTACGTTAACTGCATTTTCCTAATGTTACCAAACACCGGAAAATGAGGAAAACAATTTCCGGAAGTCATTTTCTGTGAAACAAACGGAGCCTTAATTTGGGTGATTTTCGGGCCGGCACTATGTGGTAATATTATAACCGGAAAAATCCACTATATTTGTTTTAAACCGTTAAAATACACTTTTGGAGAGAAAATGACAAATATACACTAAATGAAAAAAGACACGCAAACAAAGCTCTGCCCAAATTTGGGCATCTCAATGCACCAATTGGGTATCTCAATGCACAAATTGGGCATCGTTTGTCTTCCCTCGTTAATGGTGAATGGTTCCTCTCTCTCACAGGTCGTTATTACACTTTGGGAATGCAAAAAGTCTATATGATTTTCTCTATCTCTCTCACACACTCTCTCTCATCAGATTTGAATTAGCATCTCCATCAACAACGTGATTGTTTGCACGTCTGGAATCATGGGCATCATCAATACATAAATCTTCAATGCTAACTTTAACTGATGTTTGGGTAACAGCAGGGGCTGAATATTTTGATGAAATACAGGACGGTTCTTGCTCCTTTATGCATTCATCCCCTTGAGAAGATCTGTTGTAGCATCTTAGGCAAATATCATGCTTATTAATTCCCATTTTCCATTCTCTATCCAAAAGCTTTTTGGTACTCCAAACACAGTAGGATAATTGAACATTTCATTCAGAATCTTATCCCAAATTGAGCGATGCCCAATTTTTGCACCGGAGTTTTCGATGTGGGCGTCAGAGTCTTCAATGTGGGTGTCGGAGTCTTCCATGTGGATGAAGGAATCTTTGATGTGGGCGTCGTTCATTTTTGGAGTCTTCGATACGGGAATCGTTCATTTTTTGAGTCTTCGATATGGGCGTTGGAATCTTTGATGTGTACGTCATTCATTTTCAGAGTCTTTGACATGGGCGTTGGAATCTTTGATGTTGGCATCCTTCATTTTCGGAGTCTTCGATGTGGGCATCGTTCATTTTTATAGTCTTCGATATAGGCGTCGTTCATTTTCGGAGTCTTCGACATCGTTCATTTTCGGATCTGAATTCTTGTTGTCTTCATTTTCTCATTATGTTCATCCAAAGGTGTCGGAGGCTACGATGCTAACCTTAATGATTTTTCGATGTACATCTTATTCAAAGAATCAACATGAGATTGGTCTCTTAGGATCGCTAACTACTTTCTCTCTATGGCAGTCTTTGTGTATGATGTTTTTAGGCAGTGAGATAATCTAGAGATATTTTTAGACAAAAAATTTTCCATGAGATTCGTTTTCTTTGCTGAAGATGGCCTAAGAGGCGTATAGAGATTGGAAACAATATGAGGAGTAAGATCTGAAGGATCAATAGTAGCTAGGATTCACAAAAACAGTCAATGAGGTTAGTTTTGATGTACTAACCTTGGCCCCTTTTCCTGGCCATTTTGTAATCAAACCACTAGTTAACTCTTTCACACATGTGTTCAGATCAGATGTAAACTTACTTACATCTACATTAGGAGTCCCACAATATGTCTATTTATGAGGGATGGAGAGAATTCTAGCATGTGATTCCTAACAAAGACTTTTCCAAAAAAAAAAATGGATCACTAACAGACATTATCATCTTTTCAAGGTTGTCATAGAATTCTAAAATTATCTCCTTAACATAGGGTGCAGCAGAGGACAGGGTTGCAAGTAGACCTCTATCATAATAAAATTTGACTAGGTTTTGAGCATTTAGGTCCTCCATAGGAACGACTCTTTCATCTACCAATCTTCTAGCAGTGTTATGTCTAAGAGAAGCAGTAGAAGGAAGGAAAGTCTCAGAGAATGGATTACCTACATCCCCGCCCCAAATAGATGCATCATTGAACGTAGCTTCACCGTAAGCTACAACAGGAGCTACATTGGGCATAGAAGCAATTCTTCTTCTAGTAAACCTCACTGAAGCTGTATCACTCTCTTCAGAGGCTTCTTTCTCCTAAAAATCCTGGTCTGAGTTGTCATCAAACTCAGAGGAATTGGAAAAGTTGGCAGGACTTGGAGTTGGTGAAGGAATATGAGACGCATTCTTCAAGTTAACCAAATATTCAGCCAAGGTCCTCTGTTCATTAGAAAAGCTCATGTTTGATGCATTGATCTTTGGCTCAGCAGGGGGAACATCATGAGAGGCTTTGAAAGAAAGCGATGCCACGGATTCTCGATATGGAACAATGTTATTGTCAATGTTGCAGTGAATGTTGCAACAATGACAATGACAATGTGAACAGAAAGTGTATCACATAAAATAGCAAATGAAGTTTTGTTTTCGATTTTAAACCAAGCGACTTAGGAAGACAAGAATTAATCACAAACAATCTACAAGTATCAAACTTGTAGATCAAGCCTCAAGGCCACACAAATTATATTAAAAACAAACTGCTTTTGCACTTAACAAACAATAAAAATTTCACAAGATATAGGATCTTGGAGAACCAAAATCCCACATAAAACACTAAACCAAACGTGGGAAGAAAGAACAAAAATCAACTTCCTTCGATCACGTAAAAGGAAGCACACAAAACAGTTCTTGAAGATTCAATGATGCCGCCAATGTTGTATTATCAAAAGCTTCAAAACTAAAGGTAACCAAGGAACTGCTTCAACTTTCAAAGAATATTGCTCTCGCTTATAGCTATTTCTCTAATCTCTCTCTCTGCATTTCAGCTCACGGCTTTTTTTTTTTTTCCCGAAGATCTCAGATTATGCCTTCTCGCTTATCTTCTCTCGTGTCAAGCCTCCATGTGCTCGAAAACCGCCTTAGATATATATACACAAAAACCGCAAAGACATAAGGAGCACAATTTCTACTAGGAAAAGATTAGCTATATAACTACAAGATATGTTTCCTAATCGACTATGATACTTGGAATAATTAGTTTATTTGCAGAGATCTAGTTACCAAAAAAATATATTGCCTAAATCTTTTGAAAGATTTGAAAGATTTTCCTATAAAAAAAATCAAAACCAATCTAATCTTTTGAAAGATTTGAAAGATTTTCCTATCAAAAATCAAAACCAATCTACCAAAATTATTCTAAACAAAATCTAACACCTAAATAAACATTGACTACATTAAAATCTTTCTTTGACCAAGAAAGGTGAAAACAAGATAAAATAGGTCATGCCTATTTTACCCTTACAATCTCCCCCTTTGTTGAACCTTTCTGGTCAAATCAAAAGACAAGTGTTTATTCAACACCAATCAAATCATCTAACCTGCATTGGTTAGAAAAACTCATCTCCCCCTGAATTTGTGCAAGGTAAAATCGAAACCATTACTAAGCACAATCAAAATATCACCATCACAAGAAACACTTGATTTCTCTCCCCCTATTTGACCGGAAAAGGAAGAGAGATAAAACATCTTTTAGGAATTCTCAAACATCAAAGATTTTGAAAAAAACACAATAAAGTGTTCACCAAGATTTGATAACACCCCTAGCAAAAACTGAGCACCTCATATCCAAATTCAAAACCTCTTAGTTTCACACAAAAATTAGACAACCACTAAATATTTTCAACATGGAGATTTTTGGAAATTGATTTGCACAGTTTGAGTTTAGGAAAAAAATTCACCAAGCTGATATCCTTACCAACAATGCATGTCCTAAAATTTTATGCCTAAAAACATGATGACTAAAAGCTAGGCAAAAGAAAAAAAAATAAAAAAAAATGCAATCACACACAAGTGATAAAGACCAGATCAAAGGATGTAGTTCCTAATGTTGCTGCATTGGGAGATGCATTCGCCAAAATTGTGATTTTATTTTCAATTGTGCTCTTTTTTTCTTTTTCTTTTTTTAAATTTTCTCAACCAAATTTCTCTCCCAAGATCATAAATTTTTCACAACCAAAATCCATAGGTACTTTATTTCCCTAGGAATATAGCTTTACTTTATTTCAAGCTATAAAAACATGCCACTTGGAACCTTTCACACTATTTACCAAGGGAAGCATTTTTGCATTTGATCAACCCATGAAATCCGAGGATTCATAGTCCCAAAAGAAAGGTGCCACAACCTTGTTCATAGGTAGCTCTTTTCCTTTAGGTAGCTTTCACACTTTTTCAATTAAAGGGAGTCAATTTACTCAAGATCAACCCATGAGAACCTAAGTTCCATAGTACCTTGACAAATTGCAGCATCCCAAAAATTTCAAAAGGTAGCTCTTTCCTTTGTGGACTTTAAACATACTCAAGAACCTGAGAGAGAGAGAATCATAACAAAAAAAATCACAACAGATTTTGAATGAAATTCCCAAGCAACCACAAGAGATACATACATGTGAGACAATTGATCTAGAGTGCCCTCTAAAGACAAAATGCAATCATGCCTAATTTTGATTTTTTGATTTTTTTTAATAATTAACTAAGTGTAAAATCATATGGCACACAAAACACAAGAGATTTCCAAAGATTTAAAAATCTCTCAAAAACAAGACACTTGGCAAGTATATCAGCAAGATGATTTTCGGTCCTAACATGTTCAATGCAAACAATTTACATAATCAACCAAGTCTCTAAAAAAAAAAGGTGTCTTATATTAATGTGATTAGTTCGAGAATAATGAACTGGATTTTTGTGCTAAGAAAAATGCATAGGTTATATCAAAAAAACAAGGTTAACACATCAATGTGAACACATAATCTTTGATCATTTGAAGCAACCATAAAAGATTTAAGGCTTCTCTCAAAAATATTTTGATAAGCATGCAAATTTTTGAGATTCAACCTTACTTCTTCTCCTTGTGTATATCCCATCATGAATATCACCTATCACTTGAGAGATTGGATGGTTTTTCTGAATACGGCTAGGAATATCATGGCTGCAACCATTCAAATTTGACTGATTTTCTGAATGTACAGGACCTGATTCTGAAAGTTCAGGACCTGTTTCTGAATCTGCCAAGTTTCTGTCCAATGTTGCTCCCATTGTTGCAACATCGGGTGAAACATTGGGTGAAACATTGTGAATAACATTGGCTGAACTTTCAGAATATGCAAGTTTAGTCTGATCATGTGCAGATTTACTGGTTTCAGATGCTGGTTCTGAAGATTTTGGAGGAGGTTCATCATAGGACGGCTTAGAACCAGGACATATATCAAAGGGTTCACAATATTTGGACCTGCCTTTGTCATTACTACCCTTAGGAACCCACATCTGTTTAAAAACTTTGGGTTGGAGATTTTTGAAAAATTTCTGATTTGTCTTTGAATGAGGCTTCCAATGTGTCTGCCAATGTTGCAACATTGGCTGGCGCATTGGCTGCTTCATACGGTTCTGCCAATGAGCTTTTTCAAAGAAATCTTGCCTCATTTCATTCTCATACATGGCCTTTTTCAGAAAACAAAAGGGTTGTATGTGACCAGGCTTATGGCAGAAGTGACAAACATAATTTTTCTTTCTTACTCTCGGTTTTTCACAGAAAAAAGTTTCAGGAAAACTTTCATTGGTCTGTTTGGTTCCAGATGTTCCTTCTCCCTCTTTCACAAATACCTTAGGGACAAAACCAATACGATCTAGAAGTATTACTGAATTCCAGATCATCAACCTTTTGTTTGCTAGAATTCCACTTGGTCATGGTCTCTTTTGCTTGAGTAAGCTGCTCCTTTAACTTCTCAATCTCCACATCCTTTCTACTTAGGACACTCTCCAGCCTCACTATGCATTCTTTTTGATCAGCATTTGCCTTTTTTAATAGTTCATTTGCCTTACCAAGTAGTGTAACTTGGTGGGCTCTCTTCTCCCAATCCTTGTACAGCTCCTTGTACCCTTCCAACAGGTCTGAATCTGTGTCACCATCATCCTCTGCAATTGTGGAATTAAAACAGAAGAAATCGTTCTGTTTTACGCTCAATGTCTCTCCCAATGTTGCTCCCGATGTTGCAACATCGGGTGACACATTTGTCGAAACATCTGCATTTTAGAATCGAATCATAAACAAAGACATTCAAGTCAAACCGAGTGTTGGGCATTCTTAGTTTAGAAGAGCGAACACCGGTGTCCTTCACATAAAGTCCGAAGGGCCTCCCACACATCTTTAGCGCACTCATAATTTGCTATCACCCTAAAAGTATTTGCATCTAAGGCCTTATAAATAGCAGACAAGGCTTTCGAGTTAAAAGAAGCGATATTCCTATCATCATTGGTTCACTGCATTCTTTGGTGATCTTGACATCACCATCCGAATCTACGCTTTGGGAGGACTCCAACCATTTAAAACAAAAGCCACGCTCTTTCATCAATGGATTTGATGAAGATACGCATCTTGACTTTCCATATAGAATAATTAGCATTTGTGAGTAGGAGGACGAACCACGCTCTCATACCGAGAATCCATCACGCCTTTAAAACGAATCGACTCTTAGTGATATCAAGAGAAGGCTCTGATACCAATTGAAAGAAAGCGATGCCACGGATTCTCGATATGGAACAATGTCATTGTCATTGTTGCAACATTCACTGCAACATTGACAATAACATTGTTCCATATCGAGAATCCGTGGCATCGCTTTCTTTCAGGCTTCATCATGCTTAGGAGATTCAGGCTGAAAAACTACCCTTAGAGATGGAATGGGGTAGTCTTCGTCAACACCCTCAAGGGATGCAGGTTCAACTGAGCTGCTTCCAATGTTGTGAAGGGGTAAACGAGGTTTTACAACAAAATGAGCCTCATTTCCAGAAGCTACGAAATCCTCATCATCGTTATCGTTTTCAATCATGATGTCCTCTTCAAATTGACCAGGAGTAATCTTGTTCTTTTTGGCCTTTGCCACCTTAAAATCACTGGGATTTTCATAATTGCTGGGAATCCGTCTTAATCTCTTCGATTTGTGTACACTAGGGTTTCTAATTTGGGGGAAACCTGTTAAATCCCTGTGGTCTTCAACATCGATTGCATTTCCCTTTTCTCCAGGTAGGATACAAAAAAGGGGTGGCTATCACTATGTCACTGCCAAGGTGAATTTATGTCGTTGCAATTTGTGGTGATGTAGCTCTGGAGGAAGGAGCACTTGAAGCTACATCGGGTGCAGGGTTCGTTCTCTGGGATTCTGAAGGGCTAAAAGGTACAGATGCCATGGAGAATTGAGGGATTTTCAAAGAGTGAGATAAAGAAAAGAAGATGAAAGCACGGGTTCTTCAGCAATTTTGGGAAAAAATTGTGTGAAGTGCTAGGGCATGAGAGAGAGAGAGTTATAATACCTTCAGTCTGGAAAACAGTCACTTCAAAAGCTACAATTAAGGGGTTAGCTGTTGAGTGCATAAATTCCTGGAATGTGAGGGGCCATAGTGATATAGCCAATTTTTTTGTTTTTGAATGTCATCAAGGTTGACCAAAACACTCACAATATCTACTAGAAATCTGGTTTTGTCTTGCAATTAGTGAGAGATAAATGAGTACTGGATATAGGGATAACCATGATTTCTTTTGAGAACTTGAATTTTTGAATTTCAAATAATAGCAATGGATTCATAACAAACACAATAAAGGATATACCAAAATTGTACAACCCCAAGATGTTAATATAGCAATACACATCCATTAAGCAAAAACTCTTAACTCTCCAAAAAGATTAGACCCGTACTTAATATTTTTCAACATGGAGTACTTTGGTAATTAATTTGCATTTTTGAGACAATGACTAAATTTCAATAAGCTTATATTATCAAAACATGTCCTAAAATTTATGCCTCACAAATGATGAAATCAGATCAGGTAGCTTCTACTCTAATGTTGTCACACACATGTGAAAAATGTCTAGATCATCTTGATGTAGTTCCGGATGAAACTGTGTAAGGGTAAAATAGGCCATGCCTATTTTTTACTTGTTTCCCTTTTCATGGTCAAATTATCATATTTGTCAAGTTTGTGGTATTTTAGGATTTTATATCTTTAATTAGACTTAGTTGTGTTATATTTGGAACCAAAATCTTTGATTAGATTATGGTGCATCATTTTTGGAAACTAAATCTTATTATAAATCCTAGTCAATCCGTGAATCTTGTGTCCTTTGATATTTGGTAATAAAATTCCATGGATTTGGTAAGTTGTTAGTACTTCCTTGATACTAATCCTTTTCCTTGTAGTAGATGGATTTTTCCGTGTGTGTAGGTCTTCACAATGCTATATATAAAGGAGCTGGGATACGGGTTATGTGTAGAGTTTGAGAGAGTCTAAAAAGCCATAAGCTGTGAGAAGATTTATAAAAAGTTCAGAACCTGATTCCAGTCCTGACGTGCAGTAGATTGTTTGAAGCTCTTGATGTTATAACATCGGCAGTAACATTGAAGTTCTGGAATTCAGTTTTCATCTTCCAGTTTCAGTTTTAGGGAGTTGTTTTATTTCTTCCCACGTTTGGTTAACCTTGTTTTCTGTGGGGTTTTTGTTCTCCAAGACTTGTTGTCTTGTGAGAATATTTTTGTGAGTGATTTCACAATAGTTTTTGTAAAACGCTTATTCTTTTTAGTGAAATCTTTGTAGCCTTGAGGCTAGATCTACAAGTATAATCTTGTGGATTGTTTTGGTAATCATTTGCATTCAGTTCATTGTCTGATTATAAGTCTTCCGCTGTTTTGTTCATCTTTGACCATTGTGATTCCCATTGTAGCTACATTCACAGCTACATTGGAAACTGCTTTGGTTTCTCTTGAGAATTCTAGCTATTGTATTCTTTCAAACTGCATTGAGAGATATATTCGCCAAAAATTGTGATTTTATGTTTACTTTTTCATATTTTGTTTATAGCAACTATACTCATCTCCCACAAAATTCCATAGGTACTTTATTTCCCTAGGGGTATAGCTTTACATTATTCAAGCATATACACAACATGCGACTAGGAACCTTTCACACTATTTACCAAGGGATGCCATTTTGCTTTTGATTCATCCATGAAATCCAAAGATTCATGGTCCCAAAAGAAAATTACCACAAACCTTGTTCATAAGTATCTCATTTCCGTTAGGTAGCTTTCACACTCTTTTTCATAGACTATAGAAAACTTGCTTGCTTGTCTACTCTTGAGTATGAAGAAATCCATGCCTCATGTTTTGTGTCTACCATTGAACCTAAGAATGTGCATGAAGCCCTAAAAGATGAGTGTTTGATAAATGTCATGCTAGAAGAACTTGATCAATTTGCTAAAAATGATGTTTGGTATCTTGTTCCTAGACCCACTTCCATGAATGTTATTGGAACTAAATGAATTTTCAAAAACAAATAGAATGAAGTGGGAGAGATAATAAGAAATAAAGCTAGACTTGTGGCTCAAGGGTATACACAGGTTGATGGGGGTGGATTTTGATGAAACCTTTGCTCCTGTTGCCCGCATTGAGTCCATACGTCTGCTTCTAGCCATTGCATGCTTTCTTGATATTACTCTTCAACAAATGGATGTGAGGAGTGCTTTTTTAAATGGTATTCTTGAAGAAGACGTTTTTGTGGAACAACCAAAAGGTTTTGAGAATCCCCATAAACCCAATCATGTTTTTAAGTTAAAAAAGGCCCTGTATGGACTCAAACAAGCTCCTAGAGCTTGGTATGGGAGACTTACAGACCATCTTTTGAAAAGTGGGTTTAAAAGGGGAGAGGTGGACAAAACTCTTTTTATTCAAAAACAAGATAAACACATTTTGATTGCACATATATATGTTGATGATATTGTGTTTGGGTCCACCTCCAAGTCCTTAGAAAAAGAATTTGTGAATTGTATGACTTCCACTTTTGAGATGAGTATGGTAGGAGAATTGACTTTTTTCTTAGGGATTCAGGTAAAACAGTTGCATGAAGGGATGTTCATATCTCAAGCCAAGTATGCTCTTAGCTTGGTGAATAAATTCAATCTTGAGAATAGAAAACAGAAAAAACCCCCTATGGGTACATCCAATAAACTTTGCAAAAATGAAAAATCTGAAAGTGTTGACCATACATTGTATAGGAGCATGATAAGAAGTCTGTCAGATTGATCGCCAATTCCGGACATCATGTATAGTGTGTGTTTGTGTGCTAGATATCAAGCAAACCCTAAAGTCTCTCATTTAAAAGTTGTCAAAAAAATAATTAGATATGTTGGTGAGACTTGTGCTATGGGTTTGTGGTATACAAAACACACTAATACCAATCTTGTTGGATTTAGTGATGCTGATTGGGCTGGTAGTGTTGATGACATGAGGAATACTTCTGGTGGGTGTTTTTATTTGGGAAACAACTTGATCTCTTGGTTTAGTAAAAAGCAAAATTGTGTTGCCCTTTCCACAACTGAATCTGAATACATTGCTGCTGGTAGTGGGTGTACACAACTTTTATGGATGAACCAAATAATCAAGGATTATGGCTTACACAGCAATGTATTAACCATGTATTGTGACAACACCAATGCTATAAGTATAGCAAAGAATCATGTTCAACACTCTAGAACTAAGCACATTGATATAAGACACCATTTTATTAGAGACTTGGTTGAACAAGGTATTATTTGCATTGAACATGTAGGAACAGAAAATCAATTGGCTGATATTTTCACCAAGAGTCTAGATTTTGAGAGATTTATAAATCTGAGAAAATCTCTCGGTATGTGTGCCATGTGACCCTTCACTTAAAATTTTTTTTAAGCATCTTGCATTGAGTTTTTAAGGGGGCACACTAGTTTCATCTTTTATGTTTTAGTACCCTTGTTTGCTGCTCTGCATTTTCATTCAAAATCTGTTGTGATTTCTGCTTCTCCTCACTCTCTCCCAAAAATGTTTTTGCAATTGAAAAATATTAAGTCCACAAAGGAAAGAGCTACCTTTTGAAATATAGGGATATAGCAATTTATCTTGGTACTGTGGAACTTAGGTTCTCATGGGTTGATCTTGAGAAAATTGAATTCCCTTAATAGAAAAAGTGTGAAAGCTACCTAACGGAAAAGAGCTACCTATGAACAAGGTTGTGGCACCTTTCTTTTGGGACTATGAATCCTAGGATTTCATGGGTTGATCAAAATGTAAAGTGGCTTCCCTTGGTAAATAGTGTGAAAGGTTCCTAGTGGCATGTTGTGAATATGCTTGAAATAAAGTAGAGCTATTCTCCTAGGGAAATAAAGTACCTATGGATTTTGTGGGAGTTGAGTGTTGATTTAGTGAACAAAAGATGTGAAAGTGTACATAAAATCACAACTTTGGCGAATGCATCTCTCAAAGCAGCTACATTGGAAACTACATTCAGATGATCTAGACATTTATCACATGTGTGTGACTGCATTGGTTTCCTTTTGCCTAGTCTGTTCTTGGCATATTTTAGGCATAATTTCTAGGTCATAATTTGTTTTGATCATATCAGCCTATTGATCTTTTTGTCCTATCTCAAAAAAGGTGCAATCTATGTACCAATGTATACCATGTTGATATTTATGTGGTTGTCTAATCTATGTAGTGTTCCATGAGCTCTTGATCGAGATTATGCTTGCTGTTGACAGTTTTGTGTTGTGACAATTTTGGTTAGTTAAGTGATGTGTTTGTTCAAAATCCTTGATAATTTTGAAATTCAAAGATTCAAAACTGAGATTGGTTGTTATTCCCTCACTCTTAACTCACCACCTATTTCTCTTGACATAATCAGATTTTCTATCTCTCTTTAATGTGATTTGGTCAATATTTGATTTATCATCAAATTCAAAATCTGGTTAGTTGTGTTACCAAAGGCCCCTCCAATTCCCTAATCTTTTGGTACTAACGGCTAATTGTAATTAGTGGTAGTTATTAGTGTGTTTCAGGTGGGTGCTCCTTAATTCTATTAGAAACTCTTCTGCTCATCCATTCCAAAAAGTGTGCTGCCGAAGCTTGCTCTCACTAAAATCCTTCTTCATCATTCCCTCTCTGATTCCCTCAACGATATCTCCATGGCTTCATCATCGTCCACTACTTCTAAGAGTTTTGAGCAGAACCCATCTGTTAATGTAGCTTCCAATGCTACATCTGCTGAAGCTACATCAACTCCCATCTCGTCACCAGAAAACCCTGAATATGCCATTGTTGTAGCCTAACCTCTTCCAGAGCCCCTAACCGTCATACTTCCAGGGGAAAAGGGCAATGCTATTGATGTTGATAATCCAGTTGACCTGTCTGGGTTGCCCCAAATTGGGAACCCTAGCACTCAGAGGTCAAAGCGTCTGAGAGGAATCCCGAGCAATTACGAGAATCCGAGTACCGAAGAGATTGCTAGAGCCAAGAAATACAAAGTGTCTCCGGGAAAATTTGAAGAGGCGTGCAGTAGGCGTGATTCGATGACGAGGATTTTGAAGGCTGCCAGTGCGCTCAGCCCGCCACTCAAGCCTCTGCTCCCAAAATTGTCTCTTCCACCTCTACTCCTCTTCCAGATGATGTGGTTGATGAAGACTACCCGATTCCCTCACTACGGGTTGTCTTCCAACCCGATTCCCCGTTAAATGTCAATGGCTCTTCTGATAATGTTTCTACTTCTCCTTCGGCCTCCAATGCCGACTTAAGTTTTTCCGATGAACAGCGTACCCTGGCAGATTTTTTGGTTCAGATGAAGAATGCATCTTCTCAACAGTCTCCCCAAGCTTCTCCACCTCCTACTTCAAATCCAGCACAGTCATCATGCTCCTCTGAGTTTGATGATAGTTCTGATAAGGATTTTTCCAGCAAGGAAGCTACTCCGGTTGAAAGTGAAGAAAGTGAAGAAGCTCCTATAAGGTTTACAAGAAGACGGGCTTCTATGGCCAATGTAGCTACATCCAAAGCTACAATGGCCTCTGCCTCCTCCTCTGTTGTTATTGGTAAACCATTCTCTATTCGTTTTCTTTCCAAAGCTGCTTCCATTCGTTATAATACATCCAAAAAAATTGTTGATGAAAGATTAATTCCCTCTGCCGAATTATCTGAACAAAACTTGAATCAGTTTTTCACTGATAGAGGCCTCTTAGGCAATCTATCTTCTGCCTCACCTTATTTTAGGGATCTCATCTATGAATTCTATGCCAATCTTGAAAAGAAAATCTCTTATGTTTCTGATCCTAAGTTTGAAAAAGTTTTTGTTAGAGGAAAATGGTATCATTTTTCTTCTTGCCTCATTAATCAGCTGTATGACACTCCTGAAATTGGTTCTGTTTCCATGATTTCTGACCTGCATACTTGTGCCCAAGAACTCACTGGGGGGATAGTGAAAAGATGGCCTAGAAAGGGGTCAAATATCAACATCTCCCAACTCTCCTCATTATATGCCCTTATGCACAAAATTTGCTGTGTAAATTGGGCCCCCACCAGAAATTCCAATACCTTAACTGAAGAACATGCCAAAGTTTTGTATCAGGTTGGGACTGGAAAACCCTTTGATTTTGGAGACTTTGCCTTCAGAAAGATCATCTCCCTAGATGAATCAGAGGGAGATAAAAGATCCCTCATATTCCCTTCTCTTATATATAAAGTTCTAGTCTCTCAAGGTTTCTCTCCTGCAGCTGGTACCAGGCTTACCCTATCCTAGACCCCCTACATATCTCTGTTAAACTTCTTAAAGGGGACAGGGTGCTCAATCTACCCTTGGTCTATCCCTATCCTCCTGTCTCCCAGATTCTTCTATTTCTGCTCCTGGTCCTTCATCATCTCAGCCTTCAGTCCCTGTTCTTCCCAATGTTGCAAGCAATGCAGCTGCATCAGCTGCTCCATCACAGTCTATTTCAGTTGGCCCATCTGCTCCCATCTATGTTGCTTTCATATCTGCACAGCTGGATATGGTTAATTCCCAATTAGCCATCCTTTCTTCTCAAACTAATCTTCTACACTCCTTGGCTGCACAGTATTCCTCCTGACTTGCCCTACACTTTGGCCAAATAGGGGGTGAATTTCCAAGTGTTCCTGCTGTTCCTACTGCTCCAAGTGTTCTTGCTGCTGTTGCTCCTGCAGTTTCTGAACATGTTGTTGTGAATGCTTTAGAAGAGGTTGCTGAAGAAGAGAGTTGATTGATGTCTATCTCATTCCTGGTTGTAATCAAAAATAATATTTTTTGTTTTCTGCTTTTGGTCTGTAATAAGCTATTTTGTTTGGTTTGCCTGGTGGGTTACTTAAATGATTGGAGGGTTTCTTAAACTGCTTATGGATACTACATGCCTAATTGAATGATCTACATTCTTCTTAGTAATATCTTTATTAAATGTCATATTTTCAGGGGGTGTTTCCTTTCTAACAAATGCAGGTTGAAGGTTGTTTTGTAAATAGTAACACTTGTCATAATATTTGACCAGAAATGCTCAACAAAGGGGGTGATTGTAAGGGTAAAATAGGCCATGCCTATTTTGTTTTTAGTTTCCCCTTTCTTGGTAAAATTCATATTAGACAAGTTTGGCATTTTTGGTATCTAAATCTTTAATTAGATTTTGTTTTCCTTGGTCCTTAAGTTTAGGTATTATTTTTGGAAACAAAATATTGTCAATAATCCTTTCTCAATCGTGTATCTAGACTCCTTGATTATATGGTAATAAAATCTAGAGATATGGTAAGTAGATTTTATTCCTTACCATTAATCCTTGTTCTGTTGGAGTTGGATTATTCAATGTGTGTAGGGGTCTTTGACATTATATATAGAGGAGGCTTGGACACGGCTGAAGTGCATAGATTGAAGTGAGAGAGCTGATACAGAAACGTGTGTGCAGAAAATTCAGATTCAGAAGTTGAAGTTTTTCCGGTTTTGGATATGCAGCAGTTTTTTATTGTAGCTTCGGATGTTACAACATTGGAAGCTACATTGAGTGCTGGAATTGTTTTGTCTTCCTAGCTGATTTTAGGAAGCTGTTTTGTTTCTTTCCACGTTTGTTATAACTTTTTCTTGTGGGGTTTGTGCTCTCCAAGACATGTTGTCTTGTGAGAGTGTTTTGTTTGGTGATTTCACAATCTTTTTGTAAAAACGATTAATCTTTTTAGTGGAATCTTTTTGGCCATGAGGCTAGGTTTACAAGCATAGTCTTGTAGATCGTTTGGTAAACTTTTGTGTTCTGATTTGCTGTCTGATTTATTCGTCTTCCGCTGTTTCGTTATTTCTTGACCATTGTGACTTTCATTGTAGCTACATCAGAAGCTACATTGGAAACTACATTGATTTCTCTTGAGAATCCTAGCTATTGTGATCTTTCACTTGGGCTCATCAACACCCCAATTTCGTACCCCCATTTTATAAATGTCATATATATATATATATATATAATTTAATTTAATTGGACTAACAGACGTTAACTTTGTTAACATTTCAGGGGGACAAAGCTCAAAAGACGAAAGATGGTAAGTCAGAGGGGGGAGAATGAAAAAAGAAAAACACAAAGGGAAACAAGTCAGGGCGCGGCGCTTGGAACTGCATGTGCCACGCCCCGTATTGTATTTTCCTTCCCCCAGCTGCTGCTTTATGTACGTTGCATGGCTCACTCTTCCTACGCAGTGTACAAGCCGTTTGCTCCAGCTGCCTCCGGTTGCCTGACCTATTTTCTGCCTATAAATACATCCCTTGAGTTCCTTCCTTCAACACCTCAAGCCTTTCCCATGGCTTCCTTCTCTCTTCCTCTCATCCCTTCCTTTGTGAACCGAGTTAAGGCAATAGCCTTCCTCTCCTCCTTTGCTTTATGCAAGCGAGCCTTCGAGCCTTCAGTCTCCTGCCCCCTCAGCAGCCTCCTCCCTTGCCCGAGCAAGCAAGCCTCTTCCGTCCTCGCCCCGATGAGCCGATCTACAAAGCCAAATACTTTGGTTACACTACCCGGATACAACAAATACAACAACAAAAAATACAACAACGAAAACACTAACCAAAAAAACTCTCTCATGAGGAGACATGAGAAGCACTCATCAATCGCCTAAGTTTAGGTGTATCGAGATCAGATAATTACGCTACAAGAGGTAGGTATCAACATATTATTATGTCCCGCATTTATTTAAAATAGAACAATGTAGATATAAATAATATTATTTTTGTTGTAAATATTATCTGTAAATAATGCGATAATTAGTTTATATTTTATTTATATTTTAAGAGTAACAAAATATAATATTTATTTGTTTAATGTGCTAAATAAAGTATTATTTATTTAAATATCCATAAAATATGAAAATAGTTATTAGCATGCTTAAATAATGGCTAGCACACCTAAATAGTGTTTAAAATATATCTCCTTCATTTTCCTATATAGATATAGATATATATATATATATATATATATATATATAAGTATTTTTTTTCTAGACTAAACATACAAACTAAGCATGTTTTTTAGCAAAACACATTATGAGACCTAAAAGGCGAGCTGGGTACCTAACCTCTTCCCAACTCGTAAGTTAGCCCTCGAACCTTAACTTTCTGGTATTTTGAGTTTTTCTCTGTTTAACTTTAAAGTAGAGGTGGTGATTCTGTACACACATTTTTAGAGTTCACAACGAGGTTGAGTGCAATCCACGGGCTTTAATGTTTTGAAACACGTCGTTTTTATGTGATGACGTTGACACTCGAAACGGTGTTCTCACAGTGGCGACTCTGCTGGAGATGTTATTTTTTTAATAAAAAAAACAGAAAGAGGGCTAGACTCAATTTTTTGGGGGGTTTGCTAATTTGTTTATATACATTACATGCTTACATACATACATAGTCTAGATTTTGCTTATATAAATATTGCAACTGTGCGCTTAATTTTTTATTATTGCCAATATTCTGCGAAAGTTGTGAGATATTTGTGATTTATATTCTTTTGGGCGGAAGCCATACATGTAATAATTATTTATTCGTTCTGTCATTTTTATTTTGGGAAATATGACCAATTGTAAATAATATGAACAAATAGTTTCCGCACATTTTTTTTTCCATTTATTGATGTGATTGCCGTCTCACATGCTTGCTTCGTCACTTATGAGATTCAAACTAATCAGTCGAGAAAATCCACAAACAAACAAAAAGATAGGCCAAAATTTTATTGCTTTATATCTGCAAAAAGTTTCCTGCTTTTTAGCTAACTCACATACATGCATTCATGTAGAGATATTCCGAATTGCTACCCTTTTCATCTCGGATAAATACTCCCTGGTTCCCTGTTCATAGAGCTTGGAAACCTAGGGCGAAATTATCCTGCTCTAAACCTTTTATACGAAGGGCCAATGGGGCGTAAGCCAGCCTAACCTGCATCAGCCACATTAATATGCATGTATATCTTTTGGGACACTTCATTGACTGGTCAGTTTTTGCACCTCAAAATTAATGACCATTCCCAAATGCATGAAAAGTCAAAGAGATTGTTCACCAAAAAATATATATCATCACAATAGTCAACAAAATGCACTAGAATTGACCAATAATTTTAGTGGTATCTCACTAGAACGATTAAATTGTGGATCTCAGAGAGAGTATAGGCCTTTCGCCTAGGATATGTTCGATCTTGGGAAGTCGAAAGACAGGTGGAATACGAAGGTCTTATACTCTGGAGAAAGAATCAATTGTTTCCTGACATAATAAAGAAAGTCAAAACAAAGTTATGCTTGTCCGACCAGCTTTAAGATAATAAACAAAACATTTGTTAATAATAATAATGTGCACTGTAGTTTCCCGAGCCAACACCATGAGCCTTGCCTTCTCATACACTTCTTCGACCTTGTTTTTTCCAAAAACTTGGCCCAGACCTGGAAAGGAAGAGACAATACTGGTCGTTTGATAAGAGATTTGGGTTCAGAAATAGAGGGCTGTTCAGGGAATACAGATTTGAGTTCAGAGACAGAGATCATTTCAGATACAAATTTGGGTAGAATGGCCGCCAAAGATGAACAAATTTCTATAGGTACAAATACTGGGGCTTTGGGTTATGCTCCTACTCCCGCCATGCAACAGTGGTTAGATCATAATCTAGGTGTTCACGCTGATCGCCTATTGGGCCAGATAACAAACCTTGAAACCAAACATTGAAAACGCTCATTCCCTTGTGGGATCCCATGAGGCATCAACCTTAAGTGTTCCCCCAAACGTCAACCTTCAATACCAAATATCAACCCTCCTCAAAGTACTAACCTACCCAATCCTCAAGTTCAAAACTCCAACTTTCCTCCTCAAAACCAAAACACTAACCCTCTTCCCAATACCAACATCAACACCGGTTACCCTCCTCAAAACACCACTACCCCATATCAATGTCTAGGGAATCTTCCGTTCTCGACCACCAATCCACTCTAAAATAACCCACATATAGACCTCAGAAGTTATGTCCCACAAGGGCAGGTCACAACCTAACTCCCTTTCAACGATTTTGGTCACCAAACAAGGGCTGCAAACATTGTACCTCCTCTTAGCATTTACCACCTACCCCAGCCAACCACAAATACCACCAATCCCTTGAAAACACCACCTCCTTCAAAGGTTGAAATAGACATCGAGAATCTCAAAGAGATGATGCAAAAAATTCTAAGCAAATGAGAGTTCTCTACACGATCGTTGACTCTACAGCCTTCAGCCATCTTATCTTCAAAATTGAAAATTCCCAACATAGAAAAATTTGATGAAACTGGTTGCCCCATCTCCCACTTAAGATCTTATGCCACCGGAGTGCAATCAAGGGGTGCTAGTTTCAAAGCAATGACTGCTATTTCCACTTTACCTTGGTAGGGGCTGCAAAACAATGTTAGCATACAGTAGTACACTAAAAACTTGAGACTAGATTACTGATGAATTTCAAAAAAGGTACGAGGATAACAGTAGCTTCGAAAACAAGAGAGAGCTAGAGTCATTCACATAAATGGAAAAAGAAACATGTTCAAATTTCGCGGCCAGATGGAAAAAGAAAGTTTTCCAAACTCTGGGTAGGTCCACTCCGGCTGAATCAACCAGAATGTTCATAAAAAACCTTCAGCTAACCTATCTCGAACAAATGAAGTACCTCCCCTATGGAGATTTCAATGCCATTATTGAAGTAGGGATTAGTATAGATGAAGAGATACGAACAAGGCAATTAAAAACTAATGCACCTCCCAGCTCATTCTGATACTCCGAAGGAAAAGCAGCATCATCGGGAGCAGCAGTTAACGTTGTTGGAGATATCCTAGCATCCACTCCACCAGTCAACTTTACCAATCAAACTTACCAACCTTGGGAAGCATGTGACTCTCCTTTGTGCGCTACTTTCAAACTTCTTTTAGGGTTTAATTGTTTTGTTTTTCTTTTCATAGTTGTTGTATAATTATTATGTATAAATAAATCCATTTGAGGTTAGAAAAAAGGTGAGAAGTTTTGAATTATTTTTTCTTTGTCTATGAAAAAGGATTCTCCAAGAATGGTTCAAGATTTTGTATCTTCAATTATCGGGAACTAACCTCATCATTTAGGAATTGGAGGTAACTTGTATCAAATCTTTTGCTCTATATTAATTTATTATTCAATCAAGTCTTGTTGATCTCAGAGTTTATCAATCTCTTTACTATTTGACTTTTTTCTTATTAATGGTATCACAATAGTTTAAAGACCTATGGGTGCGCATAATTGCAGGACCGTGTGCATTTGTCGTATACTGTCCCACCTATATGATAAATTAAACCTATCAACACATGAAAGTGATAAGTTATGTTTAGGTTCTTATGTTTTTATGCTTCAGGTATATCATCGATTGAATTATTAGATGGACACTGAAATATAATTCAACTTAGGGTCCGTTTGGTGCAGTGTTTTCTAAACGCAACGTTTTTAAAACGCATCGGTTTCAAAACGCAACGGTTTCCTTACAAACACGTTTGGGATATAATTTCAAAACACTATTTTCATAACTTGAGTAGTTGTCAAAAAGACAGTTATACCCTTTGATCTATTGTAAATAAACACGATTGGGAATCATACTAATAATAAAAAATCAACTAATAATCTAAAAATATTAAAATAATGATTATATTATCATTTAATATATTAAAAATTGATAATTAATAATTCAATTTTATTACATAAAGTGTTAATCTCAAGACAATATAAGTATCAAAAATAAAATTTGAGTTCAAGTTACAAAATAGATACTTGGATAAGAAGAAGGGGAAGAAATAAATAAAAGATAAACCTAAAGGATTATTTTAAAACATTAACAAATTATAGTGGGAGACAACACATAGATGACTTTGATCGCATCAATATATCATACAAGCCTACATGAAGCTTTATTTCCTTCAAAGCAGATCGTCCATCTCCCTCTTCTCCCTCTCAGTAAGTCATCTCTTTCGTCTTTCCCTGTACCTCTTTTCTCTCTGCCATTTTTCTTCTCTTTCTTCACTTTACTCCCTTACACCCACAAACACCCACACCCCTATCCATCATCTCCCACTTCTTCTCTTTCTTCTCTCTCCCCACCTCTCTCCCATTCCATGCGTCTCTTCCACTCCCGATTCCAAAACCAACTGTCAGAATCAACATCAAAGAAAGGTGGACATTTCGGGAAAATCTGGATTAACGTTGTGTTTTTAGAGGAGCGTTTTGAAAAAAAGCTCAAATTTTGAGCGTTTTAAACGCACCAGCGTTTTGAAATGCCAAATTTTACAACGCAACATCGATACAATTTTTTTTGTCAAAACGCTCAAAAAACACTGCGTTTAATGGCTGAAACGCATGACCAAATGATCCCTTAGTGACACTAAAACTGCAAATCGTGAACCATAGTGTACTACTCTTTTCAATCTTAATTTAATACCCAATTTTGGATTAGACTTGTCTTCATCCATATAATTAGTTTTCATGTTTGTGTGATTTAAGCTTCCATTTTACACTTTTGAAAACCTTGAATAAGAAAAGCTTTTTAACTATTGAAACCGTGAAGCGAAATAGGTTAATATGATTTAGTTTAGTTCAGTTTGGTTTTCGATGTGATATGATTAAGTTTGGTTCCAATTAATTTCATAAGCGACTTCAGAATAAATCAAATCTTTTTACTAATGCCTCTTTTATTACACTTTACACCATAAGTGTTAAAAAAAAGTAAAATTTTCATTCATCAAAGTATCCACCAAATCCCAAAGTACACCTCAACCTATGTTATTTCCCATAATGCCATTTGACGTTACCATTTGTTCCAGTTTACACCCTAACCGTGACAATCGTTTGAAAGATAACGAAAAATTACATTTTAAACTATATAATGGTAGAATTTATACGACATAAAAAAAAGTAGATTGAACTAATATATACACATAATACAATTTACAATAAAAAAATTATGGCAGAAAAAAAACATATATATCAATAATTTAATATTATGAAATTTATAATTTATCACCCTAACCCTTAGTATAAATAGTAAACTTAATTTTTTCGGTAATCAGCACTGTGTTGGATGATCAAAATTGAAAAAAATAAAAAGAAACCCCAGAAATAAAAATAATCCCACAAAAAAATATAAATATAATTCAAACATAAGTACTGGGTAATTGACATTTTATTTAATTAAAAGGTTATGCTAGCATATATAACAAGCAGTGTTCTAATTTGTTAATGGATCTATGAATTATTAAATTATGTATCATAAATTTGTAATTTGTTAATGAACCTATCTATTCAGCTATTAACTTTTTTTTTTGTTTTTTTGAACCGTGGAATGATATTAAATTGTTGGTTTTAATTTTAAAATTTAACCTTATATTGTAATCATCATTTTTAAATAATTTGGTTATAATTTGAAAATTTTATGCTTGTTAATTATGTTATATTAAGAAAACTATTCAAAATAAGGTAATTATGTTAATTATACTATCTACTAATTTTTTTTCTCTCGTATAATTTCTTTTGAACCGTGGAATGATATTATATTGTTGGTTTTACTTCTAAAATTTAACGTTATATCGTAATTATTATTTTTAAATAAATATAGTTTGGTAGTATTTGCTATCAATAAATTTGAAATTTTAATGCTTGTTAATTATGTTGTATTAAGAAACATATTTAAAACAAGGTAATTATGTTAATTATGCTATCTACTAATTTTTTTCTTTTTTTCTGTATAATTTCTAAAATTAAAAAAATTTAAAAGATAAGTTTTAGTTATCTTTCTAACGACTGTCACGGCTAGAAAGCAAACTGGGACAAATGATAACATTAGATGACATTCTAAGAAAAAAAATTAAGTTGTGATGTAGTTTAGGATTGAGTTTGGGGTAATTATATTTTGGCCTATTTTTTTAAAAAAGATTTTGTTAGTTCATGTTCATGACCAAAAGCCGTCGGTATAAAAGAAATTCTACACCAAAGATTGGATGAAAATTTAATATAAAAAAAAAAATTTGTATGATTTTTTGCATCGCTCATCACATAGAATAATCGCATGTGTCCGAAATCTTGTAATCTAATAATGAATAATCATGAGAGATTGAGATTTTTTTTAAAATCAGATTATATCATGTTTTTAAAATGCTCGCTTACACTTTCAAAAAGCCTAAAGTTATATGCTCTATCATGAAGCCTCGAAGGAGTATGTACTAAATAAAATCTACCAATTCATATTGCATAGATAATAATTACGTGAAAACCTCACCAAAAACATGATTTTGGATGGGGTCCAAGAATGGGAGTTAATTGGAAACAGTTCTCTCTAACTTTGAGTTGTGATATTACATATTAGTAAGGTCCTTTTTTTTTTCCCCTTTGCACCAAAAAAATAGTAAGTTTTTCCTCTGATAAAAAGTTAACTACTCTATTTTGAGATGTCTTATTTAAATAATCTAATTTTTAAAATTATTTTTACAATTTTCGTAACCTTTCATTTTTTTTGTTATAACTTTATTAGTTGTGCTTTATTATTTTTGTAATTATGAAATATTCCAAATACATTAACATGCATATTCCTTAATTATTAAACTAATCAAATGTGGTTCCTTTAGTGGAACAGTGGGAATACTAACATGATGTAACCAACTCACAAATTATTCTCCGCGGTTGTTAAATGAAATGTATTGTGGTACTTAGGTGTTGGTGAGTTGATTATCACACGTATTTAATGTCTTTTTGGGTAGAAACTTAAGAAAAATTGTCTTACGGGTATTTCGGTAAGACGTATTTCTCTGACCCGATCCATTGCTTTTTGGTGAACTGAATTGTAAGAAGAGTTAGGCTCCGTCTAACGAATTAAAATATATAAGACGGTCTCACAAGAGACTTACTATTTTTCTTTTTAGGTTATTCCAGTAAAAGTATCTATTTTCTTTTTTTTTTCTTTTTTGAAAGTTACATTTATCCATTTTAACATTCATTTGATTCTCACTTTATTTAGTGGGACAAAAGGTAACTCAAGTGGCATTAAGAGAAAAAAAATTAGGTTGGGTACATTTTGGGATAACGTGGATATTTTAGGGGTAATTATATTTTGGCCCAAAAAATTATTTAGATGAAGCATATTTTAGTTTACATAGCCAGTATTGTACTTCCACGTTGTATACAGTATTTAAAGTGTAGTCTTTAATATGAAAACCAAATCAATGTGAATGTGGTATTCATTGTCAATATAAATACTCCTTCCATTTTATCAAAAAAATCCACTTTCGATTTTTTTTTTTTGGTCATCATGAGTATAATTGACCAAAGATTTACATATCTTTATTTGTTTTTACAAAATCCTGAAAGTTATACTCCCTCCGTCCCTAAATAATCGTCTGGGTTGACCCAGCGCACAGTTTAAGAAAAAGTAATTGACTTGATTATTTATATTGGTTTAATGTGTAGTTTCCTTTAATGTCCATGTATATGTGGCCCATAATTAAAGTAGAGTGAAAAAGTAAGGGTAAAGTGGTAAAAGTGATGTTCTAAAAAGGTAAGTTTCAAAGTGGACAATTATTTTGGATGGACGAAAAAGGAAAGGAGGACGATAATTTAGGGACGGAGGGAGTAATTGAATATATTCTTAATGTTTGTTTGGTAGAGTGTTTTGACAAAAATACTAGTAAAAAACGCAGGTTTCTCTTTAAAAGTGTTTCAATGCAGCGATTTTAAAACGCTTAAATTTGGAGTGTTTTAAAAATATGTTACTTTTACAACTATTTTGTTTATAAAAGTAGCGTTTTCAAATAGTTTTCCAAACATGTTTACAAGAAAAAAATTAAGTTTTGAAAATGCTACGTTTTAAAAACGATGCGTTTAGGAAAAGCTGCGTTTTCAAAATGTTGCACCAGAAGACGAGACCTTAATCTAATTTTTAATGAATGCGATTTTACTTCCTTAAGTATAATTAGAGTAACTTATGATAAAGTTAGCTTGTTAATCTTTAATCACTTCACCGGAGTAGTCTAGCTTTCAAATTTCAAACATTTTAAAGATTGCAATAAAATTTCCATAATATCCTTATTTCAAAGATTTAAATAGTTTTAATAAGTTTTAGTTTAACTAAATTATTTTTATAGATCAAGGCAACGTTTGGATTTTTCTTAACATGAAGTTTTTTTTTTTTAATTTTAGGAAACAATTCATGAAGTTTTCTTAATGAGTTTTTAGTACTTCTTGGAAGTCCTTATAATATCAGAAAAAATATAAAAAAAATCGTCTTATGTGTATTTTTTGTAAAACGAATCTCCCTAACCCGATTAACTTTGTGTTCGTGAGCTGAGTAGTGGGGAGTTGATGCTCCACCTTACAAATTAAGATATATACGACGGTTTTACAGAAAACATGCTCATGATATTATTTATTAGAATGATTATGAAATCCACGAAATGAAAATAAAAGAAATTAATATTAAATTCGATTAGAGTTCATGACCATCTTACCCTGTGCACTGAAGAGTAATGAGTAATAATTATCAATTAAATCTATCTAATGCAGGGTGGATTCGGTTCCTACCTAGAAAAACATGAAAGGTGTGTAAAATATGAGTTTGTTGTTTTTCTGTTTATTACCATCCAAACAGAGCCTAACAATTTAGCCAAGTAGTATAAATAGGAGGAACAATGCAATGCACAATGTAAAGGGAAAAAATAAATAAATAAAACAACAACTGATAGGCTTGATAATAATGGCATCTATCGTCGTCCCTGCAACATTTTCCGCTGCTGAGGATGCTGATGCTCTTTATAAGGCTTGCAAAGGTTATACTAATAAGCTTTCTATCCATTTACTCTTGTTTTCTTCTTCTTAATTTTTCAATATGTGAAATCCATTAATTGATGATTTTGATCACTTCAACATGTACCCGTCCATTATAATTCTCTCTGTTCTTTTACTTGCCAGTTCGTTGTGTTTCTTTCTTTCCACATTCAGTTGTCGCACTCGCACATCTTTAAACGAAAAGAATTTGTAACCCAATGGTGAAAAAGTTTAGAAAATTGTTCTTTTCGTTTATGGAAGATGTCTCTAGTTTGTCACGACTCTTCCTTTAACATAATTTCTTGAGTACCAAACAGGTTTTAAGTTGATTTTTAATATTTCTTGAGAGCTATTTGCAGGTTTGGGAACAAACGAGACGGCAGTAATTAAAATAATAGGTCATAGAAATGCTGCTCAACGAAAGCAAATCAAGAAGGCTTACGAAGATCTTTATAAAGAAGATCTTGGCAAGCGCCTTGAATCTGAACTGACTGGGTCCTTGGAGGTAAAAAAATCATTTCAATCCAAATGAACCAATTAAATTTTAAATATTCATCACCAAAGAAAAGGATTTCCAGATTTCTTCTATATTTGCGTCTTCCTAAAAAAAGAAGAGAAAAATAGTATTAGTGACAATTGTGTATTTGTAGAAAGCTATCTACCGATGGATGTTGGATCCAGCAGACAGAGATGCAGTGTTAGCAAATGTAGCAATACGGAATGAAGGCTCAGATTATAATGTGATCATTGAACTTGCATGTATTCATACTCCAGACGAACTATTGGCAGTGAAGCGCGCTTACCATGCTCGTTACAAGCATTCCTTGGAAGAGGACGTTGCAGCCAATACCACTGGTGATCTCCAACAGGCATGTAATCTTTTTTTTCTGAAATCCTTAAGTGGTAAAGTAGATTTTAAATTTTGGATACAAAATTTTCACAGCAAACTATACAATCAATCAAGACTTCCCAACTATGTACTCAGATTTTGTATCTGAAATTTTGGATTCATTTTGACACATTAATTAGGGCCATTCGTTCTTTTTTCTATGTTATTTACTTATAGTTTTGGCGACAATACCATTTGGCTATCCTACTGCTTTATTATAATTAGTCCACAATGATAATCAACTTTATTTATCTTTACTCTCTTTTTGCACTTGTTGTAGCTTTTGACCGGCCTGGTAAGCGTATATAGGTACAATGGTGATGAGATTAACTCATCAGTGGCAAAATCAGAGGCTGATAGTTTCCTGAAAGCTATCAAAAAGAAGGACTATAATCATGAAGAAGTCCTTAGAATTGTAACTACAAGGAGCAAGGCACAGGTTATCGGAACTTTGAACCAGCATATAGCTGAGATCACCAAGGTAAAAGAATTTCATTGTTAAAATAAAATAAAAAGGTTCCTAATTATATATGTTAACATTTTTAGTTTGAGAGGGATATATTTAAGTTTCCCTTTTGATATATTTCAGCATCTGGAAGAACATAAAGGAGATGAGTACTTCAAAGCATTGCGTACTTCTATTGAATGCATAACTGACCCAAAGAAGTACTATGTAAAGGTAATTAAGGATTAATGGATTATAACTAGAATGAATTGTTCCTGATCAATGATCATGAGCGGAATATACGTTTTCAGTTGCTGATTGAAGCACTCAAAGGGTTTGGGACCGATGACGATGCAGTTACTCGAGTGTTTGTGACAAGAGCCGAGAAAGACTTGAAAGAGATTGAGGAACTCTATCACAAGACTACAAGTGTGACCCTCCAGAAAGCAGTTGCGAAGGAAACTTCAAGGCATTACGAGGATTTCCTCCTTACTTTGCTAGGGAAGGGAATTTAAGTAATTACAAATATGTTCAGTTTGTCTCCCATGCGTGTTGATTTTCGTTCACGGTTAATAAAAACATTTTCGAGTGTTAAACATGTGTAGACACCCTAATCTCATACTCGCATTTCAAATTCGTTCATGTTGAAACGGGGTTCTCACATTATGCTTATTGCATTTTCAGTTATTGTTGTTGTTTGCAAATACATTAAAGTGATATATGAATGAAATTGAAGATCTGCTATTAGACCAGGAGGATGCTGAATGCTATTGCACTTTACTTTTAACTGCATGCACAGCAGCCCAATTTCTGTCTTTATGAAATACTACTGCCGCCGCTGTTGCTCTAACCTTTCCTCTCTCCCATAACCACCACCTTCAACAACCTCAACTAGGATGCCAAAGAACAAAGGAAAAGCAAAAACTATTTCATCCACCAACTCTGCATCTTTGAAAGACAACACCAGTGGTCACTTCACCAATGAACAATTTGCTCAATTATTAGCTATGATCAATCCCACCAATCTCAATTCCAGCAATCCTAAAGCTAACAGCATTGAGATTGACTCTCCTCTTGACTGCAATGATATGCGTATGGCAGGTACTCCTTCTGTTACTCTTAAACATGTTAATCCTCTTTGCTTATCTAATTACAAATGTGACATCAATGACTGGATCATTGATTCAGGTGCTTTTGATCATATAACCAACTCTTTCTCAAATCTTATTAATCCCATCCCCATTCAATCCTTCATTAACTTGCCTAATGGAAAGAGTTCTATGATCACTCATAAAGGAACTGTCAAACTTTCTAGTGACATTACCTTGATTAATGTCTTCTTTGTTCCTAAATTTAAATTCAATCTCTTGTCAGGAAGTAAGCTTACTCAAGACCTTAAATGTCTTCTTACTTTCTCTGCCAATCTTTGTTGTACTCAGGACCTAGCCAAAAGAACCACCATGGTGATTGGTAAACTTGATGAAGGCCTCTATAAACTTGATCCTCCTCAATCTCATGTGCAAATCAACATGAAAAATCCCAATGATGCTCATGCCTCCTTTAGCACCTTCAATAATGTTCCTTCTAAAATTTTAAATAATGAATTTCATTCCAGTCCTAACTCTATTGATTTTGTGTATCTGTGGTATAAAAGACTTGGCCACTTGCCTTTACAATCTATGAAATATATCGATTCCTTATGTTTTCTAAATTTCAACAAACATAAGAACTTTTGTTGTGACATATGTCACTTTGCTAGGCAAACCATGCAACCTTTTAAATTAAGCAACTCTGTTAATTAAGTCTGCTCCTTTTGATCTTATTCATTGTGATGTTTGGGGACCTTATAGACAAACTACTTATGAAGGCTGCAATTCCTTCCTCACTATTGTTGATGATAACACTAGATCTACTTGGACTATTCTGCTTAAATCTAAGGCTAATGTCTGCCAAATCGTGCAAACCTTTTTAACTATGATCAACACTCAAATCAATAAATTTTTTAAATGAAATAAGATCTGATAATGGAACTGAATTTTTCAACTCTTGCATGAACACTCTTCTTAACTCTCTAGGCATTATTCATCAAAGTTCTTGCACTGAAACACCTCAACAGAATGGTAAGGCTGAAAGAAAGCATATACATCTCTTAGAGCTTGCTAGAGCTCTTAAATTCCAAGCCAATCTTCCCATCCAGTTTTGGGGAGATTGTCACCTCACTGCCACTTACCTAAACAATAGATTGCCTAATTCTGTTCTGAACTTTAAAACTCCTTTTGAAGCCCTTCATGGTATTTCTCCTACTTACAATCATCTTAAAGCCATGGGTTGCTTGTGCTATGCCTCTACTCTTGCTCATAATAGAGACAAATTTATGCCAAGATCCCAAAAATGTGTCTTTCTTGGCTATGTTGTTTCTAAAAAGGCTTTTAAGTGTTATGATATAACCACACACAAAATCTTTTTCAGCAGGGATGTTGAATTCTATGAAAATATTTTCCCTTTTAAACTCCACAACCAAACTGATTTCATAAACAACAAGTTATTTCCTACTACTGAAACCTCGAATTTTATAGATGATGATGATTTACACTTTCCCTTTGTTGAAAAGGATACTCATACTGAATCACCTTCAGTCAATATTGATCACTTCACCGATGCTCCTGAAATTAACCCTAATGTCCCAATAACTAATAGACCAATAAGGAGTAAAAACATGCATGTTAAGTTTAAAGAGTACTATACTGGTTTACCCACTCATCTGCAGACACACCATGCAAGAAATGTTAAAGGTACTTTTCCTTACTCATTTGAAAAATTCTGCAATTTTAGTCAAGTTTCTAATGCTTATAAGATATATTCCTGTAAAATTGATGAAAACAGTGTACCTCAAACTTTTGAACAAGCTGCTAAAGATCCTTTATGGTGTCAAGCCATGGAAGATGAGCTAAGAGCCTTGGAAATTAGAAACACTTGGTATGTGGAACTCTTGCCTGAAAAGAAGCACAAAGTAGGATCAAAATGGATATTTGGGATAAAATACAATCTTGATGGTAGTATTGACAAGTACAAAGATAGACTTGTTGCAAAAGGCTTCACTCAAGTACATGGAAATGACTACTTTGAGACCTTTGCCCCTGTGGCAAAAATGACATTAGTTAGAATGATTTTCTGTATTACAACCTCAAAGAACTGGGAGATAACTCATATGGATGTTTCAAATGCTTTTCTACATGGGGATCTAAAAGAAGAACTCTACATGGATCTAGCACCTGGTTACTATCATAACCTACTTGAAGACAAAGGTATTGTTGTATGTAAACTTCATAAGTCCTTTTATGGTCTAAAGCAAGCACCAAGACAGTGGTTTGAGAAGTCTTCCAATGGTCATTATCTATTTACTATGCAGTCTGATGACAACTTTGTGAGTATCTTGGTCTATGTTGATGATCATCTCATAACTGGTACAAATAAGGATTTGATCACCAAAGTCAAAGAGCATCTTCATGATAAATTCCCAGGGAGTTCATTGTACCACTATTAGGCATGCTTTTTTAGTGTTCCAGTGAAGACGAGGCACCAGATGTCGTCCAGTTTCATTGCGATCATCATTCTTAGCTCGAAACCTGACATATGGTCTATAGCCATTGTGAATGGTCCCCCGATTTTTGACGTGCTCGTGATCACTCCATTGCTCTGTCTCGCATCTATCTTTTTCATCCATGCCCTTATCCCGACATCTGTTACTGGTCTATTGTTTGGTGTCGAGCTTATGACCAGGGGCGGCATGGCGATTATTTGTGTTGAGCCGAGGGCTTCCTCGCGACCAGGAAGTTTGGTCAGCTGGCGAGAGGGCTGGGCCACTGGAGTGTGGCTCATGTTTGTGGATGCCTGAGGGAGTGACTCGTCTTTCTCGTTGTGAGCTCGCTGGTCCTCCATTTTAGGAGGAAATGGAAGTCGTGCATGCACATTTAACTTTGTGCCATGGGCCTCCACCCTCTTGCAAAATCTCGATCTTACGTTGGTGGCTAATTTGGCGGCTGGTTCGGGTTGTCTTGCCGACCTTATCCTCTGCCAAACTGTATTAGAGTGAGCCGGAGACGAGCTACATACATTAACCGCAGGAACATGCTCCAAGTTTTTAGTTACCTATTGTAGCTTATGCATCTTTGCCTCTGCATGTTGGATCTGGACGAGAAGAGCACGTTGAAATTCATCATCTTCCGTATATAAAATGATTTATACATCTATCCTAAAAAAATGTTGTTTTAGCTAAGTTTTTTGTCCCAAAAAAATTTTCATTATAAGATTTCAAGAAACATTTTTCCATATTTTTGTCAAAACTATCCTTATTTACTAAGCTCAAATTAAATGCTCTTAAAGAGAGTTTTTGAAAGGAAAAAGAAAAATAAGAGAGCAACTCAACTACAATAAATGATTTTAAATAAGAGTATATCAATCTTTAAATAACATTGATCAATCTATGTCGAAATTGCTAAAACAACATTTATTTTGAGAAACATCTAAGCCTTTTGTATGTTTTGTTTACTTAGAAGTATATTTACTTAGAAGTAACGACGAAGCCTTTTGTATGTTTTGTTTATATAAATCTGAAGATGAAAATCAAATAAATAAGAAAATTAAAAAGGTTAGTTCAGATAGAGGTGTCAAATATATATTTCATGTAATGATTTTAGTGAACAACATGGTATAATTCATGAAATTACTCCACCATATTCGCCTAAATCAAATGGTGTAGCCGAAAGGAAAAAATAGAACTTTAAAAGAAATGACAAATGTTATGCTCATTAGTTTAGGAGCTGCTGATAATTTATGGGGAGAAGCTATTTTATCTGCATGCCACATACAAAGTAGAATTCCTTATAAAAAAAACTGGAAAGACACCATATGAATTATGGAAAGGTTATCAAACTAACCTTAAATACCTCGAAGTGTGGAGGTGTCTAGCCAAAGTTATGTTGCTTGATCCTAAGAAAAGAAAATTAGGTTGTAAGACATCTGATTGTCTATTTATTGGTTATGCTCATCATAGTGCTGCATATAGATTTCTTGTATTAAAAAGTGGCGTGCTTTATGAAAATACAATTGTTTAAACAAAGAACGTCGAATTCTTTGAACATATTTTCCCTTTAAAAACTAGGGTAATTTCTTGTGCACCTATTGAATCTACTTCTAATGAACTTGTTAGAAATGACTTCGAAAGCTCAACCGATGAGTTAAGAAGGAGTAAAAGACAACGAACAGACACCAATTTTGGAAATGATTTTTATACTTATCTTGTAGAAAATGACCCTTTAACATTTTCTCAAACTATTTCATCGCCTGACTCCTTGTATTGGAAAGAAGCCATCAAGACTGAAATTGATTCAATAGAACAAAACAAAACCTGGATTTTGGTTGACTTACCACCTGGTGCTAAACCAAATGGCTGTAAATAGATTTTTTAAAAGAAATATAATCCTGATGGTACTATTGAAAAATAAAAAGCTAGACTGGTAGCAAAAGGTTTTACTCAAAAACAAAATATTGACTACTTCGATACTTTTGTTCCAGTTACTAGAATTTCTTATATTTGAGTTTTGCTAGCATTGGCTTCTATCCATAAATTGTTTATTCACCAAATGGACGTTAAAACCGTATTTTTAAATGGTGATTTAGAAGAAGAAATTTATATGGTACAACCCGAAGGGTGCATTGTTTTTTGGTAAAGAAAACAAAGTTTGTAAATTAATTAAATCTTTGTATGGTGTAAAGCAAGCACCTAAGAAGTGGCATGAAAAAATTGATCAAGTTTTGTTATCTGATGGTCTTCTGTTGAAGTAGATAGTTGTGTTTATACTAAACTTGTTGGTGATGAGTGTGTTATTATTTGCTTATATATGGATGATATGCTCATATTTAGTAATATCCTTGATCTTATATGTAAGACAAAAGAATTTCTTGCTTCTAATTTTGATATGAAAGATATGGGTGAAGCAAGTGTAATATTGGGTGTAAAAATCATAAGGAGTAATGAGAGCATAATGTTATCTCAAGAACATTGTGTTGAGAAACTTCTTAAGAAGTTTGGACATTTCAATGTCAAACCAAGAAGCACTCCTTATGATGCTAGCACACAATTAAAGAAAAATTTGGGTGATCCAGTGGCTCAATCTGAATATGCATAGATTATTAGGAGTCTATTGCATCTTATGAACTTCTCTCGTCCGGACATAGCTTATGTTGTGTGTATATTGAGCATATATACTCATAATCTCAATCGTGATCATTGAGCTGGTATATCCAGACAAATGAAATATTTGAAATATTTGAGAGGTATCATGGACTATGGCATTACATAGAGTGGATATCCTGCTATACTCGAAGGGTACAGTGATGCTAACTGGATCTCTGATTCAGATAAGGTAAAATCTACTAGTGGTTATATATTCACTCTTGGTGGGGGTACAATTTCCTAGAAGTCAGCTAAACAGCCCATAACAGCTAAGTCTACTATGGAGTCTTAATTTTTTGCCTTGGAGTTAGCTAACAATGAGGCTAAATGGTTGAGAAACTTCTTAGGAAACATTTCGTTGGGTTCAAAACCAACACCTTCTGTAGCTATGCATTGTGATTGCCAATCAGCTATTGCAATTGCAAAGAATAAAACCTTTAATGGTAAGAACAGACATATTTACCTAAGACACGATGTGATTAAACAGCTGTTGAAAGATGGAGTTATATCCATTGATTATGTGAAGTCAGAAGTGAATTTGGTCGATCTTCTGACTAAACCCTTGGGGAGAAAATTAATTAATGAAACATCGAGGGGAATGAGACTTAAGCCGATTTGAAAGATTGACAGTGACAGAAACCCAACCTTTGTGATAGGAGATCGCATGAATGAGGTTCATATGGGTAATAAAAAGTCACTTGTTGATCATGCTAGCACAATATGTGATGGTCCCTTCCTATGGTGTGAGAAGTGCTAGAATGCAATTATGAGAGGTTGAGCTGTAAGCTCTTAATGAATTTTGTATCCCTTAAGGGTGCCATATTTAATTGCAAAATATATTTGATGAAATTCACCTATATGAGTGTGGAGCGGGGCCGCTCCTATGAGATCGTGACATGTCTCTAGAGCACTCATGGATAACCAGGCACGCGTATAGCCTATCCGCTCAAAACCGCTTTGAATGACAATTAATATATTGAGAAAGTGTAATGAATGGTAAAATTTTAATTTACAATAAAATTTCTTGGTTTATAAAAGTTATACACTTCACCAAAACTTTGTTTGTTAAATTTATCTTTCTAGGTTTGGTTCATAGTCTAAAAGACACCGGATACCATGCATTTAACACTTATTTAGTAACCCAACTTAAATCGTTTTATTATTATTTTTAATTCTTTTAAAACATGTGGGGGATTGTTGGACAAAAATGATTTTTATAGTGTTTACAAAAGGAGTTAAGTTCCCACATGGGTTTGGAGAGAAACAGTGAAGACTTAGTCTTCATATTTAAAAAACAACTTATCCCACTTTAGTAACCAAAAGTTGTTTGAAGACTGTCTTTACAATTTAATTTTTTTTCTATTCATCTCTCTATCCCACATTGAAAGCTTATAAAAGGCAACTTACTTGCTCATCCTATTTATTAGTTTTCACAAGCAAGTATGTGACTTTAACAAATCCTTATCATTATCTTTATTGATCATCAATAACAAACGGTTCAAATATTTTCTGAAAATTTGGATATGGATGTGGGACGTGGGCCACGTGGCCTCCATTCTATTAGATGATTTGTTGCTCACTACAAGTATAAATAGAGGGAGCGCACTTCACTTTTGAGCACCGAAAAATTATTCTCTCTTTCTCAAACAAAATACTCTCAACTTTCTTTCAACTGAGTTATTAGAGAAATAATTTGTCATTCTTCTCCTGTTGAATTTTGGGGGATTTAGAAATAAAATTCTAAAGGATAGTGCTATTGCACACCTCAGGAAATCTCTTAGTTTTTTTTTTTTTTTTTATCAAAACTATTTTCAACAACTCTCTTCAAGTTTTTCATTGTTTGTCAAATTCCTAAAACTTTTACAACATCTAATACTCTACTCTTGTAGTTCTATTCCAACAAGAGCACAGTTAACCACACCTAATCTAGATTAGCATTGGAGGCTTCACAAAAGCAGGAAAAACATACTCGAAGTTTGAAATTTGAAAAGTTAATTATTGATGGAATCCATTAATAACCTTGTAACTAAAAGGTATTGTGTAAGTTGTATACAATTTCATATAGGAATGTTATTGCTCAAAAAATATAAGAACTAGAAGCTTCATTTTCAAAACAAGACTCTTCGATTGAAGAATCCCAAAAGAAGAAGTCTGATGCATAAACAGGAGACAAAATTGACAACAATACCCACTTCACATAAATCAAATCAAATCTAATTAGCAACAACCCATCAAAACAAGAGAAATGGAGATACATAAAATTAGATCACGAAATCTTAGTTTATGCGATTTTATTGAATAGGGTAGTTGGTAGGAAATTGACAACCCATCAAAACAAGAGAAATGGGGATACATAAAAAGACACCCTGGACTTTACAACTTTTAATAGAAAGGTCGGGTGTTCAAGCTGTTACTTAGCTACCAGCTTTGATTAATTATTTTCTTTTTTTTTTAAATAAAGAAAAAAAATGATATTTGTTTTTCTCATATTCATGCAATGCTTAATTCTATGTTTGTTAGTTTTGAACTAACATGAGCATCGACTACGTATTCCTATTCCCACCCTATTATACATGATTCCAAACACTCATATACATGAAAGAAGGAGAAAACTCTTGGGAAGGAAGCGGCAATCCTTTAGGTTTAACATTGAGGAACACCCTAGAAATGAAGTTAGCTCAAGTGAAGCAACAAAAGGAGATGGATGGTTTCATAATATTTGTTTTTCCCATATTCATGCAATGCTTAAATCTATGTTTATTAGTTTTGAACTAACATGCGCATCAACTACGTATTCCTATTCCCACCCTATTATCCATGATTCCAAACACTCATATACATGAAAGAAGAAGGAGAAAACTCTTGGGAAGGAAGTGGCAATCCTTTAGGCTTAACATTGAGGAACACCCTAGAAATGAAGTTAGCTCAAGTGAAGCAACAAAAGGAGATGGATGGTTTCATATCTAAACCAGTGGCCGAGAAACTCAAGGCTTTAAGCTTCCCTGCATATTTACTCCAAATTGGCTCTTGGGAGAGGGCTTCAAGGCATAAAAGAGATTTGATTGATAAACTTTACTATGCAAAAGAAGGAGCCTTGAAAGATTGAACTACAGCGGTCCGACATTGATATTGGTGTCCTTAGAGCTATTATCCGCGATAATGAGCTTGGTATCTTGAAAATTAAGGTATATTATTCATTCCTTATTAGAAAAACTTTCTCATTTCGATATTGAATTTGTTGATTATTAATTAATAATGTAGGAGCAGCAATTTTCATTTTATGTTGTTGCATCAGCGACCTTTACATTCGTGAGACTAATCCCCAGCCAAGAAAGTATGCTCTTTGGCAACAACCATCCGATTTCACATGAGGCCAAGCTCCATTTGTAGTTATCCTATTTTTCTTCTTTCTAGTTAACTATCTTACTTTTCTCATCAAAGTTCAGGAATAACAATAGTTAAAAGTATGACACTTGCCTAAATATCATTATTAAAATTTTGGGATAACCCCTGACCGTCAACTTTTATGTTTCACTCTAAACGTTAGAGAATAAACAATTGATGATTTGCTTAAGACTATCATTAGTTTTCTCCGATATCTCAAAATAATTATTAAAAATAAATGAAAACATTTTGTGCAATGTGCCTATTTACGTGAAGTTATATAGACAATAGTAATCATGCAAATAGAGAAGCTTAATAGTTCATGCAATTACTTGCTCAAATAAGTCACACTAAAGATGTGTCTTTAATTAGCTGTAGCGACAAGTAAGTTGGGTAGTGTTTGGTAATCATTTCATTTTTATTTTACACATCAGATTCAGAATATATTTCAATTCTAATTCAATTATGTTTTTTTAAAGTTAAACCAATAAATAAATTTGAGTTTGACAACTGTTGCGATTTTACAATCACACTACCCGGAACGAATACGTACAGAAACGAGACTTTTGTATTGAAACAAAAAATACAACCACTAACAACTAGCCTATTAATACAAATAGCTAATTGATTAGTACCACCAATTAAACTTATAGACCAATAAACTATGTTCCTGCAAAACAAATATTAGTCTAGAGCAATAAGATTAATTGGACAAAAGATAAATAAAGGATACGAAGAATTTTATTAGAACGCCGTGACCCAAGCACGACTCGCCTTAATTGACCACAAAGGTCTAGGCTATAAACTCTTCGGCTCAGACACCTTTCACCGACCCAAGTCTATCAGTGAGACCACGTTAATACCAGTAAGTATTACCCAAGGAGAGAGCCCCAAAACTCAGTACTACCAACACACTCTCAATCACAAAGAAGGAGAAGGACGGAGAGGATCGCGACTACCCACGAAGCGGCACCTCGTCACAGAAGCAAAGAGAAGGACGCTCACTGTTGCTAGAGAAGGACGCTCACTGCTGCTTTTTTTGTTTCTCACAAACTTGCTGTAGGCTGCCGAAGGGAGGTATATATTTATACCAAGACATTGTCAATCAATGAAGAAATCAAGGGAGTCAAAAAAGGAGAGAATCAATCAAGGGATTATAAAAGGCAATAGGTAGCCGGTTGACCAAGCAAGGATGAATGGGCTGGACGGACAAGACCTGGAGAGTGGGCATCTGCACTGAGTTTGGGCTTTGTTAGAGGCTGCCGCACAAAAGGGCCTCCAAAATCTAACATTTCTCCACCTTGGAACAAGTGCTGGTACACATACATGGACTCATATAGACATAAATTAAGAAAGGTTTCATCATCGCCTATCCCTGCACTTGATCCAACACAAAGTAAGAACAAAGCAGGGAAAAAGATTTCTAACACACACAAAGATGCAGAAATCTAAATACTTAACTAATTCATAAAGCGGAAAGCATAATTAGTCAAGTCACACCATAACTAATCACAAAGAATAGCCCATGGATTTTTAAGGAAATCACCACCGCTCACACAAAGTAAGCCAATCTAACTTATTCTCAAACACAAAGTAAGAACAAGAAAGATACCACGACACACACCGAGTACGTCGAGGATTTTTTGGGTAACCCAAAAACAAACCATCAATCACAAGTATCAAAAATCAAGCATTTCAAAACTAGATTGAATTTTTGTTACCACCAAAGGTTCAACCTCCCAATCAAATTGGGCAACTAAAGCAAGCTTAATCAAAATCCCTTGTTTTCGAAAAAAATGCGTTTACAACCAACCTAGCTTTAAAAGAAGTAAGTTCACCCACACGAAGGGGCATCAAGGTCCAAGAATGGTTCACATGCAAATCATTAATATTAACCATTAAAGCATTCAACCAATCACTAGGATTTCCACATTTTAAAGCACCATTGTTGTAAATCATGGGATCATTCAAATTGTTAAAAGAATTTAGCATACCAAACATAAAAGAGGAAATGTGAAAATTTCTATCAAAACTAGACGGCCTCCTAACAAAAGGTCTAGGCCTACCACTAGCAATTTGATACGCACCTAAATTTTCAAGTCTAGGGATTTCAATCACATTTTCATCCACCTCATTTAGTTCAAATTCTTTTCCAACAATTTCCGGATTAGCAAGCACAGTTTCACATTTTCCCACAATTTCAGTTAGCATACACGAATTCACATCAAGAGAGTCCAACACATAGGGTTGCTCCACCACAATTGGAGTCGGGGGAGGGGGTGCAACAATAGCATTAACAGGCTGAGCAGGCAACAAGTAAGGAAATTCAGTTTCGTCAAACTCTACATCCCTACACATGACAAGTCTCTCGTCATCCTCATCTCTCAACCACAATCTATACTCTCCCACCCTCTCCGAGTACCCTAAGAAAACACAACGAACCGACCGAGGTTCAAGTTTGTTATTTTCTCGATGAATGTATGCAGCACAACCGAAAACATGCAAGTTCGAAAAATCAATTTCACAACCGAAAAACACAACTTCAGGACATCGATTACCAAGCGGGATAGAAGGGGACCTATTGTGCACATAAGCGGCGGACACAACCGCCTCTCCCCAAAAGCCTATGGGAAGACCCGTCGAAGCAAGCATAACCCTCACTCGTTCTAACAAAGTTCTATTCATACGCTCAGCCAAATTGCAAGGGAAAGATATTTCATGATCAATCCCACTATCCACGCAGAATCTCCCGAACTCACCGTTACAGAACTCTAACCCCTTATTCGTCCTAAGTTTCTTGATTTTCTTACCGGTTTGATTTTCGACCAAAAGTTTCCATGTTTTAAATTTATCATAAACATCACTTTTATCTTGCATAGGAAAAACCCAGACTTTCCTTGAAAAGTCATCGACAATAGATAACCAATATCTATTCCCACCATGCGAGGGCGCACACATAGGACCCCACACATCCGCATAGACCAACTCAAGATGATTTTTAAAAGAGAATTTTTCCAGAGAGGGAGACGAAAAACTAACCCTATGATGTTTGCAAGTCACAGAAGTATCACACAAAGGCACACAAGAAATCTCATCATCAACAAAACATTCATTTTTGTTAATAATTCCTAAGCCTTTACTACTCAAATTTCCAAGTCTTTTATGCAACAAATTAGAATTTTCATTCTTAAAAGCATTTGTTTGGTTTCCAATAAAAGACACCGGGACAGCATTGCAAACATACAAACTCTTTAGTTTTTCAGCTTTCAAAATTACCAAATTGCCCTTAGTAATTTTCATCATACCCTTACCCCATCTACCCTCTAACCCATCATCTTCTAATGCGGCACAAGACATCAAATTATTACACAAAGCAGGCACATGTCGAACATTTTTCAAGGTAAAAGTATTTCCAGAATTAAATTTTAAACAAATATCACCAATTCCGGCTATAACACACTTTTTCTCATTGGCTAAAGAAACAAAACCATTTTCCAGGCTTTTGTAGGAACAAAAGAAGTTTTTAAATGGTGACATGTGATAAGTACATCCGAGTCAATTAACCATTCATTTTCACAAGCAGCATGGTATGAATAGAATTAACAACACTTTCACATAAATCGGTTACCATAAAAACATCACCACAGTCCTCACTAGCGTAAGCCATATTGCAATCACTTTCTGGATTCAAATTTTTCTTTTTAGGATTTGTGCAATCTTTCCTAAAATGTCCACTTTCACCACAATTGTAACACTTCCTACCCTTGGTTCTAGATTTTGACCTACTCTTATTTCCAGAATTCTGATTATTCTCTTGGTTTTGATTATTATTATGATTATGCTGATGACCATTATTTCTCTCAAGCGTCCTACCTCTCACCATGTGAACCTCACCGGTGTTAGATTTTCCCTTATTAGCTTTCAAATCTAATTCTTTGCCTTTTAAACTAGATATCACCGTATCAAGTGTGATCTTATCCCTACCATACTTAATAGCAGATTTCACGTCAGCATAAGAATCAGGTATAGCATTTAAAAGCACAATCGAAGAGTACTCATCTATGTGTTCATCACCGGTTTGTTTTATGTCTTCAACCAATTTGGTAAAAACATCAATATTATCTTCCATGTCTTTGCTAAGATCTAATTTAAAACTGAAAAAATTTTCTAGGAGATAAATTTTACTTGGCAATGTTTTTCCAAAATAAATTTGTTCCAATTTTTCCCAAAGACTCTTAGCATGAGCATGTTCACCACATTTCCGAATAACCGATTCAGATAGGTTTAAGATAATCGAGGAGTAGGCAGATTCATCCATTTCAATTATGGCATCTTCAGAAGTGTCTTTAGCATACTTTAAAGTTATGGCTTTGAAAACCTTTTCTTTAATTAAAATACTTTTCATCTTCTTTTGCCACATAGAAAAATCACTTTTCCCATTAAAAGGTTCCAAACTATAATTAGATGAAGAACCCATTCAGAGAAATAACACAAAACCAACAAATCAAACCAAATCAGAAAATATAAGAATATTTTTATTTTTATTTTTATTATCACCCAAAAAATAAAATAAAGCAATCAAATTCCAACCAAACAGTAGAGATTTAAATAGAGCACAATCAATCAAATAAATTACGATAATTTTAAAACACAAAAAACCGTAATTATTTCGAGATGAAAGAAGCTCACCAAATAAACCTTTTTAGAGTTACCGATTTTTTGGATCTAAGGAGGCTCTACCGTTTCACGGTACGGAACACGGGCTCTGATACCACTGTTGTGATTTTACAATCACACTACCCGGAACGAATACGTACAGAAACGAGACTTTTGTATTGAAACAAAAAATACAACCACTAACAACTAGCCTATTAATACAAATAGCTAATTGATTAGTACCACCAATTAAACTTATAGACCAATAAACTATGTTCCTGCAAAACAAATATTAGTCTAGAGCAATAAGATTAATTGGACAAAAGATAAAGAAAGGATACGAAGAGTTTTATTAGAACGCCGTGACCCAAGCACGACTCGCCTTAATTGACCACAAAGGTCTAGGCTATAAACTCTTCGGTTCAGACACCTTTCACCGACCCAAGTCTATCAGTGAGACCACGTTAATACCAGTAAGTATTACCCAAGGAGAGAGCCCCAAAACTCAGTACTACCAACACACTCTCAATCACAAAGAAGGAGAAGGACGGAGAGGATCGCGACTACCCACGAAGCGGCACCTCGTCACAGAAGAAAAGAGAAGGACGCTCACTGTTGCTAGAGAAGGACGCTCACTGCTGCTTTTTTTGTTTCTCACAAACTTGCTGTAGGCTGCCGAAGGGAGGTATATATTTATACCAAGACATTGCCAATCAATGAAGAAATCAAGGGAGTCAAAAAAGGAGAGAATCAATCAAGGGATTATAAAAGGCAATAGGTAGCCGGTTGACCAAGCAAGGATGAATGGGCTGGACGGACAAGACCTGGAGAGTGGGCAGACCTGGAGTTTGGGCTTTGTTAGAGGCTGCCGCACAATGGGCCTCCAAAATCTAACAACAACAATTTCCATTTCCACAGGATTTGAATTTTTGTGTCCAATTTTTGTAATCTCAATCTAAGTAGAACACATGTGATCAAGTAATGATTAAATCTGTCTAACCCCATGCTGAACGGTGAACACTTAGTACCTAGGTCTTACTTGGTTGAAGCACACTAAGCACAAGCACAGAAGCACCATCAATGCAGTGAGTACAATGATGAGGATCTACCTAGTTATAGTTTCCTAATGATCTCTTATTAGCATATTATTATTATTACTACTATCATTATAAAGGTAAAATATGTTGAAATTATCCTCATGTTTTCAGTGATCATCTTTGAATTTTCAAAAGAGTCATATTAAAAAAATTAAAATCAGTAGATCCTCGTATTATTTCATCACATTTGCATCATATATTGAGTCAACCACTTTTCGGACCCCTTCAACGTCTTTTTTAACGGACGCTAGGGTCGGCTCCCTTGGCTCCTTCAATTATCTAAGCTTCCATGCCGCTTGTTTGATAGTAACCATGCTAGCAGCTGCAGATATCCCAACAAATGAAACATGAAGCACCTTCTTCATCATGTATCAAAAACAAAAACATTTGTAAATATAAAAAGGTAGAAAAAAACAATGAAAAATTGAGTATAAACCATACATGTGTACATATTTAGTAGAGCCATTGCCAATCGAGTTTATATCTTTCTTGAGGATTTTTTTAAACTATCATCAGTTTTCTCCAATATCTCAAAAAAAAAAAAAAAAGTGAACTTATTTCGTGGAATATACATATTTACGTGAAGTTATATAATTATAAACAATAATCACCATGCAAATAGTGAAGCTTTATAGTTCCTGCAATTACTTGCTCAAATAAGTCACGCTAAAGATTAGTCTTTAGTCGTCGGTAAGTAAGTTAGGTAGTGTTTGGCAATCATTTCATTTTTACTTTACACATCTGATTCAAAATATATTTCGATTCCAATTCAATCATGTTTCTTTTCTAAGTTAAATCAATAAACAAATTTGAGTTTGACTACAATTTATGAGATCTTGAAGTCTAAGAATTGTGTTTAACAGGTGGAGGGACTTATTTGCCAAGTTTGGAAACCTAGGGGTGAGTGTGGTCGCAACAAAGGGGCCAAAAAAAACTGAAATGCATGTTGCAGTAGGAAATATCCCTAAACCAAGATTTTTAGAGTTTTGGTGTATTTTTGATATTTTAGGGTTTTGTTTACATATTTAATTAGAGTTTCTTTATGATATTGTTTCTTTTTATTTAGATTTATTTTCCTACAAAGTTTTGCGTCATTTTGAAGGTGTTGGGTCACAGTGTCATTCAACATCAAACCTATCTAACAAAATCTTTCTATTTTGTTAAAAACTCAATAGAGTAAATGCTAGTAAATCTAATTGGCCTGAGTCCAACATCAATAAAACCAAGAGCCAATTGCTGGCTGGTCCCTTTTTCCTAATTTTCTTTCTAAAATGGCACGCCGCCCATCAAACAAGTTTCTACCCAAATGCATCGTTTTGTTCTGAGTTTGAGGGAATTGCTTTCATCACTAATCAGTTCCGCTCAGCTGATGGACTTTTCTGTTCTAACCTCGAATCCGACCCAGTACAACAAGACTCTTTTTTTCTGCCTTTCACGCTTTCATGATTCTATTGATTTTTCGTGAGCATTTCAATTCGCCTTACTTTTCCGTGCTATGAAGAACTGCACCTTGTGAGTCCTTTTCTTAGTATTGTATTAATCAAAGCGAGAAAGCGGGATAGAGGAATCTTTATAGAAGGACTAAATTGACTATTTATATTTCTGAAAATCCTGTCGTCCTACAGACTACAGCCAACCAAATAAGGGAAGAGGACAGCTTCACTTCAGTTAAGCCTTCCACATGAGAATTTGGTAATGCTCTCTTAGTCAAGTTGAAAGCTAGATAGATATGAAAGCATTACGACATTTGGTGCCAAGAATGCTTGCGATGAAGAGTTGGAGAGATCAAAGAGAGAGCGTAACAAAGAATGTGAATTGCGATGCATTAATTTGAAATCGTGATAAATCATAATTGACCATGCAACACGATGCACAAATCATAATTGACCATAATTACAAAAATATTAGAATAGATATATTAATGTACATTTGTGATTTCATATCCCAATTGCAGGGCATTATATTTCTCTCTACCCAAAACTGTTTTTGCTGTACTCGATAGGAAACGCGTATATGTGTATGTGTGTCAGCGTGTGAATTTTGAACTGAATCACAAAAAGACAAAAGAGCAAAGCGAACACAATATTTGAACATGTGCAGATGTACTCCATTCGAAACAATACTCAAAGCCCAAATTAGTCATGTGAGCAAGCACACATTATTTTCCGAATCATTGTACTCAAATCGTGCGTTTTGCTTTGTTATTAATAAAGCTTACCAAGGATGAAAGATCAATATTCAATAGTAGATATAGAATTCAAACAATTTGTCGATGTAGCTTGTGATGCAGTTACATTCGGAGGTGCATCGATTAAAAAATTAATTATATAAACATCAAAGGCTTAGGTTTAGGTTTATTAAAGCAGTAATGAAACAAGAATTTAACAAACAATCTACAGGCTAAGCTTGTAGATCCAGCCACATGGCCAAAAAAGATTTTATTAAAAGAATTATATGTCTCTTAAATACATATGAAATCACAAAAATATCAAACCTCTCACAAGACAACAAGTCTAAAAAGGAAAACCTACAAAAACAATGTATAGAAAACGTGGGATTAAAAAATAAGTTTCTTAACAACTTAGGAAAGCAAACATCAGAAAAAACGATGTAGCTTGAGATGAAGCTGCATCCGAAGCTGCATCCAGATTCTGAACAGCTCTCAGTTTCTTCTCTCTTTATTTCTGCGTGTATCAACCTCTATTTGTCTGCCCGAAGTCTTCATACATATATATATATATATATATATATATATATATATATATATATATATATGTGTGTGTGTGTGTGTGTGTGTGTGTGTGTGTGTGTGTGTGTGTGTGTGCGCGCGCTCTTTTGAACTAGAGTTCTACACAAATAGGAAAACACAACAACTCCAAGAAGACAAAGGATTAGGAAATAAATTAGTTTCCAAAAACTATTTTCCTAATTTAAGTCAAAGAATCTATCCTAAGATTTTATCAATTTAATTAAGGACTTTTGAGAGCTTTTAGGAAGGGATTAAATATGGTAATTACTTACCAAAACTTAGGAACCAAGAAAGGTTAAAAACAAAACAAAAATATGGCACACCTATTTTACCCTTACAATCTCCCCCATTGTTGAACATTTCTGATCAAATCAAATCACAAGTGTTTTTCAACACCATCAAACATCTAACCTGCATTGGTTAGAAAATCTCATCTCCCCATGAATTTGTGTAAGTATATAAAATCAGAAATAATTATCAAGCACACATCAGATATAAACCATAACAATTCACATACATTCTCAACAAGCAACCATAGCTTAAACTAACTAGACATGATTATAGGGAATAAGCATGAATACGCAAAACATTATGAATCTAGTGAGAATCAGATTCATCATCATCAGAAAATGCAATATCTTCACCATCAACAGTAGGAATATGAACACTATCACCAATAGGAACATGAACACTTTACCTTTCTCCCCCTATTTGACCAGAGGGGGAAGAGGACTGTAGAACTACATAAATCAGGGTGATGTGGCTTTGGGTGAAGCTGCATTCAAAGCTTCATCAATCTGGATTGTCAAATATTCAGGGTTTGAGGGACTGGAAGGACTGGAAGTCATTCGAACAGACTAGAATTTGTAGAATAAGAGATGAAGAGAAGAAGGGGCACGAGATTTTTAGCAAAATTGAGGAAAATTTGCCAAAGGGAATTTTGTAGAGAATGAGTGCACCTTAATGACTTTAACATGTTAATAACAATACTTCAAAAACACTACAAACCAAGGAGTTAGCCATTAGGAGATAATGCACTAGAAGATGAGGAGATCAATTCAAATTATGTTGAATTTGATTTTTGAAAGGACGTTATTTTGACTAAATCCAACACACAAGTCTACATCACATGTAATTAGGGCATGAGGACTGGAAAATACTGAATGTGGGGAAAGATTGATTTATTTTCAAAAATCATTTAGGATACCTCAATAAATTCAAGATTTTTTAGAAAACAGAATAAAATGTTTACCCAAAAATTGATCAAACACAATCAATACTTTAGCAGCCCATATCCAAAGTTCAATGTCACTTAGTTCCCCACAAAAATTAGACAACCACTAAATATTTTTCAACATGAAGACTTTTTGGAAATTGATTTGCACAATTTATTTTAGGACAAAATTTCATAAAGCTGATATCCTTACCAACAATGCATATCCTAAAATTTTATGCATAAAACATGATTACTAAAAGTTAGGCAAAAGAATAATGCAATCACACACAAGTGATAAAGATAAGATCAAAAGATGTAGTTCCTGATGAAGCTACATTAGGAGGTGCATTCACCAATAATAAAATTTTGTGTAATTTTTGTATCTTTTCTTTTCTCAAACATACTCCTCTCCCAAAATCAAAAAAAATTCTATAACAAAATCCATATGTACTTTATTTCCTTAAGAATATAGCTCTACTTTATTTCAAACTGTAAAAACATGTCACTAGAAACCTTTCACACTATTTATCAAGGGAAATCATTTTGCACATGATCAACCCATGAAATCCAAAGATTTACTGTCCCAAGAAAGAATGACAACAAACATTGTTCATAGGTAGCTCTTTTTCTTTAGATAGCTTTCAAACTTTTCCAAGGGTATCCATTTTTCTCAAGATCAACTCACGAGGACAAAAGTTCCATAGTACCAAGATAAGATGCTACAACCCTTGTACTTTAGGTAGCTCTTTCCAGTGTGGACTTCAAACATGCTTAAGAACTAGGGGAGAGGGTGAAAATCATACACCAATACCACAAATGAATTTGAATGCAATTCCCAAGTAACCACATGAGGCACAAACATGTGAAACAATTGATCTATAGTGTCTTCTAAAGACAAAATGCAATCATGCCTAATTTTTTTTTAAACAAGTGTAAAGACAAAAGGCACACATAACATAAGAGATTTCCAAAAGATTGGAAAATCTCTCAAAATCTAGACTCTTAAAAAAATATCAGCAAGTTGATTTTCAGTCTCAATATGTTCAATGCAAACAACTTATTGTTCAACCAAGTCACTAATAAAGTGGTGTCTTATATTAATGTGTTTTGTCTGAGAATATTGAACTGGATTTTTTGTGCTATACAAATTGCATTGGTGTATCACAAAACAAGGTTAACACATCAATGTGTGGCCCATAATCTTTGATCATTTGGTGCATCTATAAAAGTTGTAGAGTCATATCTAAAAAGCAAACAATAAAAGAAAAAAAATGGACTCTAGAAAAATTGTCTGATTAAAAACTAAACTAAACTTTACTAAAACTAACTACTAAAAGTAACAAGGCTTCTCTCAGAAATATTATGATTTGCACGTTAATCTGTGAGAATCAACCTTACCTTCTCTCCTTGTGGACATGTCATCATGAACATTACCTATGACTTGAGAAGTTGGATGGTCTTTCTGTATACGGCTTGGAATATCATGGCTTCGATCCATCACAGTGGAAGCAGTTTCAGCATTTTGGGATTCAGTTTCAACTTCTGCAAAAGTTTTGACCAATGCATCTTCTGATGCAGCTGAATCAGAAGCTACATCCAAATTTCCAGAATTTTCTGAACTTTCAGCTTCTGAGTACTGTGAAATTGGAACAAAGTTTGACTGCCTTTTAAGAATCCAAGCTTTTCTGAACATTTTTTACTGTATCCGGTGCTGCATTTGGTTACGGACCAGATATGTGTGCCTAACTTCTTCATCATAGTCTGCCTTTTTTAGGTAGCAGAAGGGCTGAATATGTTCAGGTTTGTGACAGTAATGACACACAAAATTTCTCTTCATAGTTTTTGATTTTTTAAAGAAATGGGTTTTTGAAAAATGTGTGTAGACTGTTTTGGTTCAGAAGATGTACCTTCACCTTCCTTAACAAATGTTTTTTTTAATGAATCCAAGTCCAGACTTACCATTATTTCCAGACTTCAAAATATCATCAAGTTTGTGTTGACTGGAATTCCACTTTGCCACGGTCTCATTTGCTTTGTTGAGTTCTTCTTTCAGATTTTCAAGCTCTACATCCTTCTTGGTAAGTAGACACTCCAGCCTAGCAATGCACTCCTTCTAATCTTCATTCACTTTCTTGAGTGTTTCATTGTTTTTCCAAGTATCTTAACTTGAAGAACTCTCTTTTCCCAATCATTGTACAACTCTTTATAAGCATTCATCAGTTCTGATTCTAATTCTGGAACAGCTTTAGTGATAAAAGAGTTAAGGCAAAGAAAATCGTCCCAGCTTCTATCCGATGCAGCTTGTGATGCAGGTGCATCACTTGAAAAACCTGCAAGATTAGTTTGAACATGTTGTACTGCTATGAGAGTGATGAGATCACATGGATCTTCATCATCACTGTCACTCAGAGTAGCGAAAAAACTCAAAGCCTTCTTTCTCAAAGTATTAGCACATTGATTAGCATAATGACCAAACCATTGACAAGCCCTACATTGAATAGAATCAATAGTTTTACCTTTAGATGTAGGCTATTTAGAAAAAGGATTGGTAAAAGGTCTCTCATGGGTTTGAAAAGAACTTTTTTTGGGAACAAACTTGCTAGGCTCGGTTTTGAAAATAGTTTTGGTGTTAGAAGATGGAGATCTGTTTTGTTCCTTTGCTTTCAAAATATTTTTAAACTTTGTTGTTAAAAGATTCATTGAGTCTTCACCAAAATCAGATTCCTCGATTTCCATGTGCAATTCAATCAATTCGGAAGACATCAGCAACAGAAGGAAAAGCAATACTTTCCACAGGAGGAGTAAAAGATGATGCACCTTTGCCTTTTTTCTTGATTTTCTCATTGAGGTTCAACTCAAAATTTTGTAGAATGGCAACTAGTTTTTCAAAACCAATTTTGTCAATGTCATGAGCTTCCTCAATAGCACAAATTTTGGCTTTAAATCTTTCAGGCAAAGTGCGTATCATCTTGCTAACAAGACGATCATTGATGATAGGATCCCCCAAAGCAAGAGTAGTATTAGATATATCAAGTAATCTACCATAGTAAGACATAATATCTTCATCCTCTTTCATTCAAGTGTGCTCTCAAA
>CM028377.1:141541471-141650384 GCA_013146195.2 Codonopsis lanceolata
GAGATGCTCAAATCTTTTGCACAAAATTTCATTAGTAGATCCAAAAATAATATCATCAACATAAATTTGGACTAGTAAAATATTACCTTTGTGCTTCAAAGAAAAAGAGTGTCAATTTTACCTCTGAAATCCTTTTTCCATAAGGAATTTGGATAGAGTTTCGTACCATGCTCTTGGTGCTTGCTTAAAGACCATAAAGGGCTTTTCTTAATTTGTATACGGTCCTCTTTTTGAGGTCAATGAAACCGGAGGTTGTTCAACAAATACTTGTTCTTGAAGGTCTCCATTTAAGAATGCACTTTTCACGTCCATTTGGTATACCTTGAAGTCATTGAAGGTTGCATAGGCAGAAATAATCGATGGCTTCAAGTCTTGCTACAGGTGCAAAAGTTTGGTCATAGTCAATGCCCTCCTCCTATCTATATCCTTGGGCTACCAACCTTGCTTTATTCCTTGTAACATTTCCTTCTTCATCCAACTTGTTTCTGAACACCCATTTTGTTCCAATGACTTGTTGATCTATGGGTCTAGGCACAAGTTCCCAGACTTTACATCTTTCAAATTGATTCAGCTCTTCTTGCATGGCCTCAATCCACTGGGGATCTTCCAAGGCTTCATCAATCTTTTTGGGTTCAATGGAAGAGACAAAGGCGTGAGAATCAAGAGTTTCATTTACGGAGCTACTTACGGTTCTTAGACCCGGCAAAAGGGTCTCAATGATATTTGAAGCGGATGATGTCTAGCTTCAATTTCCTCTAGGAAGATCGGCCAGAGGCTCGGTTTGTAAAGGTAGAAGGTGTGTATCGGTTGGTGAATGGCCGGGACTAAGTGTGTCGGTTGATCTATTGTAATAGGAAGAGGATTGTCAGCTGGCTGAAGGGTGTCTGTCTGTTTAGGTTCATTTTGAAGGTTTAGAGTTTCTGTAGAAGGAGTTGAAGATGGAGGATTATTTTGAATTGAACCTGTACTGTTTCCTGTCTCAAATATTTCAAAATTGTTAGTAACATCAGGAGTTTCATAATACTCAATTAAACTTGATTCATCAAAATTGACATGCATAGATTCAACAATTACTTGAGTTTTCTATTATAAACTCTATAGGCTTTACTATGCTTGGCATAACCAACAAAAATACCTTCATCGACTTTTCATCAAATTTACCTCTGTAGTCTCCACCATTGTAATGAATGAAGCATTTGCACCCAAAGATTTTAAAGAAAGCAATATTAGGTGTTCTACCTCTCCATATTTCATAAGGAGTTTTACCATGAAATTTGTTTATAAGAGATCTATTTTGAGTAAAACACTTTGCCGGTGTTGGCTTACGCCCAAAAATATTTTGGCAATTTTGCTTGACTAACATTGTTTTACCGCTTCGATCAAAGTCTTGTTCTTCCTTTCAGCTATACCATTTTGCTGCTGTGTTCTTACTGCTGAAAAGTTATGATTAATTCCATGATCATCACAGTATGTGTCCATCCCAAGATTTTTGAACTCTGTTCCATTGTCAGATCTAACACTTATAATCTCACATTCTTTTTGAGTTTGGAGAATTCTGAATAGGGAAGTGAGAATGCTGTAAGTTTCATCTTTGGATTGCATCATCTCAACCCAAGTATATCTAGAATAGTCATCCACAACAACTAATGTATACTTGTTTCCTCTAAGCTTTGCGGTAGTTCTGAGGGCCAAATAAATCCATGTGTAGAAGCTCAAGAGTTCTTTTGGTAGAAAGATATGGTTTTGGTTTAAAAGGGACTTTTGTTATTTTTCCCAAAATCACGAGGCATCACATTTTTTGTCAGAGGGACAATTTATGGAAGGCAAACCTTTTACCAAATCTCCTTTTGAAAGTTTTGAAAGATACTTAAAGTTTAAATGTGAAAGTCTTTTGTGCCAAAGCCATGAATTTTTGGAAATATTATTTGCTACAAGACAAATTTGAGTCTTGCTATTTAAGGAAAGTAAATCTATAGCAAAAACATTTCTTTTTCTAGTACCGAAGCAAAATTTCATTTGTGAGGCTATTTTTTTGATGAAACAATGTGTGGAGGAGAATGAACGACTCATACCTTTATCACGAATTGTGAGATACTTAGAAGATTGTGTTTCGCACCTTGTACCAAAGAGACATTTTCAATTATTATAGATCCTCGATAATGGATCCATAGCCGATAGTTTTTCCTTTTGAATTGTCCCCAAAGATTACGAGAAGGTCCTTTTCTTTCGCAATAATATTAGTGAAGGAGTTCGGTGATCGATCATGTGCGGAGCATCCAGCGTCTAATATCCGTATGTCGGTTGAATGATCATCGGCCATTAAGCATACGAAATATGAATATTTAAATCATGGTACCCATTATACTTTTGGGTCCAAAGGGTTAGTTTTCTTCGGTATCGGACTTGCCTATAATTAGGCTTTTTGATTACGTCAATAGGTTTAAATCTATATAAGCATTCATGTGTCGATGACCAAGCGTAGAACAAATATTACACTTGTGGTAACCAGGTTTATCGGTCATTTGAGGTGAATTCTTTGATTCTTTTTGATTCAGACTTTGAGGTCTTAGCGGCAACAAAATTTATTGGCTTGAACTTGTCGGTTGCCCTTCTTACGAATCCTCCTCGTTTGTCGGCTAGGCGACACTTGTCGATTGGTGACATTTGTCGATTGAGTTAGGCGACGATTTTGAGGTTTGTGACGAAGGCCGACAACTTTCATTGTTCACCCTATCCTTTTGTTGATGTACCTCTTGTCTTGATTCTTATTTAGGGATAAGTGAATGAGTACGGCATTATAGACTAATCCCTTGTCTTTTTTCGAGAATCTTAGGTTCACCTTTTGGTATCGATCTCACAGCCTTCATCATTTTTGAGTATCAAGACCATGCTTTGGTCTTCATGATCTTTTGTTGTCGATGATAGTTTCTACAGCTGACTTTTGACTTTGAATAAGTATCAACAACATTGGTCGATCGAAGATTTCTTTCTACAAGGTCGACAATTTGGGCATCGAGATTTTTGCTTGAGTCTCATATTTTTCATTGAGACTTTTAAGTTCCGGCAACTCTTTTTCTTTGAACTTTGTAAAGCTCATTGATCTTTTTAAGCTCACAGTTCTCTTGAAATTCTTTCAAAGTCACTAGATAAAGAAAAATGGATTCTTTTAAGTGTTTCAAACTTGGAATACATTTCTTGCATTTGTTCGACAAATCATCAACACTTGAGTCGATAATCTTCTCCTCTGCCTTTTGAATCATGAGTTATTTTAGCGATCCTTGGAGAAGGCGACTTGACTTTCTTCTAACGACTTATGATTCCTTGTCCATAAAATCCATTTCCTATTTTCTTAACCACAGCGATCGGGTTTGATGACCTTTGTCGGTTTGGAGTTTGTAATAGGTGAGCTTGACGACTCATTATCGGGCATCTTTGAGTATTTAGGACTTGGAAGCTCATTTTACGAATCATATATAGTTGATTACGCTACAAGACACAAATTTGCTTCTTGCTCAAAATCGGCAGATTCATCTTGAGTCTGTTTCAATCCAAGTTGCAAGATTATGATCTTACGCAACCAAACCTTTTGTTTTTCAAAATTTCGGAGCTCTTTTATAATACTCATTTCTTGTAAAGGACGGTTTGAAGCAAAATGACCGAGGCTTTACTGAGCTAAAGCACAACAATTTTTCTTTCTCAACCTTGTCTTCATTTGATTTGAAGTAAGGTTTTTGAAAGTTGGAGTAGATGGTTTTGGAAGCTTGGAGAAGGTTTTTGATAATTTGAAGGAGACTTTTGAAAATTTCTTGAAGGTTTTTAAAATTCTTTTAAAAGATTTGTATTTTCTAAATTGTCTAGCAAAGGCACAAATTCATCTTCATCAAAGTCATCATCGGCGAGATGTAGAAGTTTTTATGTTTCTTCTTCTTCGGCTTGAAGAGATATTCCCTTCAAATTTTTCTCAATTTCTTGAGTTTTGAGAACTTCTTTTTCATAAATTTTTAGACTTGCAACAAGACTACGTATATGAGTTTTGTTCAAGTCTCTAGCTTCCTTTATGGCAGTCACTTTTACATGCCATCTACTTCCCAAACGCTAAGAAAGCATATTTAAATCTTTCATACTATAAACTTTACCAAGAGAAGAACATCATTACTTACCTCGAGAAATGCGTCGTAGGCATTTTTAAAGATTCTTTTGGGTCCTTCTTGAATGCATCAAATTCTTGTATGCAATCATATAGTTTGTTGTCCTTGGTATTCGATCTCCTTCTACATATTCTACAAGAGCATCCCAAATTTCCTTGGCGATCACACGCATCATATATACGCTTGTAGTTTTCATCAGACTTGGCGGGATATATGCGACTCGGCATCGATCCATCGGTAATCTTGTCTTCCTCGGTCCATTACGTTTGAGGTTTGAGAACATATTCTTCTTCTCGGGAGCAAGAGGATTCTGATATCATCATCTGCAGAGAAGATTTTCCAACTTTAGTATTTATTTTCATTGGTTGCATAGGACCACCTCTTACACATTCCATCAACCGTTTGTCTATATTGTTCATATATCTTGTAATTCTTTCCTTCCAGGATATCAAAGTGATCTTCATCAAAAATGGGAACTTGAGTGACATTGTTTGATTGAAAAGCTTTAGAGTTGCCATGATCGAGCTTTCAAGGCTGTTAGGCTTGGAAAATAATTTTCAAAAAGCCAAGCTCGATACCAATTGTAAGTCCGATGGCCTTGAGGATTAAGGCTAGAGGGGGGGGGTGAATAGCCTTTAAAAACTTTTGAGGGTTGATTTGAAAATCATAAAATATTGGCAGCGGAAAACTTGATCTTGTCAGTCAACTGAAGAGTTGGTCAGTTGGCTGACACTTTTGAAGTTTCTCAAACTGAAGTGAGTTGGTCGGTTGGTCGACACAACGATTTTTCAAAAGAGATTTGTTTAGATGTTTGATCACTTGAATATAGAGAAGAAATTGAAATACAAGTTAACTAAACAAGTAAGCAAACAAGTGTTGTTAAGCGGCGACACTTAATCGGTTTAATAACTTCTTAAGTGTTAAGTCGGTTAGATATAAGAAATGGTGACAATTCGGTTGAAGTGGTTCACGAGATAAGCGCTACGTCCACTACCAAGTTGGTCAGACTTGGATTTTTGAAGTGCACTAATTTTATTAAAAATCTAATTGATCTCTAATGGATCAGTGTACAACAAAAGACCGGTGTTTGGGAGAATGATTGAGAAACAATCAAACTCGTGTGACAAACTGACTGAGTTCGAAATAATTTGAAATGAAGTACTCAGTGTTTTGCCTAAACAATAACTAGAAAGAAATTTTCAATGGTAAGTATCTAGCTAAAGTTTTCGTGAAGACGAGGACTGAAAGTTTGTGAGTGAAAAGTTTCTAGACTTCAAAAATTCTTCAGATTCGTTGTCTTCACCAATGCTTCCAATGGGTATTTATAGATAGTCTTTGCAAGCAACCCGTTAGGAACACATTTGAATTTTGAAAATGTGTTATGACAGATGCAAGATTACAAAGGATCTTGTGAGATATTATATGGCAGGACATCTATCACAAACACAAAGTGGGAAAGAGTTAGTACAAGTGCATGATTAAACAAATAAGGAAAGATAAACTCATTCTTTAACAACGTATATAGGTCAGCTGAGATAGGTGGCAGACAAAATGATATTCAGCTGACCAATATTAATCTACTTGTCCTGGCTGACAATCAAGTGAAATGTTTTTAAGCAAATCTTTTAAATTACAAGATTCAACACTTTGAGTAAATATGTGTTATTTGGTTATGAAAAAAATAAAAAAGTGAATTTTAAAGAATGTAATCGTAAAAATTGATCAAATAGTAAAATCATAGTATGAAATCGTATCGTAAAATTTGAAATTTTTTGTCTACCTTTATAATTGATTCAAAAATTTAATCTTTTGAATTGATTGAAAACAAATATTCAGTTGAATACCTACCATAATAATATTATTGAATTGATATTTTAAAATAATATTTTTAAAACTAAATTACAATATTTTAATTTTTTTATTATAAAATATCTAATATATTCTAAAATTTTGGTAGAAAATGTATTAATTATATTATTTTTATGATAATGGATATGAGACGTGAGTGATTAAAAATTGATTGAACATATTTATTACGAAAAAAAAAAGATGTTTGAACTAAAAAAAATGTTTTAAGGTAATTAGAAAAGTAACTTGATTAGTCAACTAAAATGGACAAGTACTTAAGGGGTAGTTTTGTCTAAACATGTATTTATTTAATGTAATAATTAAGGATGTAATGGATAAGAAAAAAATTATAGTGAAAATAGCATCTCCCTTCAATTAATTGTGAGTTGATAGTTGTTAATTACTTCAGGAGCATTTTTGGAAAGAGGTGGACTCTTGTAAAATGGTCTTATGGATCCTTATCCGTAAGACGGATCTATCCAGGTTAAATAGGGCAAAATTCAGAAATATCAATGCAACCCCTTAGTTTGTTTTAAAATTACGGCACCACCTCTTATGTTTATATATACAGAGTGTCACTTTTTACTATTCACTGTGTCACTTTATAGTATAAAATATGTCACTTTTGGCCTTAGAAGTCACACTTTGCATTTTTAATGAAAATTATAATTTTTTCATAAAAAGTGTTACTTTTTTTGCTTAAATGTGTCACTTTTAGTCTTAAATGTGTTACCTTCACTTTGAAAAGTGTTTCATTTTTTTATAAATAAAAATCATTACGTTTGACATTAAAGTGTTACTTTATAACATTAAAAGTATCACTTTTTAGAATTAAATGTGTTTTTTTATTGTACAAGTGTTATTTTGTCTTATAAATAAAAATCGTCGTTATTGACCTTAAAAGTGTCACATTTTAGCATTGAAAATGTCACGTTTTAATATTAAATGTGTCACTTTTTAGTATTAAGAGTGTCACTTTTTAGTATTAAAAGTATCACTTTTTAGTATTAAGAGTTTCACTTTTTAGTATTAAATGTGTCACTTTTTAGTATTAAGACTATCACTTTTTAGTATTAAGAGTTTCACTTTTTAGTATTTAATGTGTCACTTTTTAGTATTAAGAGTGTCACTTTTTAGTATTAAATGTGTCACTTTTTAGTATTAAGAGTGTTACTTTGTATTTTAATGAGAATTATAATAAATTTCTCTTTATAGTGTCACTTTTAACATTGTATTTTAATGAGAATTATAATAAATTTCCCTTTATAATGTCACTTGTAACATTAAAATGTGTCACTTTTGTGTTTCCAATGTGTCACGTTTGGTTTTAAATGTGTTATTTAGCATTTTGTCAAAGTCCGTTAGGATCCGTCAAGTATCCCAAGGCATTTGATGCTAACGGATGGCTAACGGAGCTGACAAATAATTAAACTACAAGACGTGAAAAATATAAGAATTTCGACGAAAAACATTGAAAGTGCAGGTGCACCGGAGCAAATAACGGAACTTCTCATTAAAACTAAGTAATGTGAATGGAGGGCTTCAAACTAGCAACCACTTTGCACTAAGCCTTAAAGGTTCAACTTTAACCAACTCAACAACCATATTAATTTAACTTTCATTAACATGTCTAGTTATTAACCCGCGAATTTCTAAATGGAACGACGTCTTATGGATTTAAGATCGGTAAGATCGTTATACACAAGTCTTTGCCTTTTGGAAATTTAAAAGACTGAAGTATTACAGTTTTTTCCAAAACAACTCGTTCACTGTATGTACTGATTGACAAGAGATATTGCAAACATATTTTGTATTTGTATATTCTTTTTATTTACTACTAGCTTTTGTGCCCGTATTTATGGCACGATATCAGTATGAAGATGATTAGACTATGAAGTGAGTATGATGCGAATAAATTAATATATACTTGAGATTTTATAAGGGTCGGATCAATATTGTACACCACACAAAGTAAAGACGACATCTCGAAAACTAAAGAAAAACATATTTTATTGGCTCTAAAATTTTGTAACCCATCTAAAAAAAGTATAATTAAACATCCAAAAGCATTCTATCTCACACACACCAATCCAACACATGTTAATTAAAATAAACTTAAAAATAAAAATTTCAGACAAAAACCATAAAATAAATTGAATAAGACGGAATGATCTAACAAAAGACTATTTGAAATCGAAATCACAATATTTCAAACCAATAAGGGAAAGTTAGCACAAATTTTTTAAAAAGAAAGAAATAAAAAATACAAATATTTAAAATTAAAAAAATTAATACAAAACTTATGAACAATTTTTTTTAAAAAAAACTAAATCTAGGCCGGACAAAAATAAAATTAAGATTTCAGTTGATTACGATAACAATCAATTAAGAAACTACAAACTAAATATTTGTAAAACAGTAAATCTAGAGTGCACAAAAATAAAATAAAAAATTAGAGATAAATAGAGATAGTCAATGAGAAGAATATGAGTAATTAATTATAAGATCTCAGTAAAATAATAAATGTCTAATAAAAACGCAAAATAGTAAATCTTAGTTAGGACACATGCTTTAATTATGACAGTAAAATCTCAGTAATTAACTATTGCTAAATTATTATTATTATTATCATTATTATTATTATTATTAGTATTTAAAATTTGTTAAATGTTAAAATTAAATAATGAATTGTTGTCTTATTCACGTTTAATGTCATAAGTACATTTGTTAATTAGGTATATCCCTCAATAATTAATTTGACCATTTCACTAGGGGTGTAAATGGTTCGACTTAGTTTGACTTGAAACAAATTATGAGCTGAGCCGCATGTCATCGGTTTGGGAAAAAAAGCCGAAGCTAAACCGTTTATAGTCTTGAGCTAAACTGAACCGAACCACAATGGTTCGACTTGGTTCGACTCGGTTTCATGGTTTGGTTTCGTGGTTTGGTTTCATGGTTCAGTTTCGTGGTTTGGTTTCATGATTCGGTTTCGTGGTTCGATTTGAATTTAAAAAGAGTTCTAGTCATTCAAAATTAAATATAATACAATTATATTCATAAACTCACTTTTAAAAAATTTGCACAAACTTTCAAATAAAAGGATTAGCATTTTTAATTCTAATAATCAATAAATTTAATCCAATATAATAAAAATACAATAACGTACATGATATTTAAAACATTTATATAAATTCAAAAAGTCTAAAGATAAATTCCTAAATGATGCGTCCAAATCTCCTTGGATGCACTGGATCGGTCAAATCAAGATACCTGGCTTTCAACGTATCTTTTACCCTCAAAGCCCAAATCTGCAGTAAGATTAGCAAACCGTGAACTAGGCAGGGGCACTCCCTGCAAAAGCCCTCCGGCGCAAAAATCAGCACAATAAAGCTAAATGAGAATGTATTTTAGCAGAGTTTCGGCTAGAGAGTTCAAATTGCATACCTTTCCCCTTCTTTTTTAGGGGTTTTATAGTTCTTGAGGAGCGCAATCGCTCTTAACCGTCACTTAATGATTGTGGCATGAATGGCGGGCACATTAACTGCCCTGTTAACTCCTCCATTAATTGCAACGGTCTGAATGGAGTTTCCCGGACATAACCGTCCTCAACTTAGCTGGAACTCTTGCTCGGACATAACTTTCCTCAACTGATAACAGCTCTCATATTAGCGAGCATAGCAAATCATGCTCGCGTCTTGATTCTGCTCGCTGGTTAAGCCCCCAGCTCGCTGACTTCTTACTTGGTAAAGGTCGATACTGTGCTCGCTTGCTCAAATAACGTCCGTTTACCCAGCATGTGACCCATGACTTGGGCCTATTGGGCCGGATAGTTCACTAAATATGGAGTAGAATATTAACCTAATAATTTATATAGTATAAAAATATTAATAGTATAAGAGTACTAAAGTATAAAGGTTCGGAATTTTAAAGAATTTGTTGTTTGGCTTGGTGGTTCGACTTGGTGGTTCGGCTCGATGGTTCGACTTGATGGTTAAGCTCAAAATGGTTTGGTTTGGTTCGGTTTGACTCAACTAGGCATGTCAAGTCGTAAACCAAACCAAACCAATTTCAAATTACCGAGTCGAATCGTATAACACCCAAAACCAAACCAAACCAAACCAAACCGCATGATTCAACTTAGTTCGACTCAACTTGGTGGTTTGACGACTCGGATTGACACCCCTACATTTCACTATTCCTCTTCAGCAATGCATCACATCCTTAATGAACTCAGAATTTCAAGGACAAGATGCTAAGTTTACTTTTGGGGAAAATTCTGTCAGGTTCCTTTTTAATGTTTCTAACTCCAAAGGTTCTTCTCTTTTTTTTTTTTTTTTAACTATAAAAGACCACTTTTCGAAATATTGTTTCAAAAATACAATCGTCTTCTTCAACAGTTTCGATAACACACTTTGAATTTGAAAATCAAGATTGTACACAACGAAACGAGGATCGACCTGCCTGGTCAGGTCGAGGGGCAGCGCCCCTTCGTGGGGGTTCGAGGGCAACGCCCCCGAAAGGTAAACAAGTTTTTTGATTCATGAAATACAAAACTATAATGAGTTGAAGAATTTTTCAGTTGGGATGAAGGCGGAGAAAGAGGAGGAAGAAAAAAGCTTATGGCAGAGGAGATGGAAGAAGCAGGTAGAAGACGTGGTCTGGTTCTTTATGATTTTGTATAGGGGTTCAAAAATTAATGAACTAAAATTGATGAATCGCGGTTCAAAAATAGACTAACAATTACACTATTGAACCGCGGTTCAAAATTAATGCACTAAAATTGATGAATTGCAGTTCAAAAATAGATTAGCAATTACACTATTGAACAGCGTTGCAAAAATTAATGTACTAAAATTGATGAATCGCAGTACAAAAATAGATTAGCAGTTACACTATTGAACCGCGGTGTAAAATTAATTCAATAAAAATTGATGAATCACAATTCAAAAATAAACTAGCAGTTACACTATTGAACTGCGGTGCAACAAATAATGCGATAAAATTGATGAATTGCGGTGCAAAAATAATGACCTCCGTAGTGCGCCTACGGTTCATTAAAGTTATCGTAGTCATTTTACCACCAAATATGACTTTTTCGGTTGAAAATAAAAAAAAATGTGTATTTAAGCGATTAAAAGTTTCAAAAAGTGGACCGGCCCGCAATTTTTTCTTTACTTTACGCCTGGCAATTGGATAGATCGGGGATAATGGGTCGAAATGAGTTGGAACTCATTATAACTTGAATATCAAACTCGTAAAAATGGTTCGGGTTATAACAGGTTGATCCGTCTTGATCCGGATTTCCCCTAAAATATTAATGCATCTATGGAGTAAAAATTATTGACTAAAAATGGGTAACGGGTTCGACTCGCTTTAAACCAATGCGACCCACCAATTTAATATTTTTGGGTCGAAATGAGTAACCCATTTTGACCAAAAAAAAAATATTAATGGGTTGGATAATTTTCAAGCCAGATCCAGTGGATTCACAGGTTTCGAGTTTTAATTGTCATGCCTAGCTCACTTGATTGATTGGTCTAGCTAGTTTTATTAGTCCTCCATCTAAAACACTTCCTTTGTTTTCAAATTATCGCCCTCCATTTATTTTTCATCTATTCTAAAATAATTGTAATAGTGGTTCTTCACTAAGGGTAGTGTTGTCTTCACAATGGGGTTGTAGGGACTTATCCTCATCGTGAATTTTTTCGCGAGTATAACAATCTGAATTTGTAAGAACGATCGTGATGGTTCAAGCTTCAACAACAATAGAGGGGTAACAAGGTTGGATAGTTGTTTAGATCGAGATGTATTTCTACCTTGTATAATTTACGTGTTTCCTTCTCGTCCCTATGTGATAACATGAGATCTCATTACCAATAAGGCAATCATCGCATCCAACTGGTATGGGATGGTTATGGTTGGCGATTGTGAGCCTTTTGAGTGGTAGTGAGACTTTTTTTATTAACATGTTAGAATGTTGTATGATTTGGTGCCATAGCATGCTTTAAACTATTACATATGTGCATAGCATGCAAAAGTACAGAGAAACCTAAACCTTACTGAGTCATAAACTTATCCTTTCCATTATTATTTTTCCTTAGATGCATATGTAGCAAGGAGAGTTCACAGTATGTCGTTATTTTGTTGTTTTGGTCTTGTAATATGTTGTGTATAGTGGTTTAGTTACGTTGTAGATTAATGTCTTCTTTGGTGATTGTATTATAGTTGGTGGATGAGTTGGATAAACTCTCTGATGTTTCCTTTTGAGTTGAGTTGTGTAAACTCTTTGTTGTCTTTACTCGAAATGAGAGGTATATTTAGTGATGTTGTAATGCCCCAGTTCCATTTTTGTTCAATGTTGTTCATTGTACGTAATTAGTTTTATTTCATATAATCAAAAGTATATTTGTAAACTTGGTAAATTAACTATAATTAAATTTAATAAAATATCATTAGACATATTTGAATATAGTTAGTGCTAATGATGGTTATCTAGTGTTAAGTGGGTTTATAGTGTTATAATTGACTCTATGGAGTCCAGCTAAATTGTAATAGACTCTACGAAGTCAAATTTTGGAGTATGTATAGTATGTTAAGGTATTAAAAAAATTATAATATCATTGTAGTTGACCTTATGAAGTCAATTGAGTTGACCAATGATTTGGTCAAGCTATTAAAGTAATTATTTAAATAAGATAATTCCTACATTAATATTATGACGAGTTGGGAACAATTAGTGGCGAATAAATGGGAAAATAGTGGGGGTGCTATTAATTAGTTCTCAATTTGACCACCTACTATTTCGAAAAGTTTGCTAAGCTCACTCTATAATTTTGTCCACGCTTTAATAATTGTACTTTATCAAAAGTGTCACGTTAATCACTCTGTCTGATTTTTTAGATGAAAATGTTAAAATATTTCTTAAAACCCAAAAATATCCCCAATTAATTTTTTTAAATCTTTTTTATGCATACCTCCTTCTTCTTATACCATTTTGTTTTATAAATTTTCCAATCACCAACCTAAACCACCAACCATCGTGCTCTTGTTTTTTTTAATGAAAGAAAAACCTAACTATTGTCAAAAAAGAAATGAGAGAGAGTCCTTCAACCTCCATTACCATCACCATATTCAACCTTCATACATCGTAGCCACCACTATCGTCACCCACATCCCTCCCTAAATCGACGACTGCGCATCCCTCTGCTCTAGATCTATCTTCTTCACCAATGCAATAACATGTTTACTTACTAATAATTTCAAAACCGTGATCCCAATCGTTCACTACCACGGACCACCCCTTTTATTACTTCATAGCCTCCGTGCCACCTTACACTACCAATTACTCTGCCCCTCCTCCGCCAGCTGATTACTCATCTTACCCTCATTTTCCTCATATTCCCGATTATACCCTTACTCATTCCCCCACCACCTCTTCCTACGCTCAACCGACTTCCCTCGATTCGAATCACATACCACATATCAACCTCAACCACTGTAATTGTATCTTCATTAAACGACACTGAATTGCCCTCATTTGTTGAACCCTAGCCCTAATTTGAACAATCTCGCTTAAATTATCAATTCAATTCATATGAGAATGTGAACTCGTACGATAGTGCTGCTCCAAAACTCGATCAAGTTGGAGGTGGGGTTATGCAGATGATTATTGAGGTGGCTATGGTGAGTATGGCAGGTCTATGTCGGATCGAACTCGAGGCATGGCTTTTCGGAAATGGAAAAATCACAAATTGCTTGAGAAGTGCCCGTCGACCATCATACAAGATAGACGGGAACCCATTTGATACCAAATTTTGAATAAATGCCTTTGAGAGATCCCTTCCCTGAAACTCTTTGCTAACATTAAAAGTTTCTATTTGATCTATTCCTTTTCTCTCTCTAAAATCAAAGGAAGGAAGTTCGTGTAGGCACGTATTAGTATATGAAGTTTTGTCCAGAGAAGTGTTAACAAATGAGGTGTTGTTTAGAGAGAAATGATATAGTAGTGTTGATTGGGGTAGAGAATAGATGACATAATGAAATGATACTCGATGAGGAAGTGGGGAAGTGGGAGATAACAACAGAAATGTTGATGCTATGGCAGAGAGATGTAGATATAATAAATGGGCATTTAAGTCTTTTTAACAAATAACGTTAATGATGTCCACTCCATGAATCATATTGACACTTTGTAAAGTACAGTTAGTAAAGTGTGAAAAAAAATTGTAGGGTGAATTTAGCAGACTTTTCGAAATAGTAGGATGACCAAATTGAGAATTAAGCTTATTAAATATAATGATAGTATCCTTGTAATACCTCATCACACATCGGGTAGGTGTGAGAATTGTGCGCAATTTATAAGGTGATCACACTCTACTACTGGGCACCAACATCATCCATGAACTTTTGGGTTGTGGTGAGCCTAATGACCCAAGGTGTTGCGTATTCAGTGGGTTAGTGTGTGGGCTACACGTAGCAGACCGAACTTTTAGACTCGGGGTATTACAAATGGTATCAGAGCGGGTCCCGGCCGAAAAGTAGGAACAAAGTCTTGTGCGGGCCAAAGTGCTACATCGGGAGGTGAGAGCCACCTCTTGAATCCTGCACCGTCCAGGGTACGGTTCGTCCTTGACGAGGATGTCAAGAAATTAAGTTGGGGGATTGTAATACCCTCATGTATCCCACATCGAGTAGGTGTGGGAATTGTGTGCAATTTATAAGGTGGTTACACTCTACTACTGGGTACCAACATCATCCATGGACTTTTGGGTTGGCTTATGGTGGACCTGATGACCCAAGGTGCTGCATGCTCAGTGGGTCAGTGTGTGGGCTACACGTAGCGGATCAGACTTTCAGGCTCGGGGCGTTACAATCCTAAAAGCGGACGCTATAATAATTTTGAAATAGTAGAGTGACCAAATTGAGAATTAAGCCTATTAAATATAACGATAGTATCCTAAAAGCGGACACTATAATAATCAATTATGGCATGTGGCTTAATTCTTGATGTTAGCACTATGGAGACAACTAACTTGTACTAATTGCAAGTAAAAATGTTTCTACGTTAATTGAGATACATTATTAATATTCAATAATGGGTAATGTGACATCAAATAGTCCACTTAAAGATGATTAATATGGTATTGAGTCGTGTAACTGATCCCTACAACAGAAAGCCATTATATAATTTTATCGAGATCCTTGTATAGAACTTGTTACAAGTTGGGACCATTTTTACATAGTGTTTGTGAATCAATTACAAGACAATGAAATGTATTGTTTAGATACTAGCATATATTTGTTTGATATACTGTCATGTTGTAGATATTAATAGCCTACTCATATAGTCGAGGGTGAGGCCAATAAGTTATAGGCCTTGTCTTAGTGTACGGTAATGTGTGGACTAATTAGACACAAATAAATATACTTGTAAATAATGTTAATAGAGTTACGAGTAAAATGATCAGTAACCTACTCCTTTAGTGGTGTGTGTACTAAATGGACTCATGATAGTTATGCACCAAATATGAAGAATAAATGTGAAACCTACTTGTAAATAGTTATTTGTTAAAGTTATGTGCAGTAGTGTCAATGACATACTCGTGTAATGTATGAGGTCATTGTTACTATTCACATTACGTGACGTAAGATATAACTCGTGGTAGTTCGCAAATAACTATGTGTATGCCTTGGTGTAATAAACATTATTGACATATTCCTATTATGGAATGTTGTGTCTAGTATTCACAAACTTGTTTAGCGTTCATTGATATGTGTAGTTAGACCAGAAGCCTACTCCTGTATTATTCTTGGTGCCCAATAGATTCAGGCATAGTAATGATTTTAATGTAGTAATTGATTACCTACAAATATGAACTTGGTGAATAATGTGTGGTAAGATCATTGACTTACTTCTGATTGGGTTGAGATCCAGTATTTATTGGATTTAGTTATTGTTTACAGTATAACAATTAATATCTACTTGTATATTGCATTAATTCTGGTTGTCATATTTGATTGAGTCGCAGGGGTAAGAAGAATTATAGCCTTTGTGGCTATGGGTCGTCATGCATGTGCTTAGTATCCTCACTACTAGTCATAGTGAGAAGAGCCTCCTTGTTTGAGTAATGCACGTGACAATGGTAAGCTAAGCTCCAAGATAGCTTTATTTCTCTGAGGGCGTCGTTATTTGTAGGAACACGATTATATGTTTAACATTGATACATCAAGTGTATTGCAGCAGCACCACAACAGATACACAAGTTGGAGCACATGTACTTTTATAGATGTTTACTTATGTTGCACTTGTGTGAATACCACTTGTACTACGTGGATTATGTACCTTATGATTACTTGGTACATGGTTTATAGCTTTGGTATACTTGTTATTGATATCGTGTTATCGTTGTGTTGATATGACGAGATGTGCATAATAGTGTGTCATGTAGTTGTATGTAGTAACTTATTGAGTCTTCGACTCACCCTGTTATTGTTTTCCTTAGTGAGTAGTTAACCAGATGGTTTGTTGTGATGAGATCAAGAGTTGATTCGCAAGGCTAGTCGATTGTACTCATGGGTAACAATCATGTTGTAGATTAGCTATATTGTTTACTTGGTGAGACTAACGTTTATATAGAGTTGTGTGGACTCTATATTTGGTAGTATTTGTTAATATTGGTTGGGTTGTTAATTATTCTCTTAGTACCGACACGTGTTGTCGAGCATGTGGCAGAGTTGTGTAACTCCTGCCGTTGTTGTATGTATTTCAGTTAGACCCTTGTAGCCTTCTTGTTATTCAGTTTGTTGTGTTTAGCATATTTGCTCGAGATGATTTTAATTTTCGACTCATGTTGTTGGCTGATGTTGTGGTGGTTATTGTTGTCAAGCTTGTTTGGCTAGTGTGTTTAGCAGGTTTTAATATGTTTATAAGAAGATTTCGACATATTGATCTGGGATTTGGTGTAAGAGTTCGGGTCAGAGCGTAACAGATCGTATTTAGTTATGTTAGTTGTTATAAGTGATTAGTTGTTAATAATAGTTAGATCATGCCTTGATTTGGGCTCTAGGCAGGAGCTTGATTTGGGACGTGACAAAAACAACTCCAAATTTTAAAGAAAAACTCTAAACCTTTAAGCCAATCTCTACTCTTCTAAATTTCAAAATCCTTAATCTTTAAGGATGAAGTGTTAAGATTTACATACTAATACAGATAGCTAGGCTAATTTGGTAAATATATGTATAAAGTTGAAATTACATTCGTTAGTAATGTACTCTTTAAGGAACAGTTGGGGGAATGAATGAGACGCGTAATAGTAATACCAACTAGGTTATTACCCGTGCGATGCACGGTTGACTTAGTATTGTTTATGAAACTTAATTTTGTAGATAGAATTTGTAAGCTATTTGAATGAACCAACAACAATAAGATGTCCACATAATTAATAAATCAAAAAAAGTGAAATCACATTGAATCATCAAATCGAAAATCCATGCGAATTTTGTAAATTTAATTTGCAAGCTATTTCGTAGTGGTTGTTTGTGGTGTTGGTGGAAAATGTTTAATCAAATTTGATAAAATCTATTTTAAATTGACCAAGTTTTGGTAAAATAATAAATATTAAAAAACTTCTACCATGAGAATTGAGGAGTCCTAATCAAATTAAACTTGTCTAAATCAAATGTGATAAAATTTAACGGGTACAAACTGATTTTGTAAACAAAAAATGGTAAATAAAAAAACTTTTACCATGAGAATTGATGAAACACGCTAAAATCAAATGGGATAAAATATATATGATATTAACTGATTTTGACAACAAAAAAATAGTTTTAAAAAAAACTTTTACAATGCATAAAGGAGTCACCAGTTTTAAAATCTATTAGATTTTAATTTTTGGTAGAAAAAAAAAGAATTATATAGATATATTTAGTACCATATGCATGGTTTTAATAATTTTTGTTTTATTTGCAAAACTTGTTTTTAATAAGATGATTTTCTAAACTTGTAATAAATAAATAATTTTTTTAATTAGAATAATTTGAAAAAAACAAAAAATAAGGTAAATATTCAAAATTGATCATATAGTCATGTAATTGAAAGATTAAAATCTATGAGAATTGATAAAATATATCCTCAAAAAAAATTACCGTAAAATTGGAGTTCTAATAAAGTGAAACGTGTTTAAATAAAATGTTATAAAATATAGCAGGTATTAACCGATTTTGGCAACAAAAAATGGTAAAAACAAAAAACAAAAAAACTTTTACCATGTATAAAGGAGGCACCGATTTTAAAATTTATCCGGTTTTAATTTTTGATAGGAAAAAAAATTATAAACTTGTATAGAAGGTGACACGTGGAAGCATATAATTCTTTTAAAACTTTAAGCGTGCAACAAAAAGTTGTCATGTGGCAACAACAACTTCTATTTTAATAATAGTTAATAGATAATTAATATATTAGTAATTAATAATTAATAAATATAGATTAGTAGAATAACAAATAATATAGAATTATCCCATGGATAATTTGTATAAATTAAAAATTATTAAAATAAAAAAAGATGGAAATAGAAGAGTTTTAGTCAAATTAAACTTGTATAAATTATATAGGATAAAATCTAGTTTAATTAAGCGATATTTGAAAAAAAAAAAAAACTAAAATCATAAATCTCTATCATAAATTTTCTCGTAAAACTATATCCTAAATATGTTTTATCTTATCAAATTAGTTTTAGGAATTTTATCATATCTAATTAGAATTAGAATTTTTATCTTAAACTAATCGATTTTGAAAAAAAGAAAAAACTTTTACCATTTAAAAAATGACACGTGGCAGCACAAAATCTATATAAAACTTTTTTCTTTATACATAAAGCCGCCACGTGGCAGCAACAACTTTTGTTTTAGTAATTTTTATCTTAAACATAATTTGAATTTGAAAGAGATTGTTTAAAACAGATAAATATAATTTGAATTTAAAAAGATTTGTTTGTTAAAATTTCCTTACAAATCAAATCTGATAAAATCTATATTAAACTAATTGATTTTTGAAAGAAAAAAACTTTTGCGAATAAAACTTTTACATGTAAAAAACTTTTTACCATTTGAGTGACACGGAGTAAGTGATTTTGGCTAAAAAAAAAATATGTGTAAAACTTTTTCCGATAAAGCTTAACATTTAATTAAAGTAAAAAACTTTTACCATTTCAAATTTGATAAAATCTATTTGCAACAAAACTTATCCTAAACTAACCATATAAAATCAAAATTGATCAAATTTATCCTAAACTAACCATAAAATCTATCATAATAACTTTTTACTATAAATTTTTTATCAGTAACCGATTTTGACAGAAAAAAAAAATGAAAAAAATTACAATTCATAAGAGGGTGACACGTTGAAGCATGAAATTGCTTTAAAAACTTTAAACATTTAACAGAAAATAGAGAGTACGTATAAAAAAAAGAAGAGAGAAAAATGGTTAACTACTTGATAATGTGATAAAATCTACTTGATAACTACAAATGTGATAAAATTTATCCTAAACTAACAGTAAACTTTTATCAATAACTTCTTATTTATACCGCAAACTAAACAATTTTGGCAGAAAAAAAAGAATATTTTTTACAATTCATATATAATGACATGTGGAAGTATAAAATTCCTTAAAAATTAAGCATTTTACAGAAAGCCGTCAAGTGGCAGTAGCGACTTCTGTTTTAGTTATAGTTAATAGATTCGGAAACCATTGCTCAGTTTTTATTCCCCCTAACTTGATGCATTCAGTGAAACCAATTAATAACCCTCTATTTCAATTTGATTTAATTTGAATATATGTTATTCAATTTGAAATTGTCGGTCTGCACAACGGGTTAGAGAAGGGTCGTTCATAGAGATGTTAATTTGGCCAGTCCTATCGATTTCGGTTGAGTCTTGTTGATTTCGATCCCTAATATGTTACGATTTAAATGGTCTAATTCAAACGAGTTGCTCAAAATGCAAACATAACATTGACCCTGTCGTTTTCGGTTTAAACATGTCTCTATTGGGATACACATAAACCAATTAAAGAGCGTTGTATTTAAATTTAAAATTTGAAATCAAGTACTCAACACAAATCAAACAAAAAAATCATTCAACGACATAACCTAAGTAATAAAATTAAAAACACAAATCATTGAAGCTTCATAATTTACTTTAATTCAATCAATCAAGTTGTTTAATTAATAGTCATAACGTAGGTATTATTAGATTCAGTCAATTCAAATTATTATTTTTTTCTAATTTCACTTAAGGTATTTTAGTAATTTCTTAAGATAACCGTCTGGTTAGATTTTATTGAAATTTATATAAATAGAAGAAAAACTTACTCTTTCGTACAAGGGTTGCATTGGCGACTCGAAAAATTCAAGTGCAAACGTTAGTCAAGTCAACCATATCAATTTTGGCTCAACCCTATTAATTTCGATTCCTAATAAATTACAATTTAGACGGATCGCTAAAAACTCGAACCTAATCCTAGTACTTGAGTTATATAAAAACACCTTTAAGCAGCTTATTTAGCCCTATCGGCTCTCTCGCTCTCTACCCAAACGGCCAAACCCTCCCCGACGACAAAAACCAAGGCAAAGGAAGGCTATACAACTTCTCCCGATTCCAAGCATTGTAATATTCTCTACTCAACTTCCTAACTATTGTAATATTCTATACTAACTTCTTCCGATTCCAGTAAAAAAGTTAGGTGTTTATCAATTTTAGTATTCAATTTTTCACATTTAGTTATTTAAATTAAAATAGTTTAATTAAATCAATCAGTTTCGAAAGTTTAAGGATCTGTTCTTCGTGGCAATTAGTAGCTTTAGTTTAGTGATTTGGCGGTTTAAGAAAGGGTTATTGTTGTCAATATTAACACTTAAATATCATAATTTTCTAATACATATTCCAATTTACAACATTAAAGAACCTCTTCTTGCACTGCAAATAGGGCAGGGTGCCATCTTCAACCATCTGATAGTTTCTGTATACAGATTACTATATGATGTTCCTTAGTAAAGGTATACTAAAAGAGTTATTAGTAGTCATTCGGATTCTTATCTCTTTTTCAAAGATGACAAGTTCATGAATTAGGATTTCCCAATCACTTTAAGAAAGTTAGAAAGAAAAAGTCATAAACTTAGGTAAGACAATCTTATTGTCATCTTTTGTATGACGGATCTTTTTACCCGATTCACCGTGTGTTAGTGGGTTGAGCTGCGAGAGTGATGTTTCGTCTTATAAATTAAGATCCGTAAGATCGTCTTACAAAATAAGATCTGTAAGACCGTTTTACAGGAAACTTACACGAAAGAAAAATAAGTCCAAAAAATCAGGCCCACTTTGACCTTTTTTGTTGATAAAACTTTGACCAAAGATTCATGAAAATTTACTTAGCTTTGTGGAATTATAAAAATTACTATTGATATTATTCTTAATACTGTATCAATGTTTGAAATTCCATTACCTAAGACTTAGTAACTGCATTTTAAATAGTAAGAAATTAGACTACTTTTTTAGAACTGGGGAGTGTGTAAGCAAGCTCAAAATGTACAAACAATGTACGTTCAAAAGGATAGTGAGAACTTATTCTCCCTCTTTTTTTTCTTGCATTTTTTTTTGTTTTTACCATAAGAGTGGACTAGTGGTAGAGTTGAGATTTCACAAAGTGTGAGAGAAGTCTTATTCAAGGGTATTACTCCTCCGTTTTCAAATTATCGTCTTTCTTTCATTTTTCATCTGTGCTAAAATAATCGTTCTTTTTCAAAACTTTTCCTTTTAGAAAAACACTTTTAGCTCTTTACTTTTACTTTTTCTATCTACTTTAACTATGGCCACATACTCAAGGACATTAAAAGAAATCACATATTTTATTAATATTTATAATACACTCAATTATTATTTTTTAAACGGAGTGCCGTGTTAAAGAGGACGATAATTTAAAAACGGATAGAGTATTTATAAAAAGAGCAAAAAAGTTGTGACCTGTAAGGGAAATCTTTTTGGTTAAATATAGTACTCTCTTAATCCCAAAATTATTGTTTTGTTTTACCTGATACACGAATTAAGTAATAACAAGTGACTTGATTATCAATATTGGTATAGGCTTTAGTTTATTTTAAAGTCCATGCTCATGTAGCTCATACGGGCCATAATTAAAGTAGAAAAGAAAAATTACGGGTATAACGATAAAAGTATTGTGCTATAAAAGAAATTTAGAAACAAGACATAATTTTTTTGGGACGGACGAAAAAGAATGAAAGGCAATAACTTTGGGACAGAGGAGAGGGACTATGTGATAGTTGATCTATTTGAGGGGAAGAGGTTGCCAGACCACCACCATTGTCGGTAGTGGCCAGAGGTGAAAGTGATGAGTGCCCACAAGGAAAGATAGAGTGTCTGACTCTTACGGGGAAGAGTTGAGAGAGAAGAGAGAGAGAAACTGTATCTGGTTGCAAAGTGCTAAGGCTACTTGTCAAAACACATATTCTATCTTTGAAATCATCGTCAATACATGGGGAAGGGTCACCAGAATTAAAGTAGCTTTCTAACTAGGAGTATTTGATTCGAGCAGTGCTACATGAACTACAAAGATTAACAGGATTCGTCAGCATACTTTAGGGTTTTGTTGTACACTCACAACAGTGTAACACGGTAAGGAATGATGTTGGTGAACTCTGTTTATTTGTTTTGTTGATGTGTCATTTTCCACTTGATCAGCTGTAATAATTATGTTGCAAAACAAAGTCCTTCGCCAATGGGGTAGTCTTTTGATCATCCTAGGAGTTGAACAATTGTTAAACTCCGAATGCTTGAACAAATGTAGAACAAGCATGCTTTTGATTATGCTAGAACAAGCACGATATCCAGAATTTTGGGGAATTTTTTAGGCAACGATTCCCGGACTTGTATTCGATGACTAGATTTTCCTTGAGATTCTCAAATTTGCAAAAGTAATCAAGAAAGTTCGTTTGGATCATACATTCGATTGTATACCCATGTGGCCATGTGGTTTAAGGAACTTTTACATTGGAATCAAGATGTTATTTGCTGCTGTTGTTACTTACATGCGATTACTTATTTATTTTGATTTCCTTTTTCCCTCTCTGATTGGCCAGTCAGAAATGGAGGAAATAACTAGTGGTCTGGATCCTGATATAATCAGCAACCTTCCCAGAAACGTAAGAGACTCCATCCTAACATGTTTGCCTCTACGAGACGCGGTGAGGACGAGCATTCTGTCAAAGCAATGGAGATATTGCTGGATCAACATTCCTAAACTTGTTTTTGATGAAACTATGTGCCAAGTGCCAGAGGATGATGAGCTTCTCGCAAGATATAAACTTGTATCAATCATCTATCAGGTCCTTCTTATCCATCGTGGACCATTAAACGAGTTCAGCCTCTCTCATTCTGGCCTTGAGAGCTGTCCTGAGATTGACAATTTCATTATGTTCTTGTCAAAGAATAATGTGAAGGAGTTCAACCTTAATGTGATCGAGGAGATGTATAAATTGCCTTCGTCATTCTTCTTATTTCAGGAGCTGACACATTTGAATCTGACTTCTTGTGAATTTACTCTTCCACCTGCTTTCAAGGGATTTCGCAGGTTGATTAGCTTGAAGTTTGAAAATGTTGACTTAGTTTCTGATTCATTCAAAAGCTTTGTCTCCAATTGTCCGCAACTTGAGAGTTTGACTCTGATCAACCCCTCTAGATTTCAGTGCTTAGGAATAAGTGCTCCTAACCTAAAATATCTGCAATTGGAAGCAAATTTTGGGCGGTTTGTTCTTTATGAATCTGAGGAGGATATGCACCTCAAAGATGGAGAAAATTGCAGATTGGTCAAATTTTTCCATGGTCTGCCTGCACTGAATAAACTGATTGCAAATTATGCCTTACTTGAGGTAATATTGGTGTTTATGCTATCATCACCTGTTTGTTTTAGTTTATTTTGTTTTAATTTCTTAATGTTGGTTTTCTCCATGTATAAGGTCCTGACTGCAGGTGGTGTACCAATGAAGCTTCCAACTTCTATCAGCTATAAATTTCTTAAACTATCCACAATTGCCTTCGTTTTCCTTGGTGGGGTGTCAAGTCTTTATAGCTTGATTGGCAGCTCCCCCAGCATACAAAGAATTGAAATTGAGGTGATTATAACAGTTCTTATTAGTTTGTATTTTAACATTTCATATTGAAACTTTTGTTTTCTTTTTCTTTTACCTAGGCGTGCCCAGTACCACCAGAGGATGTTGATTTAGATCCAGTTCTAGGATTTCTCGAGTCACCAGACTGCGACGCTAATATAATCTTGGATGAACTTCGAGAAGTTCTGCTAACTCGTATCTCTGGAGTGGAGCCTGAGTTGAAGTTTATTAAGCTTCTACTAGGCAAGTCACCTGTGCTAAAGACGATGCTTATTAAACTCGAGTTAGATGATGTTGTTTCCAAACTGGAACTGTTGAAAAAAGTGACAAGGTTTCAACGTTCATCCCGAATAGCAGAGATCATCTACGAATAAGATGCCGCTGAGGAGATTCTATAACTGTCCTCAAAATCTTTACCTAATGTTCTGAACTAGTAAAAGTAGAATTCGTATCTTTACATTATTTCAAAACGTTACTTTCATCAGCAGTGTAGTTATAAAAAATAATGCAGCGTTTCTAAAACTTTCGTTTTCCCTCACCGCTCCAAATTGGAAACGCAACACATTTTTTAAAATGATGTACTTTAAAACGTTGCATTAAAACACTTTAAATGAGAAAAACTTTATTTTTTTATCAGTACTTTGATCAAAATACTCCACCAAACAAGCTCTAAATAAAGAATATCTGGCCAACTAAATATTACCACCATTTTGCATCTCGTTAAAAATCACAACGAAACCCCTTAAACTAACATTCGTTAAGCATTGACTGCATTTGACATTGGCGCTTTTCTATTACTTTGTAAATTGTAATCAAAGACGCTCTAGTGAAATTTCAGAGCTTATAATCTGCTTGACATGATGCCTGAAAGAATGCTTATAAGTTATAACCTACTTAGTATAGCACCCGTGTGATGCACGGGCTAAAATTGAATTTGAAAAAAATGAAAAATAAATAAATTTAATGCTAAGAAATTACACAAATTTCTAAATTTCATATAAAATACAAGTTTCAATTAAATAAAGAAGTAAATAAATACAACAAAAATATTAACCAAAATAAAACTACCGATGAACAGTTCTTTAAATAAGAATACTTATCATATTTTTTAGAAGACTTTTTTAAATACAACATTCGTCGTAGTACAACTATTTGGTTTATCATTTTTCAAATAACAAAATTTGAAATCCTTTCAAATTAGTAACTCTAGATAAGCTAATTTCGCTAATATCATTCATTTTCCTTATATTTCTTGGCAAAAAAAAAAAAAGAGAAAACAAAATATATATGCCGCAATTGATCAAAATTGATTATCTTATTTCACCAACGAGCTCTAGCTCAACTGGTACTGCTCACTTCTCCTAACGGAAAGGTCGGGTGTTCAAGTCTCATTAGAGATACCCTGAACTTTATAATTTTCAATAGAAAGGTCGGGTGTTCAAGCTTAGAGATACCCTGGACTTTATAACTTTCAATAGAAAGGTCGGGTGTTCAAGCCTCTTCAGAGGCAACGTTGTTGTTCAAGCCTTACCCAAAGGCCTCACTTATCTGAACGTTATTGTTCAAGTCTTACCTAAAGGCCTCATTTAGCTGCTCGATTATCTTAACGGAGAGGTCGAGGCACCCTGGTACATCACTACTCTCATCCGAGAGGTCGGGTGTTTATAGTCACACCAGAGGCACCATTTGTTCTAGCCATACCAAAAAGGCATCACATATCTATTTGTAACCTTTCAAGGTATTAAAAAAAAAAAAAAAGGATGGGATAAGGTCTATGTCCCCTCCAACCTTTAAAAAAAAAAAAAAAAGATTATCTTATTTCAATCATTAAAAAGCTAAAATCGTTTGAGCCTAACATATTAATCAATCCTTAACTAAATCCATAATTTTTAGATGATCAAACTTAAAATTTAATTGGTTTTTGACCGAGGAAATATGAATCAAATTACTCAATATTCACTACATCTTTATATAGGATAATTGTGAGTTGGTTCCTTTTGTTAAGGACATGATTTTTTTAACCAATAGAATGCAGTTTTCAAATTTGTTTCTAAAATACCCATCTTTTCACGAGCTCTTCATTTTTCCATCCCCTATCTTTCTTCTTTGAGTGTCTTCAAATGCTTCCATATGATTACGCCTAGCTTTGTTTAGAATATTATAACATTATAAAATGAGGAAAGAAAAAACATGACTGATAGATAGCACTTAATAATCATATTTCAAAGATTAATTCAACTATTAAAAGACTAAAACCTTATATGGACCTTAACCCATTTCATATTATTTGAATGATAAAAATTAGGGCAAATTTCAAGTGGGTATAATTTTGAAAACATGTTTTCATCTAGGATCATTAATTTTTTGTTCATTTCATAAAACTACAAATTTTTTGCCAAATGACAAAAATGTCATTAATGAAGACAAAAGTGATCCAGCATTTTGGAGGACCAAATTAATCCAAAAACTCTTATATCAAGCCCTGGAATCAGAATGGATTTCACAGCATTTTTCAGCACCAAATTAATTCAAAAAATCTGATGTCAAGCCTTGGCATCAGGATGGATTTCACAGCATTTTGGAGGACCAAATTAATCCAAAAACTCTTATGTCAAGCTCTGACATCAGGATGGATTTCACAGCATTATAGAGGACCAAATTAATCCAAAAACTCTAATGACAAGCCCTAGCATCAGGATGGATTTAACATCATTTTGGAGGACCAAATTAATCCAAAAACTCTAATGCCAAGCCCTGGCATCAGGATGGATTTCACAGCATTTTGCAGGACCAAATTAATCCAAAAACTCTGATGCCAAGCCCTGGCATCAGGATGGATTTAACATCATTTCGGAGGACCAAATTAATCAGCCTTGGCATCAGGATGGATTTAACATCATTTTGGAGGACCAAATTAATCCAAAAACTCTGATGCCAAGCCCTTGCATTAGGATGGATTTCACGTCATTTTGGAGGATCAAATTAATCCAAAAACTCTGATGTCAAACCCTGGGATCAGGATGGATTTCACAGCATTTTGGAGGACCAAATTAATCCAAAAACTCTAATGTCAAGCCTCGACATCATGATGGATTTAATATCATTTTGGAGGACCAAATTAATCCAAAAACGCTTATGCCAAGCCCCGACATCAGGATGGATTTAACATCATTTTGGACGACCAAATTAATCCAAAAACTCTGATGCCAAGCCCTGGCATCAGGATGGATTTAACATCATTTTGGAGGACCAAATTAATCCAAAAACGCTGATGCCAAGCCCTGGCATCAGGATGGATTTAACATCATTTTGGAGGACCAAATTATTCCGAAAACTCTGACGCCAAGCCCGGCATCGGGATGGATTTCCACGGCATCGGGATGGATTTCCAAAGATTGAGGACCAAATTAATCCAAAAACTCTGATGCCAAGCCCTGGCATCAGGATAGATTTAACATCATTTTGGAGGACCAAATTAATCCAAAAACTCTGATGCCAAGCCCTGGCATTAGGATGGATTTCACGTCATTTTGGAGGATCAAATTAATCCAAAAACTCTGATGCCAAACCCTGGCATCAAGATGGATTTCACAGCATTTTGGAGGACGAAATTAATCCAAAAACTCTAATGCCAAGCCCTGGCATCAGGATGGATTTAACATCATTTTGGAGGACCAAATTAATCCAAAAACTCTTATGCCAAGCCCCCGCATCAGGATGGATTTAACATCATTTTGGAGGACCAAATTAATCCAAAAACTCTGATGCCAAGCCCTGGCATCAGGATGGATTTAACATCATTTTGGAGGACCAAATTAATCCAAAAACTCTGATGCCAAGCCCTGGCATCAGGATGGATTTCACAGCATTTTGGAGGACCAAATTAATTCAAAAACTCTGATGACAAGCCCTGGCATCAGGATGGATTTAACATCATTTTGGAGGACCAAATTAATCCAAAAACTCTGATGCCAAGCCCTGGCATCAGGATGGATTTCACAGCATTTTGGAGGGTCAAATTAATCCAAAAACTCTGATGTCAAGCCCTGGCATCAGGATGGATTTCACAGCATTTCGCAGCACCAAATTAATTCAAAAAATATGATGCCAAGCCTTGGCATCAGGATAGATTTCACAGCATTTTGGAGGACCAAATTCATCCAAAAACTCTGATGCCAAGCCCTGGCATCAGGATGGATTTCACAGCATTATGGAGGACCAAATTAATCCAAAAACTCTGATGCCAAGCCCTGGCATCAGGATGGATTTAACATCATTTTGGAGGACCAAATTAATCCAAAAACTCTGATGCCAAACCCTGGCATCAGGATGGATTTAACATCATTTTGGAGGACCAAATTAATCCAAAAACTCTGATGTCAAGCCCTTGCATCAGGATGGATTTCACAGCATTTTGGAGGACCAAATTAATCCAAAAACTCTGATGCCAAGCCCTGACATCAGGATGGATTTCACAGCATTTTGCAGCACCAAATTAATTCAAAAAATCTGATGCCAAGCCTTGGCATCAGGATGGATTTCACAGCATTTTGGAGAACCAAATTAATCCAAAAACTCTGATGCCAAGCCCTGGCATCAAGATGGATTTCACAGCATTATGGTGGACCAAATTAATCCAAAAACTCTGATGCCAAGCCCTGGCATCAGGATGGATTTAACATCATTTTGGAGGACCAAATTAATCCAAAAACTCTGATGCCAAGCCCTGGCATCAGGATGGATTTAACATCATTTTGGAGGACCAAATTAATCCAAAAACTCTGATGCCAAGCCCTGGCATCATGATGGATTTAACATCATTTTGGAGGACCGAATTAATCCAAAAACTCTGATGCCAAGCCCTGGCATCAGGATGGATTTCACAGCATTTTGGAGGACCAAATTAATCCAAAAACTCTGATGCCAACACAGCATTTTGCAGCACCAAATTAATTCAAAAAATCTGATGCCAAGCCTTGGCATCAGGATGGATTTCACAACATTTTGGAGGACCAAATTAATCCAAAAACTCTGATGCCAAGCCCTGGCATCAGGATGGATTTCACAGCATTATGGAGGACCAAATTAATCCAAAAACTCTGATGTCATGCCCTGGCATCAGGATGGATTTCACTGTATTATGCAGGACCAAAATGAATTCAAAAACTCTGATGTCAAGCCCTGGCATCAGGATAGATTTCACAGCATTATGGAGGACCAAATTAATTCAACATTTTACGATTACAAAACAAAATACAGTAACAGAAACATGTAATAAATATTTAACTGGTTCAGTTCAAGCAGAGCTCCTAGCTAAGTTAAACAACAGATTGTTATCATTGAGGTATGTTCCTGTTTTAGAACTCTAAATGTTAGGATAATCAGTACTCATGGTATCCAAATTTACATTCATTGCATTAATCAGTGTTGATAGAAGAAATCTGGGCAGAAGTTCTTGTGAAACTGATCCTTCTGGAAGTAAGAAGCAGAACAGAATCATTATTCCAATTGTAGCATCAGAGGCTGCTTTGTCCATGGTTTTGATTGCATTGGTTGTCCTCTGGGTGATTAAAAGGAGTAAAACATCACAAGGTATTGAAACCATTACACTCAGCAATATCAGCGCCTTCTTCCCCACACCACCATCCACTACACACACAAGTAAAGAAGAAAAAAGAAAAGACTACCAAATAAACTAAATAAAGGACTTCCATAACTTGATGGGGTGGTCTTACCATCTTGGAGTAGTTATTAATATTAGGGTTCACGCTATGCAGTAACGCAGGTAACCTTCATGGGAAGTATCATGGGTGGTGTATCTTTTTTTTAGCGCATGTGCTCCCTCCACCCCAAAATGGGTGTCCTTTTCCTACATGATCACGTACAAACATAACACATTCATTTTGGGATGGAGGGAGTAAAGCATTTCAGCCCTATTCTGCTTTTTGCTTGTGTTAAAGAAGACCAAGGATATTTAAAAGTAAGCCATTTGTAAATTTGGTAATGAAATGCTCAAAGTTTGTTTTTATTTGATAGATATTTATCACAAGAATTTGTACCAATATTGTCAATCATTTATCACACTTTGCATGTCCAAATTACCAACTCTTGTAATTTTATTGATAGAATAACTATGTACTATGTGTTTTCTCTTGGTATATCTAATTTGAGACTTATCTTATATGTTAACAATATCCTCTAACATGGAAAGCATGTCATGAATGTATTATGATAATGGAATATGAGTCCCAAATCAACAAAAATGGATCTCAATAAATGGCGAGGTGGATGCAGATCCGAAGAACAAACCTGGATTGGTTGAGTTCAAAAATCGACAGTTCATATACTCCGAGGTCCTGAGTATCACCAACAACTTCCATAAGGTTATTGGGAAAGGAGGATTTGGTACAGTTTATCATGGTTGTGTATCAGATATACAAGTGGCTGTTAAGATGCTTTCCCAATCATCAGTCCAAGGATATAAGGAATTTCAATCTGAGGTAAGTTCCATTACTCAAGTAAAATCTTTCTATGCTTAATTGTTATGTAACTTGTATCAGCAAAATGTATGCAAATATCTTTCAGACAACCATTTATGGAAAACTAACTGTAGTTTATTACAGGCCAATCTTCTTACGTGACGCAGCGAAACAATCAAATAGGAACTCTTTCAACGAGAAATTCCTTAAAACAAGCCTGTGACGGCTTAGGGTTCAAGCACAAAGCAAGAAAACTCAAATTTTATTAAAAACTGCCGAAATAATGTTTAAGAGAGTAATTATATGCCCTAACAATCCAAACCCTAAAAGGAAAAGACTTAAACAAAAAAGACGAAAAAGCTCGAAAACTTCAAAGGCCCGTAACAGTACTTAAACAGCGTTTTTTGGGCTAAAAATGAACTGTTCACGAGGTAAACCTAGTGAGTCCGATTTGATATGCAGTGGGCCCCGTAATTCATCCGGACGCGAAAGTTACGCTCCGTTAAAGTTCTGTCGACCGTTAGGTGCTCTCTACTATTACTTAACGGAAACTAACGGAAAAACTGCCATACCCATCTTTCAGAAGCTGCCACTGGACCCCCTGAACTTCGAACTCTTCCCAAATGTCTTGCTTAAGTACGTCTCGGCTATTTGTTCTACATCATTACGAGTGTTCATCATAAAAATTTGACTTCTCTTGTCGGTTACTGCAATAAAGGTAGTAACATGGGAATCATCTATGAGTACGTGGCTAATCGTAGCTTAGATGGGCATCTGTCAGGTACATGGCATATTTGTAGTCTTTTAATGATTTTATGCACATTTGTTTCCTTTTTATTTCTACAAGTCAGAAGTCACAACTCAACTCAGAGTTTTCCCTTCTTTTTAATTTTATGTTTTTGTTTCTTTAAAAATTCTAAAGTTATAAAACACAATTGAAGTGTTCCCGAATACGAAAAAGAATAGTGGTCTAACTTCTTAATCATTGAAGAAGCTACAAGTCCTAATGTTTTAAATTAACAGAAACATGTTAGATATACATACAATTAAATTAACAGAAACAGTACAAGGATAAAACTTTTTTATGAAGCAGTAAACATGTCAAATATCTAAAAATGGTTGGCCAACCTGACTGTGTCATATATCGACCCAAAATTTATGCGCCCCGCAGTTATTAGTGAGCCATACTCAGTTTCATACATGGAGGCATTCAAAAGCCTTAGCTCTAAAGCAGATATCAAAGGGGTTCCAAGGCCAGTGTTCACAAGACAAATATATATATAATCCGAGAAAGGGACATGAATGATCTCTCTATTCACTGGTTTGGACGAGTCACTGATGTTGACTGTGGCCCAAGTATCAGCTCCAAGATGGAGATCAAACTAGGGTTTTTGATTCATAGAATCATAATTTCCATACATAAACCTTGCTCTTATCAGATACCTATTACCTTTTCCCTGTGCAGGTCTTAGAGCATAGCAATTCCTTGTTCCTCGTGGAAAACTTCTAACCGTGAGAAGCTATTTATCAAGCTAAAGTGTCTGATATACAGGTAAGATACTCTGAGCTACGCCAGCACCGTTTATGAAGGCGGCATCTGAAATGTAGTTTATTCTCGTCATGTTGTCGGTATAACTAGAGCCGTCAGGTATTCCACAATCTATGCTTATGAATCCTACAGAGAGAGAGAGAGAGAGAGAGAGTTTATACAGGTGTTTAGTAAAACACAATCAATATTTAGGACATTTGGATGCAGGATGAATGATTTGCGTACCTGATTGATCATCCCCATGAACCACACGGAAAAGAAGGAAAGCAAAGAGGAAACCTTTTAACCTCTCCATCAGATTAACAGATTCTTTGGAATGAAATTACAATTTGACAAAGAATGAAGTATTTTCATCTTAACATAACAGCCTCCAGCTCCGTCCCACCATTCTCCCTTAAGGCGTCTCTCGATAGGAGGAGTAGGCCGTGGACTCGCGATCGGTGACGCGCCACAACTCTGGTCGAGATCGATAACTCCAACATCGTGACGGGACTGGCCGAGCTGGAATATGTGAAGGGCTTCATGATTGTCTGGAGGACATAGTCAATATGAAATAAAGGGTAGTAATGTACATTCGCCCAAAAATTGTACCTAAGAGATATGTCCAAAAAATAGCTGGATTTATTTGAAAACATGTTTTAAAAAATGTACCGGCTTGTAATTTTTTCTAAAAATTATACCACAAAATGCAAATTCAGTTTATTATGGGTCAAGGAAAACATGCCCAAATAATTCAATAATCACTATTTATTTTAGATGGAGATGTCAACCTCCGAAATAGTAAAATCTCAACTTTAATAACACATAAATACCATCAATACTTGTGAATGTGCCCTCAATTTTGGATGGAGACGTCAACTTCCATACAAATATAACACATAAATAAACAATGCTAAATGAAATAAAAGCAACCTTAACATTGTGTATTTGCAAGTTACAAACTAAGTTGCATGTTGTCAATTCATAACCACGATTGATTTGTTCAGCCAAATACCATAAATGTCATTTGCGAAGAGCACAAAATGCATCTCCCAACATGACATACCCGAGTATATTAGCGAAAAACTTTTTATTTGACTATTGACTATTGAAAGCTTGCTTATTATTTGCACCTCCATGCCTCCAAATTGTGAATTCGGCCAAACCTTGACGATCCAATCTCAAGGAGAAGCTGACATTTCAAAATATCATGCCAACCCAAGAACTAATCAATTAGTCAAATCTTGAAAGTCAAACACGCATTTTCAATTTCTCACATTCCCTTTAAATTACATTAAAAAAAAAAATTCCTGAATGACATGTAAGAGACAACATATTCTTGAAACAAAAAGAATTTTGTTATATTTGAAAAACCATAAAGATTTACGGCTTCAAAATAGAAAAGGGGAAAATTGTTTTCATGCAGTGAACACATGCTCCTCTAAATAAAATCATAAGAACACTCAATTCAAAATAAATGTTTCACTTCATCCTGAGGTCATCTATGAAAACATTGACAAAAGTAAAATAACTAAAGGCTCAACATAGAATGCATACACCTAATGAAGAAAAAGACCCAAAAGGTACACCAATAGAATTCCAATAGACTGAAAGCTACAAAGTCAAATAAGAGAAATGTCATAGTAACTTCATTCACATCATCAAATAGGAAGGTAATTGAAGAATATTAATGAGAGCTTGAACTAAGAAGCAATAACCAAACCAACCTGGTGCAAGAATCCAAGGCTTCCTCCGATATTAAACTGTCTGCGTTTGGAATCAGTAACTTGTTAGAACTTTAAACGGTTTTTTCATTGAATAATCATATTAAACCGTACGTGTTCAAAGTTCATCAAATCCAGATGAAGATTATTGAAAAAATTAAGCGTAAAATTTCCTTGATCATCACTCACCAACTTCTCAGATCTCTTTAGAGTGGATGGCTGAGATCTAAGCTTATAATTGTATAATTCAAAAGCCATTAAAAACCATATCTTGCTTGATTAAACTTATAAAATGACTAACAAAACTGAGCACTAAATAGTTCCAGCAGCTTAACAGGTAAGTGCCGATTACCTTAACAAAGATTGTCAATGTGAACATACATACACAATCAATATCAAAATGGTACCATAATTATTTCTAATATTATGAGTCTATGACCATGTAGGTCTTGTATAGATCGGACTTAACTCTCGAGGAGAGATTTCCTTGTATCCGGACAGTCTTTTGCGAAGTGTTCCTTTTTGTGACAGATAAAACATCAATCAGAATTGTGCCCACGTTGAGGCTTCTTCTTTATAAATCTCCATTTTTTTCTTGGTCGAGAAGGGACATCGTGAAAAACTCTTCTTTTGTTGGGAGGAATCAAAGGATTTGAAGAAATATTTAGAGTCGGACTTCTTTTTTGTGTGGCTGCAGTCACAAGACGATTTGTCTTTGCACTTGATTTGTAGGTATTTGTCGTCACAAGCAGAACCTAATCTTTTGTCAGTCTTTTCGAATTCTGCAAGGAACTTTCTTTGGTTGTAAAGCTTTTACAGGGCATTCAGAAATAACTGGTAAAATCCACCAAGAGAGGTATGAATAACTGTCATATTCTCGGGATTCTAAGGATCTATACGTTTCATTGCCAAGAGATTCAAGAAAGGAATTGAGGAAACCTTGTTTGAGATTGACATCATCAATACCATGAAAACAATAAAAACATTAGAATATTCGATTATAGTGTATTTCAAGATCTTTTTTTCTAGAAAGAACAACACTCTATCATAAATAATGTGTTTTATGGGGCAACCAATGAATTCTGAAATTATAATGCCCAAAACGAAAAGGGAAGTAAAATTGTATCCGATTGAATGAATGATAGAAGCAGTTAGTTGTCTAGTTGGTTGAATTGTAGAGAGTATGACCATATTGGATTATTTATAACAAGCCTCGTGTCAAGAATTTCGAAAATATTTAGACCATAATCCCTGATTTAGGGTTGGATATCAATAATAACCCACAATTCTATCAAATTCTTATGCAAATATAATAATTACTGGCTCCATTTTTAACACTTTATCCCATTTCCTCCTAGTATTTTCTTATTGAAAATCTACCTTAAAGACAAAATCAAATCACTATACAACGTGTATTTGTTAAGTATTGAAGTTTCAATCATTCATTAAATATTAAGAACAACTTGAATAACAACTTTTACAATTTTGTAAGAATAAATAAATTTTGAACAAGTATAATCCCTTCGGTTTGTTATTGGCCGTAACAGAGGTTCTTTACCACTATTGCGCGATCACTGAGGGGTAGTGTTGTCTGCACAACCTTCTAGGTTGTAGGGACGAGTTTTCCCGCGAGTTATAACAATTTGAATTTGTGAGAACGGTCATAGTTCAAGCTTCAACAACAATAGAGGGGTAACAAGGTTAGATAGCTGGTCAGAGAAATATCTCAACCAAGAAAAGTCAACAAAACTAATTTTTGGGGGCAGAGAGTGTATTTGAGTTTAACTTTGCATCTAGTTTTCCCAAGTTAAATTATTTCCAACTTTTAGCTTTATTATCTAGTAATTCTCTCTAGGAAGTGTTTCTAATGCATGTGCCTGGCTCAAAGCCGGTCACGAGCGAAGCACGTGCGAACATCACATGCTGATCACGAGCTCATTAATAATATGAGACTCCACAGGACCTAGCGGACAGAGCTAGCAGGATGTCTGAGTAAAGGTCATCTTATCATTCCGTCTAAACCTGGTCGAGCAAAGGTTGTGCATGTCTGGTCAGGGGGCCATGCCCGAGAATTATACTTAGTCATCTCAGATGCCTCTGTATTGTCCTGAGCAGGGTCATACCTACCCGGGCACAGATCGAGCATCGGACACTAGAGACTTGTTCTCCAAGACAGGTCAAATGTTTACTTATTTGAGTAGAATACTTACCATATTTACTCCGACAATCACTCAGCCAGCCGCCTCTCATGCCTACAAGTTAGAGATCCTCTCCAAACCCTATTAGGTAATTATAGAGACCAATTCTACAAGGATTCTATCACATTGGAGGTCTATATATATCCCTCCATAAACCGTAGACAAGGTACACACTTTCTACAACCTCAAACCTCTGTCAAATTCTCTTTTTAACTACACACACGATAATTAGTCTCACACCATATTGGTTTCGCGAGGCTACGTCTTGCACTTCTACTAAGGTTTGTATCGTGTTCATAGATGTTAGTAGAAGCAGTTCAATCCACAATCAAGCCCAGATATCCTTACAATACAATCGGACGGCCCAAAACTGATTTTTTGTCACATTAATTTCAAAAATCATACTGAAGAATCTAGTTGATGGAATGTTGCAGATGAAGGTACAATGGAGCATTGTTTATCGTACTTGAGAGATAGATTATCTCTTTTCAACCCTTTCCTATTTGAGTTGGTCTCCTGTAGAGGTGGTAAATGTTGTCCATACCCATATGTCCGTCCGGACCGCCCACTAATTGATGGGCATGGGCATATAAAAATTGTAAGTGGGCACAAGTGGACATGCTCATTTTTACCCATTAATTAATATGGGCTTATGTGGGCATAAATGGGTGCCCATGCAATAAGAAAAATTTATCCGACTTGGTTACCATCACTATATAGGTGTGTGAGTGTGTCCCTGTGCCGATGTCAAACATCTTGTAGTCCCCATTTGTTGTCATAGTGGAACTTAGCAAAACCATGAAGACACTGAACAAGAGTAGTCTTGGCATAGTCATCCACTGCTTGTACTCCCTCCCTGTTGAACGAAAAGGAGCATTACTCGGCTCTCCTTTTTTGGCTACTTATTTAAACCTTAAAATAATTTAAATTTATTCTAATGCTTGTTTTATTAAGGCCACCTCCAATTTGCTTTGTTTCAAATATGATAAATATAGTATTCTCTTCGTTCTAAAATATATCGACGTTTTAAGAGATTTTTTTTATTCCAAAATAGATGACACTTTGTAATTTTTAAGGAGTTTTTTCTCATTTTTTTTTTCTAATTCTACATATATTTATTGATTTTGTAACTCGTGTTTGGCTTTTTGGGCAAACATATCAAGACACCTCATTAATGTTTGGATAGTGGCAATTTAGTATTTACAATATATTTCTTTAATCTGTATGAAAAGCTCCAAAACGTCATATATTTTGGACAATGGGAGTAATACTTTTAAAATCAATCAAATCGATTTTTTTCCTTTTTTAAAAAAATAATATTAAAATTGACTTTTAAACGATAAAACATTATTATTATTGTTTCAAATTTTGTAATGTTTACTTTTATTTGATAATCTTATGTTAATGAGTAAATGGGCGCCCATGCCCATGCCCATTAGTGTCCGCCCATATATGCCTATGTTATTAAATGAGCACTTACTTACCCGCACATTTAAGACCGCCGCCCATATGGATACACACATACCCGCCTATTTGCCACCTCTAGTCTCCTGTAATACAATCTCACGGATCTTAATTCGCAACACAGACATATTCATATTAAATAGGTCAAAATTCAAAAATCTCAATGCAACCCGAGGCTTTTGGAAATTATAGCCACCACCCCTCACGTTTGTAAATGAAGATGGTTATTTTTTTGATGTTAAAAGTATCACTTTTTAACATAAAATGTATCACTTTGCATATTTAACGAAATTTTTTACATTTTCTCCTCAAAAAATATCACTTTTTGAACTTAAATGTATCACTTTTGTTTTGAAAAGTGTCACTTTGTATAATTAATGTAAATCATCACTTTTTGTGTTAAAGTATCACTTTATAGTATTAAAAATGTCATTTTTTAGCATTAAATGTCATTTTTTGCCATGAAAATATCACTTTTAACATTAAATATGTCACTTTTTAGCATTATAAAATGTTATTTTGTAGCTCTAGTCACTTTGCATTTTAATGAAAATTGTCACCTTTTTTTCACTAAAAAATTGTCACGTTTGCCTTAGTGTTCATTTATTACAGCTTATTTAGAGTGACTTTTGGCTTTTGAAAAATCATATTTAGAGTGTTTGTTTCAGCTTATAAGCCAAAAGCCAATAAGTAAGGTACAACACTCTTTATGCATTGAAAAGCCAAAGCCAAAATTTTAAGCTTTTTTGGTTTTTTAAAAAAACATGAAGACAACTATTCATTAATAAATATTTGATTATCCTCATTTTATCCTTTTATGAAATATACATAAAAATATGAATACTAATTTTCAAGTTTTTTTTAACAAATAATTTTAACAACTCATAAGTAGTTTTTTAACAGCTGTAACAAACAGTCTATCATGCAATCAGCCACAAGTCATTCAGCCACCATCTTAAGTTATCAGTCATAAGTTATAAGCCATCAGCCACAACAAACGAGCCCTTAAAAAGTGTCACTTTTCTCTCTTCTCTCTACATATAAAAGTCAAGGTTGTTTCTTACAAATTAATAGATAGACAAAAATAACTATTCACCAAATAAACCCCCCCACAATTTAATTAATGACAAAACAAGTAAATTTACCATGACAAAAATAATGTTAAGACAAAAATAGCCCCAAATATAATAAATCACTCACCATTAATTAAGGTCAAACAAGTAAATTTGTCATAGACTAATTAATTTCATTAATAATCAAATAATCATTTGATCCCTTGACTTGTACATATTTTAAAGTTAGGTCCTACAGTTTAGAATTGTATTTATTTCGTATTATATTTTTATTTTCTTATCACTTTTCCCTCCGACCATTATCGTTAAAAATGCATCCAATATTTTCTAAAAATGAAAAAAATACCCTAACTCAGTTGAGAGACTAAAATTTTATTTGAAACTAAAAAATAATATGATTTTACTTTATTAAAATTGTTTAGTAAAGACATTATAGATGTATATAAAAAATTGTTACTATAATAATAGATTTGTTGGTGAGTATCGAGATATTGAGAAAATATGTAGTGTGTTTCGTTATTACCGTTGAATAAGCTAAGAGAAATGAGTTATGAAAATGTATCATAATGTTAATAAGATGAAGAAAATGAAGAACCAATTGATGAATGTGTGCATTTTGTTACAAAAGAAAGCTAAAATCTACAATTTACTTATTTGAATTTTCAGACTACTACAAGCGTCTTAAAAACTATCATACTGGTTCTAACTTATAGATATTACAAACAAAACCACAGTTAGAATTAAAAAATAACTGAGTTCAAAATATTTTTCTCATTTCCATAACTGGGTTCCAAATCTCTAACCTCTATTTGTCTTAACTGGTTTGTTCTTCTTCATAGAACTCAAGGTACTTACATGTGAGAATTTCGCTATTCCCCTTCCATGGCTATCGACTTTCTTCTATCGCAACTCTCCTTTAATTGAAAAAGAGTGTCACCAATCGACATTCTTTCAAGTAGTCTCTTCATAAATTAGATTATCTTCTTACTTAGTACTTTGACACCGAAAGTGGATAGGAACTAAGAAATAAGAGCCGTTCAATGAAAGAAGTACAATTAATCAGAGGCTAAAAAGATTCTCTGTCTCCATTTGAGCAATGCGGGATGAATGCGTTTCTTGGTGATGGTGATGGCGGTGCTGAAGACCACAAGCATGGTGGTGTTAGGGGCGGTGATGGCAATGATTGTAGGGATGATAGTTGGTGATTTAGATGAATTATATAGTGTTGTGAGATTTCTAAATCATCAATTTTTCAAATATCCATATGGGTTTTAGTTTCAATTGGAAATTTTAAAAATTCAAAAAAAAAAATGAATTTGAGTTTGTAAAAAGTGAAATTTAAGGTTATGGTGGTGGTGTGTATAATTGATGAGTTTTTCCAATGGGTTACTTCGAATGAAGGAGTCAGGAATTAGAAAAAGAAATAAAATCAAATCAAAAATTAACTTTTGAACTAATGGTGAAATTTGAAGTGGTAGTGGTGGTCAGTATATGAATGATGGGGTTGATGGAAGAAAGTGAAGAATACAAAATTAATTAAATAAAATTTAAATTTCATTTTTTGGAGTAATGCATTTTTAAACTTTAAATTTAAATATAAGACAAAGTATAACTAATTTTAGATTATTGAAATAATTATTTATTTTTTTAATTAGAAAAAATATTTTAAATACCAAATGACAAACTAAATGATGAAATTATAACCAAATCTCACTTTGTGCCACAAACATAATGACCAAAATAATCCTCGTGTACATGATTTTCATCACTATTTTTAACGTTCATGGACGAGAGAGAGGATAAAGTGGGACAACTAGAAATATCGTGTATAAAAGTGACACATCATAGGTTGGGAAAGACATTATTAAATGTGGATGAAATTTGTAATTATAATAATACATTTGTTGTTGAGTATCGAGATATTAAGTAAATATGTAGTGTGCTTAGTAATTACGTGTGAATAAGCTAAAAGAAATGCGCTAATAGTAAGGTGCTATAATTGTTAAGAAGATAAAGAAAAATAGAGAACTTAGTTGACGAATCTGAGCGCTTTGTTAGCATAGAAATTAAGCTAGAATCTATTGGAGAGGCGTTTGAAGAAAATAGTTCGACTTAACGATGCTAAAGATATTTTATTTTTCTGTTTTAGCAAGGCAAGGTGAACACGTTTCTTTGTGGCGGTGATAGTTAGGGGTGGTGATGGGGGCGATTGTAAGCATGACAGTGGTGATCATTTAGGTGGAATAGGACATTGAACAAAAGAGTGAGGAATTAGACAAAGAAATAAGACAAATCATAATGACAACATTGCTAGCCTTACAACTAATTTATAACTCCTTACAACTAATTCTTCAAGAGCAAAAAATGTTTTTGTCTAAAGCAACTTTATGTTTCTTCAAAGCTTAATTGTAAGGAAAGTATTATAATTAGTTGTAAGAGTATCATTTTCCTTACCATTTCTCTTCATTCAAGCCCGTCTCTCTTTCTGATGAATTCATCGATAAGGGTTATGAGTTTTCTATTAATCACATATTTTTAAAAGGATTTTTAGTAAGTATAGCCTATAGCCTCTTATTTCTACTTTAGGCGCGACTTTTGCAAGGGAAAGAATGAGGCAGATCGGAGATGGAGTTTGGCTAGAATCGAAGGAGGACAATGCCAAAGATGCGATAGACATGACCGAAGTGGAAAGGGTTTGTGTTGGGGATGACGTCTATTATGGTGGAGCAAGAGATGGGAACTTGAACCGGGAGTAAAGGGAAGGAGTAGGTGTGATATTAGAGTCTTTACTTTTAATACATTTACCCCTTAACCAGATAAGGGAAATGACATTTTTGCCCCGCACGTGGAAGACCACGTGCTATTTAACGTGAATATTCTAACGTCCATCACGGGTAGGGTGGAAAATGAGAAAACAAAAGTGTAACGTCAAATGTCATTATGGCACAATCCTTAGGTTGTAGTGCATTATACGATTTGGTGAATACTTTGGGAGGAAATTGTAATTGATCATATAATTATTTTTGGATAATTGAAACAATTATTGTTTTATTTTTTATTGTTTTATTTTTTATTTTTTATTTTTTATTTTTTATTTTTTATTTTTTATTTTTATTTTTTATTTTTTTTTTTTTTTTTATTTTTTTTTTTTTATTTTTATTTTTATTTTTTATTTTTTATTTTTATTTTTTATTTTTTATTTTTATTTTTATTTTTTATTTTTTATTTTTATTTTTATTTTTATTTTTTATTTTTATTTTTTATTTTTTATTTTTATTTTTATTTTTTTTTTTTTTTTTTTTTTTTTATTTTTTTTTTTATTTTTTATTTTTTATTTTTTATTTTTTATTTTTTTTTTTTTATTTTTTATTTTTTATTTTTTATTTTTTATTTTTTATTTTTTATTTTTTATTTTTTATTTTTTATTTTTTATTTTTAAATATTAAATGGTTAGTTATATAATGAAGTTATAATAAAATATCATTTGTACCCCAAGCAAAATTAACAAAAACAATCTTTACGTGACATGCACAACCATCTTTCGTACATTACTATTTTTAACACCCATATATGGGAAGGGACATAGTGGGACGAATAGAAAAATAAGGTATGAAAGTGAGACACTTCGTAGATTGAGGTGCAATGTGAAGATTTAGTGTGTAATTTTGGAAGCTTATCATATTTTGGTCCAATCAAAATTAGTCTAAAATACACATTGCCCCCTAAGGTATCCACCAAATCCACTTTGACCCCCAATGTAATTTTGTAGCATTTTCATATTACATATCAAATTTGGTGATTGGGATATCACGTGTAATAATCGTAGTGATAGAAATGGTAGCGATTAATGTTTAAGATCGAGAATTTTGTTTAATCAAACTATAAATCGTATTAACGATGCCAAAGAGAAATTTGTTGGAATTTAAGCTAGGGACGATGAAGACGGATTGAACCATGGCGTGCCTCATCATTGTCGTATACATCTATGATGTGTTCAAATATGGGTTTTGAAATTCAGGGTGTATACTTATGCATTGTGTTGTAGAAAAGAGAAAGAGAGAAATGAATTGTGATTTGGTCATTTAATATTAGCGGATGTGACGGGTTTAATTTTTTTGTGTGTTATTATTCATGGCGGCCTTGACACTTGAGTGCAATTATCTGACCTTCAGTTCTATCTATCTAATCTCTGATATGATTCTGCACTATTTTTTATTTATTTTTCTATATAAAAATTTGAATAAAAGATTTATACACTCTTGAGTTTTATCTCATTTAAAATTTAAATAAGAGGTCATTGTTGGAAAAAAAAAGCAGAGAAAACGTTGTCAGAGAATAAAAAAATGAAGTTTCTCTTTTGATAATAAAAGCAAAGAAAGCATTGCCAAAAAAATGACCAAAATGTTTTACACGTGAAATATCATGTGCACCTTAACGTCAGATTGGTAACCTTCGTAATAGCTAGGGGGAGAAATTAGAAAAAAAAAATTATAAAATGAGATATGAAAATGACACAAAACTTAGGTTGTGTGGTAAATTAGAACTTTATAGATACTTTTGGGGAATTTGTATTTTAGAGTGCACGTATATACTTTGGGGTTGTAAGTTTGATTTCTGTAACATAATTTAGTATTTTCTAACGAGAATCATACATTCCAGAAATGACATAAATAAAGTCTTCAACAACAATGTGCTTACCTAAGATAGTAAGTTTGAATTGTTTTGCAATTAAGACACCGATAAAAAGGGAATGAATTCATGTTTCGCATTAAAAAAAAAGAGATTTAAAAACAAATGTGTAGGATAAGTTTCTATACAATAACTAAAAGCATACATTATAAATGACTGAAAAACAAAATATCGAAAAATCACACAACACAATTTATAAGTCTAAAAAACTATAAAGATTAAAACAAAAAAAAATCTAATAATTAAAAGTAAGTAGAAAAGTGAAAGGACTAACAAATCACTTTTAAAAACCATTAACATCACGTGCAACGCACGTGAACCTTACTAGTACCCATAAAAGTGTTACTTTTGATCACAAAGTGATATTTTGCATTAAAAATAAAGTTAATTAAAGTTTCAAGTTGATTTAGGACTAAAATACAAAGTATGGGCACTTAAAGACTTCGACAGCCATGTTCGAAAAGAGGGAGGACACCGGAGCACGATGTGAAAGTTGGAGGGCACCTGAGCAATTTTGAAGGTTAAGTTCAATAATGCAGTGGCACGCTATGAGCGAGCCACGTTGCCTTCCACCAACACGCGACCCGCGAGCTCATTTCGAGTGACACACGCCTCCAGATCTGGATCCAGCCCATAAGTCCAGATTTCAACCTGTTTCTCTCTCATTTTGACTCAATTTTTTTGCTGGGTAACCCAGGTCTTCTTCGATATGTTGCCCGCTCCAACAATCTCATTTTTCTCTTTTTTGGGGCTCCATACTCAATCCGTAAAACGGTTTACACAAGTTTTTACCTTCAAATTTTATTGTTTTTGGGTACCGTTGATGTAGGTCCAATCCAATTTAGGTGTTCCTTAAGGCACAAGACCATGCTCATGCTGATATGATCTTGGATGAGCTCCAAGAAGTTTGGCCCAGGAATGAATCCTGAGTTGTAGTTTTTTTTTTTTTTGCTTTTATTAGCTAGGTTACTCGTGCTAGAGACAATGCTAATTGAACTCAAATCAAAAGATGTTGTCCTAGAGTTGCTCGCTAGGTAGGCCTTGCAATAACAACCCGACCTCATTAACTCACCCGACTTGACCTAAAAATTACATAGTCCAACCAAGCCGTTAACTTTTTCTAGTCGAAACGGCTAATCCGTTTCAACCCGAAAAATATTAACGAAGAGGTTTAAGTAGGCTAGACCCGTCACCCATTTTGATATGATGGTTTAATTATATAAGTGTATGAATTCTTGGGGGGAAATTCTGGTTAATGCTGGTCGATCGATCTGATCTAACCCGACCCACTTGATATTCGGGTTCCAACAGATTCTGACCTACTTCAACCCGTTACCCGACCCAATCTACATAATTGTCAAGCTTATCACTAAAGCTCGTAAGAATTTAATCTGACATGACTAAGACTAAAGCTCATAAGAATAGCACAAATTCAAGCTCGTAATATCATATTTTTTAAAGTGGTATGGTTCAGGTGGATGATTTGGTGGTTAGATGATATATTCCTAGAATTGTGGTGATAGAGTTTTCCTATAAAAATACTAGTCTCCATCTCTCTCATGTCTTTTCCTTCTTCAATCTCATCAATCGGAAAACCGATTAAAAGTTTACGCATACACAATCTTTGGTCACATTTATAGTTTGTTAGAGCTTGTATACGAAGAGACGATAACAATAACGACTTTGTCATAACTCTTCACAAGCTACTCCTTATTTTTTTTGTCTTAATTTTATGCCTATTGGTTTTCATATTTTATTTGAAACTTAAACCCATATTAGAGACATATATTAAAGGGCTAAATGCACCATTAGTCCCTGAACTTTAGTCAAACCCATCATTAGTCCCCTAACTTCAAACGTGATCACCATTGACTAAACATCGCCCTTTTTGTTCACCGCTAGTCCCTAGCCCTAACGTCGTTAGTGTATTGTTGTTAAGTGAGCATGTGTCACTCACATGCACCAAAATTGAGGGTAAAATAGACTTTTTTATTTCAAATAAGGGGTCAGTTTTTTATCATTATCAAAACAGGGGGCTATGGATAACATCATAAAAATAAGGGCATATGAAAAATTTGACTCTCCCACTTCATCACCTTCCTCTTCATCTTCCGCGACTTCTCCTCATCACCGCTCTCATCCACAAACAAATCCTTCCCGGTCACCCTCCCCAATGAATACTCTCTCTTCTTCGCCAACTGCACATCGGAATCGCAAGTCACCGTGGACGTCCACATTGAATTATACAACCTAAACACCGGCGGTGTTAAGGATTACCTTCCCACCGGCTTGACTCAGCTTCCAACGATTTACTTCACCATGTTTCTCGCTTACATTGTATTTCTAGGTTTCTAGGTTTCTAGGGCTACATGTGCATGCAAAGTTATCGAATGAGATCGGGATCCGTACACAAGATTCATCTTCTAATGAGCGGGTTGCTCATCGCGAAAACCTTGAACTTAATCTGTGCTGCGGAGGACAAGCATGGATGACGCAACGAAGTTGGTGACCGGAGACGTAGGCTTCGCGGAGGAGGAAGTTGAAGACGGAGATGATGTTAGGGAAAGGGGAGGAGAGGACTTGGGGGCACATGGAGATGGCGCAGCAGAGATCGGGAAGGGTGAGGCCGACGGTGGAGATCAGGAGGGAGTCTGGGTAAAGATGAATTGGACATTAAAATTTTCAATTGGCCCCCTTATTTTGATGATGTTATCCATGATCCCCTGTTTTGATGATGATAACAAATTGACCCCTTATTTGAAATAAAAAAGTTTGTTTTGCCCCCAATTTTTGTGCATGTGAATGGCACATACTCACTTAACGGCAATACACTAACGACGTTAGGACTAAGGACTAGCGGTGAATAAAAAAGGCGATGTTTGATCAATGGTGATCACTCTGACCCTACTATACTATTTTTTTTTATTATTATATACTCTATCAAACAAATAAATAAAATTTGGCCATCCATTTTGCCTCTTTGTTAGAAATCACAATACACCTTATAGACTTGCTTGGAGAGTTCAAACAGGAACAGATAACAGATTGCAGAACAGAACTACACAGCATAGAAGTACAAAGGAAAGTCCAAAAACCCAATAGAACATTCAATTTTACTCTCCAAAATTAACCCCACACTACTATTAATATCCCAAGAACAAGAACAAAAAGATATATGCGCTCACTAGTCACAAGCCTGGATCCTCAGTCTTTGCTAACTCCATTTTATCCCAGAAAGAGGGACCCCCCCCCCCCCCCCCCCACCTCATCATCACCAATCTTTGAACACCTCTCTAGCTTCCCGCAAGACCACATAAGTATGCTATGTATTGTACTGTGTTTTACAGGCTAATGGTCCACCACCTCCTCCTCCCAGTAGTAGTACTAGTACCCATTGAGACCACATGCATGCAATGCTCTGTTTCCTCTCTCTCTCTCTCTCTCTCTCTCTCTCTCTCCTCATCTCTCCCTTTCTATCTCATAGCTATTGTACAGCCTACTCATCTATAGTCTATTCTTCACTCTAGCCCTTGACTTGCATTCCATGGAAGAAATAACATACTCATTGATTTTGGATTAGTTAGTTTTGAACAACTTACCCCATAAGAAGTTCCATTTAGATTTTGGTTTGGTTAGTTTTGCTTGTCACTGGATTGGAGTTGATGAAATTGATCACTAACAAATCAAAAAAAACTGTCATAATTGGACTATGGGTTGGGAGTTGGAACCATTCATTGCCTTAAACAACATTGGGGTCAGCTTACATGTACCTCGTTACAATGATTTTATGTTCATTTAATAGAATATATGATCAAAATGCAAAATCATATAGAGTAGTATTCACAAGGTATGCAAAGTAACTTTCCAAATACACACCATATGTTACCTTATGTTAACATTTCTTCTTATTACATTACATACTTTGATTACTTGATAGTGAACGAAGGACCTAGAAAAGAAAAAGGAAATATTTAAATGGTTAATCTTCTAAACTCCAAATATCCAAAACAAACGTTACAAGGCAAAGCTCAAGACTACAACTATCATCAATGCCTCCACCAAATAAACACTCCAAGCCCCATCAATTCCATACCTGTAGTTTCCCAAAGAAACCATGGAATTGGAATTTTGATTCCCATTCAAATTACCCAACTTGGAATTAGAATCAAGATCAATCTCATAGAGTGCGACTTCTTGCTGACATGGTTTTACTCCAAATGGACAATTTTTGGCTGACTTTGCCCCAAAAGGGTAACACAATTTTGTGTTATTCCAAGCCCCAAACCTTCTCCCCATTTTCCCATAAAACTCTTCAGAGAATTTAAGCTTCCCTGTCAGGTTATTTCCATTTACATATAGTGCACTTACGCTAGGCAATTCTGCTAGCTTTGATGAAAGTTCCCCTGAGAGATTGTTTTCACTAAGACCCAAAAATCTTAAATTCTTCAACTCAGCAATGGCCTCTGGAATTTCACCTGTCAAACCCATGTTGGAGAAGTCCAATATGACTAGGGCATAAAGGTCATTCCACTCAATGCTCATCAAGTTTCCACCTATTGGATTGTTTGACAACACCAACTCTTCCAAAGAAGTCATTTGTTGAATTGACTTGGTCAACCCGCCTGAAAATTTGTTGTTACTAAGGTCCAACAAGGTTAAATTCTTTAAATTCCCAATCTCATTTGGGATTTTTCCTTGCAATTTATTTTTGCTTAAATCAAGCTTTATGAGTGAAGTCAACCCTCCAAAAGTCAAAGGTAAAGTCCCAGATAGTGCATTTCTGCTTAAATCCAAGATTAATAGCTCATTCAGCCCACCAAAACTATCTGGGATTTTGCCTGTAAATAAGTTTCCAGAAAGAGCCAACCTCCTCAAGAGAAACAAATTGCCAATATTCCCTGGCAAATGACCTGATAATCCGTTTTCTAGTAACACTAGGGATTGCAGCTTTCTGAGATTACCAAATGTGGTGGGGATTTGACCAGTGAGACCGGGATTTGTTCGGAACTCTAGTGATTCTAAACTGTTGGAAAGTGTATCCCAATTCGCAGTAGGGATCGCCATTGGATGAAGTCGGGGTGAGATGAAGCAGTTGAAGAAAGAGAGAGTTTTCAAGTGCTTGAGCTTAAACAAGTGGGGTCTGAATTCTACATTTTTGGCACAACTAAGGGAATTGTCATGAATGGGACCAATGTTTAAGTCGGTGACATACCATAAGCCATCAAACAGATCACAAGACACACCCTGCAGAGAAAAACACAATTAAAATCTGCTGGAATGTGTAAATTGTACAATGAGATCAACTAAATTATTTCTAAAAGATAAATTTATTGACTGACAAAATAATTCTTATAGAGAAAGAAAAAAATAAAGATTCAGATGGCCTGTAGACTGTAGTGCATGACAAAGCGAGATGAACAGTAGAAAAAAAATTACACTGTTGGTTTACTACAAAAATAAGTACAATATATCAAATGCCATGTAATTGCATTTCCAATTTTGCCTGGGTTGCAGTCATGCTTGCTCTGACAATAAGAATTCCTTACTATGGGCAGTCTAAATTTAGAGGAAATGTTATCAAATTCTATATTTGTAAAACAAACAGAAGAAACTCCAACATACAGTCAACATACCACCAGATACTCAATGAAGACAAAGGGGTTTGTGTGTGTGTGTGTGTGTGTGCATGAACAATTACTAGTTGATAGCTTTCTTTTGACTTTGCCTCCGATATTACTATTAACTATCTGAATGCCTTCAATTCGTACTACTTGATTATTTTTACTTCCTTAGAAAACAATAAAAAGGTACAAAAAAAGGATAATGAGATACCTGAATAGGAGTCCAACCACAAGGATCAGGATAGAGATCTGAGCCATTCCACCGTTTTCCCACAAACCCTTGAATTGCAGAGTAAAGAGCTTCTTGTTCTGTTTTCTCCATTGGAGCCGATAACGATAAAGCTTCATCTTTTTCTCCGTTGCACCATGCACCCAATCCAAGTACTAGTAATAGAACCAGAATTGCAATCCTAACTGTGGAATTTAGAGAACTCATCATGACTGCTCTAACCCAAAATCTATTCCAAACTCAAGAAATAGAAGAAGACAGAGCCAAAAACAGAGGAATCTAGTCAAAAATGTAGTTGGCATGAGACAAAGTCAACTCTCTTGATTATTCAATCCATTTATGGGCTTATGAGTTTCTCATTGATGAAGAAAAGCCCAATATTTTGGTATGTTTGGGTTTTTACTATATTGGAGTTAGAGGAATAAAACAGCCAAGAAAGTGAAAAACAGAGTGAAAGAAGGAATTGGAAGCCCTAATATAGATGATGAGGGTGATAAAGGAGAAAAATCCAAATGGGTCTTTCTTGAAATTACATTTCTCAAGAAACCCAACGTTGTATTTAACAAGTAAAGATCCTAAGGGATTTGAATATTGAATAAGGAAAGAGAGAGAACATAAGGCAAAGCACCAAACTGTGAGCTTTCTCCTCCATTGTGTTTTATAGCAAAAGCTATGGTAGAAAAGAGCAAGTCTAGTGTTGCTGTGTCTATAGCAGCAATGTGTACACTGGATTTAACAGCTAAAAGCTACAGCACATTTATCAATGCTTCCAAAAGGTAATTATAGCTATGTCAATAATAAGAGATCTTTTTTGAGAAAAGATGTTGTATGTGGTGCTCTAAAATTAATGAGAGATCTTAATCGAACAAAAGAGATGTTACATCTTCTTCTGTTTTTCGGCCATTAAATTATTAAATTTTCTCTTTTGTAAGCATTTTTTACATGTAATACATTTATCTGGTCTCTCATTAGTTCTAGATTGTTATTGCAATAAATGATATGATGCTATAAAGACATTGAATATCCGGGGAGGAAGAGGAATCTGAACTCTATAAAAGGCTGGTCTGGTTTAAAGTCAATCTAGAGAAGACCCTTGTGATTCTCTTGAGCAGAGATCGATTGGTATATTACAATAAATTAAAAGGGTAATTATTGTGTTCATTGAAGAGTTCTGCAGAGATGGTAAGACGGAGTTTTGGGGTGTTTGGCAGTTGGGGTGAATTAATTGTTGGAATAGGGCAGCTAAAGTTGAGAGGTTTATGTAGGGTTAGGGCTAGGGTTAGGATTTGGGGGGGGACCAATGTGTGTGTATATGTGTCCATGCAGAAAGTGAATTGGGGCATGTAAATACATGCAAGACAAAGGTAGGTTTTGTCATGGCTGGGATTGTTGATGTTGTTCTCCCTTTTTGAGCTGTTGGGTAATTAACTGTTTTCTCTGTAAAAGACAAAGGATGGGATTGGATTGGATTGGATTGAGAGTTGGGAGGGAACTTTGGGATGTGAGGGGTTTTAATTTGTGTGGGCTTTACTTGTACTCCCTCTGTCCTTAAATAATAATCTGGGTTGATCCGGCACACAGTTTAAAAAAAGGTAATTGACTTAATTATTTATATTAGTTTAATGTGCAGTTTTTTTTAATGTTCATGTATATGTGGCCCATAATTAAAGTAGAGTGAAAAAATAAGGGTAAAATGGTAAAAGTGATATTCTAAAAAGGTAAGTTTCAAAGTGAATAATTATTTTGAGACGAACGAAAAAGAAAAGGAGAACGATAATTTAGGGACGGAGGGAGTATTATTTCTAACTTTCTAGAGTGTTGTCAAGTGAAACTTTTTGGAAGGAAGAACAAACATAGTATTACATGACACTTAACCATCAAATCAAGTCTGATCCACTACTTAGTTTCAAACAATACTTTTGATGCCCTTGCAAGTTGCAACTAAGTTGCTGCTTACAGGTTCAATTACATCATCCAAACCAAATTTTGATGCTAATATAAAAATGATAGATTCTTTAATGATTAAAGTAAAATATATCAAAATTAGGTATGATGCTAGAAAAGATATTAAATTTGATATTTTTTTTTATTACTACATCTAATTTTAATATTCTTTATTTTGATCATATATTTATGTCATAATATGCTTTGGTAAATTATTGTATATTAATATTTTAATTTTGTTTTTATATTATGATATGTGTTAGATATAATTTTTTTAAGTAATATTATTGTATATTAATATTTTAATTTTGTTTTTATATTATGATGTGTTGGATATATTTTTCTTAAAAGTAATATTATATCAAATTTTGATACCTATAGTTAGAAATGATTATTTGATATCAATGAATAATAAGTTAATAACTAATAAATATCAAATTTTGAACACCTACAGGCAAGTAATACCGTTAGGCTTGCCCTAATTATAATAGGACTATAGTACTTGAATATGAGTTTATTATCAAGGGAATCCACATTCCCATTCGCTGCCAAAAATTCAACGTGCTACTCTTTTAAGTAAAAAATTGTGTTACTCTTCCAATAAAACAGGTGTCTTGTATTTTATTTTACATCGTTTTAAAATATTTGTTTTTTATTTATTTTGGAAAGTTTGTTTCAAACCAATATTTGCTTATGTAAAGTCAAAAAATTTCTTAAAAATTGTGTGAAAGTTAATAAGATACACTTATTTTTCACTTTATTTTCCGAGCATATAACTCCCATGTATAGTATACAACATTATGCACAAGTAAAATAAAGTGAACTTAGACTTCTTTGTTGAAAACTTGAAATGTTGAAATTTAGGGGTGTCAATACAAGCTCCATGTATGGTTCAGTCGTTGTTTGATCTGTTGAATTGAGTCGAACCATAACGAATCAAATCATTTTGAACCAAACCAACAAACCATGATTAGATCTTGTCAATTATTATTAATTAAATTATTTCGTCTAAAACCTTTCAATTACAACCTTAGTATTTTTAACCTCTCATATTAATTTAGGTCGGCGCTAGAAATTCTCAATAGGCGCCGTCGACTTCTCCACATCATTGACATCTCCCGATCGACTCCCATCAAGCTCTCATCATCAAATCATGTATTTTTAACTAGTTGACTCCTCTTCCTCACAGATACAATATGAGTACTATCTTTCTCTTTTTTCTTTTCCAAGTACTTTACGTGTAAAGCTATTTATTATAAGGTTTTCAATAATTAAAAAAATTGGTAAACGATGAAAACATCAAAATGTTATGTCTTTATATTATATTTGTTTCTATTGTATTTTTAAGTTTGTTTTTTAATTATTATTTTGGTTTACTTTAAAGTTGAAAGTGTCTTTCTAATATCAGTATGAACCGCAAATCTAAATCAAACTAAGTCAAACTATCGTGACTTTGTTCGGTTTGGTTCAAAAGTTCACATAGCTTAGCTTTGTTTGATTTTATACAAACCAATAACATGCGATTTTGCGCGTATTTTGTCTCGAAGCCGAATTAAACCTGAACATTTTACATCCCTACACTAGAATGTGAATGTTATAGCCCTGCTAATGGGGGTTGACTAGGAAGGGACTCCAATCGCTTATGCAAAATGTCTCAGTTTCGAACCTTTGTAAATGCAAAAAGCTATTCACGAGAGAGGTCTCATTTCTAACATTTTGGTGATTCGATCTTCAACCGAATACTTCATTTATCAATGAAGACCCTCCACTAGTATAAGGGTGAACCTTCCTTGCGCCTAACTCCATATTATTAACACTCTTCTCTCCCCTTCAAACTCACCCTTGTTGGCAAGTTCTCATGGCCGCCTATGGACACAATGCGGAAAGAGTTTTTTATTTCAGGCCATTTGTTCAAGCACGTGCCGATTCAAACTCATCATGAAGCCGATTTCTCATCAAAGACCAATTTGGCTCTTTTCCGATGCGAGTCTTCAATTAATTTTTATGGTTTATGCTCCCAAATCTCCCAAATTTTTGTTTAATAAGCGATGCTTTTCTCGATTGCTAACATGATAGGTTCACCGCTTATTAGTCCTAATAAAATAGGGTTTGTATTGATTTTTATATAAGTAAAATATTTTAAAATGGTGAAAATAACATCAAACAAATGATTAACTATTTGACCTTCGAGAAAAGACCCCAAAGATATTCCTACTTCCAAAGATTCCTCCAAAAGTTTGGAAACCTAAAGCCCCAAGATGATCCTATTATGAAGTGATGTAATAACAATAAAACAATTAAATAAACCCGGCAAAAGCGATATTGTTAATGAAACTAGAGCTTCATATTAATTATATTGAGCTCTAACATATATACCGTTGGATCAAAATTTAATAAGTCATAAAAATCTCTTCCAAAGCCCCAACTTCCCTTAATAAGACTATGCACATGTCAAAAATTTGTCCTTAAAATGAAGTTAAAATAGTCAAATAGCCAAGGTCGTTATCGTAATTATTAGTTTTCTTTCTTTGCTTTATCTTTTAATATTTTATGTTTCTTTCTCCAAGGTAAGGCTCCTTTGTCCCCCTCTTAAATTTTGTCCCCTTTAATAAAATCTAGATCCAAATGTTGTATGTACTTTTTTTATTTCACGTAAGGAGTTCTCATTTAATAATTAATTTTTAAATAAAAATGATTGTTTTAATAGCTTATTAGTAATAAAATAATATTTTTATATAAGTAAAATATTTTAAAATAAAATAGTTAACTATTTGTTCAGAACAAAGAGATTACATGATATTATGAAGTGATGTAATTAAAATTAGGCAAACGATATTACGAGATAGAGCTCATATTAATTATATAAGCTCTAACATATATACCGTTGGATCAAAATTTAATAAGATCTCTAAATTTTAATAAGAGCACATGTCAAAACCTTAAAAGGTTAAAATAGTCAAATAGCCAAGGAAGATCTTGAACAAATTTAATAAGATCTCGTCATGTTTCACTCTTCCTAAATCACACGTCTTTAATTGTCTCCGTCTTCCTTCTTCTTCCACCAAATTTTCCACCTCCACAAGTCTTGAATTATCTCTGCTTCCTCTGTTTAATGGTTTTTTCTTGCTAAAGGTTAGTGGTCGTCTTCCTCTGTTTAACGTTTTTTTCTTGCTAAAGGGTAGTGCCACACTTGTGATTTCCACCTCCACAAGTCTTGCATGTATTCTCTATGCCTTCCTGGGTTTCACCTTTTTTTCTTCTTTTTTCAATTCTTTCTATCTAACAAAATTAATATTGTGGCAGTTTATAATCTATCGGAAGAATTAAAATGATGGAAATCATTGACGTAGATAGTGATGTCGAACTCTGCGATTTCGGTGAGTTTATTTTTTCCTACTTTGATTGTCTCCATGAAAGAAATAGAGGTATGCTGAGTTATGAAGAAATTAGAACAGTTTTTACATTCATTATTTCATTAAAAAAAAAAAGACAGACAAAGATCATAATGCAAAAACTGTTTTGAGATTTGAACCTTTCTTTTGTTATTGTACTTAAAAGTTGTACTTCTATCTTATGGTGTTCCCCCAGTAAGAGTCCATCCATATCTCCTTAATAATTAGCTTCGATCCTTAAAGGATGTCGTTGACTGTGGCTTGTGACTTGATGAAAGATAGATTGAAGGTTGTTCTTGGTAAAGCTCGATTTAGCATCCCTGTCATTACGAGGAAAAGGATTGCCCCAGAGATCGCTACACAACTCATCCATAATAAAAGTGACATGTTCAAGGGGCTCTTAATCCATTATTTGTTGGTTTCCCATTGAGACGTACTTGGAGACCTTGTCTGGAAGGTGATGGTACAGATCTCGAGAATTCTTTTCTTTCTTTAGCAAGATGCTGAAATTTGGCTGTTGGAGAAGGCAAACCACCTAGTGAAATTTGGCTAATAGGAAGAGTCGTTTTAGTATTCTGAAACCCATCCTGAGGATCATTGAATCTAAGCAGTCCCCTTTGCGAAGCAGTGACCATATCAACTTGTAATGTTTCAATGGATTGAACTTCACCTGAGCTTTCCCCATCACTATTTGATGCCATTTTAATGCCAAAATGTCGGCTTTCCTAAGTTCTTGAAAGCAAATACTCAAATCTTCAAACCCCATGCGCCACGGCCTAAGTTAACATCATGCCGTAAATCCAAATATGCCTTGCATTATGAAGTCTATTCAAAAATCAAAACAGCTAATGAAATCATTTACCTGCAAAAGCCACTATAGTATCAACAATAAAACGCGCAACCCAGTTCTTTGTTTATGTATGGAGGGAACTTAAGTCTAATTTGAAAGCCCATTCTCAAGCACTCTCTCTCTTTCTGGAACATCCTAAAAAAGAACGTAATCCAATCGCCTGCATAAATTGTGTGGTTCATCTGGGGCAGAACTTCTTTTGTCTTCGACTGATCAAACTTCTTTTAGTTCTGCAATTAAATAGAGTTTTATCGTCAAGAGTATATTTTTTAGGTGTAAAAATTATATTTACCTTGCTCTTAAATTTAGCTATTTCATTATTGGTTTATCTTTTTCATGTTATTTTAGATGGGAAGAAGCAAACTGATCTTGTCCCACAAGATATCAGTGATGAAGAAAAGGATATCGATGATAGTTTTGCAAATGAGGAAATGGATGTTAATAGTGGACATGAAAAGAATATCACTGATATAAATGAGGTTCGCCCATGTGTAGGAATGGAATTTGATTCTCATGAAGAAGCATATGAATTCTATAATCGATATGCAGGGCATATGGGATTTAGTATCCGAAAATTCTCAACTTCGAAGTCCCAACGAACAAATGAGATAATATGTCATAGATATTGTTGTTCAATGGAGGGACTAAAAGATGTTAGATCTAAACCTATTGAAGAACGAAAGAGAAACATATGTGACATAAGAACTGGATGCAAGGCAATGATGTCAATACGAAAAACTGATGATAAATGGATTGTTCGTCAAGTTGCAGAAGAACACAATCACAATCTTGCAACTCCAAGTAAAAGGCATAAGCTTCGATCCTTGAGAAAAGTAACAGAAGCTCAAGGACAAATTTAGTGAACATGCGTCGAGCAGGCATTAAGACTAATCTTATGATGAGTTACATGGGTATTGAAACTGGTGGAAGTCGTAACATTGGTTATGTTGAGAGAGATGCAAGAAATTTTTTGAGTTTCAAACGACAAAAAGAACTTTTGGGAGGAGATGCACAAGCTGTACTCGACTATTTTGAGCGCCAACAAATGGAAAATCCTTCCTTCTTTTATTCTATTCAATCAGATTCAGAGGGCCAAATGACCAATTTCTTCTGGGCTGATGCTAGGTCAAGGATGGACTACTACCATTTTGGAGATGTTGTTTGCTTTGACCCTACATATGGTACAAACAGATATGGAATGCCGTTTGTCCCTATTGTAGGTGTTAACCATCATTACCAAACAATATTGTTTGGGGGTGCATTGCTTTATAATGAATCAGAAAAGTCTTTTGTATGGGTAATCAAAACATGGATGAGAGCTATGAATGGTAAAGAACCGATAGTCATTTTGACTGATCAAGAAACTGCAATTGGAGGAGCTATTCAACGTATTTTGCCAAGGACTCGCCATAGATATTGTTTGTGCATGGCACATTAGTAGAAACGCTATGAAGCATTTAGGACATGTTATTAATGCAAATAAAAGTTTTACTGATGACTTCAACAATTGTTTGTATGGAAATGAGACAGTGCAAGAATTTGAGTCTAGTTGGGAAGCTTTGCTTAAGAGGTATAAGTTGGAACATAATGCGTGGTTACTAAAACTTTTTGAAAAAAGGGAAAAATGGGCATCAGTTTACACACGAGACATTTTTTGTGCATCTATGTATACTATTCAACGTAGTGAAAGCATTAACTCGTACTTCGATGGATACTTGAAAAGGAGTATGACCTTATGGGATTTTGTCAAACAATATGAAAGGGCTGTCGTCAATAGGCGAGAGGCAGAAAATGATGAAGACTTTGAGACTAACTACACAATGCGACCCTTGAGGTTTTCTATGGAAATTGAGAAGCAAGGAGCTAAAGTTTACACAAAAGTGATTTTCCAGCGGTTTCAACATGAGTTGCTTGAAGCTCTTTCCTATTGTTGTAGAAAGATTGAAGAGCTTGGGACTAAGTCAATTTATCATGTGTGGAGGGTCGGACATGAACAGGTGGTGCGGACTGTCTCATTTAATTGTTTTGATAATGATGCCAAATGTAGTTGTCAACTATTCGAGTTTGCAAGCTACTTATGTAGACATATTTTAAAGGTTTTTATGATTGTGGATGTTCATAACCTTCCTAACCAATACATACTAAAAAGGTGGACCCGAGATGCTAAGAGTGGATCTATAGTGAAGGATCAGGGTGAAGAAATACAATCAAATTTGGAAGAGATGACAGTTACTGTTCGTTACAGTAAACTTTGTCAAGAGGCCGTGAATATTGCAGTTAAAGGTTCTACCTCTATTGAAACATACAAAGTCGCAATGGGTGCATTTCGCTATGCACTGAAAGAAGTCGAAAGTGCAATGAAAAATGTAAATTCTTCCACCGCTCAAAATAAGAAGATTGAAAATGAACACAATGATAAACCAAGTCAAGAAAACTTAAAAACCTACTCTGCCAGCCAAAAATTATTGCTTGATCCACCCATTGTGAAGCATAAAGGTCGACCTAGATGACTCAAATCATGTCTGGAGAAGGGACGAAGGAATAAAGGGAGCAGTTCTGTGCAAAAAACGCAAGTGAAAAATAAGCTTTCGATCAGGTATTGGTTCTTAAAATTAGATATTCATATTTTGTAAACTTAATATCATGCTCTTTTAGTTTGTAGAAACTAATAAATTTCTTTTATTGGTTAAACAGTGAAGAAATCATAGCTGCAACAGCTAATAAGGTGCCTCGTGCGACACGACAAAGAAAAGAGAAAAATGGTAAAACCTATTAATTTGAGTGCAAATCAATGAGGGGAATTTTGCATATTTCGTTAATTAGCTTATTATATGTGGTATTGTTTGCAGCAATAAATGATATATACCAGCCTTCTCGACCAGAAAGTGTTGATTTTAATAATGTCAGGAAGGTAATAATTTCCAATATACTCTACTATGCATTTGGAATGTACGTGGTGGTGGTGGTGATAACGAATTGACAAATTTACAGGATTCTATGATGAATAAGACAAATCAATTTGTAGATGTTCGTCAACCTAGCTATCAACCAATTTATCATCTAAGTCAGGTATACATTAATTTTTTTAAAGCCTTTGTGGTTGTTACTCAAATATATCATCTAAGTGAGGTATACATCTCAATCTAGCTATGTATGAGTTTATTTAATATAGTATACATTGATCTTTTTCTATCTTCATCCATTAACTTTTGTTCGTATTTCACTGATACATAATTACAGTAATGCAGTCAAAGATCATGGTCATAACAACACATTTATCGATCTTAATGAATTTGATTCGGTAATATTCCATTATAGCCAAATTATATACTTACACACTTTGAAATTCTCTTTTATATGATTAATTTATAATTTATTTTGTAATTTTTTTACGCTAGATTGAAGGGCAGATGATCAACCCTCTACTTGGAGTTGAAGGAAATGGACATCTAAACAACATATAGGAGGTCTGACTCTCTCTAACTAACCAACTTACACCACTTACTAACTTGCAGAGAATTGACATAAGCACTCTTAACTTGTCCACTGTCCACTAACCAACTTACACCACTTACTAACTTAGCAACATTAACCACATGTCACTCCACTTTTGAACCTGAGCCACATCTATGCATTGTTCTGCATTGTGATGTTCTGTTGATCTGCATTGTGATGTTCTGTTGATATGCATTGTGCTGTTGATCTGCATTGTGCTGTTCTGTTGATATGCATTGTGCTGTTGATCTGCATTGTGTTGTTCTGTTGATATGCATTGTGTTGTTGATCTGCATTGTGCTGTTCTGTTGATATGCATTGTGCTGTTGATCTGCATTGTGCTGTTGATCTGCATCTTGTGTAATATCAGTTATATGACAACCAAGTGATATTTCAATCAATCTGCACAATGAAGAGTTGGACTTGAGTTATAGGCAAGCTGCCCAAATAAGAAAACTAAGAAACTAAGAGGCAGAATACTAGTTTTAGCGCTTTGAATCAAATGTTGAATGAGAATTGTAAACAGAAAAATGACTACTCAATTGAGGATGTTAGAAGGCACCGGCCCATATCCATGTATATATAGAAAATAATCGATACAGACAAATGCATTAGTGAAAGTAAACGTACAACAAGGCTTTGCTCTGCACAGAAAAGTCATCATAAGTCCAATTTTTTCTTAGGAGAATCAGAATATGAAACCCAATGGTTTCTACCAATAAAACATTGCTGGAACAAAGAAAAGGACTTAATAATTGCTAATCAACGTTGGCTGTAATATGGACCAATTTGTAGTAACAGTTCTTGCAAGAAAGTAGACTTTGGTAGCCTTTACCACAGGGGTATTTAAAGAGGATAGTTAAACAATCCCCAGCCCTGTCAATACTCATGGCTTCCTCCGTCTTATCACCGGATCATCCTCCTCGTGCAACTGCAGAATCACCCCTTTCACTAGACAAATTTCATTCTTTCTCATTAATAAAAAGAGCTTGTATAAATCAAAGAATTACGCACATGAGGTAAATAAACAAGCATTGATGAACACACAAACACACACACTCTTCTGGTATGAAGGAAATCAAAATTTTAAAAAATACCTAAAAAGAGAAACAATAAGTTTGAAAAAAAAAAAAGAACACATAGCAGCGAAAGAATGGAGCAGTCGCTGTTTCAGATAAGAATGGATCAACTGAGGACTTCAAACTTTTAATATTTCCTCCCGGCACCACCCTGCGCCGCTACAAGGCACCAAAAGAAGGGACACAAGAAGAAATGGATGAAAATGAGAGTAGTAGTAAGCATTCAAAACCCAATGAAGAAGATGCTCGAAACCCTTTTCAAAAGAATGATAGATAATTAATTCTACACTTAAGTAAAAATGTGTAGAAATTGAAAAAAAAAATCAATCACTCAAGTAAAATCACTGAAAGTATTCCACAATACACACTGCAAGACATACAAAATCCAGGTAAATTGGTGGCTTTAGGAAAGGCCAAATGCAAATTAGGAATAAGTAGCACCAAAGTAGATGATAAAGCATACTGATGTACAATAGAAAGCAATCCTAATTGTCACAATCTTAGAAAGTAATGTTAATAGGCCTCAAGAATCATGCAAAAACGTAGAAATTGATAGCCAGAGATATCACAATAATCTTAAATTCATCTATTGCAACTAAAACATATAATTTTTTGTATAATGATGATTTCAAACAGTGTTCTCCACGGTATAAGCCAACCTGCTGCACTGATACTTGTTATCACCATCCAAAACCTCAGTACCAGTAAATTTATTCAAAGCCTCCTCACTAGCAATTGATTATGTTTTGGATTCACCATTGGTCAACAAAGAATTATAGATACTCATATTCTTTATAGTTATACTATATATTTCACAAACACCAAAACATACACACTGGAATGAAAGAGGAAATCACAAACAAAAATTACAACAGAAAAATAACTGCTCCAAATTCCGGTAGATGGGAAGGAAGACATTTTGGGGATTGTTATTATCCTCAGAACTGTCATTTTCTTCATCAAATTGTCGCATGACTTTTGTACACCAATGACTAATCTCTTTGGTCATCTCTTCCAATCTCTTCACTTCATGTATAAAACAAAAAAGGTTTCCATTGAAATTGAATGTAAGAAATCAAACCTTGATGTTGAAAGTTGTTTCCAATTCCAAGACTGACCCCGAAATTGGGGCTCTTCTCTCTGATGGAAGAATCCGAACAAGCACTTGCAGGTGAGGCGATGGTTTTGAGTACTTGCTGATAAGCAGGTGAAGCAATGTCAGACACAGAACGATGACGGTCGGAATCAGCAGCAGAAGTGATGTGCAATGGAATTGAGATGCTAAGGTGATGCAGACGATTTGGAAGAACAGAGGGTTGTCGTTGTAGGTTGGGTGAACCGGGAATTGGGGCGAAAATAGCGCGGTAGTGAGAGAATTTAGATCGCTGGGTTTTATTTTCAATAGTGAGTTGGCTGTTTTACCCTTTTTAATGTTAGGACTTGTTATCCACATAATCACATTTTAATCTAGAGATATTTTGATCCAACAGTATATATACAAGAGTTTATATTATTACTACTAGCTCAAGCTCGTAATATCGGGGCTCTTAAAATTAACCATGATAATAGCATTGCCCAATTTTGAGATTCGGTGGTATTAGTTTTGACACTGGTGACAACGCTAGACTAACTATTTGTAGATATTACCTCACTTGTAAAAAATACTAATTAATGTACACAACACTTTAATTTCTGTCATGGTAGAATAGCGCTACTGTAAATCCACTCAGTCAGATGCAAAGCATCCTGTCATTTTGGTTTAATATACTTCATCCGTTCCTAAATAATCGTCCTACTTGATTCGGTGCACAGTTTAAGAAAAATTAATTGACTTGATTATTTATATTGGTTTAATATATAATTTCCTTTAAAGCTCATGTGTATGCGGCTCATAATTAAATTATGATGAAAAAGTAAGGATAAAGTGGTAAAAGTGATGTTCTAAAAAGATAAGTTTCAAACTGGACAATTATTTTGGGACAGACGAAAAAAGAAAGAAGGATGATAATTTAGGGATGGAGGGAGTATAATTTGGTCCCTGATCTTAACACTTTAAATTGATTTGGTTTAATATTTTTGACACTTCCTATTTTAATTATTGAATTCAATTTTGGGCACACTGTTAGTCCTTCTAGTGACTTCCGTCTATTTTATAGTTAAATTTTCCAAATAATAGTCAAAATGCTCTTAATAGAAGCTGAGTATGATTCCGTACCAAATCTTGGAGGGAAATATTTCTGTCATCTCCTCTTCCTTTCTTGTTTTTTCTATTTTTCTCTCTTTTTTTAAGATGTGTGTCTAAAATTTCTCTTTCTTTCTCTTACAAGATTTTTCTTCTACCTTTCTTCTTTATGTGATCTTTGCAGCTCCATTTTTGCTCCCTTCTTTTTTTTTTAATCTTCTTCCCCAATTTTTTTATCACCCAGACACACATTTCTAAGATCTCTTTCATTTCTTTTATACGTAGCAATCTGTTTCTGTTCCTATTTAATTTACAACAATTGTTATTTGGTTGGCTGGTTGTTTGTTTATTGGTAATGGGCTGCGAGACATCAAAGTAACCGGTATGACGGAATTACTAGGCATCGTGTTCTCTGATGCCGCGCAGCTACTCAATGAACGTCCACCACCCTCCTGAAAGCGACGGCGACACTTACCATGTCGTAGCTCTCACCTCCACTACCTTCAACTCTCTCAATCACATTCAACGCCATATTAAAGAACCAATTTCTTCGATTCCATAATCCGTTTGTGAAAAGAAAACTGGAAAAAGAAGCCAGGAGTTTTCGGTTGGGGTGATCGAGGCTAAGACATGGTCCAAAATGATCAAGGAAAGAGATGAAGACAAAGATGTCGATTGAAAACGGAGGAAGAGATGAAAGCAGGTCACTACTTTGTTCGTCCGGAGTGGCGTCGGAGATGGCGGATTTGGAATCGGCGATGAAAAAAGATGGAGGCGATGCCACATTTGGAGACTATTTGGATGGGAAGATGAGGACTAGAGATGGGGCGGAGATGAATCTAGGGCAAGAGTTGGTGGAGATTCTGGTGGAGGTCGGTGGAGAAATGATGCAGGAGTCGGTCGGTGGCTATGGCAGGAGATAGGAAGAGATTCTGGGGTTGGGGCGGCTAGGTTTTGAGAGTAGACTAGGAGAGAGAATATATGTGTCTGGTTTGACTGGAAACGAAACAAGAAAGAGGCCGGCGGCTATGGTGGTTGCTGACAGATTTGACCAAAGAAATAGCAGGATGGAGGCCGGCGATACTGGATTTGAAATAGATGGAGAGGCTGAGTGAAATCAAAAAAGGAACGGACTTCAGAGAGAGAGAGAGATCATACTATCATATTTGAATGGAAAAGGTAGTATATATATATATATATATATATATATATATATATATATATATATATATATATATATAGTAAAAAATAAAGTATATTAATCTTTTTTCTATTAATTTTTAAATACCACTCGTCAATCCAACTCACCTTTCATTAAGGGTATTTTGGGTATTATATTGACAATTTTAACGTCACAATGGATGGATGTTACAAAAAGGATTAACCGTAGGCCAAAAACTAAGTTCAATAACTAAAACATGTAGTGTAAGTTCAGTTGGCAACAAATAAGACTTGAGGGGGGTGAATAGCCTTTTAAAAAAATTTGAGAGTAGTTTTGGAAAACTTCAAAATTTGCAGCGGAATTTAATTTTTGTCAATCAGCTGATATAGTGTCAGCTGGCTGATACTTTTGAGCAACTGACGCTGTCAGCTGGAAGAATAAAATTGATCAGCTCGCTAACACAATTTTGGTGTTTTAATAGAGATCACAAGTTATGAGGAAAGTACTGAAAGGCAATTTATAAAACAAGTAAGTAAACAATTTATGTAAAGAACTAACTGACACTTAAGTAGATTAAGATTGCTTAAGTATTAGAACAGTTTGTAAGAGCTGATGAGTAAAGACAAAGCAGTTGAAGTGGTTCACAGTATAAGCTGCTACGTCCACTACCAAGTTGGTCAAACTTGGATTTTTGAAGTACACTAATATTATTAATAATCTAGATGATAATTGTACAACAAAGACTGGTGTTTATGGAGTATGAGTGAGAAACAATCACACTCGTTGGATAACCAAAAGATTCCTTAAAAGATATGAAAGAAATAAGAAATGTCTTAACAATGATTGTCAAAAACAATGAACTAGAAAAGAATAGAAATCAAAGGTGTTATCTAGCTAATGTTTTGGCTGAGGCACTTCAAAAATGAATTCTGCTTGAGAGAGTATGAATGCTTCAGTTGTTTCTTCAAGAGGTTCCTGTGGATATTTATAGAAGAACTTGAAGTGAAGTCCGTTAGAAACACTTTTGAATTTTGAACAGCTCCAATAATTTGAGAGCATATCTTCTACAAGATATTATCAGGTACTGTAAGATAGAGCTTACTAAGAGAGGCTTCTACACAGCACAAACGGAGAAACTTGTTAGTACAAAGTATGTTTATCCATAACAGGAAATAGGCCGACATACTTGTTCTAGAAGAAATTGTTGGCTGATATAGGTCAACTGAATAAAAACTTAATATTATCGAAAGCAATTTACTAAGTATGTAGGCAGCTTTAATGGGTTTAAGCAAATCTAATTAAGTATAATTCAATCTCCTCCTATTTGCTTAAATCCATTCACTTAAGCAGAGAGATAGCAAGTAAGAGAAAAACCAATAAATATATAGAGACTAATATGTGGCATATTAGTGAATCAACCTTGCAAAAGGGATAAGATAAACCAAATTGTCCAGGATAGAAATATTGTAGCAAAAGATAAGTATTAAAGTAGTTGTTAAAGTACGAATTTAAAAAGTGTTTAGAAAGAACAGTTAATCTTGGGAAGATCCAGAGCCTTCTTCTGGAGTTTGTTGAGCTGGAGGGTTGTCAATTGGCTGAATTGGAGGGTTGTCAGTTGGACCTGGTCCTGGAGGAATGTCAGCTGGCTGAGCTGGGATGTCAGCTGGCTGAGCTTGTGGAACAGGTACATCTTTAGTAAATATCCTCAACCCTAGGATCCGTCTTAGCTCTTTGTTCTCTTGTCGTAGAACCTCAGCGCTTTCTCTATGCTTCCTCTCCTCCTGAATGGATTGAAGCAAGAGGGTCACTGCATTTGTGGCTCTTACAGCCCCTTCCATTTAGTACATGAGAACAAAATTCCAATCATTCATGGTAGCTTCTTGAAGGGCCCTTGTGGCAACTGCAGCTCTAACCTCAGTAGTAATGATTTCCCTCAGATTGGGAAGAATGGATGCAACCTGGTGTTGGATATCATGGAACTGTTGAGATAGAACTTTCAAAACAACTTCCATGTGAAGTTGATGAATGTGGTAGATGTCCAGTTTGTCAGCCAGGGAAATTTGAGTGGGAGGAAGAGTAGAAGGGCCAACATCATAGCTTGGAACATGAGATGGATCAGCCTTAGGAAACAAATGATAGTTTGCAAAACCCTCCTCCTTAGATAATGGAGGGGAGAGACCAGCCATTTGAGACTGAGAGGGAGTAGACTCAGAGTCCGGAGAGACATCCTCAAAGACTGTTTTCTTTCCTATTGGTTGGAGTAATGCTAAACTGATGATAGCTTGTTGAGATTTCTTCTTCTGCTGCATCAGTTTTTGTGTAGAAGAGAGAAACGTATTATCATCATCATCATTTGAACTGTCTGAATCATCAGAAGGTTCCTCATCACCCTCGACTCTTACTTCAACTGATTTGGAGTCAGCGGAAGAGGAGAAAAAGACTTGCACACCAATGTTGTGTGTATGAAATCCAAAAAATATGAGATGAACTAAAGCAGAAGTGTGAAGTGAAGGGACAGATACACCAATGTCAGCTCCAGCATCAGTAGGTGTGTCAGTTTGAGTGTCAGTTGGTTTGTTAGCTAAGGCATCAGCATGTGTGTCAGCTAGATTTTCAACAGTCTTGTCAGCCAAAGCAGAGAAGGAAGAGTCCTAAATCAAAATGGCTTCATTCAACATTAGGGGTAATGGAGCAGAGACTTCAACAAGTGGTTGTTGAGTAGAAGAAACAGTGTCAAGGCTTAACAGAGGAAGTGAAGAGGGTGTTTCAATAGTGACCTGAGAGATGGTTGGGACATTTGTTGGTATGTCAGCTTGGGGGATTGGGATAATGGGAATAAGATTGACAATTTGTGGGATATGAGGTGTTGCAGTAGGTTGAGAGGTTGAGGCATTACCTCGACTTGGAAGACTTTGTTGGAAGGCAAGATGATTGCGTTTGGCTTTGATGATTGCATCTTCAATGCATTTGACTACAAGATAATAAATTCTTTCAAGTTTATCATGTGTTATAGTATATATGTGTGACCCACTCTTGATTCGCATTATCACCTTCTGGGCGAGCCAGTCTTCCTTTGACGAAAAGGTCAGCAGCAGCAGGTAGATGAGATAAACCCATGACTTTGTTGTATATCTTTCAAGTAGTGTAGACAACCTCATCTTGGACAAATCTATCACAAGATAGATAGAACTCATTCCATCGCAGGGGCATGAGATCAAAGTATTTTCCATAGTTTGCAAGCAAATCATTAATTGAGAGATTTGGAGTAACAGGGTAGAGCACATCAATCCTTCGTCGGTAGAGATGATCAATATATTTGAGTAGATTAACAGGAGGGTTGATTTCCTTCTTGACTTCATGAAAGCTCAAGAGAAATTGGACAAAATGTGGAAAATGGTCTATTGGAAAAACCCAGTTAGGAGGTATGGTTTTAGGATTTGCACAATAAGGGGTGTTGTAAGGATGAAAAGTGGGGTTACGGATAGGAGGAAAGAATTTTGTAGGTTCAGCAATTTGAGAAACAGGCCTGAGTATGGTAGATGTTGGCCTGAATTTTGCCCCCCTTCTTTCTAGACTTAAAAAGAAGCTTTTGGACTAAAATTACCAAAGTGAATCCCTTATACTATTTTAGAAGGCTTACTTTCTCGAGCAGTAGGCGGTATTTCTCTTTTTCGCAACCAGAGAGCATCTAGAAGCAGATCAGCACACAAAAATAAAATTTTAAGCTTCATTTGAATTGATCCCTTTGGTTGTCGACATTAATTTTTTGGGAAGAAAAAGAAAGTTCAACTACGCTCCTTGTTACAAGGTGTTGCGCTCATAGAATTTATGCTTTCTTTTCTCCCAACTTTTGCTCGTGGGGGGGATTTTATAATGGAAATTATAAAAGTGACCTTTTTAGGTTAAAAAATAGGGGACTATATAGGTTTAAAAATTTTAAAAGTGTACCAACATGCAATTAATCCAAAAACTAAAGTGCACTCGATCAGTTCAAATGCTAGGCCGGCCCTGTCATAAGAAGAATGAGGCCATGGCCTTGGGCCCCCTAAAAATACCCAATTTTTTGGGCCCCAAAATCTCATAAAAACCCTACACATTATTAAAAAAAAAAATAAATAAATGTCCTATTCTAATTTCTAAAAAAGACTTAGGCTCTGTTTGTTTCACGAAAAATGAGTTTTGGAAAACGTTTTCCTTATTTTCCAGTATTTGGTAACCAGAGGAAAATGTAGTCAACATAAAAGTTTTTCCAAGTCAACGGAAAATGAAGCCTTCTTTTTAGGAAAATGACTTACGGATTTATTTTTCAAATGTTCGAACCCTTCGCCCTCTTCCACAATTACACATATTTACAAACACACAATATTTTACGCAACAAATACATTGTTTATAAATATAATTAGAGTTTGTGCACATTATTTATAAATTATAATTTAAATAAATACTCATTACGTCATAAAATTAGTGTCCATTATATTATTTAGGGACGTCCCAAATATTATCAATTTTCTTTTTTAAAACGTTTTTTTTCATTATTACCATTTTTTTTTATTTGTATTTGTGGCATTGAAAAAAAAATGAACCTTATTGATTTGACGTCATTAATGATAAATTTAGGATTACTAAAGAAAAATTACTTAAAGTTAAACATTATTTTATGTTCAATATGAACATTAATATTATAATATATATTTTTGTATTTATTCATATATTGTTTTTCATAACATTTTTCGTGTGTTTACCAAACATCCGAAAATATTTTTCGACATATTTTCAAAAGATTACCAATAGAAAAAAATAACATACGTAACCTTTGTTTCTTTAATTTTTCAAAAAAAAAAAAAAAACTATGCTACAAAGAAAGAGCCTTGTTCAACGTAATTGGACTTGGGCTCCTAATTTTATAGGGCTGACCTGCAAATGCAAAATCAAAGAGTGGGACTCACAAATCCCACTAATTTTCTATAATATGATTAGTTAAGGTAGCTTGATGATCTAGTAATTAGACTTCAATTTTTTTTACACACACACACACAGAGGACCACAACACAAGAGGATAGAAGTTGGATGGCAACAGAGGTTAACAGAATTGAAGTTGGCGCCACACCCACACCCATATGATATTATTTGGACCACAACCCGGCCATTCTAAGTAAGTAGCCCACAACTAGTTAAATGCAGTAGCCTGGTGTATGGGTCCGACGAGTCATTTTCCATCCTATAGCTTTTTTGTGTTTTGATTATTATTTCACTTTCTAATTAAGAGGGAGGGCCTAAATGTAACATTTGGCATTAGCCCATTGCCCCATGCATATATACATAGGGTTTGGGCCACATATCTTGTTTGGCAAGAGAAGAGAAGGTGTACTAACATTAACTAAACACAGATTTATGATTAAAGTTTGTGTTAAGTGCTAAGTACCAGCTGGTCCTTATTTTCTAGCTTTGCTTTGTTTTGTTTTTTACTTTTTAGGCATCACTGCATCAGGCAAGAAGGGTCCTATTTTCTCCCCTCAGCCCAACAACCATGCATGTTGACTAGTAGTTATTGAAATGACTTTAGTGTTAAATACTGTAGATAATAAATAAATATAGGGTTAATGACACTATTGGTCCCTCTACTATAGGTCATTCTCAGTATTAGTCCCTTAACAATTTTTTGTCAAATTTGACTCCTAATTAAACATTTCAAATTTTCACAGCCTCAGTCCTTTTGGTGGATGTCATTAGAGAATTCTCGTTAAGTTGCACATGTAAGGACTAAAATGAAATTTTCTCAAACCTAAATTATATTTCAATTTGTAAATGAGTCCCTAGGGTTTGAAAAGAGACAACAAGGCCTTCTTCCCCAAATACAAGGGCCAAATTGAAATTTTGATTAAGCCCTTAGAGAAATGTATAAATCTGCAAATTTTGTTAAGACCCAGTACAGAGATGGATGAATCTGTCAATTTCGGCAAGGGCTGGGCCAAAGTAAACCCATCCGAACTTAACAATCCCAATGTAACATTGGTCCTCTGCTTGCTGCTGTTGGCATTCCGGTGAATCAGAGTAAAGGGTCTCACAATGGCAAGTTATTTTTACCGTGTAAGGGCATAGTTCAAGCCTTTAAAATCGGGTGGGTTTTGATGATATCCAGATCCTTCACTAATAACCGTATTATCAAATCACGGACTTGCATCTCACCCCCGTTTGTCGATGCGTCGTCGTTGGGAAAGCTCAGGGAGTTTTTCATGTTATGCAGTGTAGCCTCTGCAAAGGGCGTGCAGCCGTAAATCATCTCATAGATGAACACCCCCATGGCCCACCAGTCTACAGCGTTCCCATGGGACATAACGGCAGCCACCTCCGGTGCAACGTACTCATGAGTCCCCACAAAAGAGCATGACCGGGCAATAGCCGACTCCGCACGAACAGTCGGTTGTTCGTTAACCTCTGGATCTTCTTAGATCGGAAAATCCGCCCAAGCAGGCGAGAAAAAGGAGTGAGTGTAGGAGGGGTTCGTGTTCCCGTTAGTGACGTGGAAGGATCGGAAGATAAGTATGGCGATTGAATGGATAGGATTTTTGAACAAAGGGAGAGATCAAAATCTGTGAACATAATGACCATCTGGAAAATAGAAAAGTTAATTTTCTTTCACATTTTCTCGGGAACCGAACAGTAGTAGTAAATACATCAGTAGTTTTTTAGTAATTTGCAAATCTCTTTATTTAATTAAGTAGCAGATATAGAAAGTTGATAAGGAAAATTACTTTCTATATCCCCACTTTTTGAAGTTTATAACCCCACAAGTCCAGCCTAATGTCAAAATAAAACTGTAAATTTATTCTTCTTCTCTCTTTTTACTTCTTCTTCTTCTCCTTTTATCTTCATTTCCATGGATATGTTGTTATACAATCAAATGCGAGCAAAAATTTATGTATCCTGATTCAAAAAATGCAACGTGAAATTGTGAGCTCTTCCTGCTGCTCTGTTTTCATTTGAAGAAGTTGGTTCTTCAATTCCAGTAGTCACCATTGATGCGATGAATGAATTATCTCAAACAGATTTCGAAAAACAAATTGTTGAATCGATACAATTCCGTTTTAGAATTTCTCAAAGAAAGAATTAATGAACAACTAGAGATGAGATGAGAAATCGAACATCGCAGGAGAGATAGCGGGAATGAATTCACAGGGAACCAAAATTGTTGATCAACTCTCAGATGGAGAATGTTGATTTTTCCCATCACGTAACATATATATAAAGGCAAAGATGTGGATGACATGGACTGCTACTTTAGTTTTATCTTCCACAGCTCTCTAATAACGATAAGACTGTTAATGGCAGGAAATCACGGTACATCATTTTTTGAATCGCAATAATCAATTTTTGAATTTTTCAATTGCGGTGCATAAATAGATTATGAAGTTGTTCTTGTTGAACAAAGGATTATGAATTGTAGGCCTAGGTGGTGGCCCTATAATTGGAAGGGAGTACATGTCTTTGTTGGAACAGTAAAAGCCACTACTGCAGTGGAGAGGAACAGTGAAGAGAATTTCTATAATACCCCAATCTCATATTAGGTAGATGTGGGACTTGTGTGTGATTTATAAGATAGTCATGCGCTACTACTTGGCACCAACATCACCCATGGACTTTTGGGTCGGCTTGTGATGGGTCTGATGGCCCAAGGTGTTATGTGCTCAATGGACCAGTGTGTGGGCTACACGTAGCGGACCGGGCTCTCGGGCTCGGGTCATTACAAATGGTATTAGAGTGGGTCCCGACCGGAAATGTGGGAACAAAGTGTTGTGCGGGCCAAAGTGCTGCACCACAGAAGATGGGAGCCACCTCTTGATCCCCGTACAAGCCACCTATTGAATCTTGCATCGCTCGGGGTACGATTCGGCCTTGACGAGGACGTCAAGGATTTAAGAGAGGCAAAATTGTAATACCTCAATCCCATATCGAGTAGATGTGAGACTTATGTGTGATTTATAAGGTAGTCATGCGCTACTACTGGGCACCAACATCATCCATGGACTTTTGAGTTGGCTCGTGATGGGCCTGATGGTCCAAGTTATTGCGTGCTCAATGGGCTAGTGTATGTGTTATACGTAGCGGATCGGGCTCTCGGGCTCGGGTCGTTACAATTTCTTTTTGTACATCGATAGTCAAAATGTCAGGCACGTGGTGTTCTATCCTTCACTTATGTCAATTGCACATGGCTCGAGGAAGCTAGCTCGTGGGATGCTGGCATTTCTATTTGGGAAATCGGGCAAGGTTTGGATTACTATTTTTATGTAGGTGGATGACATAGACTGCTACTTTAGCTTTGTCTTCCACGACTTTCTAACAATGATAGGACTGCTAATGGCAGGAAATCACGATACATCATTTTTTGAACCACGGTTCATAAATTTTTGAATCATGGTGCATTTTTGTAGCGCACATTAGGTTCATTAAGGATATCGCAGTCATTTCGCCCCCAAAAGTGTCTTTTTCCAGTTGAAAAAAAAAACACGGTACTAAAGCAAAAAATGGTGATAACCGAGCCGGTCCCCTATCATGATATTATAACCGGAAAAGTCCCTATATTTATTTTCAATCGCTAAAGTACGCTTTTGGGGGAAATAACGAAGATACATTTAATGAAAGAAAGATGCGCACACAAAGTCACTGTCCCAATTTGGGTGTCGCTCAAAAACCACTGCCCAAATTTAGGCGTCACAATGCAAAAATTGGGCATCGTAATGCATTTAGGCTTTGCAATGTAAAAAATCGCCGCCCAAATTTGGGCAACGGTGCACAAAAGAAAACAGTGAGTGGGAACCAGTGCATTGGAATAAGATTGATGGTGATGAGTGCTCTCACACACTCTCATCAAATTTGTAATACACTTTCTCCTTCTCACCAGTCACACTTTCTCTTCCCTAAATACACTCAATATTCTTCTTTCCTTCTCATTCATTCCTACGACGCAAGTATTGAAACCTACGAGGTAAACATCGTAATTCGTAGCCTATGACGCAAGCATTGAAACCTACGAGGCAAACATCGAAGCCTACGACACAAGTATTGAAGCTTACGAGGCAAACATCAGAGCCTACGACGCAAGCATTGGACGCAAATATTTACAGAGTTATAGTAGACTTTCTTACAGGAGCTAAAAGTTTACGTACCTGTGGTTCTCTATTTCCATCTATAAGGTAGTTGCATTGAGTTTCTTTTCCTTGTGGTTCTTTTGTTGTTTGCAAGTGACAGAGGCACTTCGATTTTTGTATGAGGTTGCCCCAAGGGATCCTAGAGATTGATCAAGTGAAGGGAAATTAATGTCGCTCTGGATTCCACCACTTATTTGACCACGCAACTAAAACTGCTTCTTCTTCGTTGAATTCGCGCCAACTCATGATTGATATCCATTAACAGGAGGAGGAACATTTTAGAAAGAAATTAAAGAAAATAAACTTATGCGGTTGGATAAAAAATTAACACACCGAAGAAGTTATAATTTCCAAAAAAAGAACCAACCCGCAATTATTCCTTAAAATTTTGAAATATGGTCCGACCCACAATTTTTCCAAAGTAATAAGATACCGGGCCTTCTCACCATGTGAACCTTAACGAGCTTCAAAAACAAGTTTGGTACATAACGCTTCACCCTAAACTCCAAGCCCAAGTAAAAGGAATTTTGGTCCTTAAGTTAAACGTCTCGGCTTCAAAACCTTGTGTATGTAAACCTTAAAAAAAATTGGTAATTGAACTCTCGTCTTGTGAATCTGCATAGAGTTACCACCTGAACACGTTCAACTTACATCTCCTTGGCGGTAAGAAAATTACATGCCCGGTGAACTGGCTGTCGTCAAGAGTATCACCGAAAAAAGAGCAAGACAATAAAAGCTTGAATAGTCCAAGGCTCCAAGCATAAAGTCAACCAATCAAATGCCAATGGGTGCAAATTCTTATGAACAGCCTGGGTATTGCTGCTGAGGTCATGTCGCCCACACACATGCTAACTTCTCCCCCCCTCTGCTTTGTAGCAAGTCAAGCTCCGTTGCAGCCATGGCATTATGTAATCTATTGTTGGTAAAACGAATATGGCAGGCATACTTAAAGCTCACAAAACAACACATCTGTTAAGCCTGAAAAATTCAAGTTTCTAAACTGTACCTCAGAAACCCACTAGTACAAAAAGGAGTCTTAAACTAGTCTAATAACCTGATGTAGGGGGAAATGACTTGACTGTGCTCTAGCTTTTGAAACATTCTAAGACGGGTGGGTGATTGACAAACCCCTCCAAGCTTCGGAAGAAATGCCCATCTAAGAAGGTGCTCAAAGCAACATCCATGCACACATGATGAAAGGAGCATAAAGCAAAATGTAACACAAGTAACAATTATGCACCTCAAAACATACCTTTCGGCAGGAATTTCAAGAAAGAACAAAGACTGCAAAATATGCTAAGTATTGGTCTCCAACCAGCACTGCCTGCCAGCCCTTGCTATTTACTGCAACAAATTACACGCATATACTTGAAACCTAAGTAATCATTTGTAAAGTACAGAATGCTCGCCTCTGATAACATCATTGCCAAAACGAGCTTAAATTTTTTACCAGGACAGCTGACAAGAAAGTGGAGTTGAAACCAAAAAAAGGAAGGCAGAAAATATATGAACTGCTACAAAAGCTAATCTGAATTGAGGGCCTCGGAAGAAACATCTCTTGCTACTACACAAAATCAATGCAGCAGGGATCGATCACAGACCAAGGACAGCCCAGGCCACATAAAGCAAATCGGAAATTAATGGATTAAAATAGAAAAAGGGTTTGACTAACAAAAAAAAAATCTGCTGTAATTAACTTGAAAATCAGAGAGATCATGTCGATAAAAAAGTCCAAAGCTTTTTGCCTAAAGACTGTTCACCAGGATGCTCTGATTCATCATCGTCTCCATCATCATCACTGCCATCAACATCATCATACTCTCTGACATTGTCCATGCTCCTGTTTTCATCTATACCACTGTTTTCATGAGTACCGTTAACCTCCTCACTCAATTCCAAATTTCCTGTCCCGTTTTCTGGCTCAGTGCCGCCATCAACAATGTATGCTTGTGTCTGAAACTGCATTACAGAAAAATTGGAATATGAGTGATCCAACAACCGAGCTAATAGCATTTGGGATATACAAAGTACAAAAGGAGGTAGAGAGATTAATACCCTAACAACTCTTTCTGATGAGAACTCAAAAGTGTCCATTATTTTATCAGTTGTAACCTGCCCCAATGGTTTCATATTACCGTTGTCACTAGCTAGCCTTGGCAATGAAGCGGCTGCTCTTTCAGAATTTTTTATTGCTTCTGCTGCACCACCCTCAACTTCCTTCTCTTGTCTGAGATCAACAGAAGCACGAGTTGCTGGAGCAACTTCAACACTGAGCAACATTAAGATGAAAAAATTTCAAGAATATGAATGATGTTTGATTGTATTAAATTTCAATAAACAATATGATCTTTAATGTGTATCTACTTCAGGAAAAAGTTACAGGCAGATAAGGAAACAAATGAATAGTTTCGAGAAACAATTATAAAAAGTTTCTCTATTTCAGATGACAATAAATTCAAAACATACAAATGCAGCTCCTAACCTAATTGAGGACCATAGTCACTCACTTGTTCATAATATAGCAATTTCAAAAAATCTTAACAATCTTAACAAGTTTAAGGTAGACAGTTCAATAACTTCGTTCTTTAAGCTCTCAAAGGAAGGGACCCTTAAACCATATTTATGAATGATGTTTTATGTCAATAAACCACAGTTCTACGGCCCAAGAACGGAAAATGAAATTACTAGCAAATAGAATAATTGGATGAAAATTGACAGAACTGCAAATTTAATACTTCCAAGTATAATTTATCACAAATTCGGATCATCATGGTTCATCTTTTAAGACCTTAGTTGAGATGATTAGCTATCTGACAGCATTCTTTATTTAGTGGTGATGGGGATCCAAATATTTTGTCCAAATTTTTCATCCCAATCTAGGTGGAAGCATATGACTGGTTAGAGATAGCATCACTTAACATGTGATGTCACCATTAAACAAATCACATGCTAGCCACCTAGCTAGGGATGAGATATTTGGACAAAAAATTTGGATCCCTATCAAATTTTATTTTCTTGATATAGATGCTTAGCTCAATATACTCATTTCAACTCACCCTTTCTCCCCATCACTTAGGCTCGGCTATGAGAATTCTTCTCTGCCGTTTGATTCAGTCAAAGCAAAGTATCACACGCATCATGCTTAGCTCAATATATATCGAGAAAATATTTGGCTGTTCTCCACCATGTCATGAGGTGAAGTGGTTGTCCAGAACCAATGGGAGATTACGTAAGTGATGATACCTTTTTCAAAGGTTCAAAAAGAAGGTTCAAGATTTTGGAGGTCCAAAATCTGAAAAAAGGTATTGAGAGTCTCAAGTTTGGTGGCTTCCCATTAGCTTTGGACCACCACGTCATCTGATGGCGTCGTGATGTAGGAGCATTAAAATAGTTTCTCATAGTTATACCAGTAATACCACAAACTAACATCTAAAGCATAGGTAAGTCCAACCACATGCAAGAAGATGACAAACCCCAAGAATTGCTAGTGGAAGGATAAGAAACTAAATAATCAAAATGCGTTATTCCCTCCTGTTTAGCTTCTGAGCCAATAACATTTCATAAATTCTTAATCCATACATGCCACAGCACCATTGACCAACTTTCAAAGCATTCACAGTAAACTAGGCACTTACGTCTTGGGCCGCCTGAGATTATATCGTTTTTCTCCTGGGGTGTGTACAGCTGGAGCAACTGTTTGCCGCCTCTTCCTTCGACCACCCCCTGCTGTAACACTTTCAGAGCGTACTTCACTCTCATCAGCATCGAGCTCACTCCCACTAATCATAGAGGTTTGATCGTGCTGACGCTTCCTTGTGATAGGCCCAGATGCTTTTTCAGCATAGCTAGAATCTCCGATGCTTCCCTCATTAATATAAGAACTATTTGGCAGCTGCTCTTTCAAATTAGGTCCCGAAGTCTTTGCCAAAAAAGCCGCAGCATCTTCAACTACTGCCTTCACTGAGCGGGTTCTATGGACTCCACCCCTGGGTTTTCTCACGGGTTTTCGACGACCACTTCTAAGCTCTGATTGATGGGAATCTTCTGGGGCTTCTTGTATCTTACTCTGCATATGGCTCTGATCATCGGAAGTGAGAGGAGGTCCATGATCCACTTCCTTATTGATGTTATCAGATGTGATCTGTTCAACATCAAGAGACTCCTTCGCAATCCTAAGCGATGGTTCAGCTCCATCTTCAGTAATAGTTTGCCTTTTTGCTTTTGTATCAACTGGAACACTTGGCCCTTCAGTCTTTTCATCCTTGGTGACCATTGTTTCAATTAAAGGTGATTCTAAGCTTTGTGCAGCCTCATGCTTGCTTTTTCTAATGGGGGACAGGAAGCATTTCTGAATCACCCAAGACAAGGCGCCCTTAGAGCCTGAAGATTTCAAATCACCTGCAGTAGGAGATCTCTCAAAACTTGATTTCTGCAATGCAGCAACACCACCCTGAGACTTCTCAAGGACCGCATCTCCTACCCTTGGAAGAGGGGAAGCCTCCATGTCTGCCATTTCAAACCACTGCAAATCAGAGAGTTCAAAATCCCTGGTCATATCCCCACAACTTTCACAACTCTTAAGCTTCTCAACAAATGCACAAAACCGATTTCTCTCCTTAAGAAATTGCTCCCTTTGGTACTTGAGCTTCTTGCTAAGAACACCAAGCTCATCAATGTCCTTTTGCATTTCAAGTTGATCTCCTTGTAACTGCTTCTTGCTCAAGGCAATCTCACGTTTCTCCTTTTCTATTCTATGCCTTTCAGATCTCAGTTCTTCCATGTCCTTCCTAACAACTTCCTTTAAGTAACTAATGTTACTAAGTTCTTTCTCCTTCTCCTCCTCAAAGGCTTGCTCCTGTTCCAGCAGACTTTTCTCCATTTCCTCTCGCTGATTCTGCAGGTCTATCTCAAGATCCCTTTTCCGTAACTCAAAGTCATGAAGTAACTGGCTATGTTCATTTCGAGCTTTTTCAGATAAAAGGGACTGCTCTTGCCTCATTGTAGCATTGAATGTTTCTTTCTCCATTCTTAAAGCTTCCAGCTCCCTCTGAATAAAATCTTGTGTGGCAAGTTTATCTTTTTCCAATTTCTCTTCTTCAGAGCGCCGCAGTTTTTCAAATTTCTCTTTATGTTCACTGATATCCCTCAACTCCTTGCTTACAGCACATCTTTTCTCGTCCAATGTTTCCCACTCTTCCTCAAATCTCTTTCTATCCAGCTTTAAATCCTCACGGTCCTTCAGAAGCAACTCGCTCTGACGTCTGCACTTCTCTATCTCCTCTTTCAACTCCAATTGTAAACGAAGATGTGATGCCCTTTCTGCCTCAGTAATCCTGAGCCTTTCAGTGTCTTCGTTAATCTGCAGCTCCATTTGAGTAACTTCAGCCCTCGACTTCTCTACCTCATCTTTGAGACTTTGAAGACTCTCTTTATCGGCCAAAACTTGTTTCTTGTCCACCCCAAATCTCTTCTCATCAGCTTTATTCGATTTCTCTATCTCCTTCAATGTTTTTGACTTCATTTCAATCTCTTTCTCTTTCTCCTTAATTCTGTCTGACTTTTTTTCCAAGGCTTGTTCATATTTTCCCAATTTTTCCTCCATGTGCTTGATTTCAACTTCCTTCTGATCCACCATATCTACCTTGCTCCTCATCTCCTCATCAAGAGATTTCCTCTTTTCTTCCATTTCCAACTCAAACTCCTGCCTTTTTGCCTCCAGGGCACCCCTGTGTTCATCAAGAAGCTTTTGAATCTCCACCTGCACCAAATACAGCAGCTTGAGTAACTGGTTCTAGTGATAAAGTTTGAAAAGAAAGGCTTCAATAATTCAAATAACGGTACAGATATCCAACTACTAATCAAACCAATAACGTACTATCCAACTTTTGAGGCGGAGAAGGAGACACCAATACTATATTCATTATGATAATTAACGGGACCACATTCTTGTAAACGACTCAAGTAATTGAAACAGGCTGAGTATTGTTGAGTTGTATCATGCTCTTCATTACGCATCAAGATGCATAATAAACCAGTAAGCATAAACCAGATACTAATAATAGATCAACAGAGTAAAAACAGTATTTCGCCATCACTTGTTAGTTACACCATCAATCATTAAACTCTACACACCTAAACCAGTAAGCATACTCTATCACTAGTGCACTCTGCATGATTGCTCAAACCTAAACTCAGCGTGGGAGTCTGGGACCATGCAACTGCGAGCAGGAAGCACAAGCAAACCCACCAATTAAAAGCATAACTCCTAGTGCATTTGAATTATAAACATCTATCTGACATTAAACAGGACATATTTATTATCTCAAAAATAGGATAAACAAAAATGATTGTGGGAGATCCTACAGAAATAAATTTAAAGGAAATCCTACAGAAAACTCCAAATGATTTTCCTCATAAAATAAAGATGGATCTCATAAACACATTTAAATGGTGGAAGTTGGCAATGGCCAAGTACTAGAGTTTCTCATCCCCCTCAAGTCATAGAAAGAGAAGTTGAAAGAGAGAGAGAAATGAAACCTCAAAGAACTTTAGAATGAAGGAGCTTTTACTATAAGAGCACGCACACATCCTACAAGAGTGTCAAACAAGAGCAATAGTAACTGAAACAAAGGATTTCAGTTTCCCTTTATTTTTCGTACCTGCATGACATATACTTTTGTCTAAAGTATAACTTATCTATGCAGAGAAAAGAAATTAGTTGGCCAATGTTTAACGAGTGAACTTCTTTCTTGACAACCATGAAAAATAAATGTCAAAATTTCTCGGCAAGATATATGAAAGTTAACCAGATACAATTTTGAATCCCAGAGTGTTATACTCACAATCAACCTTTTCCGACTTATAGTCAGATGACACCACTTCTTATATAGTGATGAAATGTCGCATCACTACGAGTCTACGACCCCATCTGATAACTTAAGAAAATATAAATACACCCTCAGATTCAAGTATAGCATTTCTCATGAGTTAAGATCTGTAGATCAGAAGTTAAACTCACTCTTTCTCTTGTGCCTAGCTTCTCTGTCAAAGCAAGCAATTCCTTCTCCTTCATCTGCAGGTTGCTTCTTATAGATTCAGCTTCCTGTAATCAAATAAAACAAAACAAACAATAAAATATAAAACCTATGATGTGCTAAAGAAAATATAAAAAATCAAACAGACCAAAGTGACACTCACTTTCTCCTTCACTATTAAGTTCGCAAGTCTATGATTTACATCATCCTCTTTCATCCTCAAAGCTGAATTAGCTAAATCAATTTTATGTTGAGTTTCTTCAAGTTCCTTCTCTTTCTTCTTAAAAGCCCTCTCAATTTCATTGACCTTTTCCTCCCTCTGAAAGATGTTTCTACGACCTTCACATAGCCTCTCTTCCTCATCCTGTAATTTCCTTTCCCACTCTTGCAAGTCTTTTTTATGTTTGGAAAAAGTCGTTTCATGTGCCTCTCGCCTGCAAAAGATTCAACCAAGTTCTAAATACTGATATTCCATACTACATAGGCATCAACATGAAAGGCTGGGTACAGATCATACTCTGCATTTAAAGACAGACGCTCTCGCTGAAGCACACTTTCACGGGTCTCAACCTCTTGCAATTTCCTCTCCAGTTCTAAACTCTTTCTACTTGCCTCAGCAAGCTTAGCTTCAGCAGAATGCATCTTTTCTACCACCTCCCTAGATCTATCCCCAATACCAGCAACCAAAGAGTTTGCATCAGCCAACTTAGTCTCAGATGTAAGCTTCATTTGTGTATTCTCTGCACGAATTTCACGCAAAGCCTTCTCAAGCTGCAGCAAGGAAGGATCATGTAATGCCAGCCATAATGGTAAAACAAAGATATTAAAGCCTCCTATGCAACAAGCTATTAGTTCATCAAAATTTGGCATATACACAAAATAATTAGAAATGACTATACAGGCCAAAATAGATAACTCATAAAGAAAGAAGCAAAAAAGACAAAGCATACAAAAGATAAAATATATAACAAGAGGTTAAAATAATTTGTTGATCCCAACAAAAGAATGTGATGTCAACTAAATTGTTTATGTTCATAACTAAAATGTTGGTATAACTGTTAAAGTCTCGAGCTCTAGAACATTAGCAGCCACATTCTACCAGCATACAGCAAAATATCCAGACATCAATAGTCATGAAATGATGAAACATACCAGATCTAAAGATTAAAAAAAGACGTAAAAAAAGCTTTAATAAAATGCTAAGAGAGATGGAAATAGAAAGAAACTGCATACATCAGCCACACACTGTTTTTCAACATCCAATGCATTCTTCAGATTGCCCTGCCGCTTTTCAACTTCAGAGAATGCAATTAGATGAGCTGCCTGCTCACGCTTGATAACCTCCTGTGCTTCTGCAAGTGCGTCTCTGAGTTCTTCATTGTTTGCATTCCATTTCTTCTTCTCAATTAATAAGAGCCCCATATTATACTGATAATCAAAAAGCTGACAAGAAAAGAAGGGGGAAAAATGAGTTAAGTGATGCATGGCATTTCTCATGTCTGGAACACAATCACATTTATAACTGAAATCCAATATGAATACCCATCTTTTTTTTATTTCTAATTTTTTGTTAGATAATATGAATACTCATCATTTTGTGGGTGGATTATGCACGAATGATACTTTACATTACTTGTTCCAACAAGAACCCACATTTCAAAAATATATAACTTCAAGTAAACATTACTACTCTTTTAGATAATCACCATATCAGAATAAACATTGGTGCCACAGTTTCTACCCTTTATAGACCTCTAAAATTTAATTTCAAAAGACATGCCAAAAAGGAAGAGGGCAACTTCATCTAGAGATCCCTACCCTAACAAGAATATAATGCAATGACTTTAATCGATTTAAGATGCATGGGATTTTCTGATGTTGAATTCTCTCTTCTATCCTAGTCTGTGACAAAACAAGGTCATAAGGCTTCAATGTCTATGCTTAGCTCAAACGAAGAGTCTGTATATCATTGAATTCATGCAAAAGTATAAAGACCCATTCATTCCTTGGCTCTTTCTTCTCAGGTTGGTTACAAACTAGCCGGTTCAAAAAATATTCTTGATGAACTTTGCCAGTTGACAGGATCCAATGTCTTCCCTGAGCATGCCCAAAACTGAAGAGTTTTTTAGGAAAAGGTAATGCCACCTTTGAACACATTTGAGTTTGTTTTTATTTTTCATTTGTAGGAAGATTCCCCATCTGAAGTCAAGTCCTTCTGGAGCTATTTCTAAAAAGGTTGGGGAGTTTTGATACGATTTCACAAATGAACAAGTGAAAAAGACAGCCCATACCCTTCACCAAATATTTTTGTTATCGCAAATAACAGTACAATGGAGTTCAGTGGACCCTTACCACAAATACTCAGTTCTCTATTAATTCTTCTTAAGAGGCCATCAGGAAGAAGGGTACCAAAACTGTGTGGTTTCCAGCCCATAGACCAAAACATACTTTTATCACGTGGTTAGTTTATCTGGGGAGAGTTCACACAAAGGATAGACTACATAAATGGGGAGTTCAGGAGGATCAATGTGTGTTAAGTAATGACATGGACGAGTGCCTGAACCATTTATTCTTTGTATGAATTTTTGTGAGGAAATTATGGGAGGTGGTTAGGCAAAGACAGACGGTGGACGAGTGTAGACACCCTAATCTCTCGTTCTCATCGTTGACAGTTCCAAAACGGTGCTGTCAGTCCATGAATTGCAACAACTTATGAAAAGATGCTCTTTTGAGGACAGAATTAAGAAGTTGGTGAGAGCTGCTACAGTTTACCATATATAGGGTCTGGGGTGCTAGAAACAAGAACATCTTTCAGATTGAGCAAGCTGAGTGGGGGAGAGTGTTGAAGGAAATAACAGAGGATGTAGTGTTCAAAGTCTGGTCTAGGAAGAAAGCTAATAGATATTTTAATAACTGGCTTATCTAAAAAAGTGGGGTATCAAGGAGAGGACCTTAGATAGTTGAGTGTTTTAGTTGAGTTGTAATGCCTTTGTTTGGCTCTGAGTGGCTGGATTTCTCAGTTGTAATTGTATAGTCTTGGATCAATAAAATTCTGAGTTACCCAAAAAAAAGGGAACCAATAACTACATATGCATATAAAAACCCCATTAAACCCATTATCTTCATCGTTGGTATAATGCACCAACTCTATATCACCAACAAGGAAACTATTTATAAGTCTATACAGAACTAGTTAAACAGCCCATCTAACAGGATTCAACAAACCAATAGCATTTGCATTTAGCTGTATAATATCCAAGCCATTTGACAGTTCCCACTAACCCTCTCTGGCTATACCACAAGTAAACTTTACAAAACCCAGTTATCAAAATTAAAAAATTGCGGGTTGCACACATTAGTGACACAATACCGTAATCCAACCCACAATCCCAACGAACGATACAAATTAAAAAGCTTACAAATTTCAAACTAAGCATACATTAATTCCAACTACATTAATTTGCAAAATTCTCATAAGCAGTACCTCTTTTTCGAGTCTTGAAACTTTGTTGAGCAGCGCCTCCCTATCTTTCCTCTCCATAGTAGCCTCATCCAGTAAACCCACCTCCCTAAACCTCCTCCAATCATCCTCATTCCCACTCTCCACCACCGCTACCGCCTTCTCGTTCAACGAACCCAGTGGAGGGGGCGGCGCCGCCGCCGGTTGTTCATCCGCAAAGAGCACCGCTTTACCCTTACCTGCGTATCTAGGATTCGGTGTAACAACCCTCTGCCCCTCATTACGGGGCGTAATAGACAGCGTAGAACGTCCTCGTTGCGGTGTAAACATTGCTCAATTTCATAAAACAAACATTAATTGAAACCGAAAAACGCAATGCTCCGAGGTTCTTGAAACCCTAGAGGATAAGTATTTTTTCGTAACGTAGAATTTCGAAACATAAAAAAAAAAAACCCAAATTGAAAAGTGGGTGAGAATTAAACCGGCAAGAACTGAGGAAAATTTCGAAAATACGAAGATACAATAGGTTGTGGGGATCAGGAAAGTTGAGGGGGTTAGTAGGAGTAGAAGGAAAGAGAAGACGCTTCTGCAGGTTTGGAACGATCGGTGGTTCAATCATTGGTGGAACGCCGCGTCTGGGCTGATATCAAAAGACTGTTATATCCTTGAATATGTTAGGTGGCCGGGTGGGGCTCTCAGGGTTTGTTTGGTAATAGTAGGCAGTCTTGGATTGGTTTTTAGTGGAAGACCACAATCGTTTCAAAAATTTAAAAAGGATAAAGAAATTTTATAAAAACTCCTACTAATTTATTACCGTTTGTAATTTACATATTAGTCTCCCTCCGTCCTAAAAAAAAAAAGGCAAAAATTAAGAAAATATCGTCTTACGAATATTTTTTATGAGATAGATCTCTTTAACCTGACTTGTTGTTAGGGGTTTGGTTCGGTTTTAGTCGAAGACGGTTCGATTCGATTTAAAAACTTGGAAAACCACTTGATTCGATTCGATTCGATTCACGGTTTTTGGTACCAAACCTACATATATATTTTTATTTATTTATTATATTATATTAATGTATATTATATATCATTTGTTAAATATATATATATATATATATATATATATATACGTACTAAACCAAATAAAATCTTAATTGTTATATATATGACTATTATGTCTTTTATTGTTTGTGTTTATTTTGGAACTTGTGTGTAATCTTTATGCCAATTTTATTTTACTAGGTTATTATCTAATTTTGATGTTAATTCTCAATTAAACCTTATTTTTATTCTTATTCTTAAAGATGGTTAAGTTGATTAAAAGCAATTTACATAATCCACAAAACCGAACCGAACCAAACCAAACCGACCGAGTGGTTCAGTTCCAATCCTTCTTTGGTTCGGTTCGGTTCGGTTTGAACTTTTTGGGACCAATAGGGATGGTTCAGTTCGTGGTTTTGGCCTAGATCAAACCAAATCGAACCACTTACACTCCTACTTGTCGTGTATTTGTGAGATAAATCTCTTTAACCTGACTTGTCGTGCATGTGACCATAATTAAATTAGCTAGAAAATACAAGGATAAAGTGATAAAAATATTTTATTAAAAGACAAAATTTTGAAATAAGAGAATTATTTTAAAACAGATGCAAAAAGAAATGAGGACGATAATTTAAAACGAAGGGAGTACAATGTATCTACCCCCTAAAAAATAGTTTCAATTAACAAACAAAACATTTTAAATTTTTAATTTTAATTATGTGTATATCAAGTCTACTATAACTATAGAGTGTTGCTAGCCCAGCAACTAGTTCTACCGCCCTCGTTATCAAAGCAACTTTACCAATTCATAACAAGAGTTGTAGAATAAGTTGTAAAGTTAGCATTTTTCATAAATATAAGAGTCTTGGTATTTATGAGGATACTCGTGTGAAAGTAGGGTCTATAATAGAATCATATGTAAAATGATAAAGAAAATAAATATTAGAAAGTGGACATCTATATATATATAAACAAGAAAGTATTCCTTTTCAGGAAACTTCCGGCCAAAACCACATTTCCAAAAGTAGAAAGTAATTTTTTCAGTTAGTGAGGGTTAAAGATGTAATAATGTAAACTCAACACATATTTAATATAAAATCGTATAGCTCACAGAATGTTTACATTGTTATATACGGTTTGCCCATTGTTTTGAGTTGTTTGTGTATCCAGTCTATTTAGTTCACTAATAGAACAAATCATATACAGCCAAAATGTCAGCCAAAATGTGGCATACATTAAAAAGACTAAAGGCAAACTGAATACAAATAAAGACACAAAGATACAATATGTAAAACAGATGTATTGCTTCTGAAATTTCCAAGTTGGGATAATCGAGGGATAACTTGATGCAGTTTGTCCTAAGATCTTCAAAATAAAACTGATATGACTTGCATGCAATTTGATAGGCTTAAAAAAAGTTTTGCATGTAATCATTATAAATCTAAAATTACTTTATCTTGAAAGTTGTGAGCAAAACCAAATGGAGGCCAAGCTTGCTCAGTATAAATACAACTATTCCTTCCAGTTTCCTCACCAACAATGGCTTCTGGGAATCGAAGGTTCAAAGTACCTAGCAAATCTATTTAAAAAAAAGCCTTTGTGTTTTCAACATGATACACATGTTGAACCCATCAAAGATTGAATGGGTAGTGAAAGTTCAACTAGGACACATATTTAGTGTGTCAACCACTACTAGAAAAATGACCTTTAGCAACGAAATTTTCCGCTAAAGTCGCTAATGGCTCCCAATCAACGGAATTTTTCCATTGGTGGGCCGTCGGTGATCACGCGTCGCAGATGTGCGATGAACCAATTTCCATCGCTAAAGGTTAATATCAGCAACGAAAATTTCCGTCGCTAAAGGTATTTATAAGTTAATTAAAATTTAATTTTAGTGACAGAAATTTATGTCGCTAAAGGTTGAATTTCAGCGACAGAATTTTCCATTGCTGAAATTCAACATTTAGCGACGGAAATTTCCGTCACTAAAGGTATTTATAAGTTAATTAAATTTTAATTTTAGTGAACGAAAATTTCCATTGCTAAAGACTTTTAAAAATTAATTAAATTTTAATTTCAGCAACGAAAATTTCCGTCGCTAAAGGCTTTTAAAAGTTAATTAAAATTTAATTTCAGCAACGGAAAATTCCGTCACTAAAGGCTTTTAAAAGTTAATTAATAATTTTTAATTTCAGCAACGAAAATTCCGTTGCTAATAATGGAAAAAAATTATAAAAAAAACACAAAAATACTATAATTATAAATTTTTGTACCTGATAATATAACAATAAATACAAAATTGAAGATACAAAATAAACAATAATATAAAACCAATTTAAAAACCTCAAACTCTAAATGTTGTTACATCAAAGTACCAAATATATACATACAAAATCAAACAATGAGGATTAAATGTATCTCCCCCATTCCGAGCACTCTATCTCCCCTCTTTTTACGTCCTTCAAGTGTGATTTCTTTCCATACCTAAGGAGTAAATGAAAAGGGTTACGTAGGGGCTGCGTAGGTTTAGCATCTTCCTCCAATACCGCTGTCTTATATCCAGACAGTCAATAAAATAAACAAATATTATCATATACACAAATAAATTTACATATTCAAAAGAAAGTCTTTCAATTAAAGTTTACTTACAAATATAGATGATGATCTATCATCAACCCACTGCGGAGGGTCATCGACGGAGGCACCAGGCCTAGTATGTATACTAAGAAACACATCAAGAAAACTAACGTCGTCATATTCCCTTTCCTACAATCATTATAATTACTTTAGTTAAACCAAACAATATAATTTCATAGCATTTACACGAACACACCATGTTTGGTTTCGAAGTCAATTAAAATAAAACCATGGATTTCATAGCATCAACATGGCTACTCAGCTAACAAACATACATAAATCGATGTTTAAGCATTAATACACTAAATTTATACTAGCACCCCCTTTATTTCTTACCATTTACACTAACACCCGCCCAACGTACATACAGTTATCTTTTTGATTTCAAAATCAATTAAACTAAAACCATGAATTTCATAGCATCAACATGGCTACCCAGCTAACAAACGTACATAAACCGATGTTTAAGTATTAACACACTAAATTTACACTAACACCCATTTATTTCTTACCATTTACACTAACACCCCTCAACGTACATACAGTTATCTTTTTTGGTTTCAAAGTCAATTAAACTACAACCATGGATTTCATAGCATCAACATGGCTACCCAGCTAACAAACGTACATAAATTGATGTTTAAGCATTAATACATTAAATTTACACTAACACCCCCTTTATTTCTTACCGTTTACACTAACACCCCCCAACATACATATAGTTATCTTTTTTGCTTTCAAAGTCGATTAAACTAAAACCATGGATTTCATAACATCAACATGGCTACCCAGCTAACAAACGTATATAAATTGATGTTTAAGCATTAATACACTAAATTTACACTAACACTCCTTTATTTCTTACTATTTACACTAACACCCCCCAAACATACATATAGTTATCTTTTTTGGTTTCAAAGTCAATTAAACTACAACCATGGATTTCATAGCATCAACATGGCTACCTAGCTAACAAACGTACATAAATCGATGTTTAAACATTAATACACTAAATTTACACTAGCATACATACCATACGCATCGTGGCCTCCTCATAGACCTCCTCCCATGTATATTTCATCTACAATATAAAAATAGAATTATAACATTTTAATTACAAACTAACATTTAATAAAAATAAAAAAATATTAAGACATTACCTTGAAGGCCTCCCAAATATTGTTGTTGAATATTGGAATACGCTTCTTGATAATTTAATTATCACCTTGCATATTCCATATATATATTTGATTTGCTTGCCCCCATTACAAGTGAATCATCACAAGTGGCTAAAAGGTCTGCGTACCGGTTAGTGTGGCAACTTGTGTGATTTCACATAGGTCTTAGATTAGGTGTAACATGATCAAGTCCTACCTCCTATAAGATGATCAAAAACAGACAGCACTTCAGATTGCACGTAGCACCGGAAGACTTGCAGCAATGTCAAAAGCCTTCAGCGGCAGACATGCCACAAGTTCAAAAAGCTCGTACCGGCAGACATCAACTCCTCTTCATCGGAAGACTTGCTTCCACTGGTACGAAGCCCTCCAACGGCAGACTTCAAAATCTGCACGTGCTACATGGAAAAGTCGACTAGCCGATCAAATCAAGATAAATATGTATGTGCCTCATAAAGCCTGACATACTTAAAGCTACAAGACTTTCTCTCACTCAAGTAGTCTGTTAAAGTAAAAAAACAACTACTTTATTGAACAGACCACCTGACAGTGCAACAGACGTCAGACCTACTCTTCAGAGACCTATCAATCTAGTCTGACAGACAACGAGTTCCAAGATCTATAGGACGAAATCGCCGCCCAAACAAGTCAGAGATCTTATGGACAAAGATCTATATCCGATAGTCTTCAACCACTATATCTCCAACGGATAGAAATCTTCGTGCACTCATCCCTCAACGATCATATTGATTCTCGCCTATATATAGACCAGCTCTCATGCTCAAAGAAAAGAGATAGAGATATATGTGTATGTACTACGGTGATAGAACATCACAGTGAGCAACGAGTAACTCAATCTACTCAAGAACTTCATAGAAAAGGAAATCACCAAAGAGATCGTCTTCACCAACGTATCTCTGATTTCTACAACAGATTGCAGTGTACTCATCCAGCTCCCTACAAAACACCTTTAGTGGATTGCAAGGAAGAAAAGCCTGGATACGAGAGAAGAGTGATTAGAAACTTCAATAGGCAGAGATCAAGATCCGAAGAGTGATGTTGTACAATGTCTGAAGAAAATGAAGAGTTGTCTGTAGATATTGCATTCATATCTTCATATTTGTATTCATATACAAATGCTGTTGATTGTGCAATTATCAATCATCTTGGGAGGATGAGTGCTTTGCACTCAATCGTTCAGATATATTTTTATATCTGAACGACCTTAAGAATCATCTTCTCATAACAGTTTCTCGTTCTCGTCTCCTATTGTCCTTTGCAAGCTTAATGGAATCCTTGAATGGATAGTTAAGTAAGGACTGTGACTTAGGAGGAGGAAACCAGAAACTGTACATAGATTATTTAGACTGATGTAATATGTAATTTATCTTTGAATAAATTCATATGTTCTTACTAATGATTTATCTTCCAGTCCTTAAATATCTATGAGGTTTTTATAAATGATTTATCTTTAGAAAAACCACTCTCTACTTGATCTCCTAAACCTGCATTTGAAAGAAGAAATAAGTGTGCTGTTGTTCTGAACATATATTCGTGTACAGCCATTTATAACTTCTCCAAATCATAGCCTCTTTACTTTCCGCTGCACAAATCCTTTTACAAGGCTTTTGATTTGAATAAACTGATTATCAGCAAAGTTGCTACCTCTGCCTTGGGAAAGTCTACCGATAGTCTCTACCGGCAGACATACCCAATTTGATAATCTGTATTTGCCAACTAAACTATGCTTTATGAATATCTAAAAGAAAAGTTTTTAAATTGGCAGTATAGGCTATTCACCCCCCTCTAGCCTATTTGAGCATTATTGTGGACCAACAATTGTCCTTCTCCTCGTTGGGCAACTTTTTAAACGAGGGCCAAATCTCACGGAGTACTCGACGCCGCCAATACTCCTCAATCCATTTGTCGGGCGTAGGGTATGCACCTACAAACCTGCCAAGTATATTTATACAATAACAAATTAACTTAAAGGTTAATGAATTTTATATAAAACAAAAAGGAACCAAATTAGGTTTATGGTTTAGGTTTAGTGTTATGGTTTAGGTTTAGGTTTAGTGTTATGGTTTATGGTTTAGGTTTAGGTTTTAGGGTTGGGGTTGGGGTTGGGGGGGGTGGGGGTGGGGGGGGGGTGGGGTTGGGGTTGGGGATGGGGTTGGGGTGGGGATGGGGTGGGGTTAGGTTTAGGTTTAGGGTTAAGTTTAGGGTTAGTGTTATGGTTTAGGTTTAAGGTTAGTGTTACGAATTAGGTTTATGGTTTAGGTTTAGGTTTAGGTTTAGGTTTAGGATTTAGGTTTAAGGTTTAGGTTTTAGGGTTAGGGTTAGGGTTGGGGTTTAGGGTTGGGGTTGGGGTTGGGGGTGGGGTTGAGGATGAGGGTGGGGTTGGGGTTGGGGTTGGGGTTGAGGGTGGGGGTGGGGTTGGGGTTGGGGTTGGGGATGGGGATGAGATACTGCGGTTTTTTGAATTTTAATCGTAGAGAAGAGAACTGCTTTAATTAAAACTATGTTTCTTTCAGGTTTCCTCTTTTTGAGGTAGGAACTATCGGCCTTCCTTTGTTAACTCAGTTAGGATCAGTGCAAGCATTTAGCAGTTTTCGTCCCTTCCAAATCTTTCGCCTTTACAGACTCCGAAGGATCAACCACCTTCCCCATATCCCCCTCCATTTCCTTTATGTCTACTTCATACACCGTGGGATAACTTTGATGCATAGGAAAAAAAACACTAAATTTACTTCTAGTTAACTATAAGGGATTTATTCAATAAATTTAAAAAATAGGGAGGGCAATGCTCTAACTTTGATTTGCACATTGACTTGGATTAGTTAAAATAAATAACAACTATTTATCAAAGAGAACAATACAGTAAAATTGGAATGAACAAATAATTAGGAAAATGAAAAAGAGCACAATAAGCCTACCTTATGGGTCAACCACATAAGTAGAATATCTGAAGTATTGGATAGCATGTGGCCATTCATGTGGGGCCCGCAGGTACCACCATGAAGCTGGTCCATAATTTGCTCGGCTTTGGCCTGGTCGACGCATAATAAATTAAGGTCTTGATAATGCCTTTTGTATAGGCTGCCACCGCTGAATACAAATTGTGAGGGCCACCTCCGCAGGGAGACTTTCCCTCTTTTGTTCAGGCTGGGAGGATAGATCCCTTTTTGAAGTAGATTTAAGATATCAGGATACCAAGGCTCGTGATATGCTTCAAGGGCTGCATTTATTTTAAAGCAATATGCCAGAGTGACGTTCTTCCCAACTATAAATGGCTGGACTTTGGTTTCTGCGGGAATCTGGACCAACGATGCCAGAATGGCTAGGGCATCGGCAAATTGATTTCTATCTCGTGACAAGTAATGAAACGAGATAAAATCAAATTTAGAGGCAAGTGCTGTCAGCTTGGCATGATAGAGTTGCAGCCGGGGATCTTGGGTCCTCCATTTCCCTCCGACTTGATTTATGATCAAGGCAGAGTCTCCATAGACTTCGAGGTCTTTGGCTCCCTTTTGGAGAGCTTCTTCTAGACCAGTAATACAGGCTTCGTATTCCACGTATTATTCGAGTACTCGAACTCCAACCTTATGGCTAATGGCGTGTGGGAATCTTGTCGGATCGATTAACAAGACTCCTATGCCAAAGCCTCTTTTATTTGCGGCTCCATCAAAGAACATCTGCTAGTTGGTGTCATGGTCAGTGATTTCCAAGACACCTTCGTCTGGGAAGCCGAGGCTCAGTTGCATCTTCTGTTTTTAAGGGCAGATCGGCTAAATGGTCTGCAATTACGCTGCCTTTGATAGATTTGAGCGTGACATAAGTTATGTCAAACTCGTTGAGAAGAAATGACCACTTAGCCAGTCGGCTGGAAAGTGATGGCTTGCCGAAGATGTACTTTATAGGGTCCATTTTGGATATGAGCTTGATGGACCGTCCTTGCAGATAAGTTTTGAGCCTCTGCGTGGCCCAGGCTAGGCCGGTGCAGCTTTTCTCCAGTGCCGAATAGTTTAGCTCGCTTCCTTGCAGCTTCCTACTTATGAAATATATGGCATTTTCAACGTAGGAATTTTATTTCTCTTAGGTGACCATAGCCCCTACTAACGTGTCTGTGATGGTTAAATATATGAGGAGAGGTTTATGTATATGGGGTGGAGCTAGCACAGAGGGATTGGTAAGGTAGGCTTTTATTTTTTCGAAGGCTAGCTGGCACTTCTCGTCCCAGACTTGGTCAGTATTTTTCTTTAAGAGTTTGAAAAGGGGCTCACATATAGATGTCAGTTGTCTGATGAAACGGCTGATATACTGCAATCGGCCTAGGAAGCCTTTGACTTCGGTTGGAGTTTTTGGCTGCTGCATCTCTAGGATGACTTTAATCTTTGCTGGCTCGATCTCGATGTCTTGCTCGGTCACCAAGAATCCCAGGACCCTGCCTTTAGTAACCCCAAATGTGTATTTTGCGGGGTTAATCTTCATCTGGTGCTTTCTTAACCTTTCGAAGAATTTTCGAAAGTCTTTGATATGGGCACCGTTGGTGTCGCTGGAATGCACGATCATGTCATCCACATAGACTTCGATATCTTTATGGATCATGTCGTGGAAGAGGGTGGTGGCAACCCTTTGATAAGTAGCCCCAGCATTTTTTAGCCCAAATGGCATGACATTGTAGCAATAAGTTCCCCAAGGAGTAGTGAATGAGGTTTTCTCCTGGTCATCTGCTGCCATTTTGATTTGATTGTAGCCCAGCATGCCGTCGATGAAAGATCGGATTTTGTGAGCAGTGACGACATCTACCACAATGTCAATATTGGGTAGAGGGAAGTCATCTTTGGGCGACGCCTTGTTGAGGTCGCGGAAATCTACGCAGATTCGGACCTTCCCGTTGGGCTTAGGAACGGTCACCATGTTGGACAGCCAGATCGGGTATTCAACTACCCGAATGAATTTGACGCGCAGCTGCTTCATAATTTCTTCTTTAACTTGTAATGACCATTCTAGCTTGATCCGACGGAGCTTTTGCTTGATCGACCGAGCATCCGGATATATGGGAATCCAGTGTTTGACTATGGATGGGTCAAGCCCGGGCATATCTTCGTAGGACCATGCAAATACGCACGTCCACGAACTCTTTGAGAAGATCAATGAGTGCTACCCTTTCAGAGCCTTGCAGGTAGCTGCCGATTTTGATTTCTTTCATTTCATTGTTCAGCCCCAGATTGATGGTGGACAAGTCTTCAGTTGCTGCCGATGAATGATGTTGTTCCTGGTGCTCAACTGACTTTACAGACTTAAGCAAATATTTTTTATCTTTTGGGTTCATTTCATCAAATGACTCATTATTATAATTATTTAATGCGTCTTTTAATGTAGGTACAACTAAGGAATAAGTAAAGACATTTAGATTATCATTAAAAGCAAACTGTTGTTGAGGACCTGGGGTTTGAGGTCCTCAGTTTTAGGGAGCGGATCGGTAGATGACCAATCTGTAAAGTTAGGGGAATAAATAGGGATAGTATATCAGAAGCGGTCCACCAGATCTGCGGGCGTCAAAAGCGGGCCGGTCGTAGTATACCAAGTTCTGCAGAGGCTTATCTGTAGTAGACTCAAATTTTGCAGGGAGCTTTTCATAATCAATGCCTATGTCTATCACACCCAGGAAGCTGTCTCCTAGACATTTATTAGAAACTCCTTTTATTAAAGAAGATATTTATAACACCTTTATTTTGGCTAATTAGATTAACTTGCCCTTTTTAGACCTCCTTGGCTTGATCTGTTTCAAAGATTCTTGTACCTGCCACCGTAATTACCTCGTTGTCGATAAGATCCTGAATCGCGTTTCTAAGTAAGTGGCACTTATCGGTGAGATGACCACTGCAACGATGGTACTCACAATACTGGGCGTGATTCCATGTAGCAGGTAATGGATTGGGTGGTTGATAATTAACCATGGGCTTAAGTATCTCATGGGTCCACATTGTTTGGAATATTTCAGACTGTGGGTCGCCAGGGATGCCCCCGCGCCCCGCGCGCCCTTGGATAGGGGTGCGCGTACGTGCGGATGCGAGACACCACTGCTCTCATTCCATCCTCCCTTATTTAGGGGAAGACGAAATTAAAAGTGCGAGAGGAGTGCTGTCTATGATAGCGCGTTTAAATACGCCTTGGTTGACTTTAGTGGATTTTTGGTCCAATATGGGAGCTTTTGGTTTTCTACATCAAGTTATCCCTTGTTTAGGGGATACCAGGATATATGAATACATCACCCTTTCATTCTCATTCTCCCTTTTTTTAGGGGAAAACGGAAAAGTGCAAGAAAGGATGTTGCGAGGCCCCACTATGGATTTTATGAAAATTGCCTTATGGCCTATTTCGGATCACTATGAGTTCTTTGGGTTTTCTGCATCAAGTTATCCCTTGTTTAGGGGATACCAGGATATAGGAATACATCACCCTTTCATTCTCATTCTCCAATTTTTAGGGGAAAACGGAAAAGTGCAAAAAAGGAGTGTTGCAACGCCCCACTGGATCCAAAATGTTTTATAGAGTCACCATCTTTATTTTAAGGAAGAAATAAAGAAAAACCAGAGATTGCAAAAACGGGTTCAGAGGCTAAGTTACGAGTTGGGAAGGTACTAGGCACCCAACTCGCCTTTTCGATCTCAAAAGCGGTTTTTGGCTAAAGTATGTTTTTTGTTATATTTATTTAGCAAATAAACAAAGCATTAAAAGACAGGAAATAAAAGCAAATACATCAATGGCTACATTATTTACGGACTTGCAACCGTCTCCTTACAATAATTACAAATACATTTAAAAATATTTGGTCATAATAACGGCTCTTTTACATAGTATTTTCTAACTAAATCCGGACAGCACAACGGCTTATATTTTCTACATCGGGCCGGATTTAAAAATAACTTTTATAAAATAAATGCTCTTAAAAGTTTTACCTTTCAGAGCGTGGTGTGCTCGCTCCGTCTTTCTCGAGAGAGGGAGACTTTTTATGTTGCTGCTGCTGCGGTTTGGGCAAAGTAACGACTTATTTTTGGTGCTTGCCTACTTTATACTGGCTGAATTTTGGGCAGAACAAGGGCTTATTTTTGGTGGTTTTGACCTTTTTACTCCGGCAGAGCAACGGCTCTTTCCGAGGGTTTTGGACCGGGGAAATAGGGTGGATACCTAACTAGAGGGCTAGGGATCACTTTGACCGGTTGGTTTTAGGTTTGGCGGAGTTTTGGCAGGGCTTCGAGGCTTTATAGGAGGATCACTCCCTATCTCACTTCGCTTTCTATTTTCTCAGCGTAACGAGGACGCGGAGAGTTTGTGATCACTGATCGTGTTTTGGTGTTTAGGAGTGTCGAAAGTGAGCCCGAACTCTATTTATAAATTTGAATGAGGGACTCATCGAGGATTACTTTTTCTCTCTTGGCGCTTCAAATCCTTGTACACCGCTTCACAAGTTGAACAATGCGTTAAGTCCAGGGTGCACTGTAGCTAGTTGGGCGCCGCCATAAACCTTCATTGGCGCCGCGCCAGAGCACTATTCCAGCCTTGAATTTTCACTTTTATCCCTCGCATTTTATTGTTTTGTGCATCCTACTTTGCCTTTTGCATTTTTTAACTCTTGTAACTTGACATTTGTTAAGTTTCAACATTTCTTGATATCACATGCCAGAGTTACATACGAGGGGTACGAAATTGGGGTGTCTACAGAGCCCCTCAACGATGGAGTCTACGGGTAACCCGAGGCTTACTGAGTAGACGAACATCGTTGATAAACAATAGTCTCTCCAATTTCGTGCAATTATAATATGAGAGAAACGCAACAGGTAACAGTTATAATGCAACAGTTTATAATGCTAACCAAACTCCATATCCTAGACATATTTAGTCGGTTATAGCAGGTTATCGTAGTTTTTAAGCAGATATGCAATAAAATGCTCTAGTGGTCGGACCTACTAGTGTAGGCTGCCTACGTATACCTTAATAAAGGAAATCATACCAAAACGTAGTTCAGGCCAAAACCTAAACTATCATGCATGCGACGGTCGTGCCTATGGAAATAGGCTGCCTACGTATCCTTATATAAGGAATCAGACCGAAACGTAGTTCACCCCTGTTGGGGATCAAGTGATGCGGTGCTGACAAACAAGTGCTGCGGTGCAAGTGCTGCGATGCTAAACAAACAAGTGCTGCGGTGCAAGTGCTGTAATACTGACAAACAAGTGTTGCGATGATATCAAACAAGTGCTGCAAAGCTATCCCACAAGTGCTGCGATGGTCGTGCCTACCGAAATAGGCTGCCTACGTATCCTTATCCAAGGAATCAGATCAAACGTAGTTCGTACCATGCTGGAATGTAATGCCTCCTCAGGAACGCACCCTTCCTCGGAGAACAAAACCTTTCCCTCTGATCCGGGGTTGCCTGCCCCTTAAAGGAAAATTTCCAAACACAGCCAAAAATGCCTAGAATGCAATGCCTCCTCGGGAATTCACCTTTCGTCGGAGAACAAAGCATTTCCCTCTGATCCGGGGTTGCCTGCCCCTTAAAGGAAAGTTTCCAAACACAAATGCACAGAAAAAGGAAAAATACCTTCCTTTTCTTACCTTTGCTTTGCCCTTGCGACCATCATCCTCTTTCTTTGCGCTTCGCTTTATGCTCCTCTTTAATGCTCTTGATGCACTTGCTATTTCGTGTTGCTCTCTGCTGCTCTTGCTGCGCTTGCTATTTCATGCTGCTCTCTGCTGCACTTGCCGCGCTTGCTATTTCATGTTGTTCTCTGCTGCACTTGCTGGGGATTTCTTTATCTTTTGCTGCAGTTCCGGCTTTTGCTAGAAATTTTTTCCCTTTTTTTCCGCTACATCTTCGGCCTTGGCTTGAAAATCTTTCTTTGTCCTGCTATATTTTTCCTTTTACTGTCCTTTCTAACCTTGGCTAGAATTTTTTTTCTTTTTCTGCTGCATTTTTTTGGTTCCAACTGGAATTTCATTTTTCTTTTTCTTTTTTGCATTTTCTAGCTTCAAATTAAAATTTTCTTTTGCCCGCATTTTCTTTTGTTGCATGCCTTATCTTATTTTCTTCCTTTTGCATGCATTTCTCTCTTTTTCTTTTTCCTTTCTTTTCTTTTATTTTCTTTTTATTTGCTACATGCATGTATATATATTTTCTTGCTTGCATTTCTTCTTTTGCATGCATTTTTTTTATTCTTGCATTTTTTTTCTTTTGTTTTTCTATCGCTTTTTCTTCTTCTTTTTTTATCTTTTTTTTTTTTTTTTCTTCATGTAAGCTTTATTTTTACAAAAATCCTTACCTTTGCCGCCGATTTTCCTGGCTTTTCTGCTTATTTTGCGGCTGATCTGCTGGGGATATAACTTTTCCCTTACTCTTGGATGGGTGGCCGTCGAATTTGGTTAACAAAATTACTTTCGTTAACTTTCTGTTAAGCTTTAAGGGCCATTCCGCAGCTTTGAAAACTCAGGGACTTAAGTGCTGCAGCTTCAAACTTTGGAGGGGGAAAAAGGAAAAATTCATTTTTCCACCCTTTATGTGGACGGGCAAGCAGGAGTGAAGCTCACTGCTTCACTTCTTCTTCTTCTTTCTTTCTGTGACGCGGTCATTGTTGCCCATTTTCATTTCTTTTCTATTTTTGCTCCTTTTTTTTCATTTTTCTTCCGTCAATTCGCGTGTTTTTTTATAGCAGATGGCTTCTTCATCCCGATCCAGGAAAGGGAAGGCTCCAATGCACCCAGAATCTGGTGAGAGGAGGAAGGAATTTCCTCCTTTGATCCGGAATAAAATCAAATATCGCTATTCTAAGGACGACTGGGGTAATATCCTTCGTGATTGGGACACCCATGTCTCAAATCTTCCAAGTACTTCTGTAAGTTTTTTTTTCTTTCTAGATCTACTTGGATATCTCTCAGATCTGCTAGATTTTAGCACTGCTTCGGCCTTTTTGGAGCACTCTTGATCCTGCTAATAATGCTTATGCATGTAATATTTATGCTAAAATGATGCAATTTAGTGATGGTGCATAAAATTTATGCAATTTATTTTTGCGATGCATAATTGAACTATTGGACACTATTTGACCCTACAATGCATGATTTATACTATTAATGCAATTGGGGCTATATGATGCATGCTTTAGACTAAAACATATTTTTATATGCTACATGCCTATAAAATGGACTTTTCGGAATATATTGCATTTTTTTCGGACATATTTTTGGACGCATTTTCGGATATATGCAAGACAAAACAGATATATTTTATGCATTAGAATTCACTTTTTATGCATGCTTATGCTGCATGGGCCTAACAAATGCCATGGGAAATTTTCTTTTCATGATTGGTGGCATTTTATTCTCTTTTTGTTAGTGCTATAATGCAACTTATTTAACAATAAATGCAAATGATAGATGCATATATCATTTTATTTAATGCAAATGCAATGCAAAGAAATTTACATGATGCTTGCTAATATGATGCATGGGCAATTTTTATTTTATCATGCATGCGAAAATGCAAAAATGTTGTATACGCTCTTAAGTGCAAAATATACACTTTTATGATGCTTAAAATGCAAAAATACACATTTAGATGCAAAAAAGATGCATTTTTTTTCTTTTTTTTTTATGAGATGCTAAAGATGTAAATCAAAATTTTGAAAATGCTAAAATGCAATAAAGATTATTTTTTTTTTCTTTTTCGGATACTTGAAAAATTTTCAATGCACAAATGCATTTATTTTATTTTTATGATGATACTAAGAATGCAATTAAAACTTTGCATGCTAAAATGCAATACATATGTATTTTTATTGCCGTGATACGAAAATATATTTCAAGTGCTAAGAGATGCGTTTTTTTTATTTTTATTATGCATGGATGCCAAATGCTTATTATATTTTTTTTCTTACCTGTAAAATGATTTTTTTCTTTTTTTAAAAAAAAAAATGCATCATGGAAATTAATATGTTGCAATTTTATGATTTACCAAATATGATACATGCAACATCTTTATTCTTTATATATTTTTTATTATGCGAAGGAAATAAAAGATAGTAAACTTACATTTTCTTATTTTTCCTTCCTTTTTTAGCTTCGCAGGCCTTTTCAGCGGGTTCGAGCCACTTGTGCCAACGTGGCGGATATTTACCACATGCTGCCCCAGGCGGCACAAGTTTTAGTGGAGGGCTCCGGTTTCAGCACCTTCCTACATGCCTTCCGCCCCTTTTCGAGCTATTTGCCCATTTTCGACGTGCTCCGGGATTACTGGTGGGATACTACCCACACATTTCATTTCAGCTGGGGGGAGGCGACTATGACCCCCTGTGATTTTGCCGCCATCACTGGCCTTCCTACCAGCGTTGGTTTGACCCTGGCGCCTGATTATACTCTCTGTCGGCGCCATGACGAGGTGGAGGACCTCCTAGGTTTTGAGCCGGAATACAAGTCGACGGACGAGATTTTTATTGGTAGCGTACGAAAATAGCTTCTAGCCAACGCCAGGCGGGTTCCTGAAAATGATCTCGTAGTCGTGGCTCGCGTGGCTAGAGCGTTCTTATTCTTCTTTCTTGGCACGTCTCTTTTTGCCAATTCTTCTACCACCAGAGGTTTCGTCTTGGCATGCAGCGATTTTGAGCAATTCCCGCTTATGACGGCGGGCTGCCGAACTTTATGCTTCCATGGATAGGGCTAGTCGAAATGACTCGCCGACTCTGAATGGATTTGCTCCGGCGTGGGAGGTAGATGCCCTTTCCTGCTTTTTGCTGTTTCTTTTTTCTTTTCTTATATATATTTTTTTCGTGCACATATATTTTTTGCATCATATAATTTTTTATTGCTGATAAAATTTTTCTCTTCTATTTTTCTTTCTTTTTGCAGGTCTGGGCCTTTTCGTTTTTTCACTTTACGGGTCGACTACTCTGTCCACCGGCCACCCTACTTGCTCGAATTTGTGGATGAGAGCGAGTTTGCGACCGGGGCGGCCGCTCAAGGAAGGAGGCGGGTGCGAGGCGGATTGCTAGCTCGAGTGCAGAGTGCATTCCTTCCTTGGGAAGGCACGGAGGGGCATTATGATGTTGGCTTTAGGAGCCGCTCTTGGATATTGATGGTATCCATCATGGTCGACTCTTTATACATGGGCGGCGAATTGTCAACCGCCAAAGATGCGATTTTGATGGCTCCAATGGTGCCCCCTAGGCCTCCTTTCTAGGTGATAGAGTCAGATCACTTGCCGAGCAGGTATCAGTACCTGTCGAAATTCCTTATGCACGCGAATGATTTTTTGGTTATAGCGTATGAGGAATTCTTGCGGATATTGCTTCATCCTCCACCTCCTGCTCCTGCTGCACCCAGACGAGCTTCTGATGCATCTGCTAGGCTAAGGCCTTCTATCACATCTCTCGACGAGAATCTGGAATTTACCGAGCCTGATGACGTCTTCTCTACCTTTCAGTATCATTGGGGCGGCCGGATGGTAGAGGAAATGCTTCCAGATGTCGGGATTCCTGAGGAGCGTCGGGTCCAAGAACAGTCCTGTTCGGTAGACACATTTACCTTTGCATCTCTCTTTTTTCATCATGCATTATTTGATTCATCATTTTTTTCTTTTTATGCATATCTATTTTTTTGGAGACTGATATTTTCTTTTGCTGTCTCATTATTTCTCTTTTTCAGGTGAACGTGTCTACCTATAAGAGGCTGCTGCGGGGCTTTTTCAGTATTAACAAGCTTTATCAAAAGCTTGTTGACGAGTTTTCCTGCCGGGGGGATGTTGCGGTGCGGCAGACCAGGCGCCGGGGCGATGATGATATTGATGCGGATGTCGGGTCGAACCGCGCTCAGGGCTGAGGAAGGGTATATAGGACTCGTGATGGAGCGGGCCTTCAAGTCGTGGGAGGTGGTCTTGATAAGAGCCAGTCTTCCCAGGCACATTAGCTCTTTCATACCTGCATTTTATTAGCATTTTTTTCCGTACTAAAACATGTACAAATGTTTATTATAGAATGCAATACAATTTTATATGTTGCAAAATATTAAAAATGCAGACTCAAAAACGCATACATAAAATAAAGCTATACCAATATCTAAGTGTAATGACACAATGTTCTTCAAAACGGGTTTAAAAGAATACACCTTCTGGCTCGAGAGGGCCTTTCTGGTGATATGCGGGGAGGAAAAGGCAGCTGCCTCTTCCTGTTCTCAACCACATAATTGCTGCAAGTCTATTTTTAATAGCCTTTGCTTCTTTCTCCGTGATCAGATAGAAATAATGGAGCTTTGTCAAAGCTGAAAACCAGAATACCAGCCAGTTTCAAGGGGACGGTAGTAGCAACCTGGCGCGGCCTAATAGGCTCTTTGGCGCGGCACCAAGGAAGGCTTTTGGCAGTGCCAAGAGTCTTTCCTGTGCAATCCCTGTTCAGCACTGTTCGCGTACTGTGCTTAGAAACCGTCCGTTTCTCAATTTTCTGATATAAAAGGCGGACGAGGGATTGCTTGTTTTTCACATATTCATCTGCTTCCTTCTCACAAACTTTCAGCCTTGCTTTTGCTCAGTCGTTGCCACCTTTATCAAATAATCCTTCGCATTCTTCTCAACAATTGCTGCACCAATTCATACAGCGCTAGAGATAGAAATCTATGAGAACGCTTTGGATTTCTGGATCCTTTCCTTGCACTCAGACTAGCGTGATTGGTTTGAGCATATTTTTGGATATAGGTGCATGTTGTCCTGGAGAAATATTGTTATTAATTGGGACATGCTAAGGGGAGCCTCCGGGTTTTGGTCTCCTCAAGACCATCTCTTTAATTTCGGTATGAACGAGATGTGTCCCGCCTTTGAGGAGTTTTGTGCAATGTTGGGGAAGGCACCTTCCCGTCTTATCGTCGTGCCTTCTCATCGGAGGCGTCTGTATATGGCAATTAGGGAGCTGTTTCGCACCACTCGTCTCGCTACTTTGGGCTTTTATAATGGAGTAACTTTTGATTTGATTGTCCTTCTTGGAGCCTTTACAGAGTTCAGGGAGGATAACGCGGATTACTTGAGGAGTCGGCTATCTGCAATTTTTCTTTGCCTGGTAAGGAGATATTTGATGGTGGGCCAACCCGGATTCATCGATGTGTGGGTCGTGGACCTAGCATTGCAGGCACGAGATCGCCGGTTGAATATTATCCCGGTGATTATGGCAGAGACCTTGGCGTGCCTGGATGCTTTTGCAGGCGGTGATGAGCTGTTCCCTACCGGCAGCCCCATTTTGATTCACATGTGGCTGGAGGAGCACTTTCTTTGGGTGATGGGCCCCGTACCGCCGGGAGCAATGTATGATCCAGGGATTTATGGCTCTCGCGGTCATTTACCTCAGACCAATTATTCGAAGTATGATTGGGCTGAGAGCTTTTTTTGCAGGGGCTCCATGGATATAATTTGGGTGATCAGTCACTGGCAGATTCAACGCTTTATCATGTATTCCACATAATATAACCAGGTTGTCATGATGGGAATCGAACAGACTTTTTTTTTCAGAGCGGATAGGATCTTGCGCCAATTTGGGAGAGAGCAGCTTATCCCTGACCCGACCCGTCCTGTATTTCTGGAGTTGGATAATATTGACGGGGACCTGGGTACCACTATCCATGGAATGTGGCAGCGGGATTTTGATAGGCTGCAGGCGGCCTATCTATTTTCTGATTATATGCTTCTTTCCCACAAATATATGTCGTGGATCATGGTGGCTGCTGAGGGGTCGTCCCGCGTGATCAGGCGTCGTCTAAGGCGACTGCTGGGTTGTCACGTTGCTAGTGGCATAGATGCTTGCCTAATGGAAATAGGCGAGGACATTGATAGTTCAGGGCTAGTCGTCCCCTAGGCCTTGCAAGAGGAATTCAGGCGGGTGCATAATCTTGGTGCCTAGGCGACTCTGGACCAAACACATTGAGTCCCTAGCAATGCACCCTCAAATGCAAGCAAGCGGCACCCTTGGAACGAGTGGGCGCTCCTCCCCCTCAGACTGGATGGGGCACTGCTTTCAGGAATGATGGCAACGAGCCTCTGGGTGAGCAACGTGGCGGCGACATCATCCTTGGGAGGCGAGAGGAGGCGTCCCTCCCCTCAGGCGGATGGGGCCTTGCCTTAGAAATGATGGGGCGATGCGAGCAATCATTTGTTCGGGAGAATGGGGGCCGGCGAGGAAGAAGACACTTCCGGGGGCTCTCATGCAGATGAGACTAGAGGTTCTTCTGCGCCTCGCAAAAGGAGTATATGGGCCGGCCAGGGCGAGCCGCCATAGCTTGATGGGCTGCCGAGGGCTTAAGCTGCAAATGAAGGAAAATTGGGGGAAACAAAAGGGGGTAGGTGTAGCAAAATATTATGTACAAAGCGAATAATGCACAATCTAAATTTCTTTAGCAATCATTCCTAAGTTGCATCTTAGGACCTATTGTTTTACACTATTGTTTTAAAATTTAATAAAATAAAAATAATTTAGAATTAATTGCAACTGAAATTGAACGGAGAATTTGAAATGAAAGTTTATTTGTTTCAAAATTCCTCGCAAAATAAAGCGGGTTTCTTCCCTCCAAACTTTTTACCCAAAACAAAACGCCAATTTTTTTAAGCTCAAAACATAAAAATCTTATATTAATAAATGCAACTTGATATACCCGGCCCAAACCGGGTCACGAGCAAGGCACGAGTTAGCACCACGCGTGCCACTCACGGCGCCATACCCGGGGCCTGGCTCGCGAGCAAGATGAGAAACCGGCGAGCAAAAGCGGCATGACCCTCACTCAAACACAGGCGGGCAAAGGCCTTGCTGTCAGGCCAAAGGCCATGGCCAGGGAATCATACTTGCTTAACAAAGGAATCAGGACTTGCCGCCCGGACACAGTCGAGCTACCAGAGCCTTGCCTGCGACCAAGGGCCGATCTTGAGCCCGGCAGTTCGGAGATCGATACAAGCAGAATAATCGGCGAGCTTTGCTCGCTCGAGCACACCCGGGGACGGTGACGGCTTGCTTCTAAGGCAAGTCAAAGGTTTCCGTGATTAGGCCAAACACTTGCCTTATCAACTCCTATATCTGCGGTCCAACGCTTTGTTTCGCCTAGAATCAAGGGATTTCCCCTTGATTATCTCGGCAGTTATAGAAACTGAATCCTAGACGGATTCAATCACCTCGAGGGCCTATAAATACCTCTCCATAATGATCAACAAGGTACACACTTTTCTTGAGCCTCGTTACTCTGTCAATTTGCTTCTTGACAATCACTCGATACTTACTCTCACGCCGGAGGGGTTTCGCGAGGCCTCGCCTTGCACTTCAACTCAGGTGTTCTTGTGATCTTAACAGGCTCAGGGAAGGTGCTCACAAGCCCAGATATCCTACCCATTTCAAGGACGGCCCAAGCTGTGCACTTTTGCCACATCAGTTTGGTTCCGTTGCCGGGAAACGAAGTTTCATCACTTCCCTCTACATTTTTCCGGTAAAATCTTTCACTATTCTTCTATTGCAATGGCTGGAAAGGGTAGCAAACACCATGCCACCGCAAGCAATCAACAGGCTGGCAGCCACCAAGCTGGAAACAACCCTCCCCCCAGAGCACCGCACGGGGTGCAAACCAGGAACCAAAAGGTGGCTGCAGGGCAGGCGGCTCATGGCAATGAAGTGCCATTCGTTGAGGGGCAAATCTCCCAACATGCCAGCCAGAGCCGGGCAAGCCAACGTGATGCCAGGCTGGTTATAAATGAGAGACGGGATGCTCGTTCTCAAGATCTCAGGATGCAGCTTAATCGCCAGCGAGAGAACAGCCAGGGTAGTCACATGAATCAGCCCGGACATAACCCTGATCAACAAGCTGCTGCTCTGCAAGTTCAGGCAGAGTATTATAGTAAAATGTATGCGCTCAACCAGCAACTGCTCGCTTTGGGCCATGCCCCGGTACCAGTGGCAGATGTGGCAATGCCTGCGCTGAGTAATCCGGCACCTGTTGGAGATGGCCCTGCCTCCCAACAGTTGCCGCGCCAGCTGAGCGTATGCCCTGTCGTTCATGCAGATACCGTCTGAGCGAGTGGAGGCGACAAAGCATGCCGATGACCAGGCTGAGAGCAGATACAGCCGCCAACATCATTCCCACCGGCGCCACCATCGCCATGAGAACTATGCCCGAGAGGAGAGTCATGGCCGCCGTAGAGATCGGGAATGCGTAGAGGCTGAAGCACAGCGGCCAAAGTACAAAGCTCGCATCACTCAGGAGGTGGGTTCCTCCTGCGCGCCCACCTTTTGCCCGCATGTGCGTGGCGATGCCTCGGATCCCGCCCATTCTTCGAAGTTGACAGAGGACGTAGAGAAGCGGCTTCGAAGATGGAGGCTATGAAAAGGGACATGGCAAAACAAATGGCGAGCCTAGCTGTGGCCAAGCCCGGTTATGGCGCCATTAAGCCGCTGGAGGGCAGCCCTTTCACTCCAGAGATTGAAAATGCGCCACCCGCACAGGGGATCATCTTCCCACAATTTGACAAATATTTTGGGAAGACGCGGGCAAGCGATTGGCTCCGATCGTTTGAGGCACAAATTCGGATGGTTACAGATATTGAAGCCTTGAAAATGCGGGCATTCGAGGGAGCCCTTCAGGGAAAGGCACAAGCCTCGGTCAGCGTAGTTCCTCGAGGAAACCATCTGAGCCGGGCAAGGTTCGAGAAAAGTTTCGGAAGAATTCGCACGCAGCCCAACCCCGAAAAATCGCTTCGACCTTTGGCAAGACAAGGAGATACCGAATCCTACGGCGGTTACAGGACTCCCGAGCAGTGGCCGCGAGCAGTGACAGGGGAGATAACATTTTGCTATCTCAACAACATGAGGAGGAACCACTTGAAGACCATGCTAGCAATGAACTTGAGGGGGCCTCTAAAGGCGAGTTCTTTGGCGAACTCTCATCTATTTTGCTTTCGGCCAGGCGTCAAGCGGATAAAGCGAAAGGAAAGACAAGGCTCGGGCGGCTCGGCCTCGCCCGGTGACCCGAGCAGGAGAACTACGCCGCTCGAGCAAGGATAGAGAAAATCATCGACCCCAGGGCAAAGGTTGTTCGGGGGAATCTCGGTTTACCCGTTAAACACGGCGGGAAGAGAGATCATGCTCAGGTGGGAGATGCCGCCTATCCCCTATCCTCTTGATCAGAGCTCGGTATACTCGAGACAACACAAAATCTTGTGAATACCACCATGGCCTTGGCCATACCAGAAACATGGAGTGTTGAAAAGAGATTCAAAAGGCGATCAATGCGGGCAAGTTAGACCGCTTCAAGAAAAGACGGGGTGAGGAAACAATGCTAACAACAATCAAGGAGACCCCCGAGGAAGAGGTGGCCGGGCCCTCGGATTCGGAGGTAATAAACTTATGATTCAAGAGGAGCTCCGATCCAACACACTGACTCGGGAAACACATATACTCCTTGTCAGGCGATCAGCCCATCGGCCAGTGCGGGGGAGGCGAGCATATGTTTTCTCGGCGAGCTAGCAAGCACTCCCACAGGCATCGTGACCTCATATCAATCGCCCAGCTGGAAGGTTCACGAGTTTGCTAGATCTGGGGATCGTGCGGGGACATCATGTACTATTCACCTTGAGGGGTTGGAGTTCAGGATACCATGTTAAAACCGTATTTGGGAAAGCTTGAAGGCTTTACCAATCACCAGTGGGAGTTAAAACGATCGGTGGAGGTATTCATGGGTGATGGGGCCCAAACGCAGTTGAGATGATCACATTCTTGGTGATCGACCTAAAATCGACATAAGCGCATTTTAGGAGCTCCGTGATGGCAAAATTCGAGATGGTCCTTCCATTCCCACACCCAGAAAGCCAAGTTCTATCTGAGAAAATGGTGGGGATCCTCAACGACAAACCACAGAGCAATGTGGGAGTATGTCAGGGGCTCAAAAAAAAAGCAATGATTGTGGACATCCCAATCGGTCGGATCTGATTCCTAAGCCGGTGTGGACCTTCCCGATCGGGAATTGCAGCAATCTCCATGAGCTACCCGATGTCGCTCTCATCAATAACATTGAGCTCGGGAGACCCATGGCCGCGGAGAGCAGTGGATCTGAGAGCCTCTCGAGCAAGCTCGTGACTTCAGGCAGCTCAGGAAGAGACTCGAGAACAAACTCAGGCAGCAGGGACTTCTGAGGCGAGGAGGAGGCCCAAATCACGAGGATATTGAAATTTGGACACTTTGCAAGTCAGGGAACGAGCGATATTCAACCGGATTTGGAAGAAGTCATCATCAATCCAACATACCCAGGAGCAAAAATTAAAATCGGGAAGGCCGTACCTCGCGGCTTCGAGGCAAGATTGATTGAAATTTGTTGAAGAAACGACCTAGATGTGTTCGCTTGGGCGGTTGAAGACATGAGGGGCATTAGTGAGGACATTGCCCGCCACGACCTCAATGTCGACCCACCTTTCGGCCCGTTCAACGGCGGCCAAGGCGATACTACTTTGAGAAAAATGAGGCGTCAAAGCGAGTCGGCTCACTGAAGCCGGATATCATCGAGGAGATTCGATGCCGACACAGCTAGCTAATGTGGTGATGGTAAAAAGGCAAATGATAAGTGTAATGTGCGTGGACTTCACCGGCTTAAATAAGCTTGCCCAGAAAACGCTATCCATTGCCCGCATCGATATGCTTGTCGATTCTATAGGCGGAGTTCGAGATGCTCGGTTTCTGGGCCAGCGTACTCGGGATACCACCGAGGTCAAAATGAGCAGCGGGATAAAGCGAAAACGACCTTCCGGCGGTGGCGGCCTCTATTGCTACAAAATGATGCCCTTTGGGCTCAAAATGCGAGGAGCCACTTATCGGCGCATGGTCGATAAGGTGTTCGGCTCTCGAATGAAGAAATATGGAGGCTTACATAGATGACATGGTCATCAAAACCAAGGGCAGCGACCATACTCTTGACTGGCGAGACATTTGCCAACTTGCGCAAGCACAACATGAAGGTGAACCCGAGTAAATGCGCTTTCGAGTCGAGCGAGGAAGTTTGGGATTCATGGTCAACAGTAGCGGCATAGAAGCCAACCAGGAGAAGATACAAGCCATTCGACATGGAACAGCCCCTGCATCAAGCACATCCGGCTAAGCGGCGGAATCATTGCCTTAGGGCGCTTCATTTCTCGATCGGTGAAAAGTGCCTCCCTTTCTTCAAGGTTACTGGCGGACAAGGGATTTGAGTGGAATGCGAGGCGTGCCAGGCCTCGGCGGCTCGGGGAATATCTTGGCAAACCACCTCTCCTCGGCTGACCCCATGCCGGTGAGCCTTTATTTATCTAGCGACCACGGACCGAGGCCGTGGCATTTGTTTGAATTAGGGAGGAGTTAGATATCAAAACACATGTACTATGTATCTAAGGCCCTCGATCTGTTGAGGTCGTTATTTTAATGTTGAAAAATTAGCCTACTCGCTTGTCATAGGCGCAGAAATTAAGGGCTTATTTTTACTGCACACATAATCATAGTATACGGATGCACCAGCTGCGCAAAGTCTTGCACAAGCGATACATCGAGGCGGTTGCTCAAGCGGTCGTCGAGCTCACTTAGAGTTCCACAGAGACTACTTGCTGGGCGGCAATCAAAGCCAAGCATTGGCCGACTTCTTGGTTGAAACAAGCTTCATCGAGCGAGGATCACGAGACCAAGCGTGGCGGAGCAGAGCAAAAGCAATTGCCCCGGCCCACGACCTGTTGGGATCTCGTGGATGGGCGGCCGAGAGCAAAAGTCGGGAGGCGGAGGCGGCATCCTTCTTGTAGCTCAGATGAAATCAAGTCGAGTTAGCTCTCGGTTCAAATTTCTGCATCCAACAACGTGGCAGTATGAAGCAATGATTGCGGGGCTCGAGCTGCATGCAGACATGGGTGGCAAAGCGTCCGGTGTACTCGGATTCCACGGCTAGTCGTGAACCAAGTCGAGGAATACGTAGTGCGCCACCTGCCAGTTGAAATCTTCTGAGCTCGTCGAGGAAATCTTGAAAAATTTCAAGTTAAAGGAAATGATCGGGATTGGCAGAAAGCGGACAACATGCTTGACGGACTACTTATCCAAGATCGGGAGATAATCTTGC
>CM028377.1:141650484-141754213 GCA_013146195.2 Codonopsis lanceolata
GGGTTTATTATGAAAGTAAGGCGTAAGTTTGAAGGAGGCATGGTTTGTGATCTCACTGGGATAATATGAGTATGACCATTTACTTGAGATTATGTGATTTGTAAAATGGGTATAAGATTATGTTGAGTTCTATGGATTTAAATCTTAGAATCTAGTAGAATGATTTTTGGGAAAAATGTTATAAATGTGAATGATATGTTGATTTGGGGATTTATGAAATAGGTATTTAATGTTGTGTGATAATTAAGACTAGATCAATGGAGTTGTTTTAGGTTCAATATCTTGTTGGTGAGCATTAGGTTAAAACCCTACGATGTACGGGTTGGGTTGGTTTTGATTGTGAGTACTCGAGCATCTTAAATCGTGTCCCATTTGTGACACCCATGATATAGAGGCTTATTGGGGATTTATTTAGGCGTGCTGTTGAAACACGAGCATTAAAGACCAACCTATGATCTCAGTCATTGCTGGGAATGATTATCGAAGGAGTTCTCTCTTAGGGAATCGGCATGCTGCGAGGGATATGACCTACGGAATAGTTTTGGTACCCTTGAGATTGGTTTGAGAATGTCGAGTATATATGTGATTGGGACTATGGTTAAGTCGGTGTACCTTTAAGCTTAAATCTTGAAATCTTTATTTATGATTGTTCTTAGACTAAAATAATAGTCTTTGGTTGAACCTCGAGTAGAGGACTGGTAGACCTCATGTTGTGATTTCTTGAGCTTATATGCTACGTTTGATTGGGTTGTGACTTGAGGGTTAGAATACCTCCATATGTGGTTCTTGGACTATCTTGATAAGTTAGTTGGATTTGTTAAATATGTGCATTGTTAAATTGGTGTGTAGAACTTTATGTCCTACTTGATTTGATATGTCCGCTATGATCGGTCTTGGTTCTTGTTTGAGCATACGAGTAAATATCTACTTGTGCATTTCATAAAAGCCCACCAGTGGCATTATTTGGATTTTTTTTTTCGGTAGGGACGATACATCGCCTATACGAATCGTAAGATCCGTATTCGCTATGGATCGCCGTCGCTGCTGAGACTGACCTCACACACCCCTCCATTGTTGGGCCATGATGGGGAAGTAGCCCCTTGCTAAGTAACAATACGCTGGACATTGGTCGCTAGCTAAATCGAGTGATTCTCGATAAAAGTCGATGACATCACGAGCATCGATGTGGCACGAACGATAACATTGTGTATTGCGAGGAAGCACACACGGCGCTATTTGGTACCTTCTCTATCCCCTTATGTGGCTTACTATGAGCACTTATATGAAAGATAACGTGCTATGTGATTTATGAAGTTTATGATACTTGATGTCTTAATACAAGTTTATTGTTGGTATACGATTAAGATGCCATGATTTTATATATGCTTGTGCATTATGCCATGTCACGTAATGCTATGCCATACAATTGCATTTAGTAACTTCTTGGGTCATTATGACTCATTTCGTGTGTTTGTTTTCCTTAGTTTTTGCGGTTAGCTCGTTAGTGCGCGTTGCGACTTCGCTTTGTGGATAGCGGTGGTCTTAGGGCAATAGCTTGGATTTTATTATTATTTGTATTTATTATCTTGTGAGACACGGATGTGAAGTTATGTAAACTTTACTTGGGTAGTTATGTTAGTATCTTATTATTGTTTTATTTTGGGAGCCGACTTGTTGGGTTATTTGTTGTATTTAATTAGAAGTTATTATGTTGTCTTCAGAGCAAGGTTTTAGCTCGCATATTCTAGTATTATGTTATGGTTATTTACGTCTCCGACAACTTTAGTCGAGAGACATTGGTTTAGTTGTTAGTATTTAATATCTTATTCGTTTAGTTGATTTGTCCTCAGGCATGTTGTAGCCGTTGAGTGGTTGTTTATCGGGTTGGTATTCGTTGGTTCGCCGGCCTTAGGTTGCCGATGGTTTGTTATGCGTGCGCAATGTTGCGTCACGAGTGTAGATTTGTCGAGAGATAGTCGTCTCTCGGCCTTGTATTCCTTAGTTATAATTATAAGCTTGGGTTCCACTTATGATTTGCTTCCGCATGATTTTAGTTTTTGGTTATTCGGTTTTGCCGTTATGGCTTTACATTCTGTTTAGAGTTTGTTGGTTCAACTCTCGACTCGCACCACTACGCCTAGCGGGTGCTTGTCCGATCTTTAGCTTGTCTTGACACGACTTGGGATTTCGCATTGGAGTCAGGGTCATTTGTCATGCTTGGTATCGAGCTATAGGTTAGCTATTTCGCGGGATAGGTTCCTTGGCCTTGTTTGGGTTGGGTTTATTGTTGAGTTATTAACGCCGAGTGTTCTTTGTAGGCGTATTATGTCGGGAACTTGGCGTGGAGCTAGTTCTATTATACCTTGTTCGAGTACGGCTCGTGGCGATGCAGAGGGAGAGAATGTTAACGATCGCGTGTGACTCCTCAACAGATGTTTGGGCTGAAGACGATTCTCTGTCCTTGCGAAATTCTTGAAGTTTAAACCAGGAAAGTTTTGATGGAGAGCCGATACTATTAAGGCGAAACATTGGCTAGAAAGCATGGAGAGGATCTTTGTAGTTTTGGGTTGTACATCGGAAGAAATGGTTACCTTAGCGGTGTTTAGATTGGATGGTGCCGAGCATTGGTGGCTTGAAATCGAGATCATTGGAGGCAGATGGAGTGCCTCGAGTGTGGGAAAACTTTGTCAAGGAGTTTATGGTGCGGTTTAGTCCTAGTAGAATTCGAGAAAGAAGAGAGATGGAATTTCTATGATTAGAACAAGGAGATATGACCGTGGCTCAGTATTCAACAAAGTTTATGGAGTTGGCTCGTTACTGTAGTTACTTGGTGCCAGATGAGGCTAGGAAGACCGAGAGGTTTGTGAAAGGCACGAAGGCGAAATATCGTAGGCGGCTTATTCCATTACGCTACGGATTACCAAGGGGCGTGGATCGTGCATATGCGATGGAGTTGGACATCGAGGAGTCAAAAGAAAATATCAAAGACTAATAGGGGCCCTGAGGATAAGAGGAGGCAGCCAGCACCTCAAACAGATAGTCAAGGAAAGGTGCGTTCGGGTGGCTGGAGTGGTGTTACTACTTCTGCTCGGAGAAGACGAGGTGGCGAGTTGACATGTAACTTTTGTAAGAGGACATGACACACCGGGATAGGTCTTTGAGGTACAACAGAAAATGCTTTGTTTGTGGCGGCGATCATGTTCGTAAAGATTGCCCGAAGAGGAGAGTTAGTCGATGCAGGAGTACTAGTCAACAATTCAGTGGCTCCAAGAGAGATGGTGACGGTCAGCCTAGAGTTTGAGGCAGTGCACGCGTGGCGGTTGGCCATCGCGGAGTTTTGAGACCTATCCGAAATAGGAAGGTATATTCTTATATATATATATGTAAATTATACCGTTGCTACTATTACCGTTATTATGAGTACACATTTTAATCGGTAGCTCATGTGCATTCATACATACATTATATGGTGTATTGTGTATTATTAGTTATTTGCTCGATCGGGAATAATACCCCAATGTGAGATTGATATATGATATGGTTTGTTTTGTAAATTACCGGTAGGTAATCGCACGTGGTATATGGATTCTTGTTTAGTCTATATATATATATATATATAAGACTATGCTATATATAGAGTTGTGGTTTTGTGTGGTTATATATAAGGGTCATAGTATGTATATGTATATATATATATATATATATATATATATATATATATAAAGTATGAATTGTATAATGATACTTATCGGTTTGGTATGATGTTTGTATATTCTATAAAGATATGTTTTATGTAATGGATATTATAATACTATATTATTGTTAGTGGTCATTATGCGAGTAGGACATACACTCGACTGGTGAGAAGGTTAAAGTGCCGCGATTTATCAATTGGTTTCGGCTACACGGGAGAGATTGACGCTTCACCGTGAGTATTGAGACGTTAACGTTGCGATAGGATGCTTAGTATATGCATTGGTTGTAGACTTGGTCTAGAGCTTAAGAAAGGATAGTTTTGCGGAGTATGGACGTTACGGGCATTAGTAGCCTTGTCGATTCGTGGTGATTACTGGGAAATTATCTTGGTTGAGTGTACTAGGTACACGAGTTTTGTGATAGCTATAATTGTTGTTTGCCAAGGTAATAGACCTTGTTACTTGGTCTGAATTTTTATTCAGTTACGTGCATTAGTTGTAGGGAACACCTACTTGATGCATTACATTGTAGTATACTAAATTCTCATGTTCATTCATTTCATTAGTATAGGGGACTGTTTGAAGGATGCTTAAAACTTTTTATTCATGAACCTTCGCATCCTTACGACGGAAACTTTTGAAGCTAATTCAGTAGGTACCCTGAATTGGTGAGCAAAAGGAATTCGTCGTTGGACTAGGATTGGTAAGAATTAAGTTAGAAATTGACTATACCCGTTACCAAATGGAATGGACAGATATGGAATGAATTTTCAAAACATTTCATTAATGTGCTCTTATGTGTTCTTACCCGCGATAGGGAAATCGCGAGTGAGATTTACATGGTTTGAAATGCTGATGTGATTATCTTTGATTTGTTTGTAAGTTGCTCCATAGGCAATTATTAATTCTTGTAACTAAGAATCTTTTGTGATTGAATTCCATGTTGTGCCCCGAAACAAATAGTTTCGGTAGTTGAATGTGTTCTTATGTTGAAGTTTGGATTTTTGCCTACTTGGTTGGCATAGTGTCGTTTGTATGTGTATCCGTGACCCAAATATGAGTCATGTTATTTTCAATCGTAAGTGTTTTATGTTGTTATGTCCTTCGAGAGTTCGTAGACTTTGAATTTGGATTATTATAGTTCGACCTTCGTGTACTTGGTTTAGCATATGGTGGTAGACTCGGAGATTCGAGTCTAGGTTGGTGGTTTTGAGACCGAGTGTTCACCCGGAATTAAGAGACACCGTAATCATTGTCTCGATGTATTGTGGTTGAGTGTGGACCTAATGTTGGTTTGTATCATGATTTAGAATTCGGGACGAATTCTTTTTAAGGTGGAGAGAGTGTAACACCCCGCTCCTTCGTTAGCTCGGTTTGCGTGCTATACTTGCACTTCTTCCTTTGTTGATTGTATGTTTGATTTGCGAGAGGGTCTAGATACGTATGAGAGACCACGTTAAGACCAAAACATTATTAAGAGACTCCATATAGTTGTTGACTTGCTAAAGTCACAAGTCGTGACTCGACGATAGTCGGAATGCGACGCGATTGAGGGTTTGCTTGCGTTTTGTGTTCGTGACCTCGGTTTGGCCCTATACCTTTATAAGATGGTTTATTAACATGTTTAGATGTATTAGACTTCAAGTTGGAAGTGTTCCTTAAGTCTATCGATGATTTGGAAGCTTTGGAGATATCGTTCGTCTCTATCGCGTAGTTCGGGGATTGAGTCGTGTAATCGTCTCTCATTTGGAATTCTTATTTCCCTAGTTGTTATTCAACTTCCTAGAAGTATTTAAGCTTCTTCATTAGCCCTTAGACTTGCCTTTAAAAGTCTCTTTCATTCGTTCGATTGCGAGTTCATTCGCGTCGTTCGGTTGCACGTTGTTGCACCTCTTCCCGGTTTCGCTCCGAGTTGTTTCGGGAGTTGTTCGGGTGTGTTTCCGACTTGTTTTGAGTTGGGTTAGACCTTAGAATGGTTTCCCATAAGTTGGGACCATTTAGAACATGTTTAGACCAAGTTTTGAGGACATAAAGAAGGTCCAGAAGCCCAGGCGCCCGCCTCAAGTTCTGGGAGCAATTACAAAATGAACAAAGTCTGGAGAGAGGCTCAGTAGTTGAGGCGCCCGCCTCAACATCAGATTCACACTTCGGGATTTTTCCCCTGTTTTGATGCTGAACGACTTTTACACCCAAACCCCTATCCAAACCTTTTCTAAACCTCACTTACACCTCCCTAACCCTCCTTACTTATACCCTAACATCTCTAACAAGTTTTATGGGTGGATTAGTGAGTGATTGAGTGGATTAATTAAGCCCAAATCAGATTTTTAAGACACCACATTGTGGTGACACTTGTCCCACTCAGATTTCAGCCAAATATAAGCCACATCTGATGAGTTTGACCTTCATTTCTCTCCTCCCTTCTCCAAAAACGGGATTAGCTTCCTCCATGGTTCCTCCTTGAGTTCTTGAAGGTTTCTTCTTGGTTTCCATAGCTCCCTTCCTCCTTTGTTGAAGCCAAGCCATAGGATTGAAGAGCTTGTTGAGAGGAGCATTTCCAACCGATTAGTTTTCTCATTTGCCTTCTTGGGTGTATAATACTTGTAAGTTACCTCTTCTCTCTTTGATTTTGTACTCATTGATCCTAAGGAAAACAAACTCTATGCTATTTGAGGTCAATGAGTACACATACTTGCTTTGTGTGATTTTTAACTTGTGATTTGAGCATGTGAACTTGTTAAAAGCATATGTAGGATGACTTCTTTGATTGTGGAAGTATATTGTTACTCCTCATCTTGTGTTTCTAGGATTGTGAGCATGCTAGAAATCATGTTTACATTTTATTTGGGTTTATTATGAAAGTAGGCATAAGTTTGGGAATTTGGATGTGTGATCTCACTAGATAATATGAGTATGACCATTTACTTGAGATTATGTGATTTGTAAAATGGGTATAAGATTATGTTGAGTTCTATGGATTTAAATCTTAGGAATCTAGTCCGAATGATTTTTTGGGAAAATTGTTATAAATGTGAATGATATGTTGATTTGGGGATTTATGAAATAGGTATTTAATGTTGTGTGATAATTAAGACTCAATGGAGTTGTTTTAGGTTCAATATCTTGTTGGTGAGCATTAGGTTAAAACCCTACGATGTACGGGTTGGGTTGGTTTTGATTGTGAGTACCCGAGCATCTTAAATCGTGTCCCATTTGTGACACCCATGATATAGAGGCTTATTGGGGATTTATTTAGAGCGTGCTCGTAGAGCACGGAGCATTAGAGACCAACCTATGATCTCGTATTACTTTAAGGAATGATTATCGAAGGAGTTCTCTCTTAGGGGAATTTGGTCGCGTGCACATAAAAGCACTTGCGAGGATATGACTACGGAATAGTTTTGGTACCCTTGAGATTGGTTTTGAGAATGTCGAGTATATATGACGATTGGGACTATGGTTAAGTCCGGTGTACCTTTAAGCAAAGCTTAAATGCTAAGTCTTTATTTATGATTGTTCTTAGACTAAAATAATAGTCTTTGGTTGAACCTCGAGTAGGACTACGGAGACCTCATGTTGTGATTTCTTGAGCTTATATGCTACGTTTGATTGGGTTGTGACTTGAGGGTTAGGAATACCTCCATATGTGGTTCTTGGACTATACTGATAAGTTAGTTGGATTTGTTAAATATGTGCATTGTTAAATTGGTGTGTAGAACTTTATGTCCTACTTGATTTGATATGTCCGCTATGATCGGTCTTGGTTCTTGTTTGAGCATACGAGTAAATATCTACTTGTGCATTTCATAAAAGCCCAGCTGGCATTATTTGGATTTGGTTTTTCTGTCAGGGTAGGACGATACATCGCCTATACGAATCGTAAGATCCGTATTCGCTATGGATCGCCGCACTGACCTCACACACCCCTCCATTGTTGGCCGCGATGGGGAAGTAGCCCCCTTGCCGTAACAATACGTGCGACATTGGCTGCTAGCTAAATCGAGTGATTCTCGATAAAAGTCGATGACATCACAGAGCATCGATGTGGCACGAACCAGTATAACATTGTGTATTGCAGGAGCAACACAACGGCGCTATTTGGGTACCTTCTCTATCCCTTATGTGGCTTACTATGAGCACTTATATGAAAGATAATGTGCTATGTGATTTATGAAGTTTATGATACTTGATGTCTTAATACAAGTTTATTGTTGGTATACGATTAAGATGCCATGATTTTATATATGCTTGTGCATTATGCCATGTCACGTAATGCTATGCCATACAATTGCATTTAGTAACTTACTGGGTCATTATGACTCATTTCGTGTGTTTGTTTTCCTTAGTTTTTGCAGTTAGCTCGTTAGTGCGCATTGCGCTTGTCTGATAGCAGGTGGTCTTCCCGCAATAGCTTGATTATTATTATTATTGTATTTTTTTTATCTTGTGAGACACGGATGTGAAGTTATGTAAACTTTACTTGGGTAGTTATGTTAGTATCTTATTATTGTTTTATTTTGAGAGCCGACTTGTTGGGTCGAGCTGTTGTATTTAATTAGAAGTTATTCCGTTGTCTTTCCGAGCAAGTTTAGCTCGCAAGTTCTAGTATTATGTTATTGTTATTTCTGTCTCCGACAACTTTAGTCGAGAGACATTGGTTTAGTTTTTAGTATTTAATATCTTATTCGTTTAGTTGATTTGTCCCTCCGGCATGTTGTAGCCGTTGAGTGGTTGTTTATCAGGTTGGTATTTTGTTGGTTCGCCGGCCTTAGGTTGCCGATGGCTTGTTGTACGTGCGTAATGTTGCGTCACGCGAGTCGTAGATTTGTCGAGAGATAGTCGTCTCTCAGCCTTGTATTCCTTAGTTATAATTATAAGCTTGGGTTCCACTTATGATTTGCTTCCGCAGATTTTAGTTTTTGGTTATTCGGTTTTGCCGTTATGGCTTTACATTCCTGTTTAGAGTTTGTTGATTCAACTCTCGACTCGCACCACTACGCCTAGCGGGTGCTTGTCCGTCTTTTAGCTTGTCTTGACGGCACGACCTTGGGATTTCGCATTGGAGTCCGGGTCGGGCTGTCACAATTTCCACAAAAATTTATTCCTCTCCTCCATTGATTGATCACCATTGAAGGTTTGGAGCTTCAAATCAAGAGCCAATGAAGCATCTATAACTGGTTTCAACCCCAGATATGCGATTTGTTCGGTTTAATTCTTCTTATCGCTATTTTATGATAGTTGTTATAATTTCTTGAGTTGATTAATTTTGTAAATGAAAAATTGGTTTATGCTTAATTTATCTATAAAATGCAATTATTTTTCTATATCAAATGCAGTGTTTTAATTTAATCTATCTTTTTATTTAGTACACATTCATGTTAGATTATTATTTTGTGAACTTAATGTTTTTAATTATTTTGCCAATAATTAAATGATTTTAGAAATATTTAGGATCCGCGAGAGCTACCTTTATATTTCGGACCAATCAATTTAATAGTTGGTGTTTAGTGACACACACCGATAGTCATTGTGAGACTTGGTTTGACACGCTATTGAACCACCTTAGCCATTCGTGAGGTCGGGGAGGTTAGGGTTGACTATGAGATGCAAGAGCCCGTAGTTAACCAATTTTATTTGTCTCGGCTACCAACACGATTTGTAGAAAAATATAGAAAATTTCTTTTTGCGAAGTATTACCCATGTACCTGGTTATTATTGTGTGTTCTTCATGCATTTGATGGCGTAGCGAACCATTAGATGATCACTAGAATTATAAGATAAGACGCGAGAGCCCGTCCTATTAATTTCGAAAATCACAATAATGGTTTGTGTTACGTGAGACCGTGAGGAGATCGTGCGTAAATAGTCATTGGGTGCTTGTTTTGACATGCAGCTATTTTCTCCTATGGTATATGACGCGAGAGCCCGTAGCTAGGAGTTGTAGCTAGAATTGCTATACGTTACGAGAGCCCGTAGCATATATTATAGTGCGCCCGACTACAAAGACTTAAGTTAAAGAAAAGCAGAAGGAGGATTAAAATTAAACACCGACTAGACTAGAAATAATGCACTCCTATATTTTTATCTTGATTTGTTGTTGCCAAACCACCTCCGCAGTAAAGTTGATTTAATTGCTTTCTAGGTTGTTTATATTTTTAGTTTTTAATTCATTTTTCTTTTTGCTCATATATAATTAGTTAGGCTAATTTTGGTACTTAGTCGAAGTGCAAATTACGTACATTTCATGTAGAATCGATAACTAGTACTTTTGTACACTTTATTATTTGATACGGCCGGACATTCTTGCCCGAGTTGCGTTTTGTGCACATCAGGTATCTACAAGTTTCGATACAAAAGGACGAGTATACCCTTAGTGACCAAAGGCGCGCGCAAAATGCCCAACTCAAGGCATCATAATGCAAAATTATAAGCATCGTGATGCACAAATTTTGCAAAAATTTAAGCAACGCTATGAATCACATTGGAATATTCTTTGAGTGTGCCTAATATAATCATGGTTGAATACCAACCTCTGCCATGATATTTTGATTGAACAAGTAGACATACAACAAACCTGGTAGAATAATACTCAGAACGAGCTCTTAAATCGTGAGAGCTATAAATAATTATCAACATAAACAAAGGCCGACCTCAAGCAAAGCTATTTGATGATAACCATTCATTGCTTAACAGAACTCTTATTCCGGTCGACCACGAGAGCTTCGACATTACGAACAAAGTACCTAGGGGGTAAACGGAATTGCTCTTAAAACTCAGTCATCAAAGAATGTTGTCACAATCGAGACAAAAATGGAGGAGGGAGATGGATTTGTGAGGGTAAGGGATTTTGAAAAATGGAGAGACATCCGATGGGTGAGTGAAAAATGGAGTGAAGTACTAAAGTCAACAAAGAATTGATGAGGGAAACAAATCATGAAGAGAAGTAGCGTATGCATATGAGCAAGCTAGGAAAGGGAACATGTTATGTTTTTTTGGTATGGATGACGGAGAGGATTTTACAGAATGAGGGATATCTATATATAATATGAGAGAGAGATAGAGGAAGGGTGCATCATGATTTTCGGCTCATTAATAATGGGCGTCAAAATTTTTTTCTTTGGGATCCAATTTGTACACCGCAAATACAAAACTATGTATCGGGATTTACTTTTCTATTTTAATTCCAAATTTTGCATCGTAAATCCAAAATTGTGCATTAGAATATCTTCATGAGTAATCATCCAGTTTGTGCCTCGGAAAATAAAATTTGTGCATCGGGATTTACATTTTTATTCTAATTCCAAATTAATGCATCGCAATTCCAAAATTTTGCATCAGGGGGTAATACTCTTTGTGCACGCAAAATAAAAATTATGCATCGGGATTTTAATTTGTATTCTAATTCCATATTGATGCATCGTAATTCTAAATACTTAGATCAAAAATCCAAATCGATGCATCGTGATTTAAATCGAAAGTTTGGAAACAATGGATACTTCTGCGTTTGAGTGGCTTTTGGTGGAAACTGCTTCATCGACCACTTCCGGTAGATTTAGTTCTTCACACGTACCAGATAAGCATTGTTTCAAAATCTTTTTGTTGGAGAACATGTCCAGACCTTGAATCATTGGAGCATCTATCTTGGATTCAGAAATAGCCAAAAGTATTTAGACTAGATTTGTGCAGCCTTTCAACATGGTGTCATTATCTTTGCTCTAGCATTTAATTGATTCTTGGATCGTGCTTCAATATGAAACCAATTGGGTAGGAAAACTTGCTATCCATTTATTAAATATTTTGATCAAAGAGGCAGTGTTGGGTCATGGGCAATTTAGGAAGAAAGAAGGAAAAGTAGACTATAGTCATAGGATCCTAGGGAGATAGCAGCTAGAAGCACAGTGAAGTGAAAGAGGAAGAAGGAAGGAAAGAAGAAGAGGCAATCTCGTACTGACCGAAGAAAGAATGTGAAGGTGATGATTTGAACTATTTGAACAAGAGTCGGGGGTATTTTAGGAAGAAGTTATGGAAAGTGGACTTATGTGGTTACAAAAAGAGAGGTACTAAACAAATTACAAATTTCAAAAAAGAGACCGGCCTCTAATAAACCTAAACCACTAAAGTACACTTTTGGGGTGGGGTGGGGGGGAAATGACGAAGATACCTTTAATGAAGGAAAGGTGTGCGGACAAAACCACTACCCAAATTTATACATCGTAATGAAAACATTGAGCATTGCAATGCACAATTAAAATCTGTCAAAATTTGGGCATCGAAATGTAAACAACCACTACCCAAATTTGAGCATCGCAATGCAAAATTGGAAATCTGTCAAAATTTGGACATCGAAATACAAAAAGCCACTACCCAAATTTGGGCATCGCAATGCATAATTGAATTCTGTTAAAATTTTGGCATTGAAATACAAAAGGCCACTATCATCACAATGAACAATTGGAAATCTGTCAAAATTTGGGCATCGAAATTCAAAAAGCCACTGGGCATCACAATGAAAACATTGGGCATCGCAATGCATAATTGGAAACCTATCAAAATTTAGGTATCGAAATGCAAAAAGCCACTGCCCAAATTTGGGCATCACAATGCATAATTGAAATTTTCAAAATTCAGGCATCGAAATGCAAAAATCCTAGCTCGAATTTGGGTATCCAAAAAACTTCTAAAGCCCAAAACAGCGTTTAAATAGCTTTTTTTGGCCTTAAAACGAAGTCATCATGAGGTAAACCTTAAGTTTCTTTTAGATCTTATCAAGAGCTTCAATTTGATATGTGGTGGGTCTCATGGTTCATCCGGGATCAAAAGTTATGTCATGCCGATGGAAGAATCCTCAACTTTTTGATTTCTACTAGTGTCGTAGTTTTAAAACTGACAACTAACACCCTTAATGTCCATTTAATTCTCAAAGCTTTTAAAAGTTATACAATGCATGCATCAACAGTCCCTTAGAGTGTGGTGGTTGATGTTGGTGCGCTTGGAGTCGCTTGGCCATAGAAGATGAAAGGATGTTGGCAATGGAGAGCAGATGTATAGGTGGAGATGAAGTTGGATGGTGAGTAGATCTAAGAAGAAAAGGAGGAAGACAAAGAGGAGGGAGAAGAAGAGAGTGAGAGAGTGAAGAGAAAGAAAAGAAAATGAGAAGATGGAAGAAAAAGACCGGAGTAGCAGGTCGTTGGTAGTTTTGGAACAAAATTTTAAAAATAGAACTTTGTGGTAAAAAAAAAAAAGGTACTGGAGCAGTTACAATTCCAGCAAATGGTACTGGGTCGCAATGAATCCAAATTAAAACAATTTTCTTCCTCCCCCATCCCAATCCGTCAAAGTTTCAAGCCCATAGTTGCACCACCAGCGCCGCCATACAGTTATTCTCCACCTTCGATTTCTTACAAACACTCAGCATCTCCTGATATATGTTTTTGTATTCGCATATAATAATACTAGATCTTCTCTCACATTGAGTTTTGAGTGAGATCTCTTCGCAATGGTTGGCACACTTTCGGGTCGAGTTGTATCCTTTCAAGACAACAACTCGATCCTATAAATAGTGTTATCTCCATTCGAAGAAAACAACAAAAAGAAACTGAAATAATTCTCCCGAGTCTTCGTTCTTCTTAAGTATTTTGTTCTTCGAGTAAATCACAATTTAAGATTATTGTTCCATTAATATTCAAAGGAGTGTAACCTTTGAATTGAGTGCATAAGTTTTGTATCATGTGGGTGAAATTCGGTGAGACCATTACACCTAGTGTGAGACGAATTAAATACCTTAAAGAAAACATATTTCGTTGTGCCTAATCTACTGACTCATACCCACAAATTGACTCATTTATATAAAACATCCCCGGCCCAAGTAATCACAACGAAAATTTTAGCCTCCCATCACCGCCGTCAATTACCACAAATGAAACTTAACACCAAATCAATTTTGAAACCCTTCTAACCCTCTTCCAAAGGGCAATTCCAACGATAGTTGATTAGAGCATTGGAAAATAGAGTGCTTTGGGTTTCAATTTGGATTTATAAATGGAAATTGGTGTTGGGTTTGTGATCCTGAGTGTGTTAGAATTAGGGGTGTGCATGGGCTCTAAGCTCGTGGACATTGGCAATGCCCAGTATGGGCTCATTAGGCAGCAGGCATCAGATTTAAAAATCTAGTACTATTGATTAACCCACGGGCATTGGTGGACGGACGTTGGGCGGTCACGGGCAGGCACGAGCTTTAGCCCATCTGTTCATGTTTTTAAATAATTTTACGGTTTTACAATTCAAACTTTGGGCTTCAGCCTTCAACCCATTAGTGACTGGCGAACTAAGAATAAGCTAATAGGATACGTCACACGTCACTGACTAGCATGAGAATAGATGATTGAGTTTGAGTACTAAACATCTAAAACCATATTTTTTTAGATTTTTAGATTTTTAGTCAAAAAATATGGTTTTAGATTTTTAGCCTTCACCGCTTCACCAATTCAGCCCAGTTAGAGTACTAAACATTTAAGTTTTAAATTAAATAAATAGGCTTTGGTTCAAAACTATAATTAAAAGGATTAATTGTGTGTCGGTCCCCTTTTATGATATTATAAACGCTCAAGTGTCATCTTTTTTTTTTCAATCGCATAAGTCCACTTTCAAAAAAATTCTTTCTAAAATGCCCTCAAGTCATCGTCTTCGACTCTGCATTCTATTTGAAACTGGCCTGAACCGGCCCGAAGGCTTGATTATAAATTCGCCAGACGCCAAATAAAGTCCCTCCTTCTCGGCAGTCCCTCCTTCTCGGACGCCAAATTAAAGCCTTCAATCTACTTTGATGATTGTGATCGTTTTGATGATTGTGTCACCTATTTTATTCCTTGTAAGGGTAAAATAGGGTCAGCCTATTTTATTCCATTGAATTTATTGTTGTGCCCTTTCTTGGTCCAAAAGATATGGGAAGTATTTACCATATTTATTACTTTCTTGGTCCTAAAGCAATGGGAAGTATTTACCATAGTTAATCACTTCCAAAAGCAATCCAGAGTCCATAATTAAGTTGGCCAAAATCTTTGGTAAGATATTTGAATTATATTAGGAAACTAATTTAGGAAACAAATCTTCTATTTCCTAACATTATGTTTCCTTTGAGTTGTTGGATTCTTTTTTTGTGTAGGATATATTCTTTGACTTATATTTGGAAACAAAATCTATGTAATAAAGGAGTTTAATTGTTTATGGAAACTAACACCTTGTTTCCTAATCCTTTAGTGTTTTGGAGTGTTCTTTGTTTCCTAATTAAATTGCAGGACTCCACCAACTTATATGCAGCATGACGTTCAAGAAGAACACAAGACAATTGAGAGCATAATAGACGTGCAGAGCAGAGAGAGCAGTGTATACATAATACACCAAGAGAGAATTTTCAGAAAACTGTGTTGTTGAAATTTGGATGAAGATCCGGATGCAGCTTCATCCTGAACTACAATATTGACTTGCTATTGCTATTTGTCTTCCTAGTGTTTATAGGAAGTTGATTTTTTAATCCCACATTTTCTTTACGTTTGTTTCTATGGGTTTTGCTCTCCAAGACGTGTTGTCTTGTGAGAGTTTTGGTTTTGGTGATTTCACATATTGTTTTGTAAAACATTCCATCTTTTTAAGTGAAATCTTTTTGGCCATAAGGCTTGATCTACAAGTATAGGCTTGTAGATTGTTTGGTAAAACATATGTGTTTAATTTGTGTTTTAAATTAAAAGTCTTTCGCTGTTTTTGATTTTCTGACCAATGCACTTCCTGGTGTAGCTATAGTAACAAGCTACATCGCGAACTGTATTGACAGTTTTTGTGAATCCTAGTTATTATTGATCCTTCAATTGGTATCAGAGCCTTCTCTTGACATCACTAAAAGTTGATTCTGGTTGTAGCCGTGATGGATTCTCAATATGAGAATGTTGTTCGTCCTCCAACTTTGACTAACGTGAATTATTCTATTTGGAAAGTTAAGATGCGTATCTTCATCAAATCAATTGATGAAAGAGCATTGCTTGCTATTTTGAATGGTTCGACTCCTCCCAAAACTACTGACAATGATGGTGATGTAAAAATCACTAAAGAAGCAGATTTGACTAATGAAGATAGAAACGCTGCCTCCTTCAATCTAAAGGCTTTGTCTACCATATACAAAGCCTTAGATGTCAACACTTTTAGGGTAATTGCTAATTATGAATCTGCAAAAGATGTATACGAGGCCCTTCAAACCTTGTGTGAAGGACCTGCCAGTGTTCGTGCTTCAAAACTGAGATTGCTTACCACACAATTTGAAAATACTAGAATGAATGAATATGAGGATATCATGTCTTATTATGGTAGGCTTCTTGATATGTCTCATTCTGCTTTTACTTTAGGTGATCCTATCACCAATGATCGTCTTGTTAGTAAGATGATGCACACTTTGCCTGAAAGGTTTAATGCAAAAAATTGTGCTATTGAGGAAGCTCATGATATTGATAAAATGGGTTTTGACAGACTTGCTGGTATTCTCCAAAACTTTGAGCTAAACCTCAATGAACAAAATTAAGCAAAAAGGTAAAGGTGCATCATCCTCTAGTCCTTCTGTGAAAAGCATTGCTTTGCCATCTGCTGTTGATGTCTCTCCTGATCTGCTTGAATTACAAAAAGAAATTGAAGAGTCTGATTTTGGAAAAGATTTTATGGCCCTTTTGACTACTAAGTTTAAAAACATTTTGAAAGCCAAAGGTCAAAACATAATTCCATCTTCAAACTCCAAATCCTCTTTTAAACCCGATTCTAGTAAATTTACTCCCAAGGAAAATTTCTTTCAAACTCCAGAAAAATCTTTTACCAATTCTTTTGCTACAAAACCTTCTTACAATGGAAAGAATATTGATTCTATTCAATGTAGGGAGTGTCAAGGATTTGGTCACTATGTGAATCAATGTGCAAACACCTTGAGAAAGAAGGGTCTAAATTTTTCTACTACATTGAGTGATAGTGATGATGAAGATCCAAGTGATCTCATCACTCTCATTGTTGTATACAACTCTCAATCTGATCTTGCAGGTTTTTCACTTGATGTACCTCCGAATGTAGTTGCTTCACAAACTACATCGGAATCTACATTGGACAGAAGCTGGGATGACATTTGCTGCTTTAACTCTTCTGTCACTGAAGATGGTGGAGAATCTGAATCAGATCTGCTGGAAGCCTATAAAGAGTTGTACAAGGATTGGCAAAAGAGGGCTCTTCAAGTTACATTACTTGGAAAGACAAATGATACACTAAAAAAGGTAAATGAAGATCAGAAATAGTGTATCACAAGACTGGAGTGTTTGCTGAGCAAGAAGGATGTGGAGATTGAAAACTTGAAAGAAAAACTCATCAAAGCTAATGAGACTGTGGCAAAATGGAATTCAAGCCAACACAAATTGGATGATACGTTGAAATCCGGAAATAATGGTAAGTCTGGGCTTGGATTCTTGCCAAAGACTTTTTTTAAAGAAGGTGAAGGTACATGCTCTGCACCAAAACAATTTAATCAAAATTTTCAAGAACCAAATTTCTTTAAAAAACCAAAAACTAGAAAAAGAAATTTTGTGTGTCATTACTGCCACAAGCCTGGTCATATCCAGCCCTTTTGTTACCTAAAAAAGGCAGTCTATGATGAGGAGGTAAGACAAGCATACCTGGTTCGTATCTAGGTGCAGCACCAAATGCAGCACTGGATGCAGCAGCATCCGAAGCTACATCCAAAGCAACATCAGCCAAAAACTTTTAAAAAAGTGTGGGTTCCCAAAGGTAATTACAAGAATGCTAAATCCAAGTACTGTAAACCTTTTGATATATGTTATGGTGCGAAGTGGTTTAATTCAGAACAATGTAATGTCACCTTTACATCATTGAAATCACACATAGCTGGTTCTTGGTATTTTGATAGTGGGTGTTCTAGACATATGACAGGTTCTATTGAGAACTTGAAAGACTATGAAAACATGAATGGAGGGTTTGTGACCTATGGAGGGGGAGCTAAAGGTAAAATTGTTGGTAAAGGCGCTTTAAATATAAATGGTCTCACTAATGTCTACCATGTTGAAGGTCTTAAGACCAACCTCATAAGCATCAGTCAATTGTGTGGCGATGACCTTCAGGTAAGGTTTGATAAGAATTCTTGTGAAGTATTTGATCAAGCTAACAAGTGCATATTGACATGTACTAGATCATCTGATAACTGCTATATGTACAATAATGCTTAAACCTGTCATAATGCTAGCATTGATATCACAGATTTATGGCATCAAAAATCAGGGCACATGAGTTTTCGTAAGCTACATGAGCTTGTGAAACATGATGCTGTGAAAGGTTTTCCTAGTTTGGACAAGAACTTCACAAAAGTATGTGGACCATGCCAAAAAGGTAAGCATACAAAGGCCTCTCACCTTCCCACATCTCATTGCTCCACATCCAGATGTCTTGAGATGATCCGCACGGATCTCATGTGCCCTATTGAAGTAGAGATTCTAGGGAAGAAAAAGTATACTTTTGTATGTGTTGATGACTTCTCTAAATACACATGGGTCATTTTCTTGAAAGAAAAACCAGATACATTTGAGGCTTTTAAAATATGGTACACACGTGTGATGAACTTATATAATCTAAAGCTTTCTAGAATTAGATCAGACAATGGCACGAAATATGAAAATTCCTCATTTTCTAACTATTGTGCTTCAAATGGCATAACTCATGAATTCTCAGCCTCTAAAACTCCACAACAAAATAAAGTGGCAGAAAGAAAGAATAGGACACTACAAGAAATGGCTACGGTTATGTTGAGCTCCAAAAATTTGTCTAAAAGACTTTGGGTAAAAGCCCTAAACCTAGTTTGTCATGTAGGAAACATGGTCTACTTGAGACTAGGTAGCACCATGACACCCTATGAAATTTTACTAAGGAAGAACCCTACTTTAAAATATTTTCATGTGTTTGGGTGTGTATGCTATCTGCTTAATGATAGGGACTATCTTTCAGAATTTGACTCAAAAAGTGATAAGTGTGTTTTCATGGGATACTGTACTAATAGTCGTGCTTATAGAGTATTTAATCTTAGTACAAAAACTATTATGGAGTCTATAAATATTGTTTTTGATGATCTAACTGATCTTGGCCACAAAATAGTTGAGGATGATATTTCAGGTTTGCTAGACTTGGGATATCATGAGACAATTGCGCAAACTTCAGATCCTGCAACTACCAACTGTGTTCCAGCCCTAGAAGATATAGAATCTGCAAATTCGGTGGATGTGATTCAGGATACTGTTCATGATGCAATTCTGAATGCAGTTCTAGATGCAGCTGCGTCACAAGCTGCACTGGAAGCTGTATTGGTCAGAAATTTTTAAGATGCTGAAACAGAACCTGAGCAACCTAAAACTCACTCAAATCTGACTGATCGCAGCCAAGATATTCCCAGCCACATTCAGAAAGTCCATCCCTCTTCACAAGTCATTGGTAATGTGCATGATGGAATGTCAACTAGGAAGAAAGGTAAGGTGGACTACAGAAAACTAGCTTGTCTATCTACACTTGAGTGTGAAGAGTTTCATGTATCATGTCATGTGTCTATCATTGAACCATAAAATGTGCATGAAGCATTAAAAGATGAATGTTGGATCAATGCCATGCAAGATGAGCTTGATCAATTTTCTAAAAATGATGTTTGGTTTCTTGTACCTTTTTTTTTTTAATGGAAGCAGGGGCAGCACCCTGTGGGAATTTATTAAAATAAGAGAAAAAAATACAAACTTGAGGGGGACAACCAGCCTTGCCTTTATAACTGGGAGGACAAAAGAGCCTAACCTCGAAAAGGAACAAGCAAACAACAAAACTAAGATATTCTGACATAATGCGTGTTAATTTTATCTAGATAGGCCAAACCACGAGCCCGACAAGGGAGCTCAGACTGAGAGGAAAAGAAAAAATATTTGCTTTCGTCACATCCATAGTTGGCCAAAGAATCCGCAACTGAATTAGCTTCTCTGAAGCAGTGAGAGATAGAGATGTCCAAAGAGAAAACGATCTTTTTAATAGCCTGAATAATGTAGCTGCAATGATATGGAGGGGAGGAAGAACCAAGGATACATTCATAGAGCACTTTAGAATCGACCTCTACAATAGATCTCCTTATCCCTTTGTTGCGAAGCCAATCAACACCAAATAAAAGACCATGGCACTCTGCAGAGAAACTTGTGGAGTCCCCAAAAAATAGAGCATAAGCGTAGATAATATCACCAACGCTATTACGAATAACCCCGCCTCCAGAGCCCCGGCCCGGATTCCCTCGGTAAGCACCATCCGAGTTAAGCTTAATCAAACCATCAACCGGTTTAACCCATGTAAAGGATCTAATAGAACGCAAGTGAACTCTTTTTGGAATAGGAAAGTATAAACTGGGCTGAGGAGAGAAACCAGCAGCTTGCAGAGATGGTCGATACGATGGATAATTGAAGCAGGCGAGCAGCGAATACCATCATGAAGAGCACGATTTTTATGATTCTAGATTTCCCAGAGAATAATAGAAGAAGTTATAATGTGAGATGAAAGAAAGGGAGAGTGATACCACCAAGCATTACAGACTTGAGCAATAAAAGAACAATGGAACGGGATACCCCCCCTTTGATGAAAAGTCGACCATATGAAACGGGCAGTGTCACTATGAAGAAAGACGTGAAAATAAGTTTCCGTGTGACCCTGAGAGCAGCAGTAGCAACGGGAGGCAAGATGAATACCTTTTTTGATGACACTCTCATCTAAAGGAAGTTTAGATTGCCAAAGCTTCCACATGAAAAAACTGATATGCCGAGGAAGAGACTTGTGCCAAATGAACTTCGAAGAACCAATGTGAGAACCATGCTACCTGATCAGATCCCAGGCAGAAGAAAGAGAAAATTTACCATTGCGATTGTACCTAGACCCAACTCTGTGAATGTTATTGGAACTAAGTGAATTTTCAAAAACAAATGAAATGAGGTGGGAGAGATAATGAGAAATAAAGCAAGACTTGTGGCTCAATGGTACACACAGGTTGAGGGGGTGGATTTTGATGAAACCTTTGCTCCTGTTGCCCGCATTGAGTCCATACGTCTTCTTCTTGCCATTGCATGCTTTCTTGATATTACTCTTCAACAAATGGATGTGAAGAGTACTTTTTTAAATGTTATTCTAGAAGAAGAATTTTTTGTAGAACAACCAAAGGGTTTTGAGGACCCCCATAAACCTACCATGTTTTTAAATTGAAAAGGGCCTTGTATGGTCTCAAGCAAGCTCCTAGAGCTTGGTATGGGAGACTTACAGACCATCTTGAGAAAAGTGGTTTTAAAAGGGGTGAAGTGGACAAGACACTTTTTATTCAAAGAAAAGACAAACACATTTTGATTGCTCAAATTTATATAGATGACATTGTGTTTTGGGTCCACTTCTAAGTCCTTAGAAAAGGAATTTGTGCATTGCATGACAGCTTCCTTTGAAATGAGTATGGTAGGAGAATTAACCTTTTTCCTTGGGATTCAAATAAAACAAATGCATGAAGGGATGTTCATCTCTCAAGCCAAGTATGCACTTAACTTAGTGAAGAAATTCAGTCTTGAGAATGGAAAGAAAAAGAAAACCCCTATGGGTACATCTTGTCGACACCCCAATTTCGTACCCCTTATATGTGACTCTGACATGTGATATCAAGAACTGTTCAAACTTAACAAATGTCAAGTTACAGGAGTCGAAAATGCGAAAGGCAAAGCAGGATGCGCAAAACAGTGAATTGCGAGGGGTGAAAGTGCTGAAAATGGAACTCAAATAGTAACATGGCGCAGCCAAAAAGAGGATTGGGCGCCGTGCCATGCAATAGTGGTGTCGGCGCCAACATAGCTACAGTGGCTCTGGGACTTAACGCATTGTGCAATTCGCGAAGGCCGATGTACAAACGGATGTTGCGGGCTGAGGGAATTTATAATTCCCAATGAGTCCTCCTCTCCTACTATAAATAGGAGTGCTGGGCTCCCACTTCATTGCACAATTTCATCCGTGGAGAAACGCTGAAGAATTCTCCTCGCGTTCCTTCGACGCCGATAATAGTGAGAGGTGTGAGATAGGTGTGTGTAACCCACCAAAAGCTCCCAAACCCCGTTCAAACTCCGCCAAAACTCAAATCCACCGGTTATAAATGATCCCTAGCCTTTTAGTTAGGTATCCACCTTATTCCCCCGGCCCAAAATCCATAAAGTAAGCCGTTACTCTGCCCGAGTAATGAGCTGAAATACATAAAAAATAAGCCTTTATTCCGCCCAACCAAAAAAGCCAAAACCTTCCTAAATAAGCCGTCATTCTGCCCAAGTGAATGAGCCAAAATCATCCCAAATAAGCAGTTACTCTGCCCGAATCACAACAACCACAACACAACGACAACAACAAAAGACTCCTTCTCCCTGAAGGACAAAACGAGCACACTACCGCTCTAAAAGGTAATAGCCTTTAAGGGCGTTCTTTTATTTATTATTTTAAAAGTTATTATTTAAATCCGACCCAATGTAGTCAATATAAGTCGTTGTGCTGCCCGGATTAGATTAGGAAATATAATGTAAAAGAGCCGTTATAATGGCCAAATATTTTTAAATATATTTGTAATTATTGTAAGGAAATGACTGCAAGTCCGTAAATAATGTAGCCACGAATGTATTTGTTTTATTTTCCTGTCTTTTAATGTTTTATTTATCTGCTAAATAAATATAACAATAAGCATACTTTAGCCAAAAACTATTTTTAAGACCGAAAGGGCGAGTTGGGTGCCTAGCACCTTCCCAACTCGTAACTTAGCCTCCGAACCCGTTTTCTTTATCTCTGGTTTCTATTTCTTTTTTTGGTTTTGCTTTATTTTTTCTTAAAGTAAAGATGGCGACTCTAAAACTTTTTGGATCCAGTGGGGCCTCGCAACACTCCTTCTTTGCACTTTTCCGTTTTCCCCTAAAAAAGGGAGAATGAGAATGTAAGGGTGATGTATTCCCATATCCTGATATCCCCTAAAAAAGGGATAACTTGATGTGGGAAACCCAAAGCTCCCATAGTGATCCGAAACGGGCCATAAGGCTATTTTTAATAAAATCCATAGTGGGGGCGTTGCAACATCCTTTTTTGCACTTTTCTGTTTTCCCCTAAAAAAGGGAAAATGGGAATGAAAGGGTGATGCATTCCCATATCCTGGTATCCCTTAAAAAAGGGATAACTTGATGCGGGAAGCCCAAAGTTCCCATATTGGATAAAAAATCCACTAAAGGCAACTGAGGCGCATTCCAACGCGCTATCATAGACAGCACTCCTCTCGCACTTTTGATTTCGTCTTCCCTAAATAAGGGAGGGTGGAACGAGAGCAGTGGATGTCCCGCATCCGCACGTACGCGCACCCCTAACCAAGGGCGCGCGAGGCGCGGGCGCACCGTTCCCGGGAACCCACACATCCAACAAACTGTGCAAAGATGAGAAAACTGAAAGTGTTGATCATACTCTATATAGAAGCATGATAGGAAGCTTGTTATATTTGACTGCCATACGTCCAGACATCATGTATAGTGTGTGCTTGTATGCTAGATACTAAGCAAACCCTAAAGTCTCTCATTTGAAAGCTATCAAACGTATAATTAGGTATGTTGGTGAGACTTCTACTATGGGTTTGTGGTACACAAAACACACTAACACCAACCTTATTGGTTTTTGTGATACTGATTGGGCAGGTAGCGTTGATGACATGATAAGTATATCTGGTGGATGTTTTTATTCGAGTAAAAACTTTATTTCTTGGTTTAGTAAAAAACAAAATTGTGTTGCCCTCTCCACAGCTAAATCTGAATATATTGTTGCTGCTGGTGGGTGCACACAACTTTTATGGATAAATCAAATGATCAATGATTATGTCCTACACAGTAATGTATTAACCATGTATTGTGACAACACCAATGCAATAAGTATAGCAAAAAAATCTTGTTCAACACTCTAGAACAAAACATATTGATATAAGACACCACTTTATTAGAGACTTGGTTGAACAAGGTGTTATTTGCATAGAACATGTTGGGACTGAAAATCAACTGGCTGATATTTTCACTAAGAGTCTAGATTTTGAGAGATTTATTAGTCTTAGGAAATCTCTTGGTATGTGTGCCATGTGACCTTACACTTGCTATATATATAAAAAAAATAGGCATCCTAGCTTGCATTGTGTATTTAGGGGGCACGCTAGATCAATCTCACATATTTGTGCCTTTTGTTGCCTGGGATTTGCATTCAAAATCAATAGTGACTTCCTTGTTTTGATTCTCTACTCTCTCCAAATTGTTTGTTTTTGAAAGTTTAAAGCTCACAAAGGAAAGAGTTACCTTTAAAAACAAGGGTTGTAGCACTTTATCTTGGTACTATGTAACTTAGGTTCTCATAGGTTGATCTTGAGAAAAATAGATACTTTTGAAAAAGAGTGTGAAAGCTACATAACGGAAAAGAGATACTTATGAATAAGGTTTGTGGTAATTTTCTTTTGGGACCATGAATCTTTGGATTTCATGGGTGAATCAAAAGCAAAATGGCATCCCTTGGTAGATAGTGTGAAAGGTTCCTAGTGACATGTGGTGTATATGCTTAAATAAAGTAAAGCTATACCCCAAGGGAAATAAAGTACCTATGGAATTTTGTGGGAGATGAGTATAGTTGCTATAAGCAAAATATGAAAAAGTAAACATAAAATCACAATTTTTGGCGAATGAATCTCTCAATGCAGTTTCATCCGGAACTACATCAAGATGAACTAGACATTTTTCACATGTGTGTGACAGCATTAGAGTATAAGCTACCTGATCTGATTTCATCATTTGTTAGACATAAATTTTAGGACATGTTCTGATAATATCAACTTATTGAAATTTAGTCATTGTCTCAAAAATGCAAATTAATTACCAAAGTATTCCATGTTGAAAAATATTAAGTGCGGGTCTAATCTTTTTGGAGAGTTAAGAGTTTTTGCTTAATGGATATGCGTTGCTATATTAACATCTTGGGGTTGTACAACTTTGGTATATCCTTTATTGTGTTTGTTATGAATCCATGCTATTATTTGAAATTCAAAAATTCAAGTTCTCAAAAGAAATCATGGTTAACCCTATATCCAGTACTCCTCATTTATCTCTCACTAATTGCAAGACAAAATCATATTTCTAGTAGATATTGTGAGTGTTTTTGGTCAACCTTGATGACATTCAAAAACAAAAATTTTGGCTTTATCACTATGCCCCCTCACATTCCATGAATGTATGCACTCAACAGCTAACCCCTGAATTGTAGCTTTTGAAGTGACTGTTTTCCAGACTGAAGGTATTATAACTCTCTCTCTCTCTCTCTCTCTCTCTCTCTCTTTCTCTCTCTCTCATGCCCTTGCACTTCACACAATTTTTTCCCAAAATTGCTGAAGAACATGTGCTTTCATCTTCTTTTCTTTATCCCACTCTTTGAAAATCCCTCAATTCTCCATGGCATCTGTACCTTCTAGCCCTTCAGAATCCTAAAGAACAAACCCTGTACTCGATGTAACTTCCAGTGCTCCTTCCTCCAGAGCTACATCACCACAAATTGCAACGACAGAAATTCACCTTAGCAGTGACATAGTGATAGCCACCCCTCTTCATGAACCCCTTTCTTGTATCCTACCTGGAGAAAAGGGAAATGCAATCGATGTTGAAGACCACGGGGATTTAACAGGTTTCCCCCAAATTAGAAACCCTAGTGTACGCAAATCGAAGAGATTGAGACGGATTCCCAGCAATTATGAAAATCCCAGTGATTTTAAGGTGGCAAAGGCCAAAAAGAACAAGAATACTCCTGGTCAATTTGAAGAGGACATCATGGTTGAAAACGATAGCGATGATGAGGATTTCGTAGCTTCTGGAAATGAGGCTCATTTTGTTGTAAAACCTTGTGTACCCCCTCACAACATTGGAAGTAGCTCAGTTGAACCTGCATCCCTTGAGGGTGTTGATGAAGACTACCCCATTCCATCTCTAAGGGTAGTTTTTTGGCCTGAATCTCCTAAGCATGATGAAGCCTCTCATGATGTTCCCCCTACTGAGCCAGAGATCAATGCATCAAACATGAGCTTTTCTGAAGAACAGAGGACCTTGGCTGAATATTTGGTTAACTTGAAAAATGCGTCTCCTATTCCTTCACCAACTCCAATTCCTACCAACTCTTCCAATTCCTCTGAGTTTGATGACAGCTCAGGCCAGGATTTTGAGGAGAAAGAAGCCTATGAAGAGAGTGATACAGCTTCAGTGAGGTTTACTAGAAGAAGAATTGCTTCTATGCCCAATGTAGCTCTTGTTGTAGCTTCTGGTGAAGCTACATTCAATGATGCATCTGCTGGGCAGGATGTAGGTAATCCATTCTCTGAGACTTTCCTTTCTTCTTCTGCTTCTTTTAGATATAACACTGCTAGAAGATTGGTAGATGAAAGAGTCATTCCTATGGAGGACCTAAATGCTCAAAACCTAGTCAAATTTTATTCTGATAGAGGTCTGCTTGCAACCCTGTCCTCTGCTGCACCCTATGTTAGGGAGATAATTTTAGAATTCTATGACAACCTTGAAAAGAGGATAATGTCTGTTAGTGGTCCATTTTTTTTTGGAAAAGTCTTTGTTAGGAATCACATGCTAGAATTCTCTCCATCCCTCATAAATAGACATTGTGGGACTCCTAATGTAGATGTAAGTAGGTTTACATCTGATCTGAACCCATGTGTGAAAAAGTTAACTAGTGGTTTGATTACAAAATGGCCAGGAAAAGGGGTCAAGGTTAGCACATCAAAACTAACCTCATTGACTGTTTTTGTGAATCCTAGCTACTATTGATCCTTCATATCTTACTCCTCATATTGTTTCCAATCTCTATCCGCCTCTTAGACCATCTTTAGCAAAGAAAACGAATCTCATGGAAATTTTTTGTCTAAAAAGATCTCTAGATTATCTCACAGACTAAAAACATCATACACAAAGACTGCCATAGAGAGAAAGTAGTTAGCGATCCTAAGAGACCAATCTCATGTTGATCTTTGAATAAGATGTGCATCGAAAAATCATTAAGGTTAGCATCGTAGCCTCCGACACCTTTGGATGAACATAATGAGAAAATGAAGACAACAAGAATTCAAATCTGAAAATGAACGATGTCGAAGACTCCGAAAATGAACAACGCCTTTATCGAAGACTATAAAAATGAACGATGCCCACATCAAAGACTCCGAAAATGAACGATGCCAACATCAAAGATTCCAACGCCCATGTCGAAGACTCTGAAAATGAACGACGTACACATCAAAGATTCTGACACCCATATCGAAGACTCCAAAAATGAACGATTTCCGTATCGAAGACTCTAAAAATGAACGACGCCCACATCAAAGATTCCTTCGCCCACATCGAAGACTCCGACACCCACATTGAAGACTCTGACGCCCACATCGAAAACTCCGGTGCAAAAATTGGGCATCGCTCAATTTGGGATAAGATTCTGAATGAAATGTTCAATTATCCTACTGTGTTTGGAGTACCAAAAAGCTTTTGGATAGAGAATGGAAAAGGGGAATTAATAAGCATGATATTTGCCTAAGATGCTACAACAGGTCTTCTCAAGGGGATGAATGCATAAAGGAGCAGAACCAGTATTCCATCAAATGTTCAAATTTGCATTACCCAAACATCAGTTAAAGTTAGCATTGAAGATTTATGTATCGATGATGCCCATGATTCCAGACGTGCAAACAATCGCGTTGTTGATGGAGATGCTAATTCAAATTTGATGAGAGAGAGTGTGTGAGAGAGATAGAGAAAATCATATAGACTTTTTGCATTCCCAAAGTATAATAACGACCGGTGAGAGAGAGGAACCATTTGCCATTAACGAGGGAAGACAAATGATGCTCAATTTGTGCATTGAGATGCCCAAATTTGGGCAGAGCTTTGTTAGCGTGTTTTTTTTCATTAAGGGTATATATTTGTCATTTTCTTCCCAAAAGTGTACTTTAACGGTTTAAAACAAATATAGTGGATTTTTCCGGTTATAATATCACCACATGGTACCGGCCCGAAAATCACCCAAATTAAAATTAATAAAAATTATCATAAAAGCTGACGGGTCGAGCTAGACATAACGGGCAAGGAGTAGCTGAAGGTCTAATAGTGTTCGAGATCGTGAGCATTTGACTCATCTAAAGCCCAACACTATGTATAGCCCATGGGCATGGGCTCCGTTTGGCGGGCTTTTCGGGCCCTGCTCACCCCTAGTTACAATCAGATGAAGGTTTCGGAACTAGGTAGTTGAGATGTTGAGTTGACAAGGATGCAATGGCTAAAAAAGTTAAAACAATTTACAAAATCCTCTAATTCCATATACGCCCTGCGCACAGAATGGTGTGTGAGGGTTAGGAATTTAGGATGAAGAAAACTTCAAAATAAAATGTAAAATATTTACTGTAATAATTAAATTTAAACTAACGGTCCGTTTATATGGATAGACTTAAATCAGCTTACGATAAACCTTCAATTCCATTCATACATCACTGCATCGCATGTGTTGGCAAACAAAGGACAATAACTGAAACACAAATAAACTGAAAATTCAATCATGAACACACCAAAACTCAAAACAGAAAAGCAGAAAAGCAGAAAAAGATTTTCGAACAGCAAACTATAATAGAAAATGCTTCATCAATTAACCAAGCACACGCTTGGGGTAAGACGGATTTGTAATTAGCTAGTCTTGTTTCCCTAGCAAAGTGAGGATGAAGGCCTCGTAATCCCCAGAAGTGTCATCGGCAACTGCTTTCTCGAGGGGCACACTGTAGGTCTTGTGATACAGTTCCTTGATCTCTTTCAAATCTTTCTCAGCTCTCGTCACTACCACTCGAGTAACTGCGTCTTCAACAGTCCCCACCCCATTGATTGCATCACCCAACACCTGAAAATAAGAGTTCCATTAATCCTACCTCATTGTACAAAAATCAAGGTCTGTTGATCTTAGTATATATAATATAATTACCTTTACATAGTGCTTCGTACTGTCTTCTATGCAATCGATTGTAGTGTGTAATGATGCTAAGTACGCATCGTCAACTTTATGACCCTTCAAATGCTGAAAATAGAAAAAAAGATGCTTGAATTTGTGTGACGAAAATCTCCTTTTCCTGTTTTGAGTTTGCTTCAATGAAATGTTTTACCTCGGTGATTGAAGCCTTTTGTTCAGCTTTATAGTGGTTCAAAGTCCCGATAACCTGTGCCTTGCTCCTTGTAGTTACAATTCTAACCACATCAGCATGATTAGGTTCCTTATGTTTGAGAGCTTTATGAAGCAGACTGGCCTCCGATTTCACCAATTTTGGGTCAATGTCATCACCATGGTACCTATATACGCCCACCAGAGCAACCAAAAGCTGCAGCAAATGAAAAAAATGAGAGATTTGAAAACACACATTGATTAATAAAACTAACTAGAGCAACGCGGAAAAATAAGCACAATGCATGAACGTGTTGTACGATACAACACTTGGAAGCATTTTGTTTCTGTATCTTCTGTATACCACATGACAAAATTGGACATCAACTAGGTCTGTTCTTAGTGCAAGTTCGATCTTGGATCTTAATTGCAGCAAGAAATAAAATAGAAAATACGCAAGTGAAGAATAAAAATTAAATTTTACATGCCTTACGGAGATCACCAGAGCTGTGGGCAGAAACGTCCTCTTCCAAAGAAACCTTGTAACGAACTTGATAGGCTTTCTTCACAGCCAAGAGCTCTTCAGGTGTTTGGTTGCACGAAATTTCGATGATCACACTGTAGTCTTTATTCTGTATTGCTGCGTGTGCCAACACCGCATCTCTGTCTTCTGGATCCAATATCCATCGATACACGGATTTCTACAATCGCAATCGCGTAGAGGAATGGAATTATTTCAGTGTCTTTAATCAGAAATTTGTACTAGCTAGTGAAGTAGTGATGGCTTTATTGAACTGATATTTTAACTGCGTTAGTAATTGAGAATTTCGTTACCTCAAAGTCCCCTGAGAGTTCAGATTCAAGGCGCTTCACAAGATTTTCTTGATAAAGATCTTCATAAGCCTGCTTGATTTTCTTTTTTTGAGCAGCTGTTCTATGACCAAGTATATTAATTATGGCTTTCTCATCGGTCCCAAGCCCTGTAAATAATTCCCAAGAAACTAATAACTCAATCGTATTCACATATATATCATGAATAAGAACAAGGAAAAAATAAGAAATGAAATCGAAAAATGACCAAGGCAAATGAATAGACATCGAACCTTGGCAAGCGCTTCTAAGAGCATCAGCATCATCAACAGGGGAAAATTTGTCAGGAGCGACAAGAGATGCCATTTTTACTTATAATTCCTCAAACTTGTGTTTATTTAAATGAGAAGGAAATTATTTGTATATCCTTCTTCCCATTGCATCTGTTAACCTATTTATACTATATTTTTTGAGGTGCAAATCTCATTACAACTTACCAAATTGAGGATTGAAAATAGGAAATTAAATAGGGATTTGCCTTTTTGTTTCAATTTATCATTTAATATTGATGCCATAAAATAAGTGAGTTGTTTAATTGTGGCCCCATGGGTTAAGCATCTACAATGGTTACACCCTAAAACACTGTTTATATAACAGATCACCTAAACGTAACACCAAAATCCCTAAACGCAACACCATTTAAAAGATAAAATTACTTTGCTACCCCTCTTCACATTTAAACTATACTACCTCCTCTCTCCTTCCTCCTTCACGTAATTTTGATTACGCGTCATTGTTGATTCGATTTCCATTGTTAATTCGCATGATATCGCATGTGAATTAAATTGATTTTGATTCGATTTATTTTTTCTTTTCAATTACGAACAAAAAACCGTTGATTTGCATTTTTTTTTCGATTGAGACAAAACAACCGCTATAAACTAGCGGATGTTTTATAAAACAAATTACAAACTATGTTTTATAAAACATCCGCAAATGTATAAAGCATCCGCTGCACATTTGCGGATGTTTTATAAAACATCCGCTAGTGTGTACAAAAAGTGATTATCTATTAAATATTAAAAGGAGTATTTAGGTAATTTTATACATTAAATGGTGTTGCATTTAAGGAATTTGGTGTTACATTTAGGGTCACTCTTATATAATCCCCTAAACCTTTTTAGAGACCCTTTTAAAAAGTTTCAACTTCAATGAGCACTCTTTATATAACCCTTTGAATTTGTGACATCTTAACTAATAAACCTAACTACCAATATATTTCTATTTTTTATTTTTTTATTTTCCTACCGCAATTGAAATAAAATATTTATACTTTTAAATTTCATATTTTATGAAAAATATATTATATGTTTTGATTATATCAATTATTTGTATTTAAAGAAAGTCTTGTCACGCTTTTTAATATTATCAATATACCCATAATTTTAAGTTATAAATAATAAAAAAAGGGAAATGATAGTGTAATAAATACACTAAATAATTGAAAAAGAAAATGAGAAAAATGGGAAAGCATACCATCATCAAAGTGATGATGTGAGTTGGGTTGTTTATTTAATTCATAGGCTCTCCACTCTAGCACATCAAAATTTTAGGCAAAAACTGGATGTTCTGATCAAGCCAAAAAAAAATCCGTTTTTGCCCCCCCCCCCTTCTTTAAATTTTTGAAAAGGAACGAATACTAGGAAGAAGACCAATGGAGAAAGAGATAGGTGGGGGAGAGAGAAGAAAGACATGAATGGAGGTCGGCTAATACTCACCCAATAAGTTGGGGGAGAATTAGTTTTTTTTAGGGATAGGGTGATTGATAGGGTGTCCATTTATGTGTGGTAAAAAAACTCTAAAAAGAGTTTTAAAGTGTTGATAAATGAAATCAATGGGGATGCTCTAAGTTGTTTAAAATATAAACCATCAAATGAGAAAAGACTCATCCGAAACCAGTTAACACTTAACCATACCACAATCAATGTTCCTATCCCAACACTAGGCAACAACTTTAGCGTGTTGGAGCAATTTTTCCTTTTTCAGTGAAGATGCAATATGGTATCCTTGATGGTCCAAATATAAAAATTAGAATACCTATAATTACTTGTGAAAAATAATGACCGAAATTCGGGTCGGTCCCCTTATAGTACCTCATAATTTTTTTAACTAAAAAAATACATTTTTGAGGACGAAAAAATGATTACATCATTAATGAACTGGAAGCGCACTAAACATCAAGAGCATTTAACCATCGCTATGCAAATTTACGCTCCATTTGTTTTACGGAAAATAAATTTTGGAAAACGTTTTCCTTATTTTTCGGTATTTGATAACCTTAGAAAAATGTAGTCAACTTAAAAGGTTTTCCGAGTTAACGGAAAATAAAGGCTTCTTTTTCGGAAAATGGCTTATGGATTCATTTTCCGTAAGTCATTTTCCAAATGTTCGGGCACCCTCCGCCCCCTTTCACAATTACACATATTTACTTACGCACATAATATTTCACTAACAAATAAATTATTTAGAAATATAAATGAAGTTTGTGCACACTATTTATAAATTATAATTTTACTAAATAATCACTACGTCCTAAAATTATGGTCAACTATATTATTTAGGGGCATCCTAAACATTGTCAATTTTCTATTTTAAAACGTTTTTTCCATATCAATTATCAAAAATATTATTTGAAATTGTGAGATTGAAAAAAAATAGACTTTGATTTGATACCACTAATGATAAATTGATGGTTACTAAAGAAAAATTACTTAAAGTTCAACATTATCGTATATTCATTATGTGTATTAATATTTGAATATATTTTTTGTATTTATTTATATATATTTTTCCGTAACATTTTTTAGGGACATCCTAAATATTGTCAATTTTCTATTGTAAAACTTTTTTTTTCATATCAGTTATCAAATTTTTTATTTGTAATTGTGAGATTAAAAAAAGATGAACCTTATTGATTTGACACCACTAATGATAAATTGAGGGCTACTATAGAAAAACTACTTAATGTTTACTATCTTATATTCAATATGTGCATTAATATTAAAACATACTTTTCGTATTTATTCATATATTGTTTTCCGTAACATTTTTCGTGTGTTTGCCAAACACCCATAAATGTTTTCTGATATATTTTCAAAAGATTTACCAAACACGTGAAAATGAAATCTTTTCATTTTCCGGAAATTATTTTCTGTAAATGATTTTCCATGAAACAAACGGAGTCTTATAGTATCACGAATTCAATTTGGGCATCAAAATTTTCTGAATCGCGAACTCAATTTATGCATAGTGAATCATCACGAATCCAATTTGTTATTTTTATTTCTTAACGATGCATCGCGATTAAAATATAATGCATCGTGATTCAAACTAATATGCATTTCTTCCACTTTTTTCTTCATTTCGATGCCCCAACAATAATGATTTTTGAACAATTTAAGAATAATATGCTAGAGCTGTGGAAAGAGATGATATGAGCATTGTAAGAACAATATTTAAAAAATTGCCTTTTATCGATGGAAAAAAAATTAAAAGAATACAACGATTAAAATTTTGAGAAAATGTAACGGGTAGCAATTTCTCCAAAAATAAACCACTTACAAGACCACGATTGCACAAAGAGAATAGAGAGAAGAATAAGACACGATTCATGTTTTAATGTATCGTCAGTGCTAATGTGGATGTAAAAGAAATTGGATGTCACCTAAGATTTACACTCATTTTGAAAGAAAAAACATCTCCAATGTAAATGTAGATGAAAGGTGTGGTATGAGGTGTTAACAAAATTGGTTTACATTGTGGATAATAATATTAATTTTTCATATTCAACTTGAAGGCGTCGATACATCCTAGTTATCGTTTTTCTTTTTAATAATTTTTTCTATTGATTATTCTCTTTTCTTTTCACTTTTTCTTTTGTTTTTTGTCTAATTTCATTTTAGTGGTAAGATGAATGTCACATAAAATCAAATCCACATTTGTATTTGAGAGGTACATATTGATTGAATATGAATGAAAAAAGAAAAATTGTCACATATGATTGATGATATTAACTACCCACGACCACGTAAGATTTAATTCACAATTATATTGGTGATGCTCTTAATCCACCACCATCAATTTTGAAACTAGGTCAGTGAATTTTTCGAGAGTTCTGATTGAAGCGGGGGAGAATCTCTAGACCACCACCATCATCCTCAACCCATCTTCATCAAACCTCTTTCGTTAGCAACGCCAAACCCTTTCTTCTCCGACGACGATGGGTTTTTCTACGGTGATGATTCTTACTAGTAGATCCGCCAACCACCACGATATCTACAACGGTCATTAGTAGGTTTGTCATCTCCACCTCCAGATCTACTACTAGATTCGTAACCCCTCACCATATCCAACGATGATTGTTGATTTCGATGTCATTTGATTTGATCTGGGACTTATAGATGAAAAACGAAGATCAAATCCTATAGCAACAAACGCAGTTTGCTGAAATTGAAATGGTTAGCCCTTCTCTCGCTCTCCCCTTCACTCCTATTTTGTTAGGATTTTTATCAGTAACCGATGCAAAGCAGAGAAGGGGAAAGGGATGAGGGATGAGGGATCGAGAAGGAGCGCTTGGAAAAAAAATATTAGTTCACTGTCAACCCTCTTAACCCGTCAGTTTTATTGGGTAAATACGGGTTACTCGTTTTTACCCACATACATCAATTAGTTGAGTTGGGTGGGTTTTCAAGTTATGGGTCAAGATTGTCACCCCTACTCTTTACCCTACTAGCTGTGTATTAGTGGGTTAAGCTGTAAAAGAGTGAAGCTACATCTTACAAATAAGAATCCATAAGACAGTTTTACCAAAGACTTACCCATCTATAAATGAGATTTTGCGCAAGTATTTCATTCTTTTTTCGTAAGATGAAAACGGTCCATTCTTAGTCTCTTTTTAAAATGTACCATATGTCCCCCGGGGCATAGCCGAGTGGTAAAAGGAGTGGGACATAAGATTCTGGAGGCATGTAGCGTGGGTTCGATACTTGGTGGAAGCAATTTGCTTTCTTCTGAGGTTGGACCTTGTATGTGTTATTAGTTGACATGTTCTCAAACCATGTATCATTCGGGCACATCCCGGTGATTTTCCTGGTAGCAGCAATGAGGGACCGGAACTACCACCCCAGGATTCAACCTGGTTAAAATAATAATAATAAAATAAAATAAAATGTACCACATCAAAACAAGAACATGAATGCGTTCTTAGTCAAAATTTGAGTAATCAATTTTCGTAAGAATTTTCTCAAAAAATAAAAACAAAACAAAAAAAGTCTCACCAAGAAACGAGACAATTATTCTAGTACTATTCTGTTAGAACAAATTTGATTCCAAATGGACAGTTATTCTACTATTATCTACGATTTACGTAACATTTCAATTTTATAATTTACATTTGATATTAAAAGTTTATTTGGTGAAGCGTTTTGATTAAAATGTTAACAAAAAATACAGCATTTTATCTTTCAAAATGTTACAAAACAGTGTTTTAAAACACAACGTTTTAAAAATGTGTTGAGTTTAGAAACACTCTAATTTGGAGCGGTGAGGGAAAACGAAGATTTGAGAACACTACATCATTTTTTACAACTACTATGTTTATGAATATAGTGTTTTGATATAGTTTCTAAAACGTGTTTATAAGAAAAAAAAATTATGTTTTGAAAACGTTATGTTTAAAATATTGTATTTTGAAAATGCTACGTTCTCAAAACGTTGCATTTTAAAAAAACTATATTTTCAAAACATTGGTGCAAACGATGCCTATCACATTGATCATGGTCAAACATTGTAATTATGATTCTAATTCTAGTTACATATAAATTAATTGTTAGATTTTTTAAACATGATCTTTTTAAGTGGAATGGAGGGAGCAATACATAAGAGTACAAATTACAAAAAACAAAATTACCTCCATAAAATTATTATTTAGATTTGACCCGACGTGCGAATTGATTAAGAAAAACATTTGAATTGATTATTAATATTGATTAGAGCATGTACAACAAAACTCCCCAACCAGGGAAACTTAAGCTCCATATTTTTAATTTTATTACAAAAATGTCATTAAGCTCCCCAACAAAAATACCCTTCCAACATTGCACAAACTCCAACATTTTTACATATTTCACCATATTTATCTCCATTAATTTAATATTTTTAAATCCAAATAACTTGAAAAAATCATAGAAATAATTAAGAAAAAAATGGTGAAAAATAATTTTTGATCCACTACCATGATGACATGTGGAAAGGAAGGGGGCAGCGAGCGGAGCAGTATGCATCAAAAAAAATTGGGCTAACTTCACCATTGGACTCTGTACTTTGGAGAAGTCCGGTATCAGTCCTCGTACAACGCAAGTGCACGGCATATGCCAAAGATTGCGAATTTTGCACATTGATAGTCTCTGACCCTAACTCTGTTAACTGATGTGTCGTTAAATGAAAATTGGAGATCATAGGTAAAATCATCAAAAAAATAAAATGGGCCATGTGAAATTTTACAACCTTTCTAAATGCACAAGTAATTCAACGAACCCCTGAAACGATGACTCGTAAACCGACGGGAAAACAATGGCACCCTTGGGAATTGTGTAATCGTCCGTGACCTAGAAATCCTCGCCGGAAATGTGCGGCACCAATGTTGTCGACGCCTTAATACACACTACCTCCCTCATCGCTGCCTCCGTGTAGTTCATTTCCCTCAACTGCTCCGTCGATATTGGGGCGTCTTATTCTGGCAACCAAATCTTAGCCACCTCCTTCCTCACTCTGTCCAGAACCTCGGGATAGGAATCGAGCAATGCCACCGCCCAAAATGTGGAGGCGTCCTGTGTGGTGAAAAGAAAGTCAAATATGTAGCTACCGATTTCATTACTGGTAGTACCCGGCAGCTGAGGCTCGTTAAGTTGGCTAGGCTCTAGATTGCATCTTAGTTTTGCTTTCCTCTGCACAAGCTGCCAGAGTCAACGATAGCCTCGACACAGCAAGCCGGGCTTTCCTAAACGCACAACCCAGTAAATCGATGGGTAATTTCATCAATCCGACATTGAAGAAATTGTAATCAACTTCAAACTGCTTCCTTGATTCCCCAATCATGTACGGTCCAACGAAGACATTCTAGGATGTTTCCAAGTTCATATCGCGACATAGAAACATGAGAGCAACCGGGTGGGCCAAATCCAAATCGACCCATAACTTCAAGTGCTTGAGAATGATGTACTGTTAGAGAAAGGTGTAACTTGACAAAGCTCTAAGGGTGAAATTGGGCGCAATACGACGACACAAATCCTTGTGTTCTTAACCTGTCATGTAGATGAGGTTATGCTCGCCGACAAATGGGAGAATTAGAGATGGGCCAGGTGCGGATCCTTACTTCTTCTTCAAGTAAGAGATCTATTCTAAGAAAATTATAAAAGTGAAGATAGTATGAGGAGGTATGGTGAGACAGAGATTACAATGTTCCAAACTATATCCATTATCTCCACCGTGTGTTTTTGGTGTGGTGTGTGTTTCTCTCCCTTATTCCTCTTGTATTGAGAAAAATGGTGGAATAGGCGTTGTTGTCGGAGAAGAAGGCGTTGTAGCCTATTGGAGAAGAAAGGTAGTAAAATTTTCACATGGCCCCTTTTATTTTTTGATGATTTTATCTATGATCCCCGATTTTCATTTAACGACACATCAGTTAACAGAGTTAGGGTCAGGAACTACCGATGTGCTAAATTTGTAATTTTTGGTCTGTGGCGTGCACTTGCGTTGTACAAGAATTGATACTGGACTTTTCCAAAGTACATGAACCAATGGTTAAGTTAGCCTTTTTTTTTTTTTTTACCAAAATATCGTGTATTGTTGGTTTTTTCATGAAACAGTGTCGTTTTGCCTTAAAAAAATTGGTTAAGCACGGGAACCAAAGAAGCTCCCCAATCCTTTTTTTGCTTATCAAGCATTAGCCAAAAATCTTGTGTTGTTTAGAAAAATCCCAAAGAATCCCTCAAGCACCTTTGTTGTAAGTGGTCTTAACATTCCATGGTTTTATTTTAGATTTTATTTGTAATGTCTTTTTTCAAAAAAAAAAAAAAAAAGAAGAAGTTAAAAGAGATAAAGAAAAAGATAGTGAACCTGTGAGAGAGAAAACTCAAAATCCTTATACAATATATTCTTTCCGTTCCGGATAAAGAATCAACTATTCTATTTTGGATGTTTTTCTTAAAATGTCAATTTCAAAAATTAAGGCATAAAAGTATTACTCCCTTCGTTCCAAACAAAGAGTCCTTGTTTGAAAGTCAATTTTTTTTAAAAGAAAATGACATTCTTAGTAGTCTATTAGTAATAAAATAACATTTTTATGCCTTAATTTTTTTAAATGTGAACTCTTTAAGTGAAACATCTCAAAATAAAATAATGGACTCTTTGCTTGGAATGGAATGAACTACTAAAAGTAACATTTTCTTTAAAAAATTTAACTTTCAAATAATGATTTTTTACTCTTAATGGATGGAGTATAAATATATGTGTGTATATGTATGAAATTGCTTGAGAATTGAGGGGAACCCGGGTGTGAAAAGTTGCTGACTTGTAAGATTAAGCTCAAGCAAATACTATACTTAGAAATCATGAAATAAAAGCTCCTTTTTATAAGTTCACCCGAATATGCTTTAAATATTCAACGTGTTATGTGTCAACTTATCATTGTTATGAATACTTATGATAGCTATTTCAAAGCTTATAAATATTCATTTTTCTTAATAAATGAAATTAGAACGTTAATTAAATAAATTGATTGATAATCAATTCCCCTGCACTCACATAATTTTGATTACTAGAAGATTTAAACGGAACCTCTATCACTTTGCTTTCTAATCTCATTTAAATAAGGTATATAATATATATATATATATACACATATGATTGATAATATATAGTAGTATATTCTAAATTGCAAATTTAAATAAAAAAGAGGTGATACATATGTGACATTTTTCTTTATATATATATATATATATATATATATATATATATATATATATATATATATATATATATATATTATTACGTGTATTGTGTAGTCATTTTCTAATAAGTCGGATAACTTTAAGACTATTCGAAAGTGGATAACTATGCAGGTAATGATTACTCCCTCTGGTCAAAAACTTCCTGAAAATCATTTTTTTAAATGATATTTTTAATAGTTTATTAATAAAAATTAATATTTTTATATCTTAATTTTTAAAAACAAACTTGTTAAATGAAATATTTTAAAATGAAATAATTACGTCTTTGCCCAGAAAAAAATGTATATTTACTGTTTAAAGATAATTTCATCGATTTAAAAAACTGTAATGAAGCTTCAAAAGTACTTAGCCTTTTAGAGATAAGTAGCGTTTGTACATATGCGTAAAACGCATGACATATATATTTTTCATATATATATAAATTATATATATATATATATATATATATATATATAATTAAAAATAAATTAGATAACACTGCCTAACAAAAAATATATAACAATCAAATTAGTCATTATAGATTTTGAAAATTAATCATTTTCTACAACATAATTTTATATATGATTATTCAATTGAAAAAAAGCAAACACCAAAATGATCATTTAGTCACACTATGATTTTGACATAAATCAAATACTTCAAAAAGACTTCAACATTACTATAACCGTCTCAAAAAAATAATGAAGATAATTTAAAAACGGATGAAGATTTCATTTCAATAATTTTTGGATGGACACAAAGGAAACATTGAATAATAATTTTGGATCGGAAGAAGTATATATTTGCTGATAAAATATCATCTAACGAAAAAAGGAAATAATATATACAGTTGGTCCAAAAAAAAGTCATTACATATCATGCTAATTACGTACTCCCTTCGTTCTAGGTAAAAAGTTTCTATTTAAAAGTCAAACTTTTGAAAAAAATGACACTTTAAGTAGTCCAATAGTAGTAAATGAATAATTGCAGGATGGTCGTTTTTTTGAAAATTATAACCTCTCTGATACATTATTTTTTATCCAACAGCATAAGTCTATTTTTTTATTTCTTCCTAAAATACCCCTCCTCCTGTTGATAGATATCAATCACTAGAGTTGGCGCGAATTAAAAGAAAATAGATCTAAAAAATATAGGACTAACATTTTAATTAGTTATGTTTTAATTTTTTTCATAGATCTCGATAATTTGAGCCTTTTAATTTTAGAGCTGGAATTTTACTAAATTAAATATTAACAAATTATTTCGATTTTGTTAATTTATTTTTACATCCTCTAATTTTCAAACCTGCTTACTTGAAGCACAAATGTAGATCCGAAATTTTTGGATATGTAATTTATGAGAAATACATAATTTTATTTTTAAGAAAATAAAATTATAAATATAGATCATAACTTTCTAGATCGATTTAATTTATTTTTTAAAGATCTGGGTAAACACAAAGTTAATGTATTTTAACAGGGAAAGAAGAATTTTTTTTGAAATAAAATACCAAAGCTAAACCATATATATTGGGCAAAAGAATACAATATATATTTCCCGTGCACAACACAATATGATTTTTGAAATTTGAATGATGCTCACAGACATGATTGACACAAGTATCAATAAATGTAAAAGGACATTTTATATGGATTATTGTAAAGTATAATGATACATTTAATTATTTTCAGATAGCATACAAAATTGGACATAGATTAATAAATTGAGAACATTCTATTTTTTAAAAAAGTTTTGGCAAGATATTTTTTTATAGATGCACCTATATATATATATATATATATATATATATATATATATATATATATATATATATATATGAATACCACCTTAAAGAGAAAGTTGTGTAAGGTAACACATTTACCAACTTTTAAATGCTCAAAATTGTTGATAATATATACGGATAAACATGAATCACGAGGGTATATTTTATATTTGTAATTTTATAATGATTCTATCTCCCAAAGTTATACTCCAACCGTTTCTATATAATTTTCCTCCTTTTTTTTGTCCATCCAAAATAATCCTCTTTGAAAACTTTCTTTAAAAAAAAAAAAACACGTTTACCGCTTTACGTTTATTTTTTCTTAAACAACGTGTTAGGTTAAAGATGTTGATTATTTGAGAACGGACAGAGTATAAGATAGTAATAAAGCAGTTCAATCTTATCAAGATTAATGTTGTTAAGTAGCATTTGTATTTCTTCACCAATATTTATAATATAGTCAATTATTTTTTTAAACGACATACTAGGTTAAAAGAGAACTATTATTTAAAAACGGTTGGAGTATAAGATAATAAAACAGTTAAATCTTACCAAGAGAACTGTATTTGTTAACTGAAGGATCTGGGCATAAGCTAGCCTCAGAGGGGTCCATTTGGGTCCCACCGTTAGTGAGTCGGATGACAGGAGACTCGGATAGGCCGAGGAGGGTTTGCCTCGGCCCAACAAATGGTTGTTCAAAAGACAGATTGGTACACAATGCTAGTATAGCTCGGCCTCGGCAACAGTCGACCATGAAGGAGACGAGACGGAGCTCTGGCAAAAATTCTGCCATTCGCAGGAAATACTGACGCATACGACAAACCACTCCCCGAACAGACGTACAATCCAATCACTTCTTCTATCTGACGTGACATCTTATATATAGATTATATATGAATACGACCTTAAAGAGAAAGTTGTGTAACACATTTACCAACTTTTAAATGCCCAAAATTGTTGATAATATATACGGATAAACATGAATCACGAGGGTATACTTTATATTTGTAATTTTATAATGATTTTATCTCCCAAAGTTATACTCCAACCACTTCTATATAATTTTCCTCCTTTTTTTTGTCCATCCAAAATAATCCTCTTTGAAAACTTTCATTTAAAAAAAACACTTTTACCACTTTACGTTTATTTTTTCTTAAACGACGTGTTAGGTTAAAGATGTTGATTATTTGAGAACGGACAGAGTATAAGATAGTAATAAAGCAGTTCAATCTTATCAAGAGTAATGTTGTTAAGTAGCATTTGTATTTCTTCACCAATATTTATAATATAGTCAATTATTTTTTTAAAACGACATACTAGGTTAAAGAGAACTATTATTTAAAAACGGTTGGTGTATAAAAAACAGTTAAATCTTATCAAGAGAACTGTATTTGTTAACTGAAGGATCTGGGCATAAGCTAGCCTCAGAGGGGTCCATTTGGGTCCCACCGTTAGTGAGTCGGATGACAGGAGACTCGGATAGGCCGAGGAGGGTTTGCCTCGGCCCAACAAATGGTTGTTCAAAAGACAGATTGGTAGACAATGCTAGTATAGCTCGGCCTCGGCAACAGTCGACCATGAAGGAGAAGAGACAATCAGGGTGCGACAGCTCTGGCAAAAATTTTGCCATTCGCTGGAAATACTGACGCATACAACCAACCACTCCCCGAACAGACGTATAATCCAATCACTTCTTCTATCTGACGTGACATCTTATATATAGATTATATATGAATACGACCTTAAAGAGAAAGTTGTGTAACACATTTACCAACTTTTAAATGCCCAAAATTGTTGATAATATATACGGATTAACATGAATCACGAGGGTATACTTTATATTTGTAATTTTATAATGATTCTATCTCCCAAAGTTATACTCCAACCGTTTCTAAATAATTTTCCTCCTTTTTTTTGTCCATCCAAAATAATCCTTTTTGAAAACTTTCCTTTAAAAAAATACTTTTACCACTTTACGTTTATTTTTTCTTAAACGACGTGTTAGATTAAAGATGTTGATTATTTGAGAACGGACAGAGTATAAGATAATAAAACAGTTCAATCTTATCAAGAGTAATGATGTTAAGTAACATTTGTATTTCTTCACCAATATTTATAATATAGTCAATTACTTTTTTTAAACGACATACTAGCTTAAAGAAGACTATTATTTAAAAACGGTTGGAGTATAAGATAATAAAACAGTTCAATCTTATCAAGAGAACTGTGTTTGGTAACTGTAGGATCTCGGCATAAGCTAGCCTTGGAGGGGACCATTTGGGTCCCACTGCTAGTGAGTCGGATGACAGGAGACTCGGATAGGCTGAGGAAGGTTTGCCTCGGCCCAATAACTGGTTGTTCAAAAGACAGATTGGTACACAATGCTAGTATAGCTCGGCCTCGGCAACAGTCTACCATAAAGGAGATGAGACAATCATGGTGTGATAGCTCTGGCAAAAACTCTGCCATTCGCTAGAAATACTGACGAACACAACCAACCACTCCCCTAATAGACGTACAGTCCAATCACTTCATCTAACTGACGTGACATCTAAGCATTGATGAGAAGACGCAACATGCTCACGAATAGAAAAGTGTCACCTCACAGTCCATCCAAAATAATCCTCTTTGAAAACTTTCATTTTAAAAAAAACACTTTTACCACTTAACTTTTATTTTTTCTTGAACGACGTGTTAGGTTAAAGATGCTGATTATTTGAGAACGATAGAGTATAAGATAATAAAACAGTTCAATCTTATCAAGAGTAATGATGTTAAGTAACATTTGTATTTCTTCACTAATATTTATAATATAGTCAATTATTTTTTTTAAACGACATACTAGATTAAAGAGGGCTATTATTTAGAAACGGTTGGAGTATAAGATGATAAAACAGTTCAATCTTATCAAGAGAAATGTATTTGGTAACTGAAGGATCTCGGCATAAGCTAGCCTCGGAGGGGTCCATTTGGGTCCCACCGTTAGTGAGTCGGATGACAGGAGACTCGGATAGGTCGAGGAGGGTTTGCCTCGGCCCAGCAAATGGTTGTTCAAAAGACAGATTGGTACACAATGCTAGTATAGCTCGGCCTCAGCAACAGTCGACCATGAAAGAGACGAGACAATCATGGTGCGACAGCTCTGGCAAAAACTCTGCCATTCGCTGGAAATACTAACGCATACAACCAACCACTCCCTGACAGACTTACAATCCAATCACTTCTTCTATCTGATGTGACATCTTATATATAGATTATATATGAATACGACCTTAAAGAGAAAGTTGTGTAAGGTAACACATTTACCAACTTTTAAACGCTCAAAATTGTTGATAATATATACGGATTAACATGAATCACGAGGGTATACTTTATATTTGTAATTTTATAATGATTCTATCTCCCAAAGTTATACTACAATTGTTTCTATATAATTTTCCTCCTTTTTTTTGTCCATCCAAAATAATCTTTTTTGAAAACTTTCATTTAAAAAAAATACTTTTACTACTTTACGTTTATTTTTTCTTAAACGACGTGTTAGATTAAAGATGCTGATTATTTGAGAACGGACAAAGTATAAGATAATAAAACAGTTCAATCTTATCAAGAGTAATGATGTTAAGTAACATTTGTATTTCTTCACCAATATTTATAATATAGTCAATTAATTTTTTTAAACGACATACTAGGTTAAAGAAGACTATTATTTAAAAATGGTTGGAGTATAAGATAATAAAACAGTTCAATCTTATCAAGAGAACTGCGTTTGGTAACTGAAGGATCTGGGCATAAGCTAGCCTCGGAGGGGACCATTTCGGTCCCATCGCTAGTGAGTCGGATGACAGGAGACTCGGATAGGCTGAGGAGGGTTTGCCTCGACTCAGCAAATGGTTGTTCAAAAGACAGATTGGTACACAATGCTAGTATAGCTCGGCATCGACAACAGTCTACCATGAAGGAGACGAGACAATCAGGGTGCGATAGCTCTGGCAAAAACTCTGCCCTTTCGCTGGAAATACTAACGCACACAACCAAACACTCCCCTAACAGACGTACAGTCCAATCACTTCTTCTATCTGACGTGACATCATAGCATTGGTGAGAAGACACAACATGCTCACGAATGGAAAAGTGTCACCTCACAGTCCATCCAAAATAATCCTCTTTGAAAACTTTCATTAAAAAAAACACTTTTACCACTTTACTTTTATTTTTTCTTAAACGACGTGTTAGGTTAAAGATGCTGATTATTTGAGAACGGACAGAATATAAGATAATAAAACAGTTCAATCTTATCAAGCGTAATGATGTTAAGTAACATTTGTATTTCTTCACTAATATTTATAATATAGTCAATTAATTTTTTAAAACGACATACGAGATTAAAGAGGACTATTATTTAAAACGGTTGGAGTATAAGATAATAAAACAGTTCAATCTTTTCAAGAGAACTGTATTTGGTAACTGAAGGATCTCGACATAAGCTAGCCTCAGAGGGACCATTTGGGTCCCACCGTTAGTGAGTCGGATGACAGAGACTCGGATAGGCCGAGGAGGGTTTGCCTCGGCCCAACAAATGGTTGTTCAAAAGACATATTGATACACAATGCTAGTATAGCTCGGCCTCGGCAACAGTCGACCATGAAGGAGACGAGATAATCAGGGTGCGACAGCTCTCGCAAAAACTCTATCATTCGCTGGAAATATTGGCGCACATTAGGGGTGTGCACGGGCCCTAAGCCCGCGGGCATTGGCAATGCCCAGTATGGGCCCATCAAGCAGTGGGCATTAGATTTAAAAGCCCAGTACTATTGATCAGCCCACGCGCATTAGTGGACGGGCTTGCGGGCATTGCCCATTTGTTTATGTTTTTAAATAATTTTACTGTTTTCGCATTCAAACTTTGGGTCTCAGCTTTCACCCCATCAATTCATAGCCATGAACTTTTTTTTTCAAACTATTATACTTGCAAATTTGAAATAAAACACAGTTGAAGTGAAAGAAAAGGAAGAGAAGCAACTAAGTTAAAATATAAATTCAGTATGTAGTAAACGGATTCATATAACTCGACATTACCGATGTCAAATTTTAATCTTGCATGTGATGAGATTGAGAATAGAATATCAATAGATGTATAGATGATTGAGTAATTAATTATTAAAATAATAGGGTTTGACATTTAGGTTTTTATTTTTAGCAATAGCTTTATTAGTATAAGTGTATTATACTATTACTATATTTATAGATTATAATTTATAACTTATAGTATATAAATATAGTAATAGTATAATACACATAAATTAAATATATAGGATTTGGTCAAAGATCTATAATTAAACAAATTAAAAAAAGTTATCATCGCATGTTGAAGGCCAAGAGCCCGAGACCACGGGCATTTGATTCATCTAAAGCCCAGTATTATGTAGTGCCCATGGGCACGGGCTCCATGGGTCGGGCACTGACGGGCTTTAATGGGCTTAATGGGCATTGACGGGCCCTGCTCACCCCTAGCGCACATAACCAACCACTGCCCTGACAAACGTACAGTCCAATCACTTCTTATATCTGACATAACATCAGAGCATTGATGAGAAGCCGCAACATGCTCACGAATAGAAAAGTGTCACCTTACATTCCATTCAGGTATAAATATGAGACATTCCCTACAGTTATTTATAAAACAAAACAGATATCCACAAAGAACATACAACATTAATTCTGGTGAAAATGCCATAAAAGAGGACCATTAATGCACTGCATCTACCGCAATTCATATCACCCATAATCTCATCCTTACAGCCGGAGGGTTTGAGTCGGGCCACCCTCGACTCCTTAACGGCGTTGTTCATCTTTGTAGGACGGAGTTCATACATATCCACGTCACCTTCCAGCTCACCAGCATTGTTGACTACGTGGACAAAAGACAAGGTAACCACAACTTTGGCATGATCAGTAATATTTATATTTATTCATTTTGTTTTGCATGTTTCAGTTTCACTTTGTTTCTACTTTTTTCTGATTTGAATTAGAAATAAAAATGTGTCTGATAAATGTTCTATTTCTACGGATGAGTTTTTGCGTAAGGGTATACAAAACATATAGAGTAGATAAAATTGGGGTTAAAAAAGTTTGTGACCAAAGTTCGAAAGTCGGATCTCATTTAACTTTGTCTTTATCGTGTTTTGGACATGAATCATTTCTTTTCCGTGAGAAAAAATTTTTATTTCTAAATTTTGAGGGAAAATGAGAAAATTTTCTAGTATTTCAGAAATAAAAGCATTTACAAACCACATTTCTATTTCTAATTGTTTGTAAACAATAATATTGGAAACAAAATGGTTGTAAACCGTAGACTTGAAAATAGGTTTTGCAAAGAGTCAAGTATAAATCAGTTAGTAATGAAACAATTTATAGAATATACTATGAAGTGTCCTTAGAGATGTTAAAAAGGTCGGAAACTATAGGGTCAACCCTATTAACCAGAAACATGAAAGGGTTAGGGTTGGGAAAATCCAACCTGTTTAATAAACGGGCTGACCCTATAAGGTCGCATGCCAGTTGATGATATGAGAGTCGAGAATAGCAACGGTGAAGTTTCGAAGTCTTCTGGTGTCGCTTCCTGAGCCTGGTTCATGAAACAGAAGACATTGGCTCAGAATTTCACCAACACATTACATGTCCAAGGGATAATTGAAAATATCCCATGTACTGTAGTCATCTCGAGATTGATAGCCAGTACGGTGCAGCCATGATTCGTTGAGAACTGAATCATTAATGGAGTCAGGGCCAGCAGAGGGAAGGTTGAAGACTCTTGACAGGCTGTCGGCATTGAGGACGAGATCAGTACCTCGAATGCGACCGTGAAGGCTCTTACTATCTCTTGTCAGTTGCATCCTTGAGTAGAATTCATCGACTAGTTGAAGGCTGAAAAATTCTTCGCGAAAAGAAAGGATGGAGACGAGTCCAGAACTGTGGAAAAGATCTAAAATCTTTGCTCCAACAGTATTGTCAATGAGAAATTGTTCTCCTTGAATCGTGCGACCAAGATTGTAGGATTGACGGCCTACTTTGGTGACGAAAGAAGATTCAGGGGGAGCGTTTGGGCTAGAGACGTTGTTGGAAGAAGAAGCGGCCATGAAGATTTTCTCAGGAGAAAAGAGTACGCACTGATAATAATCGTACATATTGATTTGGAAGAGAAATAGGGATAACAATGGAGAATTATCAAATATTGTACTTTATGTATATTCAGTACTTTCTGAGAATGAGCAGGAAGAACACACTTTTCAAGAACCGTCGTTTGAGTATCCACTATAGAGCTGTAAATGACTGAAATGAGAAACGGCGAAGTAATCATTTCAAAGCTCAATTTTGAGTGGACGTGTTTATTGGAGAGGTGGTGATTCATGATTGCGATATTAAGTCTTCTAGGGAGTATGAATTTGGACAGTTTTGAGCCTTAAATCGAGGATTTCAATACCGAGAAGGACAGATAAATTGAAGGCTTGGGGTATTGAAATGAAGTTGTGTTGATATCGATGAGCAAAAATAAAGGAGCAAATTTCGTAAAAATAAATTTAGGAAATATGATAGGTTTTTTTTAATATTCCAGATATTCTAATAGATAATTTACGGGGCATTCTGAATCATCTATACAATCCTCGGTAATCTCCCAAATCTATAGAATTTTGGAACAAAATCATTTCAAAAATATTTTGAAAGTATCATTTCAAGAAAATGTATTGCAAAACAATTAAGATTTTTGTGTTCTTTATTTTCTAGAAGAAATTTTCGGAGCTTTCTGTGTCATCCACACAGTCTTCAACAATCTTCCAATTCTTCTAGTCATTCTATAACAAAATTGTTTTGAAACCATTTTAGAAGTATTTTTGAAATATTATTTGAAAAGCTATCAATATTCTTAAATGTTTATGTCAAAGATATCGTTACACAAGGTTGATTAGCAGTGTGAAAGGTCTGAAACCAATTTTGATGATTAGTTTCAGTAGAGTGTGAAGAGTGCTGATACGAGATTGTGAACGGCAGAGATTGAAGTCTGCGGTTCAAGAAATTGTGAACAGTAGAGGTGAAAGTTTACAGTTCAAGTTTTGACCGGCAGACATTGAGGTCTGCCGTTACAACTGATAACTTTAAGGAAGTATGCAGCAGTAATGAAAGTCTGCTGATACCAAATATTGGTTATGCGTGGTTATCAATCTTTTGAACACACTAAAGATGACAACTATAGAATAGCCATTATACCAATTGAATATTGTGTTCAAGAAGGATGGAAGTTTACTGATATTCGATAGTTGAAGGATACCAATTGATGAATGATATCAATCATTGAAAGATAGGTGATCAGTAAACTAGAGATTGAGGTATGCCGATGTCGAATGAATGGATGACAAGGGAGTCGGCATAGATGAGGGTCTGCTGATGAAAGAGGTCAGCAAGAGTAAAATATGCTATTACAGAGTGTATATATGTAAGTTTCGCAGATAAGAAGATTTGCTAGAGATTTGAGGTCTGCCGATACCAAATGAAAGAAGAGTTTTACAGCAAGCTTTTCCTTTGGAATGCCTTGGCTTCTGGAAGGATGGACCATAAGCTTCATCGACAATGAGAACAAAACAGAAGTGGAGGGAGAGTTGAATGCTTCTTTCTATATGGAAGCAGCAGCAATAGTAGTATCGGTACATGAAGATGACTTCTGCAATTGGCTCCTCCTCACTGGTAAAGTACTTGCGTTTCGATCCTTTTTGGAGAGAAAATAGGGTCTGCAGGTGCCTGGTGTAGACGCGGTAGAATGAAGAGTGGAGTAGAGAGTAGAGTGCCGGCAGACTTCCTTTATGCCTTAGCAGCTGTTAGGAGGTTCAGCTGCTTCATCGGCAATGATTAACTAATGACTATGCTTTTTTCATAATAGAATCCCAGTTGAATGATAAGAGAATTTAGAAACAAAACGAAAGACAACAACCATTCAAGTTAGAGCACTTGGATCACTGAGAAGCAAGTAGCTCATACTTAGTTTGGTTGAAGGTTTTGAAGAAAAAGAATGAATTTTGCTTCAAGGTCAACAGCTAAGATGATGACTAACCTTTTTAGGAAGGGAGTCATCTTTGTCCAATACAAGGAAAACAAGAAAGAATTTAGAGCAATGTTTGTCTTTGAACAGAGGAAGCAGTAGATAAGAAAAAGAATTGAAAAGACTGATTTTTCCTCGAAAGGTTGTTGTTTCAACGGCAGAGGTAAGGTCTACCGTTGAAGCTATAGAGACCTAAAATTATTGATGGGAATTAAGATTCACCTTAACATCATGGGTTGAGATGAGATCTTCAATTCCTGATGAAGTAGTTGCAAGGTATGCAGTTCCTTCTAAGAAATCCAAAACTGAAGTTATCCATATTCCAACACTAAACTTTATTTATTTTGTTGAATAGGAGTACTTATGTTTAAGGATTGGTTTGTTGTTGGGTTAACAACAAAGTTATATTTGCTGTTTTAAATTCGGAACACAATTTTATGATAAGTACAGATGCCGAAATCATAAGCAAATATAGGATTTCATGCTATCAAGGAATGTTTATGCAAAAACAGATAGACATGAAGTAAAGATGCTTTGAACAAGTTCTCATTTAGATCAAAATAAACTCGAATACAAAGAGGATCTAAAGATTACAAAGTTTATTACAACTTCCGGTGACTTAGCTACTCCTTTTAAACAACTAATCTAAACACCTGATACAATTCTAAAGATAAGGATGTTACAAGGAGATGTCTAGTTGTCTTATAGACTTTTCAAAAAGAAAATCCGCGCCATGACAACTTTTCTATCGATGCTCTTAACCTAGAAGACACGGTTATCAAGAAGACTGCTCCTAAGAAAACCAATTTGTTGGGGAAGGGAATGAATACCCGATCTAAACGACTTACCAAGTCCCAAACTGCTAACACCTCTCCATCTTCCCATGACGATTAAGCCGTTATTTTGGAATCTCCGTGGCGTGGGCAATGATTTCACAATCTCGCGATTGAAAAAACTAATTAAACTGCATCACATTTCCTTCGTTTCCATTTGTGAACCAAAGCAGGATAAGTCTAAACTTTCTTTTATTGCTCATAAATTGAAGTTTCGGTATTATTTTAGTAATTCTGCTAATTCTATTTGGATCTTGGCTAAATCCTCTTTCACTTGTTAGGATATCTCTGAATCTGATCAGCAATTCACTCTTAGCGTCCGCCATTTTTCCTCGGCTCTTCCTGCGTTCATTACTTCGGTTCATGCTAAATGCACCAATAGTGAATGCCAAATTCTCTGGAATGACATCATTGACATGGGGCTGGAATTCCATGATAAACCGTTGATGGTCTTTGGCGATTTTAACATTATTCTTAAGCCTCACGAAAAGATTGGAGGCGTGGGATGGGACAGGCAGGGTGCCCTCGAGTTTCAAGCATGTCTTAATGCGGCAAAATTATCTAATATTGCCTTTATTGGCAGCAAGTATACTTGGAGTAATAACCGTGATTGGTCAAGCCACAATCTTCCAACGTTTAGACCGCGCAGTCTGCAACTCCACATGGCTTTCTAATTTTGCTTCCACCACTGTTGAACATCTTAATCGTACTGTTTAGATCATACTCCTCTTCTCCTCTCCATCGACTTGAACCTTGCTCACAGTTCCTATCATTTCTGGTTCCTCAATGTCTGGGCAGACCACCATACTTTTCTTGACACTGTTAAAATAGCTTGGGATATTCAAACCTGGGGGCGACCTATGGTGCGTTTTGCAAACAAACTAAAAGCGGTCAAGTTAGCTTTAAAATCTTGGAACAAGGAAGTTTTCGGTAATATTTTCCAAGCGGTGAAACTTGTTGAAGATGATGTGCTGGAGAAGGAACTTATTTATGAGCTCAACAATACCCCTAGCAATCAGACTGCTCTCCATCTTTCTCAATTCAATTTAAAGAATAAATTTGAAGGTAGAAGAAGAGTTTTGGCGGCAAAAATCCCATCTTCGTTGGCTTAAGGATGGAGATGGAAATATAAAGCTCTTCCATGCTTCGGTCAAACACACTCGCAACAAACTCTTTATTCATAAAATTACCGACATGCATGGGAATATGGTTTCCTCTGATGACAACATTAAGAGTGTTGCTGTTGATTTTTTCGAGAGCAACTCACTACTTGCCCGTTCAGCATTAATGACTCTATTAATGTGATTCCCCCAGTTATTTCGGCTATGCAAAGTGATGCTCTTTCCACTCCTCCCTCTCCTGAGGAAATTAAGGTGTCTGTCTTCTCTCTGTGTGCTGATAGTGCTGTCGGCCCCGATGGCTTTAATGGTAAATTATACACTTCATGTTGGGATATTATAGCTGATGATTTTTGCCTCACAATTTCTGAATTCTTCGCAGGGTTTGATATGCCTAAGACTTGGACTAGCACCCTCATGCTCACCATTCCTAAATCCAGTCAGGTTGATTCCTTTAAAGACCTCCGCCCGATCAGTTTATGCAATTTCTGTAATAAGGTGTTTACCAAGATTCTTGCCTCCCAACTTAGTAAAGTTCTTCATCTTCTCATCTCTGATAATCAAAGTGCATTCACAAAGGGGCGGCTTATTCAGGATAACTTGCTTCTGGCCCATGAATTGACTCACCAAATCAGCAAAAAGGTCAATGGCTCTAACGTTATCATCAAGTTGGATATGGCTAAAGCCTTTGACAGGGTCTCCTGGCAGTTTCTTATTCAGGTGCTTCGGAAATTTGGATTTGGAGAAACTTTTATTGATATGATCTGGCGTGTTATCTCGAACAATTATTTCTCGGTTCTTGTGAATGGGGGTTCTGTTGGTTTTTTCCCTTCCTCCCGTGGTTTACGTCAAAGAGATCCACTCTCCCCTAGCCTATTTATCATTGCTGCTGAAGTTCTTAGCCGAAGCTTAAACAAGTTGCACCAAGATCACCCAAATTTTGCTTTCTCTTCTTCTAGTGGTTGCCCTATTATTTCTCATTTGGCCTTTGCTGATGACATTGTTATTTTTTGTAACGGAAATAAGCACTCCCTGACTAATCATCGCTCTCTTCTGGAAGCCTATGAGAATTGTTCGGGCCAATCTATTAATTCGGGAAAAAGTTGTTTCATAGTCTCGAATAAAATGGTAGATTCCAGGGTTGCTTCCATTAGACGTCATGTGGGATTTAACCGCAAATTATTGTTTGTCTCCTATTTAGGATGTCCTCTATTTGTAGGTAGGAAAAAGAAGAGCCTTTTTTATCCGCTGATTAGTAAACTCCAATGCAAAATTAATTCCTGGTCGGGGACCTTTCTTTCTCAAGCCGGAAAAGTTACCCTTATCAACTCGGTGTTGCATTCGGTTGTTATGTTTCAAATCGCAGTGCTGGACCCCCAGTGGCAGTCATTAAGCACATCCATAGGATTTTCGCCAATTTCTTTTGGGGTTCTATTGATTGCAAACAAAAAGCTCATTGGGTAGCTTGGGATAAATGTTGTAGGCCCACTTCGGAAGGAGGCATTGGTATTCGATCGGTTCCCGACGTTATCCATGTTTTATCTATTCAAATTTGGTGGAGATTACGTTCCTCGGATAGCCTGTGGAATCAGTTTTTAAAGGCTAAGTATTGCTCGTCGTTGCACCCGATCTTATCTTCTAGAAAAGGTTCTTACACTTGGCGGCATATTTGTTCCGTCCGTGAGGAGTCCGAGCAGCATATCAAGTGGATCATAGGGCGTGGGGATTATTCGGTGTGGCTAGACAATTGGATGCCCATTTCTCCTCCCAGACCGGTTTCCACCATCTTTGATCGTGTTAATGAGGCCTTCAGCTCTCCTGCTACTCTTTCTGCAGCTGTTGTTTCGGAGTTTGGGCAGACAGCGGCTCATTCTATTATCTCCCATGGTATTATTCTCTCAGATCAGCCTGATGTTCCTTGTTGGAGCATTACGAATAGTGGCATCTTCACGCTTTCCTTGGCCTGGAATCTGATTCGGAAAAAGTGGCCTATACTTGGCTCCGCTAAATTTATATGGCAGAAGCACATCTCGAAGCAGCTCAGTTTGTTCATGTGGCGATTGTGGCAACGGAATCTGCCCATTGACGAGAGTGTGATTCAAAAAGGAGTTCACATGGCTTCTCACTGCTCTTGCTGTTCGGTGGGGAATTACGAAACTTATTCCCATGTTTTCCTAGATAGTCTGATTGCTAGCTATATATGGAAGGAATTCAATACTTTGGGGGGCATTAATTTTAATGGTTCTTCCATTAATCAAGTCTGTTTTGCTTGGTGGTCTGCCCAACATAACTCCCTTCTGCATTCTATCACTCCCTCTCTCATCTTATGGGAGCTATGGAAACATCGAAATGACTGCTCGCATAATAGATCTCGAAGCACCCTTGGGTCTTAATGGACAGAATCAAATGGTCTGTGATCTCTTCTCTTAGGAGTGCTGGTCTCTCTCCCCACTTAGGGGCCTCTTGGGCTTGCATCTTCTCGGCCAAGTTGGGTCGTATAAGCCCCAAAGTTGCGTGCCTAACATCTTCTCACCTCGTAATTTAGCCTCCGAACCCTTTACAAATCTGGTTACATTTGGTTTTTCTTTATTTCTCCTTAAAATAAAGATAGCGACTCAGTTGTATCATTTTGAGTCCACAATGAGGTTGGGCGTATTCCACGCACTAAATGGTTTATTTTAAAAACCACCCGCTCTTTCATCAGCGGGAGAGGGATGAATAAAATCCAGGGCACTAACAGTAGTGGTTTAAAAAAATTATTGCGAACTTTTGGGATTATATTTTCTCCGCATGGGACTGGCCCAATTATCACCCTTAAAAATATCACAAATGGGACCGGCCCGCCTGGTTATATCCCTCTTTGATTTGATTCTCTATTGGGTGATAACCAAGCCGGTCTCCTGTCATGATATTATAACCAGAAAAATCCTCTATATTTGTTTTCAATCGCTAAAGTACACTTTCAAAGAAAAATAACGAAGATACCCTTATGAAAGAAAAATGCGCACACAAAAAATTTGGGCGTCGCTAAAAAATTTTGGGCATCGGTAATTTTTTTTAGGTGTCATTCAAAAATTATGGGCATCGATAAATAATTTTGGGCATCGATCATTAATTTTGGACATCAATCAATAATTTTGGTCATCGTAGTAACTATTAGACTTTGAAAATGAAAAAAGGTGTCTTACTTTCTCTCTCTCCCACCATCACCTTGGAGATGATAAAAAATCTTTTCTTCGTCCTACCTTTCTCTCCGCACATTAATTGTTGGCCTTTGGAATTCGTTTTCATTATTGTTCAAGCTGCCATCGTTTCCAGCTTGACAGAAACACAATTTGGAGAAGATTTCTTATTATGAATTTGATAATTGGAATGATCAATACAAATGGGGATAGCCACTATTTAAACAAGATCATAACCGACTAAATTAACGGCTAAACCAAGGCCAAAATACAAAACTAACCTTAATGAATAACAGACAAAACTAACAAGAACCAGGAAATTACACTCGACACCCCTGAAGATAAAACAGAAAAGGAAAAAGCTAATCTGGCCCCTGAACTTGATCTTTTTGTGAAGATGTTACCTCCATGCCTTTATTTTTAGTGATTTCAACATCCCCCCTCAAGTTGAAAGAAGAGAATAAGTTCTTTACTTGCAACTTGCCAACAAGATCAGAAAATTGTCCACTGGGTAGAGCTTTTGTAAGGATATCTGCTAATTGAGACTGAGATGCAACGTACTTGGTGGAGATGATATTTTTTTGGAGCAGGTTTCGTACAATATGACAGTCAATTTCAATATGTTTAGTCCTCTCATGATATACAGGATTGGCTGCAATGTAAAGGCAAACTTGTTGTCACAGTGAAGAGGAATAGGACCTGCAGGAAGAATCTGAAAGTCTTTAAGTATAGCCATAATCCAGGTGAGTTCACAGCAAGTATTGGCCATACTTCTGTAGGTTTCATACAATGTGACAGTCAATTTCAATATGTTTAGTCCTCTCATGATATACAAGATTGGCTGCAATGTAAAGGGCGGACTTGTTGTCACAGTGAAGAGGAATAGGACCTGCAGGAAGAATCTGAAAGTCTTTAAGTATAGCCATAATCCAGGTGAGTTCACAGCAAGTATTGGCCATACTTATGTATTCTGCTTCAGCTGAGGATCTACTAACAGTGTTCTGCTTTTTACTTTTCCAAGATATGAGAGCATTGCCAAGAAAAATATAGAATCCTGTAACATATTTTCTTGTAGTAGGGCAGGAGGCCCAATCAGAGTCACAAAAAGCTGAAAGAGTTAAGTGGTTGTTTACAGGATAAAAGAGACCTTGTCCTGGGCTTCCTTTGAGATATTTGACAAGTCTTAAAGCTGACTTCCACTGATCAGTAGTAGGGTTTGCCATGAATTGGCTCAAAATCTGAACACCATATGAGATATCAGGTCTGGTGATGGTGAGATAGATCAACCTTCCTACAAGTCTTCTATAAGGAGCAGGATTACTTAGAGGAATTCCATAATTAGTGGCCAGCTTATGATGTTGTTCAATAGGAGTGGTCTTAGGCTTAGAATCTAAGAGGCCACAATCAGTGATAATATCAACAGTGTACTTTCTTTGATGAAGACATATACCTGATGAGTTTCTGGCCACTTCAAGTCCAAGAAAATATTTGAGTTCTCCAAGGTCTTTCACAGGAAACTTGGAGTGAAGATATGTCTTGACTTTAGCAATTAAGTCCTTGTTGGTTCCTGTTATAAGCAGGTCATCAACATACACCAAAATAGCATTAAAGTCTTCTTCAGTCTTCATTAAGAATAATGTATGATCATTGGGAGATTGAATGAACCCAAGATGAGTGATTGTAGTTGAAAATTTTTCAAACCATTTCCTTGGTGCTTGCTTTAGGCCATATAAAGACTTGTGAAGTTTGCAGACAATAGGGCCTTTGTTCTCAGAAAGGGTATGAATGTAGCTAGGAGGAAGGTCCATGTAGACATCTTCATTAAGATCTCCATGCAAAAATGCATTGGAGACATCCATGTGAGTTATTCTCCAGTTCTTTGAGGCAACTATGGCAATGAGCATTCTAACAGAAGTCATCTTGGCAACTGGAGCAAATGTCTCAAAGTAGTCATTTCCTTCCCTTTGAGTGAATCCTTTTGCAACAAGTCTTGCTTTGTACTTGTCAATGCTACCATCAGGATGATACTTCATTCTGAATATCCATTTTGAGCCCACTTTATGTTTGTTTTCAGGTAGATATCCCACTGTCCAGGTCTTATTGCTTTCCAGAGCTCTTAGTTCCTCTTCAATGGCTTTGCACCATAGAGGATCCTTCTTGGCCTATTCAAAAGTTTGAGGTTCATGCACAGCAGCAATATTGCAAGAATATTTCTTGTAACTAGCAGAAACATAACTGAAGTTACAGAATTTATTGAATGGATAAGGAGATGTACCTGTAACTTTTCCTGCATTACTTTGAAGATTAGTAGGTAGACCTGCATAGTCTTTAAATTTAATGGGAATGGATTTATTCCTAACAGGTCTTGAGTTTAAGGGATTGGTTTCAGATATGTCATTCAGGGATAATAGACTCTTGTAAGGATGAAGTAGGTTGATCATCATTATATATAGTAGTAGGTATATCAATAATGGGAAACATCCTATTGTTAATGGTGTCAGTTTAGATGTTATTTTGAAAGGGAAAGACATTTTCACAGAACACAACATCCCTGCTGAAGAAAGTTTGATGAGTATTGATATTGTAACATTTATAGGCCTTTTTAGTGGAGGCATAGCCAAGAAATACACATTTCTGGGCTCTTGGCAGAAACTTATCTCTGTTGAAGGCCAAAGTAGAAGCATAACAAAGGCAGCCTAGAGTTTTTAGGTGTTTATAATTGGGAGAAGTACCATGCAAGGCTACAAAGGGGGTTTTAAAATTCAAGATAGAATTAGCTAGGTAACCTGTTAATGAGATAAGTGGCAGTAAGAATGCAATCCCCCCCCCCAATGAATGGGAGGATTAGCTTCGAATTTGAGAGCTCTAGCAAGCTCTAACAGATGTCTATGCTTTCTTTCAGCCCTGCCATTTTGTTGAGGTGTTTCTGTGCAAGAGCTTTGATGAATGATTCCAGAAGAATCAAGAAGACAATTCATACAAGAGTTAAAAAATTCAGTTCCATTATCAGACCTTATTTCTTTGACAGATTTGTTAAATTGAGTTTTAATCATAATGAGAAAATTGTGCATGATATGACAGACATTGGCTTTAGATTTAAGAAGAATGGTCCAAACAGCCCTAGTATGGTCATCAACAATAGTGAGGAATGAATTGCAGCCATTACAAGTAGAGTGCCTGTAGGTTCCCCATACATCACAGTGCAGGAGGTCAAAGGAAGAAGTGCTGTGAGAATTACTAAGATTAAAAGATTGTCTAGTCTGTCTGGCTAGTTGACATATATCACAACTAAAATTTTTGTAATCTTTGAAGTTCAAGGAACATAAAGAATCAATGTATTTCATAGCTTGTAAAGGTAAATGGCCTAATATTTTATGCCATAAGTACACAGTATTAATAGGAAAAGAACTGGAATGAACTTCATTATTAACAGTTTGAGTTTGAACATTATTGGATGTTCTAAAAGAACAATAGGGATTTTTGAGATTATCCAAGTTGATTTCCACATGATGGTGAGGATGCTCAAGTTTATAAAGCCCTTCTACAAGTTTACCAATCACCTTGGTGGTCTTCTTGACAGGGTCCTGGACACAGCAGAGATTAGCAGAAAAATGAGGTTACAGTTATTGTCAAGAGTAAATTTTCTCCCAGATAATAGATTAAAATTGAATTCAGGTACATAAAATACATTGTACAAAGTAATGCCTGAAGACAATTTAACAGTCCCTTTGTGAGTTATAATGGAACTCTTTCCATTTGGTAGGTGAATAACAGATTGGATAGGAATAGGGTCAAGAAGAGTAGAAAAAGAATTAGTTATATGATCTGAGGCACCTGTATCAATTATCCAATCATTTGTGTTGTTGTTTGAATTAGATAGGTAGAGAGAATTAAAATGTTTAGAAATGGAAAAAGGAGTACCCGTCATTTGGACTTCAGTGTTATCAAGAGGGGATTCCATTTCAATGTTGTTTGCCTTGGTGTTGAGCATAGATAAGAGTTGAGCAAATTGTTCTTTTGTGAAGTGGCCACTGTCATTGGGGTTATCTTTCAGGGACACTGAGTTTGTAGACACAACACTTTTACCTTTTCCTTTGTTCTTTGGCATGCGGGAAAGATCTGGTTTGTTGCCAAATTGGGGATGCCAGTCATGATAGCCATGAAGAAAGAAACACTTTTCTTTGGGGTGAGAATCTCCATGGCAATATTCACAAAAGAATCTGCCTCTTGAAGTATTGCTATTAGGACCTGTATTTCTGCCAGAGTTTGGTCCAACTTTGTTGAATCTGTTGCCTCAAGTGTAGTTGTTGTTGTTACCAGATTTTCCAAATAAAATTGTTGAAACATCTGATTGATTATGGGAGATGCCACACTGCCTTTGACCCTCTTCTTGTATAATCATGGATACCGTTTTAGATAAGGAGGGCAAAGGCACCATTCTTAATATTTGGCCTCTAACATCAATGTAAGTGTCTGAGAGTCCCATCAGAAACTGAGTGATTTTATAGGCATGGTCATACTCTTCACGAAGTTTAGAGGCACCACAAACACAATCACACAGGCAATTAGGCAGGGGTAGAAGGTTTTGTAATTCATCCCAAAGACCCCGAAATTTGGTAAAATAGGAATTGAGTACAAAGAGCAATGGTTTTACGAATTTGATAAAGTTTGGGAATATCATTTTGTGAGTATCTGGTTATGAGATCTTCCCACATCTCACAAGAGGTTGGGAAATACACAATACTTTGACGTATTTCAGGGCTAACATAATTAAGAAGCCAAGATATGACCATGGAATTGCATCTTTCCCAAGAACTGATATACTTGGATTCAGATTGGGGTTTCTTGAATGAACCATTGATCATGCCAAGTTTATTCTTGGCAGATAGGGCAATGGTGATTGCAAGTTTCCATTGGGTAAAGTTGCAATCAGTAAGAAGGTCAGTAACAAGAGTCATCCCTGGATGATCATGAGGATGAAGGAAGAGAGAATGTCCAGGGGGTAATTGAAAGGTGGCATCGGAAAAATCATAAAAATTAGAAGTGTTACTGGAAGAGGTTTTGTTAGATTCAATGGGAGAAGATGATGTAGTAGACGATTGATTGTTAGTCATGGAGAGAGAAGATAGAACAAGAAAGGAAAAAGATCCTTACCAGTCAAGAAGAGTAAAACAGTTTTGGTAGAAATCCAGGAAGGCAGAGATAGATCAAGCTTCTACTGGTTGAGATAATGAAGAAGAGTAATTCTGGAACAACGAATTTGCTAGCTCTGATACCATGACAGAAACACAATTTGGAGAAGATTTCTTATTATGAATTTGATAATTGGAATGATCAATACAAAAGGGGATAGCCACTATTTAAACAAGATCATAGCCGACTAAACTAGCGGCTAAACCAAGGCCAAAAAACAAAACTAACCTTAATGAATAACAGACAAAACTAACAAGAACCAGGAAATTACACTCGACACCCCTAAAGATAAAACATAAAAGGAAAAAGCTAATCTGGCCCCTGAGCTTGATCTTTTTGTGAAGATGCTTCCTTCATGCCTTTATTTTTAGTGATTTCAACACAGCTACACTGAGCATCATATTGAGGTACACAGTTTTGAGCTTGCTCCAATCTTTGACGGCGAACTCATCATCAAACGCAACTTTGGAATTTTTTTCATCTTCCAAGATCTCTTATTTTCGAAACATCTAAACTTTGTGATCTTCATGTTCTTCTTGTGGCATTTTCCATCCATTTGGTGGTATTTACTTCTCATACCATGCTGCTTGCTTGAAAATATCTCCATATGCAATTCTAACCTCCGGTGGTCTACGTATTCCATTTCGATGCTCAGTTAGACATCGTAAGTTCTCACACCCCGTAATTTAGGCATCCTAAGTTCCGACGTCCCGCAATTTAGACATCGTAAATTCCGACGCCCCACAATTTAGGCGTTTACAACGAATTTAGGCATCGTAAGTTCTGGTAAGCTGCCACCTGTTTGTCGTTGGCTGATAAGTCCATTATGCTACTGAACTACAGTTGGATTATGTGCTTGTTTAATGTTAAAATACCGCTTTTGATGAAGCAATTGCAAATGGGAGTTGATATAATCTCACTTTCTGTTGGCGGTTCTTTTCCTTTGGACTACTTTGTGGATCCAACAGCAATTGGAGCTTTCCATTCCATGAAGAATGGAATTCTCACATCTAACTCTGCTGGTAATCTGGTCCTGAAGCTGGATCCATCACAAATTTCTCACCATGGTCTCTTTATGTTGCTGCTAGCGCTATTGATAGGAAGTTCTTGGCAAAGGTTCAATTACTATGGAACAATGTTGGGTTTGTTTTGTAATTGATCAAGGGGCCCACATTTTAAGTTAAGTCAACTGACAGGACCAGTAGGTGATAGGGTATTTTGGGAAAAAAAAAAGACTTATGGGGTTAAAAAAAAAAAGAAAGCATAATAAATCCACCCGACCCGTAATTATTTTTTTTATATGGGTGGTAAAATAGGTGTTATGGATAATAATGAATTAGTTTATTGTCCATTATTATCCATAATAAATCCATTTCACCATCCATAACACTCATTTTACCACCCCAACTCATCCACTATAACATTATTAGACCTTCTCTTGGGCCCTTAAATTAATGGGCTCTAACCCAATGTTTGTACTTAAGTTTTTGCTTCCTCGTCATTATCCATACTTCTTTCCAGCACATCTATTCCATTTTACTAGTTATTTAAATAGCTCCTCTGAATCGCACGGGTACAATATGAGATATATATATTTTATGTAATAATAATATAACTTTTAGACATTATAATTAGATTATTAATCTATTTCATGGTTATAATTTTTTTCTATTATTACTAATATTAAATAATTTTTTTACCTAAATAATTTTTAAATTAATATAAATTTCTAGTTAACGTGAGATATATATTTTGTATTAATAATAATAGTAATTTTTTTTTATCTAAAGACTTTTAAAATTAACATTTAACTTGATAATAATATTAGAAGTCATTTTGTTAAAAACTTTTAAAATCATAATTCATTTTTAAACAATGTGAGATACTTATTTTATATTTTTATTGGTAATGAAAGTTTAAGTCTTTTATCTAAAGACTTTAAAACCAACACCACATTCTAACCATGCGGTATACATATTTTCTATTAGTAATAATAGTAGTAGATAAAAGATTTTTTAACCAACATTCATTTCTAAATAATGTGGATACATATTTTCTATTGGTAATAACAAAAGATATCTTTATCTAATAACTTTTATAACCAATACTCATTTCTAAATAATGTGATATACATTTCTTTGTAACCAATGTGAGATACATCATCTAAATTTTTTTAAAACCAATACCACTTTTATAACCAATGTGAAATATTTCTCTTCTATTGCTAATAATTGTAAACTTTTAAAATCAACATCACCCTCTAACCAATGTATAATATATATCCTCATTTGGTAATAATCGTAGAAGTCTTTTATTTTAAAAATTTTATAACCAACATCTCTTCCTAAATAATGTGGGATACATCTCTTCAATTATATTGATGATAAAAATAAAAAAAATTTATCTAAAGACTTTTAAAACCAACACCATTTTTTTAACAAATGTAAGATATCTCTTCTATTAGTAATAATAGTAAAAATATTTTATTTAAAATTAAAAAATCAACATCACTTTTTAACCAATGTGAGATATATATATTCTATTGATAATAATGGTATAAGTCTTATATCTAAAGACTTTAAAAACAAATATTACCCTCTACCAAATGTATGATACATCTATTCTATTGGTAATAATAGTATTTTTAAAACCAACATTAATTTATAAGCAATGTGTGATACATCTTTTCTATCGATAATAATAGTAGAATACTTTGTATTCAATGTGAAATACATGCATCTATTCTATTTATAACAAAAAGTCTTTAATCTAAAGACTTTTTAAATAAACATTTATTTTTAAATAATGTGAGATACATATCTTTTATTGGTAATAAGAGTAAAAATATTTACTATAAGACTTTTAAAGCTAACATTTTTTCTAAACAATGTAAGATACACATTTTTCATATTCTAACAATGTGAGATACTTCTTTTCTATTTCTATTGGTAATTAAAGTTTAAGGCGTTTATTTAAAGACTTTTAAAATAAACATCTTTTTCTAACCATGTGATATACATCTTTTTCTATTGGTAATAATAGTATTTTTAAAACCAACATTAATTTATAACAAATATGAGATACATTATTCTATAATAATAATAATAATAATAGTCTTTTATATAAAAACTTTTGAAATCAACATCTCTTTCTAAACAATGTGGGATACATCTCTTCTATTGGTTATAATATAAAAATAATAATAATAGTAGTATTTTATCTAAATAGTTTTGAAACCAACATCTCTTTGTAAACAATGTGTAATACATCTCTTGTATTAATAATAACATAAATATTTGTTTATCTATGAATTTTATAACCAATATATGTTTTTAAATATTGTGGATCTCATCATTTGGTAATAGTAATAGAAGTTTTTTATCTTAAAAAAATATCTAAAACCAACATCTCTTTCTATATAATGAGATATATCTTTTCCCTTCTCTTTTATTAATGATAAAAGTAGAAGTTTTTTTTATTTAAAGACTTTTAAAATGAACATCAATTTTTAACCAATGTAAGATTTATCTCTTTTATTGGTAATAATAGTAATTTAAAACCAACATCAATTTATAAAAATGTGATATATATATATATATATATATATATATATATATATATATATATATATATATATATATATCTTCTATTGCTAATAATAGTAAGTCTTTTATATAATCTAAAATAATTAAAAATCAACATCATTTTTTAACTAATGTGAGATATATATCTTCTATTGATAATAATGGTAGAAGTCTTTTATCAAAAAACTTTGAAAACCAACATCACTTTCTAACCAATGTATGATACATCTTTTCAATTAGCAATTAATAATAGTATTTTTAATACAAACATCAATTTCTAACTAATGTGTGATACATCTCTTGTAAAAATGAAAGTCTTTAGTCAAAAGACTTTAAAATCTAACATTTTTTTAAACAATGTGTTATACATCTCTTTTATTGGTAATAATATAAAATAATTTAAACTCAACATCATTTTCTAATAAATGTGAGATATACATCTATATATATATATATATATATATATATATATATATATATATATATATAAAGTTGGTGAGGAGCACTATGATTGTGCCACCTAACCACCTTTGGATAAATCTTTATTCTAAAGCATTCATGTGGAAGTTTTAAAAACTTTTGGTTTTCTAGTGACTTTGAAAATCAACATCACTTTCCAACCAATGTATGATGTATTTCTTCTATTGGTACTTAATAATAGTATGTTTAAAACCAATATCAATTTCTAACCAATGTAGGATACATTTCTTCTATTGTTGAAAAATTAGTGTTTTTAGTGAAAGAAATTGTGCAACTTAAGGCACGAATTTCTTTACGTGTCATTTGTTTGTTGGCGAATGTAATTGCGCAAATGTACTCTACTCGGTGAAAGCATCAAAATGATATATTTATTTGTCCAAATCAAGTTTTGGATAATAAGATATCAAGACTTAAAGTATAATACTTGTTAAAAAAATTAGTGTTTTTATTGAGAGAAATTGTGCAACTTGAGGCATGATTTTCTTTACGTGTCATTTATTTGTTGGTGAAGGTAATTGCGTAAATGTGTTCTACTCAATGAGAGCATCAAAATGATATATTTATTTGTCCAAATCGAGTTTTGGATGAATAAGATATCAAGACTTAAAATATAATATTTATTAAAAAATTAGTGTTTTTAGTTAAAGAAATTGTGCAACTTGATACACAAATTTCTTTACGTGTCATTTGTTTGTTGACAAAAGTAATTGTGCAAATGTGTTCTACTCGGCAAGAACATCGAAATAATATATTTATTTGTCCAAATTAAGTTTTGGATGAATCAGATATCAAAGCTTAAAGTATGATGCTAAAAGTGAGTCATTAGAAGTAATATTTAACCTTGAAGAGTTTTATCTCACATTGGTTAGAAGTAATGTTAGTTGTAAAAGTTTTTAAATATAAGACTTCTACTATTGATAATAGAAAAAGTTATATATACTAATACTAATACCCCTTATTATATTGATTATTATTATGTATTATTATTAGTTAATGGCTAAAAAACCAAAAGTTATATATATATATATATATATATATATATATATATATATATATATAATTTAAAGTTGGTGAGGAGCACTATGGTTTACCACCTCACCACTTTTGGATAAATCTTCATTATAAAGCATCAATGTGGAAGCTTTAAAAACTTTTAGTTTCCTAGTGACTTTGAAAATCAACATCACTTTCCAACCAATATATGATGCATTTCTTCTATTGGTATTAATAATAGTATTTTTAAAACCAACATCAATTTCTAACCAATGTAGGATACATCTCTTCTATTGTTGAAAAATTAGTGTTTTAGTAAAAGAAATTGTGCAACTTGAAGCATGAATTTCTTTACGTGTCATTTGCTTGTTGGTGAAGGTAATTGCCCAAATGTGTTCGATTCGGTGAGAGCATCAAAATGATATATTTATTTGTCCAAATCGAGTTTTGGATAATAAGATATCAAAACTTAAAGTATAATACTTGTTAAAAAAATTAGTGTTTTTATTGAGAGAAATTGTGCAACTTGAGGCACGATTTTCTTTACGTGTCATTTGTTTGTTGGCGAAGACAATTGCGCAAATGTGTTCTACCAATGAGAGCATCGAAATGATATATTTATTTGTTCAAATCGAGTTTTAGATGAATAAGATATCAAGACTTAAAGTATAATAGTTATTAAAAAATTAGTATTTTTAGTGAAAGAAATTGTGCAACTTGATACACAAATTTCTTTACGTGTCATTTGTTTGTTGACAAAAGTAATTGTGCAAATGTGTTCTACTCGGCAAGAACATCGAAATAATATATTTATTTGTCCAAAATAAGTTTTGGATGAATAAGATATTAAAGCTTAAAGTATGATGCTAAAAGTGAGTCATTAGAAGTAATATTTAACCTTGAAGAGTTTTATCTCACATTGGTTAGAAGTAATGTTAATTGTAAAAGTTTTTAAATATAAGATTTCTACTATTGATAATAGAAAAAGTTATATATACTAATACTAATACCCCTTATTATATTGATTATTATTATGTATTATTATTAGTTAATGGCTAGAAAACCAAAAGTTATATATATATATATATATATTATTTAAAGTTGGTGAGGAGCACTATGGTTTACCACCTCACCACTTTTGGATAAATCTTCATTATAAAGCATCAATGTGGAAGCTTTAAAAACTTTTAGTTTCCTAGTGACTTTGAAAATCAACATCACTTTCCAACCAATATATGATGCATTTCTTCTATTGGTATTAATAATAGTATTTTTAAAACCAACATCAATTTCTAACCAATGTAGGATACATCTCTTCTATTGTTGAAAAATTAGTGTTTTTAGTAAAAGAAATTGTTCAACTTGAAGCATGAATTTCTTTACGTGTCATTTGTTTGTTGACGAAGGTAATTGCCCAAATGTGTTCGATTCGGTGAGAGCATCAAAATGATATATTTATTTGTCCAAATCGAGGGTTGGATAATAAGATATCAAAATTTAAAGTATAATACTTGTTAAAAAAATTAGTGTTTTTATTGAGAGAAATTGTGCAACTTGAGGCACGATTTTCTTTACGTGTCATTTGTTTGTTGGCCAAGGCAATTGCGCAAATGTGTTCTACCGATGAGAGCATCGAAATGATATATTTATTTGTTCAAATCGAGTTTTGGATGAATAAGATATCAAGATTTAAAGTATAATAGTTATTAAAAAATTAGTATTTTTAGTGAAAGAAATTGTGCAACTTGAGGCACAAATTTCTTTACGTATCGTTTGTTTGTTGTCAAAAGTAATTGTACAAATATGTTCTACTCGGGAAGAACATCGAACTAATATATTTATTTGTCCAAATTAAGTTTTGGATGAATAAGATATCAAAGGTTAAAGTATGATGTTAAAAGTGAGTCATTAGAAGTAATATCTAACCTTGTAGAGTTTTATCCCACATAGGGGTGGCAAATCGGTCGTACTGGACTGTTATCGGGCCGACACGATAACAGCACGACACGATAAGCACGAACACGAACACGGCACGATAAGCTTATCGTGCCTAATATTAAAACCCGAACACGACACGATAAAAACACGAAAAGCACGGCACGACACGATAGGCACGATAAGCAAAAAACTCATGATTTATTTAGTCAGACCCGTTAAGCCCGTTAAACCCAATAAACATTATAAAATATATAATTTTGATTTTTTAATACATATTTTGAAAATTTATCAATATAAATAGTCAAGTAGTTTAAAAGTTATAAATTTTCAAATGATAAAATTATGAAATAATCATGAAAATAGTTTGAAAGAAGTGAATAACCCCTAGTAAATTTTTTAAAATATATTTTTAAAACATATATATTTTAGTTATCGTGTCTTATCGTGCCTTAGCGTGTTTATCAAGCCAACCCGATAACAACCCATTTTTTATCATGTCTTATCGTATTGGCCCTATAACGGCCCGAACCCGATAAGCCCCAGCCCAAATCCTATGATTTCGTGCCGTGTTCGTATCGGTCAATCGTGTCGTGCCTCAAATTGCCACCCCTAATCCCACATTGGTTATTGATTATTATTATGTATTAGTATTAGATAATGGCTAAAAAACCAAACGTTTTTAAAGCTTCCACATGGATGCTTTAAAATGAAGATTTATCCAAAGGTGGTGAGGTGACACAACCATAATGCTCCTCACATATATATATATATATATATATATATATATATATATATATATATATATATATATATATATATATATATATACAGAGAGAGAGAGAGAGAGAGATATTTTGGTGAAAAACAGTTGATACCCTTTCAAGAAATTTCAACTGCTTTACTCCCCCAATACTTTTTTTGACATAAAAATGTATTTTTATGGTTAAAGGACGACTATACTATTAATGAACCGAACACGCACGCACAAATCATTATTATATGCATCATACAAGAAATTTAATTGATGTGTGATTTTATATCGCAATGCATGATTTGTGCATCGCGATGCATAATTTAAATTGTATAACTGTCATTTTCATTTCATAGTAATACATAGTAATTCAAAATTGATGCATCACGATTGAAATTCAATGCGTCACGTGAATCACCGTTCCATATTGTGCAATTGTCATTTTCATTTCATACTCATGCATCACGATTCAAAATTGATGCATCATAATTCAAAAGGTGTCCAAGAACCAACAAATTCCTATTCATCCCTTCTGAAAAATCCTCCAACCCAGTCCAGGTCTAATCCACATGTTTTGTTGCCTCAATAATTAAGATTTTCGAACAATTTAGAAAGAATTCGTTGGAGCTGTGGAAGAAATGTTGGTCAAAGTTATAGAAAGAGACGATCTAGGCATTTTAAGAATAATATTTTGAAAGTATCTTTTATCGATTTGTAGCAGTTAAATTTTAAAAAAAGGTACTGACCTGAATTTCACCAAAACTAATTTTTCCCCTGCATCAAAGGCTTCGCTAAGAATTTTCGTGGCCCAACTCTACTAGACCTACAACTCCACCCCCAGTATGATCCATTTAAAATGACCGTCTTCGGCTCACCAAACCTTGTAGTTTTTTGAATCCAACATCGGGACACCACACACATTAATCCACGTTTACCTTGATATATATATATATATATATATATATATTACCTTGAGATATTATTTTCATCCACATGTTGCAAAACATTTGTTTGAGATGGGAAAACCTTGTGAGTTGTGACACTTTTACTAATGGGATCTGAAACCTAATACCCAATTATTATGCGTCGTGTTATAGTAAAAATATAATTAATTAGTTGCCTTCTTTAGTCAAAACTTATGTTAAATAAGTCATGTTAAACTTTTATACATACATAAGTTTTAAATATAAATCATTTTCTAGAAATCATGATAATTTAATAAAACTTAAAACTTTGGAACACATAATCTCACGATTTAATGTATAAGTAAATGTAATAGAAACTAACATGGATCCATGATGTTAACTTACAACTGCTATAGAAAATGAAATTTTCGACCTTATCTTTTACTTTAATTTCTCCTTGATGACGAGGAGAATTTCCCTTTAATTTCTCTTTACATTTCTATTCGTTTATGAAGACCCTCTTTTAGTCTTTCTCTCAAAGAGTCCTTAGAGTCCCTGTAGACATACCATACATATATATAGAGAGGAATTGGTTTGTCAAACAAACCTACCTTTTTTAGCCTTCAAGCCACCACCACAAATAAACATGATGACCTATTGATAAACATCATTGAAGTCAATGATGTTTATCCTTTAAAGGGAATATATATACATCTGTACATAATTTTCTATACAATTTTTTAAGCATAGAAAGAAGAAGTACCACTTTAAAACTTTCAAACTTTAACATACTCTTATTTTCACTTAACCATCAAAATAAGACATTTTACATATTAAAACTTTATTTATCATTAATTTATATGAATCACATTACGGGATAAATCCAACAACTCAAGTATTTCTTTTCCTTACAAGATTTACGATATGTTTGGCACAAAAGTTTTGAATTATCATTTTGTTATAATTGATGATAAGTACGAACGATAGATGGAGAAACTAGTGAGCCCAAAGAGAGAGAGAGAGAGAGGGAAGTGAAAAATTATAAACTAAAAGTTCTAAAACCCCTTTTGGAGAAGAGACTCTTAGGGACTTTGGTTACTGGTTTTTGGATTTTGATTCTCTTTCTTTGGCTTTTTTGGATTTTCTCCATCTCTCTCTTACTTTATTTCAATCATTCCCAAAGAAAACATGGAACACAAAAAACAATCTCAAAACGACCATGTGACTCACACTCTATTTAATCTCCATTTCTTCTGAAACACACTCAACGCAATCAAACCCTAAAACAAGTAACATATACCTCTAGAATGTTTGTTTCAACATGTATGTACATTGTACTTATCAAGGAAGGTATGTATTCAACGTCCTTTCACACTTGTTTTGAACAAGAGTAAGGGAGTGTAACAAGTTCAATGTCCTTTCGCAATTGTTTTAAAAAGGAGAAAGGGAATGTAACAATTAATTAGATTTAGTGCTTTTGATTATGACACGGTGGATGGTTGTGATCAGTGTATGAACCGAGTATTATGCAAATAAATTAATATATGTTTGAGATTTTATTGGAGTCGGATCAAAGGACACTACACAAAGAAAATACATGTCCTAAAAACTAAAGAAACAACACATTTAATTGGCTGTAAAATTTTGTAACTCATCTAAAAATAATATAATTAGACATCCAAAAACATTTTATGTTTCACACATACACACCAACCCAACAACTGTTAATTTAAATAAACTTAAAATGAATTCAAAATTCAAGGGACAAAATCAAGGGATAAAAGTAAAGTGTCTAAGAATTAATTAATTAATTAATTACCATGAATATTGGGATATATGAGGAGACAAAATCAAGGAAATGTGCTTCTTTGTCAACGAAATTTTAAACCCCACGTGATGAAGGCTCTCCCAATCCCACCCGTCCGAATCCGATTGTCATATTCCCTGTTTTCGGCAACAAATGCATGTGGTGTGGCATCTTATTCTTGCTTATTATGGAGTATATATGTTACGTAATTCAAAAAGAAGATTTTTCTTTTATTCATTTTACATATTGTTGGTTGTATATATACTACTCTAGTACTATGAAAATTAAGACTACGAGCATTTGTTTTAGCCACAGATTTTATGTTTGATAAATTTAATAATTAACAACCATAAAAATATTGTTACAGTTGATTAATTATAAAAAATATTTGAGCAATGTCAACATATTTATATTAAATGTTGAGGGTAATGTTAAAGGCTTATAAAGATGTTTACACAAATTTTGACATCCTTAGAACTACTTTTGAAAAACCTTTAATTTTTCTAATTTGTGAGATTAAGGTTTTTCATTTGTTTAACATCCTGAAATCAATTTTTTTTTACATTCAATTTTCAAATTTTCAAATATTTAAAAATGAAACAGTGTTATTTATCATTTTATGACATTGTGTAACCATATCGATCATCGAAGGTTATATCTCTATGTTACATTAGCTCTTAGAGCAAGGGGTGTTACTTCTCACTTTATGACATTGTGCAACCATAATTGATCATCAAAGATTATATTTCTATGTTAAATTAGCTCATGGGGCAATGGATGATATAGTGAAACTTGAGTTCAGAAATCCAAAGCAATCTTAAAAGCAAACTGATAAAACTTCATGTGTTCAAGCATTCGAGTCACAGAGGTGTGTCAACAGTGGCAAAAAGAGACGTAAGACCGTCTTACAGATTCTAAATCTGTAAGGAGCCCCAAAAAAGGAAAAAAAGAAAAAGAAAAAGAGGCTGCTGAATTAGGCGACTGTAGACAGCCCAATTCCGTACCCCTGGTTATATAACATGATATGAGATATCAAGACCTGTTAAAAGGCTAACGAATGTTAAGTTACAGGGTTAAAATGCAAAAGGAAAAGCAGGATGCAAAAACAGTGAAATGTAGGGGACTTAAGTGCCAAAAAGAAGACCAAAAAGACCCCCTGGCGTCGCCCCCATGGCCTCTTGGTGTCGCGCCAACCCCCTCCATGGGCGGCGCCCAACAGTGCTCTCTGCACTGCAGCAGTTTACCTTTGGTGTAATCTCTCAAGCGCGCGATACAAGCCGATGAAACACAGAAAGATAAATCTTAACCGCGAAAGAAATCTCACTCTCACCTATAAATAGAGGTGCCCGGCTTCAGGAATTCACACATATCGTTAGCAGTTCACACACTACGCAGTTGTGAGTTCTCCCGAGAGCGTTGTGAGATTTCCTCCTCTAGCCCCGAAGCTCCGCCAAATCTCCCTCAAACACTAAAACCAGCCGGTCAAGGTGAAACCTAGCTGCCCTGCTAGGATTCCACCATATTCATCCGGTCCAAAAATCTCAAAGCAAGTTGCTCTACCCAAATCCAGACACCAAATCAGCAAAAAGCAAGCAGTTGCTTTGCCCAAATTTCGCTAGCAGCAAACAAACAGCAGCAAAAAAGCAAGTAGTTGCTCCACTCGGTTCCCGAGGCCTGAAAGAAACTTTTGGAAGCAGTCACTCTGCCCTAATCCCCGTAGCAACACAGCAGCAAAAAAAAAGATTCCCTCTCCCTGAAGGACAGACCGAGCGCACCTTAAGCCTACCAGAAGCTAGTTGGTACGGGATAAAACCCACATGCTTCAAGAGGTAGGTCATTTAAAAGTTTTATTATATAAAAGTGCTATTTAGATTAACAAAATGTAAGTAATATAAGCAGTTGTGCTGCCCGAATCTCTATAAGGAAATAGCACTACAAAGAGTCATTATTATGACCAAAATTTTATAATATATTTGTAACTCCCGAAAGGAGGTTGTGCCAAGTATTGTAATAATATATGTACAGATATATGTATATCTAAATGTTTTATTTCATCTGTTAAATAAATATAACAAAAGTATATTTGAGCCAAAAGACTATTTTGAGACCGAAAGGGCGAGTTGGGTGCCTAACACCTTCTCACCTCGTAACTTAACCTCCAAACCCTTTGGAAATCTGGTTACATTTGGTTTTTCTTTATTTTTCCTTAAAATAAAGATGACGACTCTGTTTTAATATTTTGAGTCCAGAATGAGGCCGGACGTATTCCACGCGCTTAAAGGTTTATTTTGAAACCACCGCTTTCATCAGCGGGAGATGAAATCAAAAAACCGGGGCACTCACAGGGACTCATCGAAGAAGACCACGGTTTACGCAACAAGAAAACGTGTCAAAATTATGAGATAAAAAACAAGCTAAAACAGGGCAGAATGGACTGAAAATCACAGGTCAAACCCGAATTTGTTTCAGAATAGCGCGGGTCACCCACGTGTTGAGGGAGCGGCGTGGCGTGCACCGCATTAATGATGAATATTACACATTGAGGGACTAAAAGTGATATTAAAAGTAAAAGACACGTTTTAGGATTAAAGTAACACATTCAAAGTCAAAAAGTGACATTTTCATACATAATGACTTACATATAACACATTTAAGGGCGGAGATGACATATTCAAGGCCAAAACGTGACACACTTTAATATATAATAATTACACAATGAAGGATTAAAATTGATGCATTTAAAGGCAAAAGAGACACATTCAAGACCAACAATTGACATTTCTATTCATAATGAGTGTTAAGCATTACTAGACTAAAAGTATGACATTTAAAGGCAAAAATTATACTCTTAAAGGTAAAAAAAGACACATTAAAGGCCAGAAAGTGGCACATTTTTTCTTTACATACTACATTTTTAATGTCAACGGTAGTGACACTTTTAAAGGCACAAGTGATACTTTTAATGTTAAAAAGTGACATTTTATGGTAAAAAGTGACACATTTGAGATCAAAAGTAACATTTCAATGCCACAAGTAACAATTTTCATTTATAAATGAGAGGAGTGGCACTCTAATTTCCAAAAGCTAAGGGGTATGTGTAATGCCCCGAGCTCGAAAGTTCGGTTCGCTACGTGCAGTCCACACACTGGTCCACTCGAGCACGCAGCACCTTTGGTCATCAGGCCCACCACAAGCCGACCCAAAAGTTCATAAATGATTTTAGTGTCCAGTACTAGAGTCTGATCACCTTATAAATTGCACACATTTCCACACCCACTCAATATGGGATGGGGGTATTACGGTATGGATAGCTTTGTTTTACAAAGTAAAGTCCGTAAAATCATTTTAAAGGAGACATATTCATCAGAACTAATTGTTCCAAAACTAATAAGATTACAAGAAATTAAATGTTTACGTGTAATAAGCGACGAAAAAAGGATTTTGTATAAAGGGTATTAAGTTAGTTTAAGTCTTTGAGAGTAGACAATTGCATCGTAGTACTATGAATTCGACTCAAATGAAGAGTCAAAATTACTACCATATACATAGTTTATTAGGATGATAAACGGGCCTATACCTTTTGATGAAATGTTAATCATTCCAGTTCAACATAATATTATTTAAGGTGATAACCCGACCAATCCCCTGTGGAGAAAATATAACCCCAAAAGTCCACAATAATTTTTAAAACTGTTACAGTACACTTTTGGGGGAAAAATGACGAAAATACCCTCAATGAAGAAAAGGTGCGAGGATAAAGCCACGACCCAAATTTGGGCATCGCAAGGAAAAAAATTGGGCATCGTTCAAAATTTTGGGCGTCGCAATACAAAAGCTTACTACCCAAATTTGGGCATCGCAAGAAAAAAATTTGGGCATCGTTCAAAATTTTGGGCGTCATTCAAAATTTTGGTCTCGTTAAATATTGGGCGTCGTTCAAAATTTTTGCCATCGACCCCCACATCGGAATCATAGTATCAAAACATTGGGAATCTAAGCATCATAGTATCAAAACATTGCGCATCATAGTATCAAAACATTGGGAATCGTTCAAAACATTGCCCAGATCACAAGTACCTCTACATCTTCTTGGAGCATTTTAAACGCATCCAAAATGGTATGCAACGATGCCCACATCGGAGGCAACGATGCCCACATCATAGGAAACGACGCCCACTTCTTAGGCAACGACGCCCACTTCATAGGCAACTACACCCACATTGGAGGCAACGACGTCCACATCGAGCCATTGCTATAGTGTGCTCTCCTATTCGAATTTTGCGCACACACTCGACACTTTGTTTGACTTCAAACAAAGCCTAAATTGAACACTACCATAAATTGAACACTCTTGTTCACAATTAATCCATAAATTGAACACTACCCCTAAATATGTGTGTAAAAATTAAGTATCAGAAAACTTTCAAAGTCAAAAATAGTGCATAAACATCATTTTTTTAACCTTAAAATGAAAAAATCACATGGTGAGACCAAGTGAGTTTGTAGATCTCGTCAAGAGCTTTGATTTGATATGTGGTGGGTCCTTTGGTTCCTCCGGGATCAAAACTTATGGAGAAAATGATCGAGGAAGATGAAAATAGGTCAACAATGGAGAAAAGAGGTTCAACTGGAAGTGAAAAAGACGGGAAATATTCGAAAAGAATTATAAAAGTGGACTTAAGCAGTTTTAGAAAAAGGGTAATGGAACGGTTTCAATTTCAGGAAAGTGTATCGGCCCGTAATTAACCCTATTATCTAACCGGTAAAGTACATTTTGAGGGGTAAAATGACGAAGGTGCCCTTAATGAAGAAAATGTGCACATGCAAAGCCACTGCCTAAATTTGGGCATCGCAATGAAAAAATTAGGCATCGCAATACAAAAATGCTCGCCCAAATTTGGGCATCGCAATACAAAAATTGGACATCGATAATAAATTTTGGGCATCCCAATACAAAAATGCCCCACCAAATTTGGGCATCGCAATGCATCCTTATCCCTTGCAGCTAAATCCAATCTAGTAACGCTATTGAACAATTTGGAATACAATTCCTTCAAAGCATGCCTTTGAATTCGATTAAGCTTCTTTCGGATTCGAAAAGAGACTGAGGTAAAAAGGTGAACTATCACAAGACTTTTTTTTTTTTTTTGACTTCTTCCCAACTGGAAAGACTTTCACCTTTTTCGGATAACACTCATAATTGCAAACCAGAGCCAAAGAAAATCTTATTCTTCAAACGAAAGGGAGATTTTAAATCTCATTATTCAAAGAAAATCTCATTCTTCATGTGCTCTCCATTTGCACTTCTTTTTGCTAAAACAAATGGAAACGAATGTAGTTTATCAATTATGGATGACAATATAATAGCTAGAAGCAAAACAATGTTTGCAAAAAATTCAAACATGAAATTGTGCGAGATTCTAGTAGTCATGAGGTCAAGTGGAATAGGAGAGGTAAAATGGTTAAAATGTATTTCGTTCTTCAATCCATGATCACCTTTTCGTTTTCTTCTTCTCTCTTTCAATTTTACATAAACACAAATACACATACTCATATTGTAGTTGCACCAGGCTAAGTAATCCATGAAAATCAACATTAACCGAACATTCTTATTTAATGTGTCTGTTTGTGTGGTTGTGTGTGGTATATGTGTATATTCAATGGTTTACGACGCGGGGTGTCGAAACTTACGACGTGGGCGTCGGAACTTATGATACCTAAATTGCGGGCATTGTCAGAAATTACGACACGTGAGATCAAAATTATCATCTTCTTTCAAGTTAGTTTATGTTAGTACATATTTCCTAGCCCTACGTGTATAGTTCAAAAGTCAAAGAAAATCAACTATGTATTTCATGATACTTGGATTGCTCAAGTTCGTGTTCCTACAAATTATTCTCAACGAAGAATGACAAGTTTTTTACAAAATGTGTATTTATCAGTACACACCTTGTCGCTTTTTCTTGGAATTATTCCAAACTTCTGGTTAAAAAACCAACTCGTGATTTTGAGCCCTCAAAAAGGCAGCCTTCTCTTGCTAATGTTGCTGCCAATAATAAGGTTGGTAATGATAGTCTATGTAACGAAGAGGTGGAGTCAGTCATGGCAAGGCTGTTTTTTTTTTTGTACGTGATGCTCCTTCTGCCATGGGAAGCTCCGACAACAACAACTCCTTTTTGACTGGAATCTCATAGAGGAGATAGAAGAATGAGATTTTTAAAAATAAGCAAACACCTATTTTTAATCGAATGAGATTTTTTATTTCTAATAAACAAATGCAATTATTGAGACCAAACGGGGTTCATGTAACCCCGATTGGCTCTTTTGGAATGTCCTCTGCAATTCATGATCTTTTTATGAACAATTAAAATACAATTTTAAATTATTTTGTTGCACTTTGATGTCTTTACATTGATTATGGAGCTTCATCTATTGCTGACTGTGATTTTCCAAGATGACAAGTATTTTTAATTTTTTAAGATTTAAGCTGCTGGTCTCTAGTCGAATCTCGTTAAGATTTTGGTTAGATAAAACAAAAAAAGAGAAAGAAAGAAAGAAAACATACTAAAATTTGCGTCCATATCTCTTAATCGACTTAATGGGATATACCTGCACCCAAATATCTGGCACAATCAAATGCCGATCTTATCACTCAAATTCCCAACTGAGCTCTTTTTACCTACAAATGAAACCCATTCCTAGCTATTGATTGTTGTTATTCCAGTTAGGCAATTACGCAATCAATACAACTTGACTTCCATCTTCATTTCTCATCGACGGGGTGGAGTGGTAGTGGTAAAAGGTGCAATTTTTCAATCATTGCAATTTATCCATTAACTATATACTCTTATATTCATTCCCTCATTAGTCCTTACTATTAGAGAATAATATATTTATTATTATTCTTGTTCTATTTGTAATTAGTAATTAGTGGTAATTAATTTGTATAGTTCTTTCCTTATTATGTTACATTATTTGTATAGGTCTCTTGTACCCTACTCCAAGTGTAACCCTAATTGTAACTCTCCCTATAAATAGATAATTCAATCAATGAAAAAACTATGTCGTTATTCATAAACTTTATTAGTTTCTACATGGTATTAGAGCATTGCTCCTAAAACTTTCATCTTCTTCCTCTAGCCGCTGCCACTACCACCCTTCGCCATGGTTAACGGAAATTACTCCCTTGCCATTAAACCCCCCCCCCCCCTTGATCCTACACAAACCTTCGACCTCATGAACATCTCTCACCACAACATCACCAAACTCACCTCCACAAACTACATAGCTTGGAAACTCCAAGTTGAGGCCACCCTCATTGGCTATGACCTCTACAAGTTTGTAGACGGCTCACACCCATGCCCACCTCCCACCGTCCTAGCCAAGGATGCTCAATCATCCAAGGATGTTCCTTTCCCAAACCCACGCTACCAACCCTGGATCCGGCAAGACAAACTCATGTTCGGAGCTCTTATTGGTTTCTTCTCTACTCCCCTAGTTCCTATGATCCAGCAGGCCGCCACTACTAAAGAAACATGGGAAATTATGGCTTACACCTATGCTTGCCCGACTCACAGCCACATCAAACAGATTAAAGACTACCTAAAATGGGCATCCAAAGGCACTCAGTCGGTCTCCGACTACATGCAGTCTGTCAAACGTTGGGCAAATGAACTCGCGGCTCTGGGTAAACCGCTTGACCGCAAGGATCTTATTGAGACCATCCTTGGTGGTTTGGATGATGACTACCACCTTATTGTGGATATGGTGGAAGGTCGTGACATTCCCAAATCATTTGATGAGCTCCATGAAAAACTCATCAATCGCGAACTACTTCTAAAGAGTCACAACCCGCGTCCTTCTCGCATCCGGTCTCTGCCAGTGTTACTACCTCGAGGAACCACAACTCGCATGCTCGGCACTCCTCCTCGCAAGCTTGGGTGGCTCCCGCTCAACCTTGGCAACCCTCCCAGCAGTCCTCGGCTTCTGCTCCTTGCCAACAACGACCTTATCTTGGTAAGTGTCAGGGATGTCGCCAACAGGGACACACAGTTGCTCGCTGCCCCAACTTTTAATTGGTCGCCACCACATCTCTGCCCGCTGATTCCAACTCATCCAGTACCTACACAAGGCACCCACTGGCACACCTTACAACCACAGCGGACACCGAGACTCCGGGCTGGTTTCTCGACAATGGTGCTTCTCACCATGTTACCGACGACTTGGCAACCTCCATCATCATTCCAACTATCCAGGCAAGGATGACATGGTCATTGGTGATGGTACATGCCTACATATCTCCAAAATTGGTTCTTTTATCCTCCCCACATCTGCACACAACTTTAATTTACAAAATGTCCTATTTGTTCCCAGCATAAAACGTAACCTCATATTCATATCTCAATTATGCATTTCCAATAACATGTCTATTGAGTTCTTACCTTATTCTTTTCATGTGAAGGATCTACTGACACGGAGAATACTGCTGACCGGACAGTCTAAGGATGGTGTATATAAATGGTCGACCACAACTCCCTCTCTTCGCCCCTCTACTTGTGTCAGCTCCAAAGTCTCTCACCAAGATTGGCATCATCGCCTTGGTCATCCGTCTGGCCCCGTCCAAAGTCAGATACTCTCTAGCTTAGGTTTAGCATTAGACACTGCTCGCACTCATATTCATTGTAATGATTGACTTTCTAATAAAAGTTATAAACTTTATTTTTATCAAAATACCATTGTGTCTACTCTCCCTCTACAAACTATTTATACTGATGTTTGGACCTCCCCCTTCCCTCTATTGATGGGTTCAAATACTATGTGATATTTGTTGATCACTATACCCATTACATTTTGCTTTACCCGCTCAGACTCAAATCTGAGGTCACCACCATCTTTCCCAAGTTTAAAGTCTTGGTCGAAAATTATTTTAAAACAACCATTGTCACTCTTTACTCGGTCAATGGAGGCGAGTACACGGGGCTTGCCCGAGATTCTAGCCTATTCGCCTACCTGTCCGCCCATGGCATCTCTCACCTCACCTCGCCCCCTCACACCCCAGAACACAATGGGTTCTCGGAACGTCGCCATCGCCACATTGTCGAAACTGGTCTCTCTCCTCTCTCGTGCATCTCTTTCGCTGCCCTTCTGGTCGTTTGCTTTCCAAACAGTGATTTACCTCATAAATCAGCTACCAACACCCACTCTTGCTCACCAGTCTCCCTACCATAAACTTTTTGGCTTACCGACCAACTACTCCAAACTTCGTGCATTTGGTTGTCTTTCCTACCCTTGGCTCCGCCCTTTCTTAGCGCATAAATTCGCTGCTCGCTCCACTCCGTGTGTCTTCCTTGGTTACTCACTCACTCAGAGTGCTTATCTCTATTATGATCCGAACACCACCAAGCTGTACATTTCGCGTCATGTTCGCTTTGTCGAGTCTACCTTTCCAATGTCCACCCCGACCATCCGCCCTGATTGCCCAGATACCTACGCTAGTGTCTCTTGGCTACCTCCTCATAAACAACTCGGTAGCTCATGCAAATTGTCAACTGCTCGCTCTAGTGCCACCTTGCCAGTTTCTCATCGCACTAATCATAATGTGGTTGATCTCAACTCGCCCATACACCAACCTCAACCACCCTCACCACTACCCGTTACTAGTCCTTTTTTGGTTGCTCAACCTTCCTCGCCAACCAGCTCCACGCCCGAGGATAGCATTATGCCCCCCGACCCAATTCATGTGTCTGCTGGCCCTGGTCATGTGCATGTGCCCGTGTCTGCTGACCATGTCCCTATGCTCGCTACTTCTGGAACTTTATCTATAGTGACTCGGTCTAAGAACAATATCTACAAACCCATCACTAAACTAAGTCTTTTGGCTCAACTGGCAGTGGACAGTGAACCAACATGTGTCACTCAAGATCTAGAAGATGAGAAGTGGCGTCATGCCATGTCTAAAGAGTTTGATGCACTAGCTCGCAATGGAACCTGGATCTGGTCCCCTCGGCAGATGCTTGCAATATTGTTGGCTGTAAGTGGATCTACCGCATCAAAAGACATGTTGATGGCACTATTGATCGCTACAAAGCATGCCTAGTGGCCAAGGGATTTCACCAGCGACCAGGGTTTGACTATCACGAGGCTTTTAGCCCGGTGGTTAAACTGACCACTGTTCGTCTAGTTCTCTCGCTGGCCGTCTGTCAAGGATGGGATCTTCGACAACTAGATGTGAACAATGCCTTTCTTCAAAGCAATCAGTCCAAGGAAGTATTCATGGCTCAACCATCTGGTTTCACAGACAATGACAAACCTCAACATGCATGTCGGCTTCACAAGGCTATTTATGGTCTCAAGCAGGCTCCCCGTATATGGTATAATGATCTGCGCCAGTTCTACTTGCCTCTGGCTTCAAAAACTCGGTGGCCGACACATCACTGTTCATCCTTCATACTGTGGGCAACATCATCTACCTCTTTGTATATATGCATGGTATCATCGTCATTGAGAACCAGCCCGCTGCAGTTCAGACTTTCATATCTCTGCTCGCTAATCGCTTTTCGCTCAAGGACCTTGGTGATCTTCACTATTTTCTTGGGGTTGAAGTTGTTAAGCGCCCAAGTGGTCTTCTGCTCTCCCAGCACGGGTACATAGTTGATCTCTTTGCTCTCACAGGCATGACCGATGCTCGCCAGTAGCTACGCCCCTTGCTTCCTCACCTACCTTGACTCTTCACACGGGCACTGCTCTCACAGATCCGACAGAATTTCAAGCAATGGTCGGGAGTCTTCAATATATTTCTCTTCCTCGGCCTAATGTTGCCTTATCAACAAACTCTCTCAGTTCATGCATAGGCCGACAACTGAGCACTGGAATGCGGTTAAGCGAGTTGTTTGGTATCTCTGTGGCTTCTATTAATGGGGGCATCCTCCTTCATTACCAGTCTCTTCCTGCTCTCCATGCCTTCACTGATGCGGACTGGGCTGGCAACAAGGATGACTACAAATCCACCAGTGCCTACATTGTCTATCTTGGAAGCAACCCGATCTATTGGAGATCCAAGAAACAACATAATGTTGCTCGCTCTTTGACTGAAGCTGAATACCGGGCAATGGCTGCTACTGCGGCTGAAGTCAGGTGGATTGTGTTTCTTCTTGGCGAACTCGATCTTAACTCCTCGACTCAACCAGTCATTTACTGTGACAATGTGGGCGCCACGAGTCTCTGCTCGAACCCGGTTTTTCATACTCGCATGAAACATGTGATCCTGGACTTTCATTTCATTCGGTAACAAGTTCAGGATGGGCTTATGTGAGTTTGTCATGTCTCCTCGACTAATCAGTTGGTCGATGCCTTGACCAAGCCTCTTGCTCGCCAGTGGTTTCATTAATTACTTCACAAGATTGGTCTCTCCTCTCGGACGTCCATCTTGCGGGGACATATTAGAGAATAATATATTTATTATTATTCTTGTTTATTTGTAATTAATAATTAGTAGTAATTACCTTATATAGTTTTTTTCCTTAGTATGTTATCTTCCTTGTATAGGTTTCTTGTACCCTACTCCAAGTGTAACCATAATTATAACTCTCCCTATAAATAGGTGATTCAATCAACGGAAAGATAATACCGTTATTCATAAACTTTATTAATTTCTACACTTACTTGATCTATTTATTCTCCCACCCTCCCAAAAGTCTCAATGTACAAGTGACTAATGTAATTATTTAGTGTAGATTCTACCTACAACTATATCCACTTAATATTAAAATTTAACCAAGTTTTTAAGTTCCGATCTTCGTTGAATGGATTCTTATGGAAGATTAGCCTCACCCTATTCGAACTACAAGTCGATTCTTAGCATAGACGGGTCAAATTATAAATTTTGACCTTTGTCTCTTGTGGATTTTAACACTTGTGTCGCAGCAAAAATATCAACATAAATTCTTTCTACTAGAAATTCCTCTATGACGGCTTAGGGTTTCATACAAAAACGTATGATGAAAAAATAGTGTATTAATTATCAAAACTATCTAATGTTTAAGAGGGTATTTATATACCCTAAAACAATCCAAACCCTAAAAGAAAAGTCAAAACGACAAAGTACAAAAAACCAGAAAAACTACTAAAGCACATAACATTTCTTAAACAACGTTTTTTGGGCTGAAAACAACACAACATGGGGTAAACCCCGTTGAATCTTGTAGATCTCGTCGAAAGTTTCGATTCGATTATCAATTTATTGATTTCTACTACTCCCCGGTTTTCAAAAGATTGTCTATTTTGATCCAGTACACTGTTTAAGAAAAAATAATTTACTATATTATAAATATTAGTGAAATGTGTGGTTTCTTTTAAAGCCCTTGAGTATGTGGATTTTTTTTTTTTTTTTAAATGCCTTGAAAGGCTACAATTATACATATAATGTATTTGGTGTGACTCGAACAAATGGTGACTCTGGTGAGACTTTAAACACCCGACCTCTCAGTTGAGAGTAGTGAAGTATCAAGATGCCTCTGGTAGCTAGGATTTGAACATTTGAACTATCCGTTAAGATAAGTGAGTAGCTAAATAAGACCTTTGTGTAAGGCTTGAACAACAACGGTGCCTCTGACAAAACTTGAATACCCACATTTCTATTGAGAGTTGTAAAGTCCATAATGTCTCTAGTGAGACTTGAACTCCCGACTCCATTAGGAGAAGTGAGCAGTACCAATTGAGTATATGGTTATAATTAAAGTAGGTAGAAAAAGTAACGGTAAAATGGTAAAAATATTTTCTTAAAAGAAAAAGTTTTGAAAGATGACAATTATTTAAGAACAGATGAAAAATGAAAGGAGAACGATAATTTGAAAAGAAAGAGAGTATTACCTTTTTGGTCAAAAGTTACAACTAACACCCTTAAACTTCAATTTCTTCCAAAAGCCTTTAAAACTCTCTAATTTTTTCAGAAACGCGTCCGCTACATGTTCAGCATCAACTTGGGATATTGTTTCTTCTAAAGTTGAGCCATAAACGAACTAAGTCTAAAATTTATGTAAAGTGCGACGAAGGCGTGCAAAATAGTTATAACTGTGTGTTTCAAGACTAGCATACAAGTGTTCCGGTGAATTAAAATAGAGTTTGCATTGTCGAGGGGGGCATGCTTGCCACCAATTAGACATGTAACGTTTGTCAAATGTCAATGTCAATATTTCTATAACATACAATTTCTATTTTTCAACTCATTACTTTTTAATATGAAATATCAACCGCGTGGTTGGACTTCTTTTTAAGTAATGGTTTCCTACTTTAGGTGAAACATCAAAGTTTGGACTTTCTTAACACAATTCCTTTTTATTTCTGTTATCTAACCTTTTTGCATTGGTTGGCACTCCACTGCTTACTTTTGGGCCTAATAATTGGACTAACAATGTTATACTAGCCCATCCTAATATTATTGACCGATTTGACTCTCTTTTTTTTTTTGTTAGTAATCAAATTGAGTGTTTTTCAAATTTAAATTGGACTTATTGTTTTATGTTCTTAATTATTTTGGTATTTAAAAAATATATTTTTTAACTAAAAATATCAAATTAGACAGTAATTTTGAGACAAATGATGAAGTACCAAATTAAAAGAATAAGAAAGGGTCTTTCTCAAACAAAGATTAATGTCATGGAAAGTTGCAGAAACGATGGAGATGAAGTTGATACTTGCAAGAAAGCCAAACCCAAAATTTGGTATCCCTCCAATTTGATGCATAAAAAGTTAAGAGGTAGGTCAATATCAAGAAAAGATATAGTGGAGTTGAGCTAGCTAGCTATCCACACACACACACACACACACACACACACAGAATAATTGCAGAAGGAACCCATTCGATGGAACTAAATTAATCTCATTTAAGCATCAAAGACTTGCAATAATCTTCAATCACTCTTTTCTCCAAAACACTAATCCTGAAATAGTATACTAATTTCGGTATAAATATTGCAATGATCGACCAACACTTGAAGTGAACAAACAAATCTTTCTGTACAGTATAATTAGCACTAAGCCAAAAAAAAAAGTCAGCTCCCCGTGAGATCTGATCCCTTTAGGCTTCACGGCAAATAAATTCTTCCACAATTGCAAACCCTTTTGATCAGTATAATCCCATCCGGTGCTCAAAAATATAAATAAGAGGAAAAGGAAAAAAAGAAGTACAAGGGTACCAAGATGTTTCAGTTGTGTGGTGTAGAGTTGACCATTGAATTGTGCCTCTTTGATGGACCAGAAGGCGGAATGGGTTGCCCTTTAGGTAACTTGCTGAACGTGAGCGTCCCTACAGAGGCCACTTGATGATTTCGTCGGTATTGCTCCAGTGACATTATCGTTTCGCCAGGCCGACTCGCTGACGAAGAACTAACAAAAAGGATTACCAAAAAGAGAATAGAGAAGAGGTGCCATGAAGGGCATAGAAGTTTGAAAGAAGGAAACCCCATTAGAGCTAAAGCTTTTAAGAGCTAGACTACCTTCAAAGGGTTTTAGACTTATATAAAGATTTGTATAATTAAATGTGTTTTAGAGGATGAAAACTGTAAAGGTATATATATAGTGAGTGGTATAGTATATTTTTGCATGAGGAGTGAGAAAAGGGTAGGCAAATATAATGTAAGAGAGTAGAGATAGAAAAGTGAGCGGCACGCTATGACTAATCTATTTTTGAATGTCAACGGTTGAAACTTGAATAGAAAATAGCAGGAAAAATATAGCGAGGTTGCCGGCTCTTATTTTCGCGTTAGATTGTTTTCGATTGGTCAATCGGGTAGATTTTCTTTGAAATTTCTTGTACGTATGTTATAACCAAGACATTGCATAGTTAGACTTCTAAACACTAGAAAATTGAGATGTATTAGAATTTTAGTAAGTTACACGTAAGACTGTCTTACGGATTTTTATTTGTAAGACGGAGCTCTACTCTCTTACAATATAACTCATCAACGCACAATAAATCGGATAAGGAGAATTCGTATTACAAAAATATCCGTAGCACCATCGTCTTAATTATACCCAAGTTTTTTACCTTAGAATTTTCGGTTCGACAATAATTATGGCGGTGAAAATGCATTATTGTCTCCCTTAGACTATATTGGTTTACGTAGTTGTTTGGATTTATTCGTTTTACTAAATCAAAATATGAACTTTCAATAGCTCAAGGTTGGAAGGATTATTAATATAATAACTAATACACAAAACTCATAATATTGGCATGATAACAAAATTGATATGGAAGAAGGATGATTAACTAATCACAAACTCGATCGTAATATTTTGATGGTATAACAAACTTTATATAAAAGTGTTACGTGCTTTCTTCTCATTTCATGAAATTTAACACGCATAAAGTGTTGATGATCAACATTCTCAAATTGAATTGAATTGATGAGTTTTTCCAAATTAAATCTATATAGTAAAATTTGACCGATGGTTTATGTGTATATTGAGCATTAGTTTCATGTTAACAATCTATTTAAGTGCAACCCAAGTAGGTTGGTTGAAACTGAAACGATTAAGCAATAGGTAGGGATATATAATTCATAATTGCAATTATCGTATATTGATTAAGTAGCTAAGCTCGATCAAGCCCATGATTAATTAAAACTTAGCGCTAATGGAAAGTATAAACTCATTGATTAACAATTAACAATAAATCTAAAAAGATGATATATTGGGAAAATTGTTGAACTCAATAATAATAACATAGAGGGATCTTTTGCGTGTGAAGGTACCACAAGAAGCCAAAAAATAATGGGGGCCATTAACTTTGGATAACACCATATCCAATATTCAATATTCAATATTCAATATCCAATTCAACACCTTTTGATTTGATACATAATCTTACTGTCAGTCACTTTAACTTTCTTTTCCTAAATAAAAACAAGGTCTTCCCCCCGTAATATTAAACTCAATCATGCCTACCCAAAATTCAATCATGTCTTCTGTTAGAGGTATCAGGTATGTATATGTACATTATTATTATTAATAATAATAATATACGTACAGTTATGCGTAAACTGGATCAAACATCTACTAGGAATTAGAAACTATATTGAAAAATAGGTTAAATTAATATATATTGAAGAAGGCCACGTCATAGGGTTGAACTAGGCGGCGGCTACGTGTTGAAACAACTGGCGTTACAAGTACGTGTCCCTATTGACTTGGCGATCGATGTTTAAAGTCAACTCCTTTTTTGGGGTCGAACGGAAATCGGAACCGTCAAACTTATGAAGGAACACGGGAGACGAGACAAGAGGAGTGAAGGGTGTCATTACTCATTAGGACCGACCGGATATATACTTCCATCAACATTCAATTTGTTTAGCAATTACTCGTCAACTTTCGATTCAATCGGAAAAAAAAAATCATATACTTTTTTTTATGTTTAATCATTTAATTCATATTCTGATTCATTGTTATCTGTTTTTAATTCAATTTTACTTGGATCTCTCCGAATGAGTTTCTATTTTTATACAAGTTTACTGATTTTATCTTTAAGACATATAGTGTCATAGTCTAGAATATATCCTAAAATATTTGTATAAATTGAATGAGACATAGTGACTAACAAAATTATTTCGAAACCAAAATCACAAAAATTTCAGATCAATAAGGAAAACTTAGCAAAAAAATTAAAAAAAATAAAGAAATTACAATACAAATATTTAAAATTACAAAACTTTCTAACAAACTTTTTTTAAAAAAATTAACTCTAAATTAGACAAAAATTAAATTGAGATTTAGTTGATTACGATAATAATCAATTAAGAAACTATAAACTAAATATTTGTAAACAATAAATCTAGGTCGGACAAAAAAAACAGGCATGAAGTAAATTAAATTGATTCTTTTTGAAAAAAACTATAATTATGATTCGTAATAGTAAAACAATAATTATAAAACAATATCGATAAAACAATAAATATAAGTCTCTTAATATCTAAGCAATAAATCTAGGCCGGGCATAAAAAAATCGTCGCGGTAGATTTAACCGCATGTTCGTAGAGAAGAAATTGGATAAACAATAAATATAATATCTCCGTAAAACAAAAACAATAAAACTGTAATATAGAATGTTAATAACTGACGTTCGCATGCTTGGTAGTTCAAATTAATGACATCAATAGGATGTTAGTAAACTAATAAATCTAGGAGGTGAATAACTGACGTTCGCACGCTTGGTGGTTCAAATTAATGACAATCGTAGGATGTTAATAAAAAAATAAACCATAACATCTCAATAACCTTAATTAATTACGCACGTATGAAGAAAGTTGTTTTATAATATAGACTAGATCTTCATACATGTGTCTATGATACGGTGCCAATATATCTAATTTCGTTAATTGAAATGACAGTTTCTAAGTAGAAGGTGCGATTTAAAAAAAATGTTATAGTTGAGGGGTACATTGCTTCAAAATGATAGTTGATGGATTGATGTTTTATATATGGTGACTGTTCAGAAGATTAATCGCAGGGTGTGATTTTGTAATATGAAGATAAAATATAGGGAGAAGAAAAAATAGTGGACGCTCATAAAATTAATTGTAGGAGGTGACTTGTAATAGAGAAAGAAAAATAGGACGTTAAAAATGGATAACTACTCAGACACATGTGAATGTGAGGGTGAATCTCAACCACTAAATCTTTTAAAGATAATTTAATCTCAACTTCTGAATAGTCATAGTCAATTACCTAGTTGTTTTATAATATCTATAATACAATATAGCTCATAGTCGCACATGTGCAATTAACTAAAGTTATTTAGGGGCTGAGATTGATTCCTTTACTGAGATGCTACGGTCATTATCACTCCACGAGTTCACATGTGTGAACGGCAGTTGAGCAACTACCTCATCTCTCTCCCCAACTCCCCCATTATTCACGATTGGTCGCCGCTAATCATTTCTCTACCAAACTCACGTCTCTTTTCTTTTCGATATTTTAATTAATTAATCAATTTTATGCAAAAAAAAATTTAGTAAATTTTGTAATTTGAAATATTTTTTTTCTTTTTAACTGTTATCGTAATTAACTTAATCAATTTATTTTTTGAAATTGAATTCTAATTTAATTTATGCCTAAGTTTTGAATATTTCTATTTTAATTTTTTTAGTTGACAGAAAGAGGAGAGGCAAATTGGTGTACTTATTGGATTCGTCGCAACTGACGGGGCTCGAACCCGCTGCTTCTGCCTTTGACAGAGCGGTGCTCTGACCAATTGAACTACAATCCCAGGGAAATAAGGGATCTAGCATAAAATTTGCTTCTTTTTTATTCCCGCGTATTCGGTATTTTAATTTTTTTCTTTTTAATCAATTTAATATTTTTTCGAGCAATTTCGTATATAAATAAATTTTAAAAATGGTAAGTTTTGTAATTTGAAATATTTGTTTTTTTTTCTTTTTAATTCATTTTCACATTCTCTGTTTCATTTATTGATAAATTCATAAACTGACACCGTGACATCGGCCTGGGCAAGAGTACTAGTCTATATTACAATAAAGTCTATTCTCACACATGTGTAATTGACTAAAACTATTTAGAGGTTGAGATTAAATTATTTTAAAAAATTTAATGGTTGAGATTCACTCTCACATTTACATGTGTGAGATTAGTTATCAACTTTTAACTCTCTATTTTCTTTCACCATGTTATAAAGTCACCCCTACAATTAATATTATGAGCAGTCACACCCTAAGATTAATCTTCTAAATCATTACCCCTTACAAAATATCGACCTTACATTAATATAATCTCACAATAGAACTCAATTGATTGACTGAGACTATCTGGCCATGGAGGTTGATTCCGCCACAAAATCAAATGTTCATAGGTTATTTACATATAACTCCTTACAAATAACCCTCCTTAACTATGGGTGAGTTCGAATAGCGCCCTTCAACCACCACTTGAAGTAATGTACCCCTCAACTGTAACATTTTTTAAAATCGCATCTTCTATTTAGACGTTAGCGTTTCAATTGATGAAATCGGATATACTGGCACCGTGCCATAGGTACAAGCACGAAGATCTAGTCTATATTACAATAGATCTCATTCTAACACATATTCAATTGATTAAAACTATTTAGAGGTTGAAATTAAATTATCTTAAAAAATTTAATTGTTGAGATTCACTTTCACATTCACATGTGTAAGATTAGTTATCCACTTATAACTCTATATATTCTTTCACCTTGTTACAAAGTCACCCTTACAATTAATATTATGAGCAGTCACACCCTGAGATTAATCTTGTAAACTATTATCTCTTACAAAACATCAACAACCTTACATTAATATAATATCACAATAAAACTCAATTGATTGACTGAAACTATCTGATCATGGGGGTTGATTCCGTCGCAAAATCAAACGTTCATAGGTCAATTATATATAATTCCTTACAAATAACCCGCCTCAACTATGGGTCGAGTTCGAATAGTGCCCCTCAACTACCACTTGAAGTAATGTACCCCTCAATTGTAACATTTTTTTTAAAATCGCACATTCTATTTAGATATTGATGTTTCAATTGACGAAATCAGATATATTGGTATTGTGTCATAAGTACGAGCACAAAGGTCTAATAGATAACTAAAATGGACTCGAAATTCAACTTCATTGGGTTTAATGAAAACAAAGTGGACATTTATTTATGGATGGAAGAAGTAAATAATCAAATTAATTCTTACTCGTATAATGACATTCAAATATTTGTAAACAAAATTTGCTGAGCACGCTTTTATTTTAAGGTCATACTCACGTGAACTATTAATAAAAACTTAATAATAAAATATAGTTCAATAAATAATTATTACAAAAACCGAATTTTTAACTTGGTATGAGTTTCATGATGGCTATTATATATTTATATGTTAAATTAAAACTTTTATTTTGCTTGTAATCTTATATTTATAATATTAATTCAAGTAAATTAGTTTTAAGAATCTTAATAATCTTATAGTTTTATAGTCTATTTTCCTCGCAATAATTATATCACATCCAATAAATGAGTGTTGATGACTAGATTCTATATGGATTAATTTTTTTTCAAAAGACAAATGATATTACGAGCTCGATTTTATGTTACATCAGTTGGATGGTTAAGTTGATGATATTTTAAAATGTTCATTTCATTACTAAGAAAATAGAAAATTTGATGGTGTCAAAAGATCTAATTAAATTTGATATGACGGCACGATCACTAAAACTTATATGAATACCAAAAACACGAGCTCCAAATATATCATATCTTTTCAAAATTAGTTACTTGACTGAATTCCTTTTAATTTTATATATTTTTATTATATTATGGTACAATAAGACAATGAATAGAGTATTATTTTAATAATTTTATGTTATTTTCTAATTAGACAATAATCTTTTTTCATTCATTGAAATATATTTCAATCGTTCCATCCTAAGAGTCGATGTTTAAAAAATCTAATAAATAATAGATACATAACTTACATTTAGAGTTGGTCATAATAATAAAAATGTTTAAGCATATTTAATATATTACTGAAAAAATTGTGGACCGGTCCACTTTTTGAAATTTTTAATTGCTAAAATGCACATTTTTTATTTTCAACTGAAAAAGTCAATTTTGATGGCAAAATGACTACGATACCCTTAATGAACCGTACGTGCGCTACGGATGTCATTATTTTTGCACTGCGATTCATTAATTTTATCTCATTATTTTTTGCACTGTAGTTCAATAGTATAACTGTTAGTCTATTTTTGAACCGCGATTCATCAATTTTTATTGAATTAATTTTGCAATGCGGTTCAATAGTGTAGCTGCTAGTCTATTTTTGTACCGTGATTCATCAATTTAAGTGCATTAATTTTTTCACTACGGTTCAAAAGTGTAATTGTTAATCTATTTTTGAACCGCGATTCATTAGTTTTAGTGCATTAATTTTTGCACCCGGGGTTCAATAGTGTAATTGCTAGTCTATTTTTGAACGGCGATTCATCAGATTTAATGCATTAATTTTTGAACTACGGTTCAATAGTCTAATTGCTAGTCTATTTTTGAATTGTGATTCATCAATTTTAGTGCATTAATTTTTGAACCGTTATTCATCAACTCAACTGTGGTCTTTTACAGTTGAAAAAAAAAACTATGAACTTTTGGGGTTAAAAACTTTTAAAAAGGAACTATCCAGAATTTTCTCCTATATTATTATCAAATATCAAATATGCAAGGTTGAGTTGAAATGTTATGGAACATATTGTTGTAAGTGGACTCTTCAAGTAAAAATCTGAAAATAGTATTGTGGATACTTTGCATGTACCTAAGCCTGATAATTGGATGGCTTGGGTTGGGTTTGAGTCTAGTTGGAATGAGTAATAAGTTGAAAATGTCAAGACGCGTTCGAACTCAACTATCAAACAGGTCGAAATGGGTTGGGTTGTAACGGGTTTAAATTGGTCGACCCATCTTAACCCATTTTTCCCAAAAAAAATGAAATTTTGTATAAAAAATGTGGGTCGAAACGAGTAATGGGTTCAACCCAACCCGATAATATTTTTTGTTCAAAAATATTAACGTGTTGGGTTAGGTAATTAGTGGGTTAATGGGTAATGAGTTATAATTATCATACATATATGTAACAAAGGGAGTATCTTGTTTTTTAACCCTAAAATGAAAAAAAAATTGAGAAGTTCAAAAAACTATCTAATAATCCAAAAACCAAAAATAATATATTTTCTTACTAACAACAGTTATCATTAAGTATAACACAACATTTTGAAAAACCTAAGGAAATTGCATCTTTATGTTGATGATGCAATAATTAGTCTTAGGCCGTCTAAGGTTGTTAAGTAGGATATCTGGGTTATGTGAAGATTTGATAACCTGCCAAAAGATGCAGAACACCTTAATAGAATGTAGAACTTGGCTCCGTGAAAACCACTATGTTTAGAGAGTAAGTCAAGGATGCTTGATATGAAAGCAAAATGATAGGATTTTGATGTGTGTGTGTGAGAGAGAGATTGTACCTTTTAGAGGTTTAGAAGAGGGTATTTAATTTCAACTTGATTGAGGATGAAACGGTCGGGATCGTGGCTTGATTCCTAGGCACGTCCGACCATAGATAAGGAGACACATGTTCTGCGCCCAAGTTTCTCGGAATGGTTACTTGGTGACTGCATTTCCTTGATCGGATAGGCTTGGCCTTGCCTTACTAGGTTTCATCCGCTCACGGATGAAGTAGTTTCATCCTGAGAATGGTCCCCCTGGCCGGATAGGTTAGGCCTTACCCAACCAGGTTTGGTCAGTCAACATATTGTTGAACACTTAGTTGAATACTTGGAATTCTTGTGGACAACAGCTCCCTATCGTGACCTTCCCTTCACAATGCAGTAAGAGATCTCTCACTTCACTTTCTAGCGCTTCAACTGTGAGCGATGACACACTTGGGTTTTATTCTGTTCATTGAGGGAGGTGTCGTGTTGGGCACGTGTTCTCTGTCCTCGTGGCTGGTACGTGATCGTGCACGTGCTTTGCCTTTGTCCCAATTTTGGGCTGGGTGTATCACCTATAAAACTAAAATGACAAGTTTCCCTTAAAATTATACAACAACGATAATGTACAATAGATTAAAGTATATTGAGAGAATATATCTTTTTTTTCCTTTTGGATGGAGAGGTTTCAATTATCCATGTTGTTTAGGGTGTGCGTGGTTCGATTTGGTTTGGGTTTAAGTGAAAATCGTGAACCGAACCACACCCCCCCCCCATTTCAAAAATCTCAAACCAAACTGAACTGTCCAATGCTTAGTCTTGGTTTGTTTGTTTCAATTTTGTGGGTTGAAATACAATTATATTAATCATCTTAGAAAACATTAAAAATTAGACAAATAAGATTTTAATTGATAAATTAACAATAATCATTAATAAACAAAAATTCAAATTTATCTTACAAATATTATGCATTAACAAATAATGAAATAGAAGTTAAGATATTATTTGAATCCAACAAGTTAATTGAAATGCAAGCCGATAACATAGAAGCAAAGTTTTTTACTACTTTACTGATTTGTAAATTGGTATTTGGTAAAAACGGCATTACTTATTATATATATACAGAAAATACATATATATATATATAATATTCAAATAAAACATGATTCGATTCGATTCAGATCGAACATAAAAATCATGAGAACGAAACTCATCTATTTTTAATATTTTAAAATAAAATCGAATCAGACCACATGGTTCAATTTGCTTTAGTTAGGTTCAGTGGTTCAATAGTTTACACCCTTGTGTTGTTGCACCTTTCGGAAACAAAAACATGAAACGTGTTCATGTGATGGTCACTTAGACCGACATTCACTGTTCAAGTTAGAAATACAATGGTTTTAACTTTTAACAAAAACCAAAAGATCTGAGAACTAAAGAAATAGAAAGTTGTTGAAGAATGGAATGGAATATAGGAATAATTGACTGCAATTTGTTTATTTGAAGAATGAACGGATTCCTAACCTTTTGCCATGGTTTAAGGGGCAAAGAAGTCCAAGGCTGGTCTAAGAATGAGAGACCCGTCTACGTAATTGGTGGAGTTGGTACGTACCAAGTTGACTTTTTCTCTTCTTTCTATCTTAAGTGTAAAACCTTGTTCCACATGGCAAGACTTAAGGGGTTTAGTGTGAAATACACGTGACAAACCGTGAGCCGAGTTTTCCACCGGCGGCTGCCGATCGCCGAATGAATTGAGGAGAATCAGAATTCTGTAATTATAATTTTGTAATTTCGAATTAAAATCATTAATAGTTAAACATGGATTTTACAAGACATCTATTCATTTTTTTTTAAATAAAACTTATGTAAAACGGTTTTACGGACATTTTTTATAAAACCTTTATCCGATTCATCGTGTATTGATAGATTGAACTGTAACAAAATAAAGCTTTATATTACGAATTAAGATTCATAAAATAATTTTACAGAAAACTTATTCCTTTTTTTATTATTATAATGTAAAAAGTTTAGTTAAGATTGTGCTGTTTGTGTGCAAAGTTGACGAACGCTTTTGAAAAGCCTCGCCCATCATTTCTTAATGCAAAATTCTTACCTCATTGGCCGGATTGGTTCTACAGTTATATACACATTCCGTTTTCTAATAATCCTTTTTTTTATCAAGTACACCATTTAAAAAAAATAAGTGGTTATATTATAAATATTGATAAAATGTATAATTTTTTTTAATGTCCTTGAACATGTGCTCATAATTAAAATATATAGAAAAAGTAAGGATAAAATGATAAAAATATTATCCTAAAAAGAAAGTTTTAAAAGAAGATAATTATTTTAGAATTGACCAAAAAAAAATATTTATAATTTGAAAGCGGATGGAGTATTCAGTGTTCCTCGGAAAACACAAAATAAAGAATTTGAAGTAGAAATTTTCATAATGAAGTACTCCTGACTTCTTCGGATTGCTGGGAAGCTCACCTCAATTTTTTTCTTGATTTGGTGAAATCTAAACGAAGGTTGTAGAGACACTGTCACAATACTCACTGGGTCAAGAAGCGACAACATACCATAGTTGCTAGATATTGCGTGATTTTTAAGAATTTGAAAAATAATTAAGATGTCATGTCTCAAAACTAAGATTGCAGTGGAATTATGAATCGAGGTACGATATTACGAGTTAGAGCTTGTTGTATTATTACAATCTCTAGTGTTAGTGTCGTTAGATCAAATCTCCTAATATCTCTATACCGTTAGATTAAATATGTTTTTTTAAGTAATAATATAAATATTCCAAATCATCATTAAATTAATCATCTAACACTAAAAGTTTGTAATAATATTACAAGTTCTAACTCGTAATATCATTTGCCTTTTGAAAATATGTGATTGGAAAGATCTGGGACTCATTTATGAGATGAAAGAAAGTAGGTTTATGTATGACCGAAATAAAACAAACAAAAGAAAAATAGAAATAGAAAACGAGATCTTTATTCTTGTTTAGAGCATCACCATTGTTATAAACTACAATTTCTTAATGCATTGAGAAGTGTGTGAGTGACTACTTAAGAGAGAATTTTATCCACCTAAGAGAGAAATGGATTTTACTTCCTAAATAGGAAGTTGGCCTTGGAGTGTGAGGGGGAGGGGGGGCGGCTGGTTTGGGGGGAGGGGGGCTGATAGAGAGAGAGGAAGAAAGTGGGTGGCTACTTGTGGGGTGTGTGGGGTGCGGGGGTGAAGGGTTTTATTTTTAGTAAATGGTGTTAAATTTAATATTTTTTTGTGTAAGAAGTTGTGTAAGAAGATTATACAATGAGAAGATATATTTTTAAGTGGATAAGAAGATAAAAATGTGTAGGTGACAGTAAGATTCAATTAAAAAGTTGTATAAGAATATATAACATTGGAGATGTTCTTCCAATAGAAAATTAGCTGGGCCAGATGTTTGAAAGGTCTAGCTAGACTCAAGACTAGTGGGCAGTACCTAATTCAGGTGACTAATCTGGTCTTATGGGCAGGGCATCGCTTTTGAACCATGATGATTGATGCATGGCTATGGAGCCCACCATGACGCTAAGATCTTGGGCTTTTTGTTCTTGAATTACTTTTCTTAAGTCTTGGGTTGATTGTAGGAGTTAGAGTCTCGACAATGGAGACTTTTATTCAACCTCCATATGTATTTTTTGAGTTTTGTTGGGAACTCAAGCCCACAACAGCCATCCAATTTGAGCTTTTATCCCAATCGCCCATTAAATGGATCCCAAGCTTTTGAGATTCTTTTAGCATGAATAGTAGTATAAATATATATTTTTTATTTCAATTGTGTTGAAAAGTAGGGATAAAAAAATTAAAAAATATGGTGGTAGTTAGGTTTGTTAGTTGAGATGAGAAAGGTTTGAAGTTTTTAGAGGATTGTATAAAGGGTGATTAACTTATGAAATTCATTTTGGAACATTTGAGAAATTGTTGGTCGGTCCCTTTCCTAAATTTATAACCTCTCTAGTTTCGTTAAATTTTATTTTCGTAAAATCGTTTATAAAATTTTTGTATAAAAGAAATAACGGCTAGAATTCACATAGATGAAGAGAAAGAGGGTAGGTAGGTCAGGTGGTAAAAAACACTTGTGTGTTTCACCTTGAATTCGATTAATCTACAACCTTAACTTCTTATTCTCTTTCATCTTCATATATTCATCTTCATTTTTGAATGTATCTTCTTCTTTTTCATCTACCGATCATCTTTTTTTTTTCCGTTTGATTCAAAATAGATTCAGTTTGTGTGTTGTGTTGATATGCATGTAAGTTGCTCGATGAAATGCCTTAATAAAAATTTATTCGTTGTTGAACACTATTTTTTCAATCTCCATGCATCATTTTTGAATCATATTACATAATTTGTCAATCGTGATATGTCAATTTTGATTTGGAATGCAGGAAAAATGCATCAATTTAAAATCATTTGTTAATTGTGTTCAGAAAAAAAAAACGATCATGAAGGTCTGGTTATTATAATTTGCAGCACCATGCATCAATATATTGCAGTACGCAATGCATTAATTGGTTGCTTGACTTTTTGCAGTGTGATGCATGAATTAGATTATGCTATTCAAATTAATGTAGCGTGATGCATAAATTTGATTAGATAATTAAAATTGATGCATCGTAGTGCATAAATCATTAATTGATGCAGCTTGATGCATACTGAAAATGACTTTTTCGTAGCTTTTTCACCTCCAAAATAACTTTTTCCGTTTAAAACAACGCAGGGTACCGTATCAGTTGAAAACTTATAAAAGTGAACCGATCGAATTTACCCCTGAAACTAAGCAAATAAAACTATCAATTACGGTTGTCTCTTGGTTTACAAACTTTCTTGTTTGTTTATATGATCAAACGTGTAAATTATTTGGTAGATTTTGGGTTTGAGCCGAGAAATTAAGTTTTTGCTTAACTTTTAAGTCAATGACTTGACCATTGCCATAATACATCGTATTTGATTCGCATAAAAGACAAGTTCAGGACCACAAATTTCTTAAGGCAGCGGCAGGCTCATTATTAGACCCAATATAGTTTGGGAATATCTTGTGTACACGATTTAAAAAGAAACGATGTTTCTTTTTCCTTGTTCTAACTTCCAGAATTATATTGTTTATTGCTTACTGTTTTTTTGTAGTTCATAATTTGTTTATCAAGAGTACTAATTCATTTAGGTGCCTATTATCTAAATAAAATGATACGTTTATTACTACTGCTACAACTATTTTAACAATAGTTATAAACATATCATTAAGTTATAAACCTAGCACCATTGTCATCTAAATAGTAAGAGAAATAGAATCGTTATTCTTCTTAATAGTACATGTGAATAATTATATTAAGGGAGAAGTTATTTTCATTACAATTTTTACTTATCCACTACATCCTTAATTAATACATCAAATGAGTACATGTTTAGACAAAATTAACCCTTAAGTACTTGCCCATTTTAAGTTAACTAACCAAGTTACTTTCCTAATTATCTTTTAACATTATTTTTTTGTTCAAACAATAATGAATAACATATTTATTCTATTATTTTTACTCTTTGTAATAACTTTATTAATTAATCTTATGACGAAAGTTATATTATATAATAAAAATCTATAGTAAGGACATTTTTTGTCTACCAAACTTTGAGTAAATATGTGTTATTTGGTTATGAAAAAAAATAAAAAAGTGAATTTTAAAGAATGTAATCGTAAAAATTGATCAAATAGTAAAATCATAGTATGAAATAGTATCGTAAAATTTGAATTTTTTTGCCTACCTTTATAATTGATTCAAAATTTTAATCTTTTGAATTGATTGAAAACAAATATTCAGTTGAATACCTACCATAATAATATTATTGAATTGATATTTTAAAATAATATTTTTAAAACTAAATTAGAATATTTTTATTTTTTTATTATAAAATATCTAATATATTATAAAATTTTGGTAGAAAATGTATTAATCATATTATTTTTATGATAATGGATATGAGACGTGAGTGATTAAAAATTGATTGAACATATTTATTACGAAAAAAATGATGCTTGAACTAAAAAAATATTGTTTTATGGTAATTAGGAAAGTAACTTAATTAGTCAACTAAAATGGACAAGTACTTAAGGGGTAGTTTTGTCTAAACATGTATTTATTTAATGTAATAATTAAGGATGTAATTGATAAGAAAAAATTATAGTGAAAATAGCATCTCCCTTCAATTAATTGTGAATTGATAATTGTTAATTACTTTAGGAGCATTTTTGGAAAGAGGTGATCTCTTGTAAAACGGTCTTATGGATCCTTATACGTAAGACAGATCTATCCAGGTTAAATAGGGCAAAATTCATAAATATCAATGTAACTCCTTAGTTTTTTTAAAATTACAGCACCACCTCTTATATTTATATATGCATAGTGTCACTTTTTACTGTTAACTGTGTCACTTTATAGTATAAAATGTGTCACTTTTGGCCTTAGAAATCACACTTTGTATTTTTAATGAAAATTATAATTTTTTTCATAAAAAAGTGTTACTTTTTTTGCTTAAATGTGTCACTTTTAGTCTTAAATGTGTCACTTTTAGTCTTAAATGTGTTACTTTCACTTTGAAAAGTGTTTCATTTTTTTATAAATAAAAATCATTACGTTTGACATTAAAGTGTTACTTTATAACATTAAAAGTATCACTTTTTAGAATTAAATGTGTTTTTTTATTGTACAAGTGTTATTTTGTCTTATAAATAAAAATCGTCGTTATTGACATTAAAAGTGTCACATTTTAGCATTGAAAATGTCACATTTTAGTATTAAATGTGTCACTTTTTAGTATTAAGAGTGTCACTTTTTAGTATTAAAAGTATCACTTTTTTAGTATTAAGAGTTTCGCTTTTTAGTATTAAATGTGTCACTTTTTAGTATTAAGACTATCACTTTTTAGTATTAAGAGTTTCACTTTTTAGTATTTAATGTGTCATTTTTTAGTATTAAGAGTGTCATTTTTTATTGTTAAATGTGTCACTTTTTAGTATTAAATGAGTCACTTTTTAGTATTAAGAGTGTTACTTTGTATTTTAATGAGAATTATAATAAATTTCTCTTTACAGTGTCACTTTTAACATTGTATTTTAATGAGAATTATAATAAATTTCCCTTTATAATGTCACTTGTAACATTAAAATGTGTCAATTTTGTGTTTCCAATATGTCATGTTTGGTTTTAAATGTGTTATTTAGCATTTCGTCAAAGTCCGTTAGGATCCGTCAAGTATCCCAAGGCAATTGATGCTAACGGATGGCTAACGGAGCTGACAAAGAATTAAACTGCAAGACATGAAAAACATAAGAATTTCGACGAAAAACATTGAAAGTGCAGGTTCACCGGAGCAAATAACGGAACTTCTCATTAAAACTAAATAATATGAATGGAAGGTTTCAAACTAGCAACCACCTTGCGCTAAGCCTTAAAGGTTCAACTTTAACCAACTCAACTACCATATTAATTTAACTTTTATTAACATGTCTAGTTATTAACCCGCAAATTTCTAAACGGAACGACGTCTTACTGATTTAGGATCCGTAAGAACGTCATACACAAGTCTTTGTCTTTTGGAAATTTAAAAGACTGAAGTATTACAGTTTTTCCAAAACAACTCGTTCACTCTATGTACTGATTGACAAGAGATATTGCAAACATATTTTGTATTTGTATATTCTTTTTATTTACTACTAGCTTTTGTGCCTGTATTTATGGCACAATATCAGTATGAAGATGATCAGACTATGAAGTGAGTATGATGCGAATAAATTAATATATACTTGAGATTTTATAAGGGTCGGATCAATGTACACCACACAAAGTAAAGACGACATCTCAAAAACTAAAGGAAAACATATTTTATTGGCTCTAAAATTTTGTAACTCATCTAAAAAGAATATAATTAAACATCCAAAAGCATTATATCTCACACATACCAATCCAACACATGTTAATTAAAATAAACTTAAAAATAAAAATTTCAAACAAAAACCATAAAATAAATTGAATAAGACGAAATGATCTAACAAAAGACTATTCGAAATCGAAATCACGATATTTCATACCAATAAGGGAAAGTTAGCACAAATTTTTTAAAAAGAAAGAAATAAAAAATACAAATATTTAAAATTACAAAAATTAATACAAAACTTATGAACAATTTTTTTTAAAAAAAACTAAATCTAGGCCGGACAAAAATTAAATTAAGATTTCAGTTGATTACGATAACAATCAATTAAAAAACTACAAACTAAATATTTGTAAAACAGTAAATCTAGAGTGCACAAAAATAAAATAAAAAATTAGAGATAAATAGAGATAGTCAATGAGAAGAATATGAATAATTAATTATAAGATCTCAGTAAAATAATAAATGTCTAATAAAAACGCAAAATAGTAAATCTTAGTTAGGACACATGCTTTAATTATGACAGTAAAATCTCAGTAATTAACTATTACTAAATTATTATTATTATTATTATTATTATTATTATTATTATTATTATTATTATTATTATTATTATTATTATATAGTATTTAAAATTTGTTAAATGTTAAAATTAAATAATCAATTGTTGTCTTATTCACGTTTAATGTCATAAGTACATTTGTTAATTAGGTATATCCCTCAATAATTACTTTGTCCATTTCGCTAGGGGTGTAAATGGTTCGACTTGGTTTGACTTGAAACAAATTATGAGCTGAGCCACATGTCATCGGTTTGGGAAAAATCAAGCCGAAGCTAAATCGTTTATAGTTTTGAGCTGAAATGAACTGAACCACGATGGTTCGACTTGGTTCGACTCGGCTCCGTGGTTCGATTTCATGGTTTGGTTTCATGGTTCAGTTTTGTGGTTTGGTTTCATGGTTCGGTTTCGTGGTTCGATTTGAATTTAGAAAGAGTTCTAGTCATTCAAAATTAAATATAATACAATTATATTCATAAACTCACTTTAAAAAAAATTTGCACAAACTTTCAAATAAAAGGATTAGCATTTTTAATTCTAATAATCAATAAATTTAATCCAATATAATAAAAATAAAATAACGTACATGATATTTAAAACGTTTATATAAATTCAAAAAGTCTAAAGACAAATTCCTAAATATGGAGTAGAATATTAACCTAATAGTTTATATAGTATAAAAATATTAATAGTATAAGAGTACTAAAGTATAAAGGTTAGGATTTTAAAAAATTTATTGTTTGGCTTGGTGGTTCAACTTAGTGGTTCGGCTCGATGGTTCGACTTGGTGGTTTAGCTCAAAATGGTTTGGTTTGGTTCGGTTTGACTCGACTAGGCATGTCAAGTCACAAATCAAACCAAACCAATTTCAAATTACCGAGTCGAATCGTATAGCACCATAAACCAAACCAAACCAAACCGCATGATTCAACTTAGTTCGACTCAACTTGGTGGTTTGACGACTCAGATTGACACCCCTAAATTTCACTATTCCTCTTCAGCAATGCATCACATCCTTAATGAACTCAGAATTTCAAGGACAAGATGCTAAGCTTACTTTTGGGGAAAATTCTATCAGGTTCCTTTTTAAAGTTTCTAACCCCAAAGGTTCATCTTTTTTAAAAAAACTGTAAAAGACCACTTTTCGAAATATTGTTTCAAAAATACAATCATCTTTTTCAATAGTTTCGATAACACACTTTGGATTCGAAAATCAAGATTGTTTGCAACGAAACTAGGATCGACCTGCCTGGTCAGGTCAAGGGGGAGCGCTCCTTCGTGGGGGTTCGAGGGCAACGCCCCCGAAAGGTAAACAAGTTTTTTGATTCATGAAATACAAAACTATAATGAGCTAAAGAATTTTTCAGTTGGGATGAAGGCGGAGAAAGAGGAGGAAGAAAAAAGTTTACGACGGAGGAGATGGAAGAAGCAGGTGGAGGACGTGGTCTGGTTCTTTATGATTTTGTATAAGGGTTCAAAACTTAATGAACTAAAATCGATGAATCGCGGTTCAAAAATAGACTAACAATTACACTATTGAACCGCGGTTCAAAATTAATGCACTACAATTGATGAATTGCGGTTCAAAAATAGATTAACAATTACACTATTGAACCGCGTTGCAAAAATTAATGTACTAAAATTGATGAATCGCGGTACAAAAATAGATTAGCAGTTACACTATTGAACCGCAATGTAAAATTAATTTAATAAAAATTGATGAATCACAATTCAAAAATAAACTAGCAAGCACTATGATATCAAGGGTGCAACAAATAATGCGATAAAATTTATGAATCGCGGTGCAAAAATAATGACCTCCGTAGCGCGCCTACGGTTCATTAAAGGTATCGTAATCATTTTACCACCAAATATGACTTTTTTCGGTTGAAAATAAAAAAAAAGTATACTTTAGCTATTAAAAGTTTCAAAAAGTTGACTGGCCTGCAATTTTTTCTTTACTTTACGCCTGGCAATTGGATAGATCGGGGATAATGGGTCGAAATGAGTTGGAACTCATTATAATTTGAATATCAAACTCGTAAAAATGGTTCGGGTTATAACTGGTTGATTCGTCTTAATCCGGATTTCCCCTAAAATATTAATGCATCTATGGAGTAAAAATTATTGACTTAAAATGGGTAACGGGTTCGACTCGCTTTAAACCAACGCGACCCACAAATTTAATATTTTTGGGTCGAAATGAGTAACTCATTTTGACCCAAAAAAATATTAATGGGTTGGATAATTTTCAAGTCAGATCCAGTGGATTCACGGGTTTCGAGTTTTAATTGTCATGCCTAGCTCACTTGATTGATTGGTCTAGCTAGTTTTATTAGTCCTCCATCTAAAACACTTCCTTTGTTTTCAAATTATCACCCTCCATTTATTTTTCATCTATTCTAAAATAATTGTAATAGTGGTTCTTCACTAAGGGTAGTGTTGTCTTCACAATGGGGTTGTAGGGACTTATCCTCATCGTGAATTTTTTCGCGAGTATAACAATCTGAATTTGTAAGAACGATCGTGATGGTTCAAGCTTCAACAACAATAGAGGGGTAACAAGGTTGGATAGTTGTTTAGATCGAGATGTATTTCTACCTTGTATAATTTACGTGTTTCCTTCTCGTTCCTATGTGATAGCATGAGATCTCATTACCAATAAGGCAATCATCTCATCCAACCT